>JARBWK010000010.1:110597743-111212299 GCA_030556195.1 Anolis apletophallus
TTCTCCTTCCCTGCAAACGCGCGAGGCGGCAGAGAAAAGGGAGAGGGAAGCACTCCCTGCCTGCCCGAGTAGGGAGTGCTTTGCTTACAGGCTTCTGCGCAAAGGGTGCTACTGGGCATGCGGAGGTTTTTCGGATGTGCAGTTGCTCCTGTGCTCAACTTCAGCTCCCGAGCAACTGCGCCTGCGTGAAAACCTCCGTGCGTGCCCAGACGGCGTCGGAGCGCACAAGGCCGGGGTCAAAAAGCAGGCAGCTGCAGCACTGACTGAGGAACATCAGCAGCGGCCAGGATGGCGCCCCCTTCCCAGATGGCGCCCTAGGCGGCCGCCTACTTGGCCTATCTTGTAGGACCGCCCCTGAACACAGCACTGAACAAAACATGCAGAATAATCACAGGATGTCTTAAACCTACACCTGTTGATAAACTCTATAAGCTAGCTGGCATTGCCCCCCCCCCCCCGATGTGCGAAGGGGATTACTGCTGTGAGAGAAAGGTTGACCACTGTCAAAGTCATCTACCCCATGGCCATCAACCTCCTCCCAGTAGCGCCAAATCAAGGAAAAGCTTTATGAGAACTACCACTCCACTTGGCGTCCACCCAGCAAAGAAAGTGTATCCCTCTGGGCAGCTAAACCAGGAAATCCCAATTGGGATGCCCTCCTACGAAGATCTGCCTCCAGGGGCAAACCAAGAATGGTCAACTTAACATCCAATAATTAATCCAATGCCCCTTACTCTTGTTGGGACCAACCAACCACTGTATTATTTCAACTCAAATATCAGGTGTGCAGTTACACTGTAGAATTAGTGTAATTTGACACCTATTGAACTGCAGGGGCTCAGTGCTCTGGGATCATGGAAGCTGTAGTTTTATCCCTCTTTGTCAAACAATGATGATGCCTCACTGAATGACAACTGCCAGAATTCCGCAGCATTGAGCCATGGTTGTTAAAGTGGTGTCGAACCGCATTACAGGCAATCCCCAAGTTGCAAACAATATAGGTTCTGTAGGTTTGTTCTTAAGGTGAATGTGTATGTAAGTTGTAACAGAAATATTTTTAAAGTGTAACTCCAGCCAAAAATATACATATATTCTAGTTTTGGGTAGCATAGATAAGGGTTAACAGCAGGGCCGTAGCCAGGATTTTGATTCAGGGGCTGAGTTTGGTTCAGGGGGCTGAGACTGGGTGGAAGAGGGTCTACCCTAGCAAACCTTTTGTATTGTTATCCCAATAACCCCATTAATGTGGGATATAATGAGCATGGTGATCAGATCATGATATGAATAAACATAACAGTTTAAATAATGTACCAGTAAGGCCTTTTCACGGACCACCCTGAGAATTTCAGGGGCTGAAGCCTTATAGCCCCCCCTGGCTACATGCCTGGTTAACAGTAAACCCCTGTGGCATTTGTTTTGCTGTCTGTGCCCCTGTTCAGAAGTTTTCACTGCACTTTCTGTACCTGTGGTCATTGGATTTAGAAGAATTTGGCTTGTTGTGGAAACAAGAATTGGTGATGAAGCTTCAGTGGAGACACCTTTCCCCCATGTCCATGATAACTCTTTCAGGGGTGAATTTCCCATCCTATTGGTAGATCTTTCTCACTTCCTGTTGTTTATTTATTTACATCATTTTACCCCGTTCTTCTCACCCCCACAGGAGGACTCAGAGCGGCTAACAATGGCAGCGATTCGATGCCGCAATAAAAAATACAATATAATAGAAGATAAAAACATACAAATACAATATATTAAAACAACATTAGTTACACCCGTGATTTTCAACCTTTTTTGAGCCGCGGCACATTTTTTACATTTACAAAACCCTGGGGCACACCACCAACCAAAATGACACAAAATGACACTCTAACACAGTAATACATATCTATTGTATAAATGGGTTCACGTCATGTGATGTATACCTCAAACAAAGAAACCATACAACGCAGAAACACAATACTTGCCAACAGAAATAGGCCTCAAGCAAGGTACGTTTGTAGCAAAGAAACTTTCCCCCCAAACCTAAAAGGCCCCCAAAACAACGAGTAAAAATAAAACTACATTTACCAGCATCCTCGGGGCAGCCAAAGACTCACCCAGCCTCTACATTCTGAACAACATGATTGGCTGCCAATAAGGGCGGATTTGCATAACTGCTGTAACCATAGCAACGCTGGCAAGAGCCATCCAAGGCTAGGATAGAATGCCGAGAGATTTCAGTTGGTGTTTGAGGGTTAAACTGCCAAAACCAAACTCTGAGGGAGCAATTCTCCAGCAAATTCCTACCCACACAACACAACTTCCAATCACAACCCATCCCACCAACCTTACGGGACCCCGTACACACAACAACTACAAACACCACAAACAAAAACCATTCCTTCCTTCCACACAGACATAAACTGACCCAAAAGACAAGCTATGCCTTATAAAAATAACAGCATCGGACGACACACTCACAGCGCTACATACATCAAAAAAAAAGGGCAGAACAAACGCCAGAACAGAAACACACTGCGCAGCAGAGACACAGACAACAGGTCACTGCACGGCACAGCTGAGAACCAAATGCAAAGAACTGCACGACAAGAAGAAGCGCGCAGCCAGGAACAACAAAGACGCAGAAATGCAACACAACAGCAGTGCGCAAGGAGCGCAGAAAAACGCGTCGCAACACAGAAAAAAAAACTTCAAAAACACCACAACCAATTCCACCGCCTAGCCTTCAGATACAACGCTGCAGAAGACTACAGCATGGTGCCAGAGGCCAACATTGGCACCCTAACGCACATCTGCACACACTGCAAAGCCCATACCTATGGTCCCGACCGATATGCCGTTCCACTTCAGCCGTTTCCAATTCCCAATTACACTAGCTTTTGCCATCACCATAAACAAGGCTCAAGGACAAACACTACAAATCTGTGGCATAGACCTTGACACAGAATGCTTCTCCCACGGACAACTCTATGTAGCGTGCTCCAGAGTTGGGAAACCACAGAACCTCTACATCAACACAGCCAACGGGAAAGACAAAAAACATTGTATATCCACAAGCTCTGCAGAATGCCAGGAACACCACACACCGACAACTCCACAGGACTTCAACATCCCACCCACCAGAACAACCCCAACGACACAGCCATGACCCCACCAAGTAACATCATTTCCAACCCTTACATACTCAGACTTTCTCGCATCTCCTAAATAGGGCACAGCAACGTGTGCCGGGTACAGCTAGTAGTTAATATGTTTAAATGTATTTATACACTCAGTGTGAAACCTGGGCCTGTTTCGATGAACACAAAATAGATATCCTGGCAGAAATGGCAGAAAGACACACACGAAGCTCTTGCTCAACAGCTGTCAGTCTCTCTCTGTTTTTAGTTTTTATCACAGTCAAGCTAGAGGAAAACGGGAGCAATGTCAAAATAGCTTTGTTGCCACTGTCACTTGATGCGCAGCTGCAGCACTAACTCTAACTTTGTTTACTTAACCGCGTCTGAGTGAATCCAAGATGGCACGACCATAGCACTCTCGCGTCACTTCTTAGGTGATGCGAGAGTGCTATGGTTCCATTTCTTAAAGGGACAGATGCGCCTTATAGTTTATATATGAATGAAGTTTGAAAATAATTTCCCACAGCACACCTGATGATCTCTCAGGGCACACTAGTGTTCCGCGGCACACTGGTTGAAAATCACTGAGTTACACAATCAAAAAGCCTTTTCCATTACACAATCACAAGGTCAGATTCGATGTTCAGTGCCATTATAACCTTTAGCCAAACGCCTGGTTCCACAACCACATCTTTAGTTTTCTGCTGAAAGGAGGGAGGATGCCAATCTGATTTTGCTGGGGAGCAAGTTCCACAGGCAGGGGGTCACCACCGAGAAGGCCCTGTCCCTCGTCCCCACCAGTCGTGTTTGCGAAGCTGGTGGGACCGAGAGCAAGGCCTCCCCGGCAGATCTTAAGCTATGAGGCGGAACATAGAGGGAGATAAGTTCGGACAAGTAAACTGAGCCAGAGTCGAATTTCGCTTGGAAATGGACCAGCAGCCAGTGAAGTTGACGTAACGGGGGGGGGGGGGGTATGCTCCCTGGATGATGCTACAGTGAGCAATCTTGCAGCTGTCTGTTGAACTAGTTGAAGTTTCCAAACAGTCTTCAAAGGCAACCCCACGTAGAGCGTGTTGCAGTAATTTATTCAGGATGTATTGTAACCAGAGCATGGACAACCGTGGCCAGATCAGACTTCCAAAGGTCCGGGCACAGCTGGCGCACAAGCTTTAACTGTGCAAAAGCTCTCCCGGCCACCGCTGAGACCTGGGGTTCCAGGCTCAGCAATGAATCCAGTATCACTGATTGTTCTTTGTTCTTTGTCACCTTTGTTCTTAACTAGGAGTCATTTGTGAGTCAGATGTTTGCAACTCGGGGACAGCCTGAGATACACCAGTTCCCTTTAAAAATCCCTAGCTTCAGCAATCTCGTATTGTAATCTCCTTTGACATTTTCTTTTGTTTCAGTGATTTACTAGCTTCATGCCTCAACCACATCACAACACCTGAGAACACAGCTCTCTAGATAGCCAAAGGAAGTCTCAAATTATCTGCCTTTTCCCCAAGTTTTCTCAGTTTGCCTTTTTTTGGGCTACACCACCAATATCCTGGCTATAACTTGAAAAATTTACTTTGTGAGGTTGCAACTCCATTCTGTTTGTTGAGTTCTGGAAGCTTTAGTCCAAAGTAATATCTGGCTATCTGTTTACTCCATTTGCCTACTTCAGTGTTTCTCAACCTTTTTTGAGCCGTGGCACATTTTTTACATTTACAAAATCCTGGGGCACACCACCAACCAAAATGACACAAAATGACACTCTATCACAGTAATACATATAGTTAATATGTTTTTAAATGTATTTATACACTCAGTGTGAAATCTGGGCCTGTTTCGATAAATACAAAATAGATATCCTGGCAGGAATGGCAGAAAGACACACATGAATGTCTTGCTCAATTTATAGTTAACACACAAAGAGCATCCTGAACTCTTGCAATAATGGAATTGAACCAAACTTGGCATATTGAACTCTCATTACCAACAGAAAGTACTGAAAGGGTTTGCTTGAGAATTGACCTTGAGTTTGGAAGTTGTAGTTCACCTACACTCAGAGAGCACTATGGACTCAAACAATGTTATGTTATGATGTTGTTTGTTTTCTATCCAGAATCACAATGTTGGAAGGAGGCTCACCACTTAAGGTCCCTAAAACAGGCATGGGATAACTTCGGCCCTCTGGGTGCTTTGGACTTCAACTCCCACCATTCCTAACAGCCCGAGGCCCTTTCCTGCTTAAGTGGCTGAGGGGGGGGAAAAGGCCTGAGGCTTCTAGGAATGGTGGGAGTTGGAGTCCAAAACACCTGGAAGGTCCAAGTTTGCTCATGCCAGCTTTCGACAGAGACCTCTTCCTCCCCCTTCCCCTTCGCACCCTTTCTTCCCCCTCCTGCCGAACACTTACTTTTTCTTCTCCACTCGGGCTCCCTTCTTCCCAGCCTCGCTCTGCTCGATCCGAGGGGGCAGCATGAGCGTGTTCAGGAGGGGAGGGAGGAAGACGTGGCCCGTGCGGGCGCTACTGTGCAGACTTGCCCCACGTCTTCCTCCCTTCCCCCTCCCCTCCTGAACACACTCACGGCAGCGTGAGCAAAGCGAGGCAAAGCAAGCAGAGCGAGGCTGGGAAGAAGGGAGCCCGAGTGGAGAAGAAAAAGTGTTCGACAGGAGGAAGAAAGGGTATTGGAGGTTCCAATTTCCCGCGGCACACCTGATGATCGCTCACGGCACATTAGTGTGCCACGGCACACTGGTTGGGAAACACTGGCCTACTTCAATAAGTGTGCATCTACACTGCAGAATCAATGCAGTTTGAAACCACTTTAACGACAACTCCCTGGATGCCACAGCATTGAGCTGTGGCGGTTAAAGTGGTGTCAAACTGCATTGCTTCTGCCCTGTGGATGCAACATAAAACACTTGCTCTCGTAATCACTTTTTGGAGACTTCCCTGGTGAAGATCATTTGCACTAACCTGAGACATTCTGTTCCCACAGATTTTTATATGGTCCAGATAATTATAAGATCCAGACACATAATGCTGACTCAGACTTAAATGTGTCAACACAGTGCAAGCAGAGTAATATAATATATGCTGAGGAAATTCCTAGAAGGCATTTAGCGAGAATCATTTTGCGTTTTCTCACATCTGTCATCTCTGTCTGCGTCATCTGGCTCTATAGAGTTTAGTAGTTGTTTCTCCTTCAATTACATGCTACTAAGTCGAAAGTTAGCATTGCCTGACTATACTTCACCTTCAAGTAGACAGTTCTAAATACTACCTCTACCGTGAAACATTAAACCCTTGTGCCAGCAGGACTGAAGACTGACAGATCGTAGGTTTGAATCCAAGGAGAACACGGATGAGCTCTCCTGTCAGCTCCAGCTCCCCATGTGGAGACATGAGAGAAGCCACTCACAAGGATGGTAAAGCATCAAAACATCCGGGCGTCCTCTGCAGGCCCGGATTAACACATTTTTGCACTCTAGGCCACACTTTGGAATTACGCCCCCTTTAAGACAACCTGTACCGCACCCCCTCCCCCACATCACTCAGACCCACACTAAAAATAAATCATATCATACAACTTACCTCAAATTCACTCAGGTAGCCCAATACATTTCAGTTGATCAGTAATATCCAAATAAATCAACAACAACCCGCGCCAATCGCCGCAGGTGTATCTGCGGGGCTCGCGGGGCGCCTGGACCGGACTTACCTGCAGCAGTGCCGTGCTCGGGCCCATTTTTAAAAATGCCGTCCCAATGCAGTGGCAGGGAGTTCCACAGTCACGCTTTCTGCCTGAAGCGGGACTCGAACTCAAGACGCTAAGAGAGAAGCACCATCCCCGAAGAGGAGTCAAGGGAAGCGGGAGCTGATCACAGAAGCACTTTCCCAAGGGCGGGAATTCAAATGGGAGAGTGACACCCGGCAGAGCCAATGAGGGGACAGGATGGCGCTGTGGGGGCGGGGCCACCTGAGGCGACGCGGGCTCCCTGAGGGAGCGACTCCATCTCCGGCGGGGCCTTCCCGGTCCCCGTCGCCCTGCTCGAAGCGCGGCCTGCCCAGCTGGAAGGGCGGACCCTCCTCGGCGCCCTCCGCCATCCCCGTGAGTCCGCTCTCTCTCTCTCCGCTGCCCAGCCATGCCCCCTGGCTCCGCCCTCACCGCCTCCCACTGGCACGGCCCCACCGCAGCCCCCGCGGGGTATGCCGGGAGGTGTAGTCTTTCTCCTGCGGTGAGGAAGGCTGAAGCGGAGAGAGGTGCACTACAGAAAGTGTAGTCTTCAGGACAGGGCCCCCTCTCATAGACATCTATGGGCAAGGCCAAGGGAGGGTGGGAAAAACGTGTTGCGTTTTTATTTGTTTCAACATTTATTTTTTGGTCTGTGATCTGCGCCGCCCCTCGGTGTGCGCCCCAAGGCCATGGCCTAGGTTGGCCTTATGGGTAATCCGGGCCTGGTCCCCTAAGCAATGTCCTTGCAGACAGCCCGTTCTCTCATACCAGCAGCAACTTGCAGTTTCTCAAGTAGCTCCTGACACGAAAATAAATAAATAAATAAATAAAAGAGCATATTCCTTTCACAAGCAGCAAGTTTTGTTTCCATGTTAAGCTTCTGGAAAGGCTTTGCCAAAATAAATCCAGGTTTATCACTGTCTCAACCACTGCTACCTCGACCAATGATTTGCAATGCATTCCTAGATATGTTTGGCCATTGGTACATATAAAGGGAACTTCTCTCTCAAAGCTAATACCAGCACAGATTTTTCCCGAACCGAGAAAACTGTGTCAGGGAAGAAAGAGTTAAATCCCCTCCCCAAACATCACAGTATCCAACAAAATTAGTAAAATGTCAACAGAGATTTTGCTAATAGTATGATATAAAATGGTAAGAGTGGGAATTTAGGACTTGGGAACTCCCAGCTGAATATGGGCCATACAATTCCTAAAACCATGGGACAGTCACTGACTCGGGGTGCATCTACACCAGGGGTGGGCAATTATTTTTTCCAAGAGGCCACACGAGAGCCAAAAAATATTATGGAGGACCGCACCTAAAGGCAGAACTACATTCTAATCTACATAATTTATTTTTTTTATTTACTATATTTACTATATATTACACATCATTAATATTAACATATTAATATATCAAGAAATATTCATATATTATTAGTATTAATATCATAATTATTATACTATAGTATATATATATATAGACATTATAATATATTGAAATTATAATATAATATGACATTATATTATATTATTTATTATATTATTATTATAAAATAATAAATAATATAATATGACATTATATTATATTATTTATTATATTATTATTATAAAATTATTATAAAATAATAATAAAACCCACTAAAATTAAATTAAATTAAATTCAAGAAGACAAGGTGTGAACCAAGATGGAATGGCCAAATGGACCCAGGCCAGAGGATGGCAAAGCGGACCCAGCCACCGCTGCAGCAGAGCAGAGCAGAGCACCAGGCGATCGGAGGCTGCAGGCCTCCACCCGCTCTCGCCCCCAACAGGTCCCCAGCTGATCGCCCTGCTATGGAGTGCCTGCCATCCCTGGAGGCACTCCGGGCCTGCAGGGGGAGCAATCGGTGATCCTGAGGGCTTGATCGCTCTGGCAACCCGGAAGACGATCAAGTCTTCCGGGTTACCAGGGCGATCAGCCGCCGTAGGTCGCCGAATGCCCCCTGCAGGCCCGGATCGCTCCAGGGATGGCAGGCACTCAAAAGCTGCTGCTCCGGCCTGTCTGCCGACACAGGCCCCACAGAGCCTGTGATGGGATGGCGGCAGCGGCACCCCTTCCTCTTGGCCCTGCCCCTGACACCCTTCTCTCCGAACCGGACAGAATCGGCTGCCGGGCCGCATCCGGCCCGCAGGCCCTAGGTTGCCCACGGGCCGTAAGTTGCCCACCCCTGGTCTACACTGTAGAATTAATGCAGTTTGATACTACTTTCACTGCCATGGTTCAGTGCTATAGAATCCTAAAGTTTGTCGTTTGGTTGGGCACCAACAATATTTGGCAGAGAAGTCTAAAGACCTTGTAAAACTACATGGCAGTTGTCAAACTGCACTAATTCTACAGCGTAGATGCAGCCCTATACATCCCTGTAGGATTTATACTACAGTCTATTTCCAATCAATGCGCAGAATGACATCCTAAATTTCTTTACTGCACTACAGAATATTATTTAAATTCTGCAGACCATAGGTAATAGTCCAATATTTGGCCGATAATTAATTATCATAAATTAAACATGTTTTGCACTGCGCCACAAAGCACGATGTTTATGAACTCTAGGGATTAATTATTTATGACTACAAATTAATTAGGTACTCCGGTAAAATGCAGAAGACTGTCCAGACAACCCCCATTCAGGAAGCATCACAAAAGATGTAATTGCTGCGAAGGGTTTAATTGCTTTTGGAGAATCCATTAGGTAACCCTCAATAGCTCCAAGAACAAGGCCATATCCTCATAATTTCCAGCCCTGAAATACCACAAATGTTGCCTTATGACAACCCAATGAATTTCGTGGGGTTTTCTTAGGCAAGGAATACTCAAAGAGGTGGTTTTCCCAGCTCCTTCCTCTGAAATATTTCCTGTTTATAAACCTCAAGTTCTCTTTACCCAGAATACATGGTTTACACATTTTTGTAATTACTTCAAAAACAAATTGAAACAAAATTATCTGACATAGTTGGCTTTTCTTCACGAACGAAAATTCAGGAAGGACTCATCCCACACTTTCTACAAGCGCATTGATGACTTTTCGGAACTTGGATGTGTCCTTCGAGCCTGTGCAATGGATTTTTCTGGTGGAGCGCAGCGTGCACAGAACTGGCCTCACCCTTTAAGCCAGAGGTTCGTCTGCCGGGGCCTAGCAAGCTTGGACGGTGGCAGCGAGGTCCTCAGGTCGTAGGTTTGGTTCGAATTTCCTTCTCTTAGCACAGGGGTGGGCAATTATTTTTTCCAAGGGGCCACACGAGAGCCAAAAAATATTATGGAGGGCCGCACCCAAAGGCGGAACTACATTCTAATCTACATTATTTATTTATTTATTTACTTTATTTATTTATTCACTCTTATATTCCGCCCCTCCTGGCCGGCTCGGGGCATTTTACATACATGTTAAAATGCACTGTAAAACAGTGATACATCATAAAAACGACACGAATAAAAGTTGCAAATGATGCAACAACAGTAAAAGCAGACAGTTACAATCTCCAGGGGCATCAATCAAAGGCAATTCTGAACAATACAGTTTTGCAAGCCCTCCGGAATGGGATAAGCTCCGCCATAGCCCGGACATCATCTGGCAATACATTCCAGAGCATTGGGGCAGCGACTGAAAAGGCTTGTTGCCTCGTGCTGGAGAGATGGCAGGAGCGGACAGATGGTACCGTTAAAAGATTGCGCTCTTCCAAGCGCAGTGATCTCAGGGGAACATACGGGGTGAGGCGGTCCCTGAGATACACCGGCCCCAGACCATGTAAGGCCTTGAAGGTCAGAACCAACACCTTGAAGACAATTTGGTACTCAATTGGAAGCCAGTGCAATTGCCGTAGAATGGGCGTGATGTGCTCTCTTGCCGGCGCTCCCACCAGCAAGCGAGCCGCAGCATTTTGCACCAGCTTGAGTTTCCGGATTGTCGACAAGGGAAGGCCTATGTAGAGGCCGTTACAGTAGTCTAACCACGAGATGACCGTCACTTGGATTACCGTGGCAAGGTCGTCCCTGGACAGGTAGGGGGCCAGTTGCCTAGCCTGTCGCAGATGGAAGAATGACGTTTTGCTGACCGCGGAGACCTGGGCCTCCATGGCCAGCAATGGGTCCAACTGAACCCCCAGGCTTTTAATCAAGGATGATGGGCTCAGCTGCTCGCCATCCAGGGTAGGCAACCGGCACTCATCCAGCCCAGGGCAACCAGGCCACAGGATCTCCGTCTTCGATGGATTCACCTTCAGCCGGCTGGAGTGCAGCCAACTAGTCACGGCTTCAAGGCATTGCTGGAAACAATCGGGTACGGAGTCCTGCCTGCCGTCCATTCTCAGCACGAGCTGGGTGTCATCCGCATACTGATAACACTCCAGACCAAAGTCGCGCACCAGCTGGGCCAGCGGCCGCATGTAGATGTTGAATAATAATTTACTATATATTACACATCATTAATATTAACATATTAATATATCAAGAATATCCATATATTATTAGTATTCATATCATAATTATTATATTATAGTGTATATATGGACATTATAATATATTGAAATTATAATATAATATAACATTATATTATTTATTATATTATAATATTTTTATTACTATAAAATTATTATAAAATAATAATAAAAACCACTAAAATTAAATTAAATTCAAGAAGACAAGGTGCGAACCAAGATGGAATGGCCCAATGGACCCAGCCCAGAGGATGGCAAAGCGGACCCAGCCCCCGCCACAGCAGACAAGAGCAGAGCAGCAGGCAATTGGAGGCTACAGGCCTCCGCCCGCTCTCGCCCCCAGCCGTTACCCAGCTGATTGCCCTGCTATGGAGTGCCTGCCATCCCTGGAGGCAATACGGGCCTGCAGGGGGAGCAGTCAGTGATCTGAGGAGGCTGATCGCCCAGGCGACCCAGAAGATGATCAAGTCTTCCGGGTCGCCAGGGCAATCAGCCGCCGTAGGTGGCCGAATGCTCCCGCTGCAGGCCCGGATCGCCTCCAGGGATGGCAGGCACTCCAAAACCGCCGCTCCTCCGGCCTGTCTGCTGACACAGGCCCCACAGAGCTCACAATGACACCCCTTCATCTTGGCCCCGCCCCTGACGCCCTTCTCCCTGGGCTGCCGGGTCGCAGAATCGGCTGCCGGGTCACATCCAGCCCACAGGCCGTAGGTTGCCCACCCCTTTGATGGTTGACCTTACAGGGTTAGATGAGCACCACCTGTTCGGGTTTGAAATCAGAGTTTTCTTTCTCCTATGATGGTTACCAAAAGGCTAGAGAGCCCATCCTGCCCGTTGACGCTCTTTTTCAGACCCTCTCCATTGGCGCCCCCTTGTCATGGGGGAGAGGCTTGCGTACCCTAATGAAGTTGTGAGCTATGCTGGCCTCCCATGCCAGACATAAGTCCCAGCTAAATTCAATAGAAAGAGGTACTTCCAGCATAAGCACAAATTACTTATTTTATAGGTATTAAAGACGATGAGCTGCTCGGGGGGGGGGCGGACGATTTGAAGTCACTTGTTGATTTTTTTATTATTATTACTACTTCGATTTTATATACCGCTCCATCCCAACAGGCTCGGGGCGGTTTACATAAGGCAACATCTATCTATCTGTCTGTCTGTCTGTCTACCTATCTATCTATTGCATATAATAAAAGTCAGTGTTTGCGTGCGGTGGTGCTGCCGAGTGACTGGCTCTGGCACTGCTGGCTTGGCACTGCCCCCTCAAGGCTGGAGCAGCTGCAGGGAGAGGTGAAGCCGGGGAGGGGGGGCATGGTGCAGCCTGGCTCCACCCCTCCCCAGCTTCGCACTCCCAGCAGCTGCTCCCAGCAGGCCACCAACCCCAGCCGCTCTTTACTGTGTTAGAGTGTCATTTTGTGTCATTTTGGTTGGTGGTGTGCCCCGGATTTTTTTAATGTTAAAAGTGTGCCGCGGCTCAAAAAAGGTTGGGAAACACTGCACTATGGAACACAATTTCTGTTCTAGGGTTATAAATGTCATTTCCTAATTGGCTCTATCATAAAAACATGGAAAATGTTTATTATACTCCGAGAGTGGCAACCCTGACTAGGTGGACTTTAAACTAGTTTGTGTGGGGGAGGGTGACATGATCAAGATGATCAAGGCCCAGAGTGAACAGACAAAAGGGTAAAGAAAGCTTTGGACAAACATGAAAAGTACCAAGCAGCGAGAGGAAAATAACCTCAAATAAACATCTAAGGGGAATGTCCCACTGGCTTAGATGTCTTTACACTAATGCCCAGAGCCTGGTAAATATAAACAAGATGAGTTGGAACTCTTAGCATGACAAAGCAGTTACAATGTAATAGGCATCACTGAAACCCGGTGGGATAAGTCGGGTGTAGCAATGGAAGGATATCATCTATTTCAGAGAGACGGGATGGAGTAGCATATGTCAAAAATATTTACACCTATGAAGAGAGGGAAGATGCCAATCCTGGATACCAGGTTGAGAGCATATGGATCAGGCCCGGATTAAGACCTTTTTGTGCCCTAGGCCAGTGTTTCCCAACCTTTTTTGAGCCGCGGCACACTTTTAACATTAAAAAAATCCGGGGGCACACCACCAACCAAAATGACACAAAATGACACTCTAACACAGTAAAGAGCGGCTGGGGGTTGGTGGCCTGCTGGGAGCAGCTGCTGGGAGTGCCGAAGCTGGGGAGGGGGTGGAGCCAGGCTGCACCATGCCCCGCCCCCTCCCCCCGGCTTCACCTCTCCCTGCAGCTGCTCCAGCCTTGAGGGGGCAGTGCCAAGCCAGCAGTGCCAGAGCCAGCACAATGCTGGCTTGGCACTGTCCCCTCAAGGTTGGAGCAGCTGCTGGGAGTGCCGGCTGGGGAGGGGCAGAGCCAGGGCGCGCCATGCCCCGCCCCCTCCCCCCAGCTTCAGCTCTCCTACAGAGGAGGAGCATGAGCGGTGGACGGGCTTCAGTGGGCGGGCTCCTCCACGCGGCTTCAGCGAGCAAGAGGCAAGAATCATGGTGGGAGTCATGGCGGATTGGAGGCTGGCTGGGGAAATGGCCGAAGGAGGCGGCGCCCGGTCCCTTCTTCTTTTTTCTTCACCACTGCCCGGCCCTTCCTCCTCCCCCAAGCAGCAGGAGTTCGGCAGGAGGGGGGGAGGAAGGGGGATCAGAGAGCTTTTCTCGCGGCACAGCAGGAGGTCCGTCACGGCACACTGGTTGAGAAAGACTGCCCTAGGCCACACTTTGGAATTACGGCCCCTTTTGTGCGCCGCCACTCGGGCCCCGCCCCCGGAGGGAATAACGTTGCTCGGGCCCCACCCCCGAAGGGAGTGACGTTGCTCGGGCCCCGCCCCTGGAGGGAGTGACGTTGCTCGGGCCCCGCCCCCGGAGGGAGTGACGTTGCTCGGGCCCCGCCCCCGAAGGGAGTGACGTTGCTCGGGCCCCGCCCATGGAGGGAGTGACGTCGCTCGGGCCCCACCCCTGGAGGGAGTGACGTCGCTCGGGCCCCGCCCCGGAGGGAGTGACGTTGCTTGGGCCCCACCCCCGAAGGGAGTGACGTTGCTCGGGCCCCGCCCCTGGAGGGAGTGACGTCGCTCGAGGCCCCGCCCCCGGAGGGAGTGACGTTGCTCGGGCCCCGCCCCGGGAGTGACGTTGCTCGGCCCCGCCCATGGAGGGAGTGACATCGCTCGGGCCCCACCCCTGGAGGGAGTGACGTTGCTCGGCCCCGCCCCTGCAGGGAGTGACGTCGCTTCGGGCCCCGCCCTGGAGGGAGTGACGTCGCCGGGCCCCACCCCTGGAGGAGTGACGTCGCCGGGCCCCACCCCTGGAGGGAGTGACGCCGCGGAGGGGGCCCCCCCCCCTGGAGGGAGTGACGTTGCTCGGGCCCCGCCCCCGGAGGGAGTGACGTTGCTCGGGCCCCGCCCCCGGAGGGAGTGACGTCGCTCGGGCCCCACCCCTGGAGGGAGTGACGTTGCTCGGGCCCCGCCCCCGGAGGGAGTGACGTCGCTCGGGCCCCGCCCCTGGAGGGAGTGACGTCGCTCGGGCCCCACCCCTGGAGGGAGTGACGTCGCTCGGGCCCCACCCCTGGAGGGAGTGACGTCGCTCGGGCCCCGCCCCCGGAGGGAGTGACGTTGCTCGGGCCCCGCCCCTGGAGGGAGTGACGTCGCTCGGGCCCCACCCCCGGAGGGAGTGACGTCACTCGGGCTGCACTCCTCCTCCCTCCCTCCTTCTGAGGACACGCCGGGTTGTCCCAGCGGCAGCTGCTCAGCGCCCTTCCACGCGGCACCCCATTCACACAGCGCAGCTGCCGCTGCCTTTGGATCAACTCGGCATGATCTCAGAAGGAGGGAGAGAGGAGGGAATGACGTCGCTCGGGCCCCTCCCTCCCTCCTTCTGAGGACATGCCGAGTTGTCCCACAGGCAGTGGCAGCTGCACTGCATGAATGGGGCGCCGTGTGGACGGGCACTGCGCAGCTGCCGCTTGGACAACTCGGCATGAGTCATCGCCATTTTTTTTTGGCCTTGATCTGGCGCCCCCCTCGGCTTACGCCCATAGGCCACGGCCTTGCTGGCCTAATGGATAATCCGCCTGATCTGGATAAGAATTAAGGAAATAAGGACTGAAAAAAGATGTGGTTATGGAGGCCTACTACAGACCTCCAAGCCAAACTGAAGAACTGGATGAAGCCTTCTTTGACTAGATGACCAAAAAATGCAGAAAGAAGAGATATAGTAGTAATGGGGGAGTTCAACTACTCTGGTATTTGTTGGGAAACAAACTTTGCCAAGAGTACAAATTCCTCACTTGCCTTGCAGACAATTTTATTGTCCAGAAGGTAGAAGAGGCAACAAGGGGATCGGCTCTTCTGGATCTGATCCTAACCAACACTGGGATCTGGTCAACAGAGTGGAAGTGGTGGTATTCTTAGGTGGGGGTGACCATGTACTCCTGGAGTTTGTGATCCAAAGGAAGGGTGAGACTAAGAGAAGTCAAACATGCATTCTAGACTCTAGGAGAGCTGGCTTCAGGGATTTCAAGGAAATACTGAGCGTGATTCCATGGACAGGAATACTGAAAGAGAAGGGAGATAATGATGGATGGGAGTTTCTTAAAAGTGATAGACTGAAGGCAGAATTGCAAATTTATTTATTATTTATTTACGTCATTTTACCCCGCTCTTCTCACCCCCGCAGGGGGACTCAGAGCGGCTAACAATGGCAACGATTCGATGCCGCAGTAAAATACATTATGATAAGAAGATAAAAACATACAAAATACCATAGATTAAAACAACATTAGTTACACAATCATAAAGTCTTTTCCATTACAACAATCACAAGGTCGGATTCAGTGTTCAGTGCCATTATATCCATTAGCCCAGTCTTTCTCAACCAGTGTGCCGTGGCACACTAGTGTGCCGTGACGGACCTCCTGCTGTGCCGCGAGAAAAGCTCCCTGCCCCCCTTCCTCCCCCCCCCTCCTGCTGAACTCCTGCTGCTTGGGGAGGAGGAAGGGCCGGGCAGTGGGGAAGAAAAAGAAGAAGGGACCGGGGCGCCGCCTCCTTCGGCCGTTTCCCCAGCCAGCCTCCAATCCGCCATGACTCTTGCCCCTCGCTCGCTGAAGCCGTGTGGAAGAGGAGCCCCGCCCACTGAAGCCCGTCCACCGCTCATGCTCCTCCTCCGTAGGAGAGCTGAAGCTGGGGGGAGGGGGCGGGGCATTGCGCGGCCTGGCTCTGCCCCTCCCTGGCCGGCACTCCCAGCAGCTTCTCCAGCCTTGAGGGGACAGTGCCAAGCCAGCATTGTGCTGGCTCTGGCACCGCTGGCTTGGCACTGCCCCTCAAGGCTGGAGCAGCTGCTGGGAGAGGTGGGTAGGGGGGGAGGGGGCGGGGCATGGCGCGGCCTGGCTCCGCCCCCTCCCCCGGCTTCGGCACTCCCAGCAGCTGTTCCCAGCAGGCCACCAACCCCCAGCCATTCTTTACTGTGTTAAGAGTGTCATTTTGGTTGGTGGTGTGCCCCCGGATTTTTTTAATGTTAAAAGTGTGCCACGGCTCAAAAAAGGTTGGGAAACACTGCATTAGCCAAACGCCTGGTTCCACAACCACGTCTTTAAGGTTTTTTTCTGAAAGGAGGGGGTCACCACCAAGAAGGCCCTGTCCCTCGTCCTCACCAGCCATGTTTGCGAAGCTGGCAAGACCGAGAGCAAAGCCTCCCCGGCGGATCTTAGGCTACGTGGCAGAACGTAGAGGGAGATACATTCGGACAAGTAAGCTGGGCCGGAGTCGTATAGGGCTTTATAGGCCAAGACCAGCACTTTGAATTTATTTATGTATTTATTTATTAACTTTATTTATACCCCGCACCCATCTTCCCAAGGGGACTCGGGGCGGCTTACATGAGGCCAAGCCCAATAACACATAGTAACAAAACAATAGCAATGATAAAAACAATACAATCAATAAAACTCAACACAAGCAATAACAGACAATTTAAAACCATTTCGGGCAAGCCAATGTGAATGTTAAAATTTTATAATAAATAAACACTGGGTGCAGATAGTGGTAGTTTGCATATAGCAGAAAGGCTTCAAGGACAATATGGGGCAGACACACAACAGGTAATTAAAGTGCTTCTGAGGACTTTTGCAGAGAATGAACATGGCAGGGCATTGTTCACTTCATTCAAGGAAGGCACATTGGAACAGCCACGTCTTCAAGCTCCTCCTAAAGACTGCCAAAGTGGGGGCTTGTCTGATATCCTTGGGGAGCGCATTCCAGAGTCGGGGCGCCACTACAGAGAAGGCCCTCTCCCTCGTCCCCACCAACCGTGCCTGCGAGGCCAGTGGGAGCGAGAGTAAGGCCTCTCCAGATGATCGGAGAAATCGCCTGAGTATGTAAACAGAGATGCAGTCACGTAGGTAGGCGTTCAAGGCTTTGTAGGCCGGAACCTGCACCTTGAATTGGGACCGGAAGATGAACGGCAGCCAATGGAGCTCCTTAAACAGGGGGGTTGACCGCTCCCTGTAAGTCGCTCGAGTTAGCAATCTGGCTTTCGTCCGTTGGACCAATTGAAACTTCCGGGCCGTCTTCAAGGGCAGCCCCACGTAGAGTGCATTACAGTAATCCAATCTGGAGGCGACTAAGGCGTGGACTGGCAACCAGTGGAGTTGACGTAACAGGAGGGCGGTATGCTCACTGTATGATGCTCCAGTGAGCAATCTGTCTGCCGCCTGTTGGACTAGTTGGAGTTTCTGAACAGTCTTCAAAGGCAGCCCCATGTAGAGCGCGTTGCAGTCATCTATTCCGGATGTAACCAGAGTGTGGACCACCGTGGCCAGATCCAACAGTGCTGGCAAACAGTGCCAGCAAGGAGAAAAATAGTGTAAAAAAAGTGTAAAGCAACCAGAATAGATGTCCAAAGAACTTTTAACTGAGATAAGATTTAAAAGAGACATGCACAAGGAATGGAAAAGGGGGGAAATCACCAAAGAATTCAAACAAATAACCAACATATGCAGGGGAAAAGTTCATAAGGCTAAGGCATGAAATGAGCTCAAGTTTGCCAAAAAGATTCAGAATAATAAAAAGGGGTTATTTGGTTATGTCAGTAGAAAAAGGAAGAAAAGGGGAATAGTAGGGCCTGTGCGAGTAGAAGGTGGTGAAATGCCAACAGGGGGTAAGGAAAAGGCAGAGTTGCTCAACACCTTCTTTGCCTCAGTCTTCAACTTGAGCAATACAGAGCCAATGCGGTAATAGGGGCAATGCAACCCAAAATAGGCAAAGAAGTAGTCCAGGAATATCTGGTTACTCGACAAGAATTAAAGTCTCCAGGGCTAGATGAACTACATCAGTGCTGTCCAACTTCTACTGGACCTAGGGCCGGACCTCCAGTCACTGAAGACCTGGGGGGCCGCACCGCCCCAGCCCCCCAGCCCCCTCGCCCCCACCCCCCCCCCAGCCACGCCCCGGTCCCTCCTCCTAAAGTGTCACGCCAGCCTCAGAAGCGGCGATTTCGCTCTGAGGCTGGCGTGACCCTTTAGGAGGAAGGCAAAGCCAGGGAGCCCTCCATGGCTTCTCCCTCCCTCCTAGTGTCACGCCAGCCCCTCCCCTGTTCTGCCTCTCACCGGCGCTCTGATCAGGGCGCGGTGGGAGAGACAGAACGGAGGCCGTGCTGAAGAGGAGGAAGGCAAGCGCTTGCCTTCCTCCTCTTTAGGCACAACTCCTCCTACCTGGCTCCTCCTCCCGCACCGCCCCTTGTCCCTCTCTCACCGGCGCCCGATGCAAACCGGTTTGCATCGGCGCCGGAGAGAGGGAAGAAGAGGGCGGTGCAGGAAGGAGGAGCTCTCTTCTTTCTCCCTGCCCCGCCTCCTCCTCCTCCCCTCCCTCCCCCGCCCCTGCGATCTCGCAGCGGTGGCACGGAGAGAGGGATGGAGGGGGCGGTGCAGGGAGGAGGAGCTGGCTCACTTCCTCCTCCCTGCCCCGCCTTCCCCCCCCCAGCCGCCATTTTTTAAAAAATATTTTTTAATTTTTTTTTTTTAAAAATGGCGGCCGGGGCATAGCTGGGGCCGTGTCCAACAGGCTGGGGGCCGTACGGCGGCCCCCAGGCCGCCAGTTGGACAGCCCTGAACTACATCTAATAGTATTGATGGAACTAGCAGAAGTCATTTCAGAACCGCTGAAAATAATCTTTGAACAGTCTTGGAAAACAAAACAAAAAAGTCCCAGCAGACTGGAGGAGGGCAAGTGTCGTCCCTCTCTTCAAGAAGGGAAAAAATAGGACCCAAATAATTCCCGTCCAGTCAGCCTGGCATCAGGAAAGATTCTGGAGCAGATCATGAAGGAGGCAGTCTGCAATCACTTAGAAAGGAAAGCTGCGATTACGAAAAGTCAGCGTGGATTCCTCAAAAACAAGTCATACTCGGATACGGGACCAGTGCCTGGCCGCTGTGACGGTCTGGATGAGGAGGAACAAGCTGAGGATCAATCCTGATAGGACAGAGGTCCTCCAGGTCAGTCGTTTGTCTGACCGGGGTATTGGGTGGCATCCTGTGCTGGATGGGGTCAGGCCCGGATCAGGCCCTTTTGGCGCCCTAGGCCAGGGCTGTCCAACTTCTACCGGCCCAGGGGCCTGAATTCCGGTAACTGATGACCTGGGGGGCATAAGGGTCTGCCTCCACCCCCGGCTCTGCCCCTGTCCCTGCTCCGCCCCCTCCATGCCCCCAGCTCCGCCCTCTCCCCCGGCTCCGCCCCCTCCCCACCCCTCCCCCTAATTTTTATTTAATATTAAATATATTTAATTCCATCCGCCCCTCTCCCCTTTTTTATTTAATATTAAATATATTTAATTCCATCCTCCCCTCTCCCCTTATTTTAATGTATCCCATCTCCCCTTATTTCATCTTTAAATATATTTAATTTTATATTGAATACATGAGGGGAGATGGGGGGAGGGAATGAGGAGCCCCCTGAGGAGCCCCCCTGCTTCGGCCTACCTTTTCCAAATGTGCAGGATCCAGGAGTACCTGGACGACGAGAGAGGCGATGACCGACTGAGTCGAAGAAGGTCCTAATCGCGTCTGTGGGCCTCAATGATCCAGTAGTAGAGTAGCCGAAGAGTATCGCGAGAACACGCAATCCACACGGGATTTCGCTGTCAATGCCGGGCGTGATCTCGCGTTGACAGCGAAATCCCGTGTGGATTGCGTATTCTCGCGATACTTGCTCTGAACCCGGAAGTAGGGTTTTTTTTAAAAAAAATTATTTATTTTATTTTTCAATTTTTTTATTAAAAAGCTTAGGGGGCCGGAGGAAAGGGGCTTGGGGGCCGTATACGGCCCCCGGGCCGCCAGTTGGACAGCCCTGCCCTAGGCCAAAGGCTCTGCCTCCGCCCCGCCCCGCCCCCTCCCTGCTCCTCCCCCGCCCCACCCCGCCCCCGGCTCCACCCTGCCCCGCCCCCGCCTTGCCCCCGGCTCCTTGCTGGTGCGAGGAGTAGGAGGAAGGAAAGCCCCACCACTGGAGCTGATGCGGGGCCTCCCCATGGCTCCTCCCTCTCTCCTAAAGCCACTATGCCAGCCTGAGAAGCGGCCGAAATCGCGGCTTCAGGAGGGAGGGAGGAGGCCCCACATCGGCTCCGGGGGTGGGGCTTTCCTTCCTCCTCCTCCTCGCGCCAGCGAGGAGGCGGGGGCGGAGCCAGGGGTGGGGCAGAGCCGAGCAAAGGAGGGGGGCGGCTGTGGATGGTGCTTACGCCGCTGCGCGCATGCGCCCTCTTTTTTTATTTTTTTTTACTTTTTGGGGGGGGGGATCTGGACCTGCTGCCCCCCCAAAGGTGCCGCCCTAGGCCATGGCCTAGGGTGGCCTTATGGGTAATCTGGGCCTGGACGGGGTTACACTCCCCCTGAAGTCACAGGTCCGCAGTTTGGGGGTCCTCCTGGATTCAGCGCTGACACTTGATTCCCTTAGGCAGTGTTCCCTCGCTACTTTGCATTTCGCTTATTGCGGACTTGCTGTTTCGCGGATTTCAAAAAATATTAATTTAAAATCTATATCAGGGTATTTTTGCTGTTTTGGGGGGGGGGGTTGCCGCTGTTCTCCGAGGCGCCTTCCCTCCTCAGTCCTCCCTCCCTCCCTCCAGCCTTGAAGGGCCTTTCCTTCCTTTCCTTCACTTTATTTTAGGTTTATAAAGACTTAAAATAGTGTAGAACTGCTAAAATAATGTATAAATATTACATGATATTACATTTTTCACTTATTGCGGGAGGCCCTGGAACCTAACCTCACCAATAAGTGAGGGAACACTGTACTCAGAAGTAACGCTTCCTCTGAAAAAAGCCTCAACAAGTCCTTGGCGGTCACCCATCCAAGTAGCAGCCAGGGCGGACCCTGCTTAGCTTCGGGGCTCAGGTGGGAATCTAGGGCTCTGGACACACCTATTCCCTCCTTGCGCAAAACCTGAGCACGTGACGCTGCTCTTCCAACCCCCCCTCCCCCCCCTCCTCCTCCCGGATTGGCCCAAAAACTTCCTCGGCTTTGTAAAAAAAAAAAAGGAAACGGGTGCCTCTTTCTGTCTCTCTCTCTCTCTCTCTGAGTCCCCCTCCCTTCCCCGCCCCGAACCCGTTTTGCATACAGCGCTGGGATTGGTGGGCGTGCCCAGCTTGGAACGTCCAGGCGGCCTGCGATTGGCGGAGGCGCGGCCGCATGTCTAGGGGCGCCTGGTCTTTGTATACAAGCCCTGGCTCCGGGGGAGCGAGCGCTTCCACCATGGACGGGGAAGGCCGGGGCTAGGCAGGCGGGGATGCGGGCGGCGCTGCTCCTGCTCCTCCTCCGAGGGGTCTTGCATCCGCCGGCCTTGGGCTCCGGCGCCGGGAATGGGTGCCTCGGCGCCGGCGGGGGACTGCGACTAAGAAGCGGCGCTGCGGGCTCCGGGTAAGCCGCCGCCGGGATCCCTTCCCTGCCTCCCTCCCTCCTCCCTGCCTCGGCCCGGCCCTTTGTTCCTCTCGGGAGGCTCCCCACGGGCCTCGAGGGGGAGGAGGAGGAGGAGAGGCCGGCCGTTGCTCCTTCGGGAAAGGAGCCGGCTCCCTCCTTTCTCCTGGCTCGATCGGGGGTCTCCTGCCGAGAAAGAGGGCCCTCCCAGGTCAGCCAGCCACCCCTTTAAGCCAGGAGCCTCCCCTTTAAGGACGCTGACCCCCCCCCCGGCACTCCCCTCCTTTCTTCCTCTCCTTTTGGCTTCTCCTTCTCCTTTCTTCTTCCAGCTCTTCCACTTCTGTCTTCTTTATCCCCTCTTTTAGTTCTTCCTCTTCTTCTTCCACCCCCTCCTTTCTTCTTCCTCTCCTCCCCTTATCTTTTTCCCCTCCTCCACTTCTTTATCCCCTCTTTTACTTCTTCTTCATCTCCTCCTCCCCCTCCTCTTCCACCACTTCTTCCTCCTCCTTTCTTCTTCCTCTCCTCCCCTTATCTTTTTCCTCTCCCCCACTTCTTTATCCCCTCTTTTAGTTCTTCTTCCTCTTCTCCTCCCCTTATTTTTCTCTACTCCTGTCTTCTTCTCCTCTTCCCCATCTTCCGCCTCCTCTTCTTTATCTTCTTGCTCTCCTCCACTTCTTCTTTATCTCCTCTTTAAGTTCTTCTTCCTCTCCTCCTCCCCTTCCTCTTCTTCTTCCACCACTTCTTCCTCCTCCTTTCTTCTTCCTCTCCTCCCCTTATCTTTTTCCGCTGACCCCCCCAGGCACTCCCCTTCTTTCTTCCTCTTCCTCTCCTTTTTGCTTCTCCTCTCCTTTCTTCTCCCTCTCCTTCATCTCCTCTTTTAGTTCTTCTTCCTCTCCTCCTCGCCTTCCTCTTCTTCCACCACTTCTTCTTCCTCTCCTCCCCTTATCTTTTTCCTCTCCTCGACTTCTTTATCTCTTTTAGTTCTTCCTCTTCTCCTCCTTTTTCTCTCCTCCTGTTGTCTTGTCCACTTCATCTTCTTCCTCTCCTCCTCTTTTTTACTTCCACTTATTTATCTTATTTATCTCCTCTTTTAGTTCTTCTTCCTCTCCTCCTCCCCTTATTTTTCTCTACTCCTGTCTTCTTCTCCTCTTCCCCATCTTCCGCCTCCTCTTTATCTTCTTGCTCACCTCCACTTCTTCTTTATCTCCTCTTTTAGTTCTTCCTCCTCTTCCTCCTCCTTTCTTCTCCCTCTCCTTCATCTCCTCTTTTAGTTCTTCTTCCTCTCCTCCTCCCCTTCCTCTTACTTCTTCCACCACTTCTTCCTCCTCCTTTCTTCTTCCCCTCCTCCCCTTATCTTTTTCCTCTCCATTTCTTTATCTCCTCTTTTAGTTCTTCTTCCTCTCCTCCTCCCCTTATTTTTCTCTACTCCTGTCTTCTTCTCCTCTTCCCCATCTTCCGCCTCCTCTTTATCTTCTTCCTCTCCTCCACTTCTTCTTTATCTCCTCTTTTAGTTCTTCCTCCTCTTCTTCCTCCTCCTTTCTTCTTCCTCTCCTCCTCCCCTTCTTTTTCTCTACTTTCTCCTCCTCCTCCCCCTTTTCCACCTTCTCTTCTTCTCCTTTCTTCTGCCTCTTCTTTATCTTCGTACTCTCCTTCACTTCTTCTTTATCTCCTCTTTTAGTTCTTCTTCCTCTCCTCCTCCCCTTATTTTTCTCTACTCCTGTCTTCTTCTCCTCTTCCCCATCTTCCGCCTCCTCTTTATCTTCTTGCTCACCTCCACTTCTTCTTTATCTCCTCTTTTAGTTCTTCCTCCTCTTCTTCCCCCTCCTTTCTTCTCCCTCTCCTTCATCTCCTCTTTTAGTTCTTCTTCCTCTCCTCCTCGCCTTCCTCTTCTTCCACCACTTCTTCCTCCCCCTTTCTTCTTCCTCTCCTCCCCTTATCTTTTTCCTCTCCTCCATTTCTTTATCTCTTTTAGTTCTTCCTCTCCTCTTCCCCTTCTTTTTCTCTACTGTCTTCTCCTCCTCCCCTTCTTCCACCTCCTCTTCTTCTCCTTTCTTCTGCCTCTTCTTTATCTTCGTACTCTCCTTCACTTCTTCTTTATCTGCTCTTTTAGTTCTTCCTCTCCTCCTCCTCTTCCCCTTCTTCCACCACTTCTTCCTCTCCTCCTTTCGTGTTCCTCTTCTTTATCTTCTTACTCTCCGCCACTTTATCTCGTCTTTTAGTTCTTCTTCCTTTCCTCCTCCCCTTCCACCTCCTCTTCTTCCTCTCCTCTTCCTTTATTTTTCATCTTCTTTATCTTCGTACTCTCCTCCACTTCTTTTTTACCTCCTCTTTTAGTTCTTCTTCCCCTCCTCCTCCCCTTCTTTTTCTCTACTTCTTTCTTCTCATCTTCCCCTTCTTCTCGTATCCAACTTCCACCTCTTCCTCTCCTCCACTTCTTTATCTCTTTTAGTTCTTCCTCTCCTCCTCCCCTTCTTTTTCTCTACTGTCTTCTCCTCTTCCCCTTCTTCCACCTCCTCTTCTAACCTCTCCTCCTTTCTTCCTCCTCTTCTTTATCTTCTTACTCTCTGCCACTTCTTCTTTATCTCGTATTTTAGTTCTTCTTCCTCTCCTCTTCCCATTCCTTTTCTCTACTCCTGTCTTCTTCTCCTCTTCCCCTTCTTCCACCTCCTCTTCTTCCTCTCCTCCACTTTTTTATGTCCTCTTTTAGTTCTCCCTCCTCTCCTTCTCTTTTTCTTCTCCTCTTCCCCTTTTTTCCTTCTCCAACTTCCACCTCCTCTTCTTTCTGTCCTCTTTTCTTTATCTCCTCTTAGTTCTTCTTTCTCTTCTTCCTCCCCTCTTTCTCCTTCTTTTCTTCTCTTTCTTCCCCTTCCTCCTCCTCTTTTTCTCCTCTCCTCCAAACTCTCTTCTACACTGCCATATAATCCAGATTATCACATCAGATAATCCACATTGTCTGCTTTGAACTGGATCATGGGAGTCTACACTGCCATATAATCCAGTTTAAAGCTGATAATCTATGGCGGTGTCTCCTCCTTCCCCACTTCTTCCTCCTCCGCCTCTTCTTTTTCTTCTTTCCCTTCTTTATCGTTGCCAATTCCTTGGGACACAGGAAGGAATGCAGCCTGACGTTACTTGGCTCTCAATCCTATGGTGTCGAAAGAGAATTTGCCATGGTCTTTGGCCTTATCTGGGAAAGGGTGGTGATGCCTCACCCCAAACTACAACTCCCAGGATTATCTATAGCATCAATTATCTATATAGCCATGGGGTTGAAGTGGTTTCAAACCGCATTCAGGTGGACCCTGGTACCTTTGGATTCCAAAGTTCGCCATGCCCCTACCCCCCCCAAAATAAAATAAAAAATATTATAAAATTATTATTATAAAAGTTACAATATTATATTATTATTATATTATATTATTATTACAATATTATATTATAAAATTATTTATTATAAAAATTATTATATATATATTATAATTATAACTCTATTATATTATAATTATAATAATATATTATAAAAATATTTATTATAAAATTATTATAATAAAAGTTATAATATTATATTCTTGTAATTATATTCTTATAATTATATTACAATTATAATATTATAAAATTATTTATTATAAAATTATTATAAAAGTTATAATATTATATTATTATAACTCTAATTATATTATAATTATAATATTATATTGTAAAAATATTTATTATAAAATTATTATAATAAAAGTTATAATATTATATTCTTGTAATTATATTCTTATAATTATATTATAATTATAATATTATAAAATTATTTATTATAAAATTATTATAAAAGTTATAATATATTATTATAACTAATTATATTATAATTATAATATTATATTATAAAATTATTTATTATAAAATTATTATAATAAAAGTTATAATATTATATTCTTGTAATTATATTCTTATAATTATATTATAATTATAATATTATAAAATTATTTATTATAAAATTATTATAATAAAAGTTATAATATTATATTATTATAACTAATTATATTATTATTGTAACTAATTATATTATAATTATAATATTATAAAATTATTTATTATAACATTATTATAAAAGTTATAATATTATATTTTTATTATAATTATATTATTATTATATTATATTTATTCTACATTATAATATTATATTATTATAACTATAATTATATTATAACTATAATATTATATTATAAAATTATTATAAAAGTTATAATTATAATATTATATTATAAAAAAATATTTATTAAAAATTATTAATTCGGGTTCCAAAAGGGAATACCTCCGGAAGATTTCTTCAGGCAAGGAATCCACAAGTACTAACTGGAGCTGGCCCTACTCAGCTTCCAAGATCAGATAGGACCTGGTGTCCTAGTACGCTATGTAACAAAATTTGGGAGGGGGGGGGGGGAATGATATTTCATGTTATTTCATGTTAAATTGTGAGATACATGCTTTAAAAGTAATTGTTATACTTCTTTATTATTACATTGTTATACCTCCCCAGCAACAATATATTAGATAATACTAATATTATGAATGATGTATTAGTATTATGCTAATAATATAGTATGTTTTTGTGTAGAAATGACTTGTAAGCCGCTCTGAGTCCCCTTCAGGGGTGAGAAGGCCATATAACCCAAAATAAAAGAGGCAGGAAACCCCACAATATCTGCTTTGAACTGGGTTATCTGAGTCCACACTGCCATATATTCCAGTTCAAGGCAGAAAATGCGGGATTTTGTTCAGCTGTGTGGAAGGGGCCATAGAGCAACATCAGAGCTCCT
The DNA here is from genome assembly GCA_030556195.1 of Anolis apletophallus. NCBI lineage: Eukaryota > Metazoa > Chordata > Lepidosauria > Squamata > Anolidae > Anolis > Anolis apletophallus. Next base: position 110,624,807 of record JARBWK010000010.1, read on the forward strand.
CCCCCAGCAACAATATAATATTATATAATACTAATATTATGGATGATGTATTAGTATTATGCTAATAATATAGTATGTTTTTATGCAGATATGACATGTAAGCCGGGATCGAGAGCAGACGATCTTAATGTCCTAGTACAGTGTTTCCCAACCGCTGTGACGCGGCACAGTAGTGTGCCATGACGGATATCCTGCTGTGCCGCGAGAAAAGCTCTCTGCCCCCCTTCCTTCCCCCCTCCTCCTGCTGAACTTTTGCTGCTTGTGGGGAGGTAGAGGAAGGGCCGGGCGGTGGCGAAGAAGGAAAAGACGAAGGGGCTGGGTCGCCGCCTCCTTCGGCCATTTCCCCAGCCAGCCTCCAATCCGCCATGACTCCCGCCATGACTCTCACCCCTTGCTCGGAGGAGGAAGCTGGGGGAGGGGGCGGGGCATGGCGCGGCCTGGCTCCGCCCCCTCCCCAGCTTCCGCTCCCCCACAGCTTCTCCACCCTTGGGACAGTGCCAAGCCAACATTGTGCTGGCTCTGCCACTGCTGGCTTGGCATTGCCCCCTTAAGGCTGGCGAAGCTGTGGGAGAGCTGAAGCTGGGGGGAGGGGCATGGTGCGGCCTGGCTCCGCCCCCTCCCCAGCTTCCGCTCCCCCACAGCTTCTCCACCCTTGGGACAGTGCCAAGCCAACATTGTGCTGGCTCTGCCACTGCTGGCTTGGCATTGCCCCTCAAGGCTGGCGAAGCTGTGGGAGAGCTGAAGCTGGGGAGGGGCATAGCGCGACCTGGCTCCACCCCTCCCCAGCTTCCGCTCTCCCCCAGCTTCTCCACCCTTGGGACAGTGCCAAGCCAGCATTGTGCTAGCTCTGCCACTGCTGGCTTGGCATTGCCCCCTCAAGGCTGGAGAAGCTAAGAAAGAGCTAAAGCTGGGGAAGGGGGCGGGGCCTGGCACGGCCTGGCTCCGCCCCCTCCCTCCAGCTTCAGCTCTCCCACAGCTTCTCCACCCTTGAGGGGACAGTGCCAAGCCAGCATTGTGCTGGCTCTGCCACCGCTGGCTTGGCACTGCCCCCTCAAGGCTGGAAAAGCTGTGGGAGTGCTGAAGCCAGGGGGGCGGGGGCATGGCGCGGCCTGGCTCCTCCCCTCCCCTGGCTTCGGCACTCCCAGCAGCTGCTCACAGTAGGCCACCATCCCCCAGCCATTCTTTACTGTGTTAGAGTGCCCTTTTGTGTCATTTTGGTTGGTGGTGTGCCCCCGGATTTTTTAAATGTTAAAAGTGTGCCGCAGTTCAAAAAAGGTTGGGAAACACTGTCCTAGTAGGTTCATAGGAGGAGATACGTTCGGACGGGTATTTATTTATTTATTTATGACATTTATATGCCGCCCTTCGGGGTGAGAAGGGCGGCATATAAATGTCATAAATAAATAAATACCCCTCCGAAAATATCTCCTCCTATGAACCTACTAGGACATTAATATCGTCTGCTCTCAATCCCGCCTGCGTCACAAATACGTTTGGCGGGGGGCGAGAGACAGGGCCTTCTCAGTGGTGGCCCCTCGGCTATGGAACTCCCTAAAGATACCAGATCGGCCCCCTCATTGTTAGCAAGACCTGGTTGTTCGAACAGGCATTTGAATAGGCAGTGCAACAAGTACAGGACTATGGAATTGATTGTGGACGATGATACTGGACCATGAATTTTAACCAAGAGACACGTAAATGAATTTATATCTTATCGACTTTGCAATGAGTGTATATTTATATCACTGTTTTTAACTGTTTTATTGTGTAGCATTGAATTTTTGCTAATTGTAAACCGCAATGAGTCGCCCTCGGGCTGAGAATAGCGGTATAGAAATGTAAATAAATGAATCAATAGAGTAATGGGACTTGAATATCCACAGACTTGGGCATCTGAGTGTGCAGGGGATCAAACCCCAGCTGCATGGATCTCTCACTTGGGAATCGGGAACGAAAAATTACAGCAGGCAGCAACTGGCTGCCCCATTCCCCCCCCCCTTCTTCTGAGTGGGATCAGCTGCAGCCCCAACTCCAGATCCCCCCCCCCCAAGAGAGGTGGGGTCCTTGGGAAGTAGGGGGAATCGGAGAGGAAAAGAGGGGGGTTGGCTTTTAGTGGCGTGCAAAGCCAGGCCTGGCATTGGGAGGTTGATGAGCTGCCTCTTCTGAGCCGCTTCCACCCTTCCTTCCTTTCTCTCCTTCACTCCTTCTTTCTTTCTCTCTCTCTCTCCCCCCCACCGCAGGCTTCGGAGTTGCCGCCCACTCTTGCTTGCCTGCCGGGCTGCCTGGCCTCACGTCCCATGGAGCTGGAGGGGCAGTGGTGGAAAGGACAGCTGGCCGCCGACATCCACCAAGCGCTCCGCTACAAGGTAAGCTCCCTGCGTTAAACCTGAACAAAGGCCCGCCGTCGCCTTCCCTTCTGTCCCTAGTGAAGTTTTTTGTCCCGGATCAGAAAGTTTGGATTAATAGATCCAGGCTGGCGGACTCAAAAGTTGAGTGTCACTTTAGGTGCCTTTTTTCCTATCTGTCTCTTCTTCTTCTTCTCCTCCTTCCTCCTCCTCCTCTTTCTCTTCTTCATTATTTATTTATTTACTAGCTTGGGGACCCGGCGGTGCCCGGGTCATTTGAGGAGTGTAGCAGGATGTAGAGTGGGTCATGGGGGCTCTGTGTGCCAAGTTTGGTCTTTGATCAGTCATTGGATTAGGTTTGTAGCAGTCTTGGGAAGAGAGGGAAGGTACTGCAAGTCCCATCATCCATGTTCTGGCCCCCTCCAAACTTCAGTAGGGTGTAGAGTGGGTCACTGGGGCTCTGTGGTGACATGTTTGCCCGTTGTGTTTACTGTTATCCGCCCCGAGCCTGCTGGGAGGAGCGGAATACAAGAATGAACAATAAATAAATAAATAAGTGTGGTCTTTATCGGTGTTTGTTGGGGGCCGCAGTGGTCTGTGGGAACAGAGGGGTGTGAAAGTACTACAAATCCCATCATCCATTGTCTGTCCTCCCCCGAACCTCACCAGGACGTGAAGGTAGTCATGGGGGTTATGTGTGCCAAGTTTGGTCTCGATTAGTAATTGGATAAGAGTCGCAGCGGACTTGGGAAGTGAGTAGAGGTACTTCAAGTCCCATCATCCATGGTCCACCCTCCTGCGAACTGCACCAGGACGTAGAGTGGGTCAGGGGGGCTCTATGTGCCAACTTTGGTCTTGATCAGTCATTGGATGAGGGTTGCAGCGGTGTCAGGAAATGAGTGAATGTACTTCAAGTCCCATCATCCATGGTCCGCCCCCCCCCTTGCAAACTGCAGCAGGATGTAGAGTGGGTCATGGGGGCTCTGTGTTCCAAGTTTGGTCTTGATCAGTCATTGGATGAGGGTCGCAGCGGCCTTGGGAAGTGAGTGTAGGTACTTCAAGTCCCATCATCCATGGTCCACCCTCCTGCGAACTACACCAGGACGTAGAGTGGGTCATGGGGGCTCTGTGTGCCAAGTGTGGTCTGTAGTGGTCCGTTTTGGTGGCCTCAGTGGTCTATGGGAACCAAAGTGTTTGAAAGTACTACAAATCCCATAATCCGTGGGTCATGTCCCTCAAACCGCACCAGGACGTAAAGGGGTTCAGGGGGGTTATGTGTGCCAAGTGTGGTCTTGATTCATCATTGGATGAGTGAGCAGTGGTCTCAGGAAATGAGTAGAAGTACTTAAGTCCCATTATCCATGGCCCACCCTCCCTGCAAACTGCAGCAGGATGTAGAGTGGGTCATGGGGGCTCTGTGTGCCAAGTTTGGTCTTGATCAGTCATTGGATGAGGGTCGCAGCAGCCTTGGGAAGTGAGTGTAGGTACTTCAAGTCCCATCATCCATGGTCCGGCCTCCTTCAAACTGCAGAAGGATGTTGAGTGGGTCATGGGGGCTCTGTGTGCCAAGTTTGGTCTTTATCGGTCTTCGTTGGGGGCCGCAGTGGTCAGTGGGAACCAAAGGGATTTAAAGTACTACAAATCCCATAATCCGTGGTCCATCTCCCCCAAACCGCACCAGGACGTAAAGGGGGTCAGGGGGGTTATGTGTGTCAAGGTTGGTGCAGGCCCATCACCCGCGCTGGTCGCTGTGGCCTGTGAAAGTGGCAGCCAATCAGAACGCTGCCACATACAAACAAACATACATACATACATACAAACTTTCTGCTTTATTATATATAGAGAGAGAAGATTTATTATTTATGTATTTAAAACTTTTATATCCCGACCTTTTCACCTCTGAAGAGGGACTCAGACCGGCCTTAGAGCAAGAATTCAATGCAATTGATAGGAATTAAAACATCACACAACAATACAAAGCTAAAATACATATGGATAAAATACATTAAAGCCAAATCGCCAGATAACATCAAATTCAACTTAATCCATATATGTGGTCATTAACTTGTGTAAAAACGGTCTTGGTCCTTATTCTGGGAATGCTTCCTTCCAAAGCCAGGATTTTACCAGCCTCCTGAAGGACAAGAGGGAGGGGGCAGATCTGATCTCGCTCTGGAGGAAGTTCCATAGCTGAGGGGCCACCACAGAGAAGGCCCTGTCTCTCGTTCCCACCAGACGCGCTTGCGAAGGTGACAGGTCCGAGAGCAGGGCCTCTCCGGAAGATCTTAACATCCTTGATGGTTCATAGGGGAGAACACGTTCGGACAGGTAAACTGGGCCGGAACCGTATAGGGATTTATAGGTTAAGACCTATATAAGATTTATAGGTTCATCTTCTTTACTTAATAATAATAATAATAATGGTAATAATAATGATAAAATTGCAAAGATTCCTGCACAAGCCAGTAAAGGTGGTCCCAGTGATGATCGGCACACTGGGTGCAGTTTGTAAAGACCTTGGTCTGCACTTAAACACAATTGGCGCTGACAAAATTACCATCTGCCAGCTGCAAAAGGCCACCTTACTAGGATATGCACGCATTATTGGCTGATACATCACACAGTCCTAGACACTTGGGAAGTGTCCGACGTGTGAGTGAGCCAATACAACAGCAGCAGAGCGATCTTGTTTGCTGTGGACTCGTCTTGTATTTATTTATTTATAATTATATTTACTATGTTTTTATACCGCCCCTCTCAGCCCGAAGGCGACTCGAGGCGGTGTACATATGGCAACAAATGGCCACAAGATAAACAAACATCAACAATTAATAAAACAACCATATAAAAACAATACAATTAGCAATTAAAATTATAAAATACAAATGTTTTGTAGTATTTAAAATAATAATAATAAAAATAAAAATAATACCAAACTGCAGAGCTCTGGCATAAACCAGTACAGGTGGTCCAAGCGGTAATCAGCACACTGGGTTGCCGTGCCAAAAGATCTCAGCCGGCATTTGGAAACAATAAACAATAATAATAACGAAATCCAGCATAAATATCTTGTTTGCTGTGACATACTGCGTTTTTGTGTCGATATAATAATAATAATAACGAAATCCAGCATATATATCTCGTTTGCTGTGACATACTGTGTTTTTGTATCGGAATAATAATAATAATAACGAAATCCAGCATAAATATCTTGTTTGCTGTGACATACTGTGTTTTTGTGTCGATATAATAATAATAATAACGAAATCCAGCATAAATATCTTGTTTGCTTTGACATACTGTGTTTTTGTGTCGATATAATAATAATAATAACGAAATCCAGCATATATATCTCGTTTGCTGTGACATACTGTGTTTTGTGTTGGAATAATAATAATAATAACGAAATCCAGCATATATATCTTGTTTGCTGTGACATACTGTGTTTTTGTGTTGGAATAATAATAATAAAAACTAAATCCAGCATATATATCTTGTTTGCTGTTACGTACTGTGTTTTTGTGTCGATATAATAATATTAATAATAACAATAACAAAATCCAGCATATATATCTCGTTTGCTGTGACGTACTATGTTTTTGTGTCAGAATAATAATAATAATAACGAAATCCAGCATATATATCTTGTTTGCTGTGACATACTGTGTTTTTGTGTTGGAATAAAAATAATAATAATAACAAAATCCAGCATATATATCTTGTTTGCTGTTACGTACTGTGTTTTTGTATTGATATAATAATATTAATAATAACAATAACAAAATCCAGCATATATATCACGTTTGCTGTGACGTACTATGTTTCTGTGTCAGAATAATAATAATAATAATAACGAAATCCAGCATATATATCTCGTTTGCTGTGACGTACTATGTTTTTGTGTCAGAATAATAATAATAATAATAAAATCCAGCATATTTTTTTTGCTGTGAAATACTGTGTTTTTGTGTCGGAATAATAATAATAATAATAATAACGAAATCCAGCATATGTATCTCGTTTGCTGTGACATACTGTGTTTTTGTGTCGGAATAATAATAATAATAACGAAATCCAGCATATATATCTCGTTTGCTGTGACATATTGTGTTTTTGTGTCGGAATAATAATAATAATAATAACGAAATCCAGCATATATATCTCGTTTGCTGTGACATACTGTGTTTTTGTGTCAGTAAAATAATAACTTTAATACTTTCCCGCCACCATCTCCCCAAAGGGGCTCGGTGTGGTTTACAGATGGCACAAAGTGCCTAAAAGCATACATAAAAGTAAACACAATATAAAATACAATAAAATAAGACACATGCACATATAAACACATCAATTCGCACTCAAATCAATTCAGATTCTCTTCATTTTCTTGGCCTCATATTAGCTGCCCCGGGTCCCCTTTGGGGAGATGGTGGCAGGGTATAAATAAAGATTATTATGATTTATTTCCTCATATTCTCCTTCTTCCTCTCCCCCTTCTTCTACTTCCTCTCCTCTTCTTCCTCTTCTTCTTTCTTCTTCTTGAGGTGGGACACAGGGAGGAAACAGCTGCCCCGACTCTTATATTTCTCTCTCTCTCCGCCTCGCCCATCTCCCACCCCGCGTGCGTCGGGGACATCAAAGGATGTCCCCGACTCATACCTCTTTTGTCTCCCAAGCCTTAAAAAATTAGTTTGCACAAGGAAAAGGCTTGACCTTTTGTCAGTCGCATCCAGACTTTCGGCCTTGGAGTATTTTCAGAGGGATTTGATGGTTTATGTGTCTGTGTTCATTCTGACAATAGCCCCGTTTCATTGTGTGCTTTCATGTTTTTTCTGACTTATGGTGATCCCCTTCCATACAAGGCAGAAAATCCCACATTATCTGCTTTGAACTGGAATATATGGCAGTGTGGACTCAGATAACCCAGTTCAAAGCAAATACTGTGGGATTTTCTGCCTTGTGTGGAAGGGTCCTAAGGCAGCCCTGTCCCTGGAGGCCTTTCCATACAGCCTTATATCCCAGAATATCAAGGCAGAAAATCCCTCAATATCTCCTTTGAACTGGGTTATCTGAGTCCACACACGTATAATGTGGGTTTGTCTTGGCGAGGTTTGATCAGAGAGGGTTTGCTTTGGTCTTCTTCTGATGCCGGGAGAGTGTAACTTGCTCACACAGAGGTTTTCTGTGACCAAACAGGAATTTGAACCCTGATGTCCAGAGTTCTCCAATGCTCAGATTATGACACCGTAGGCCTTCCAGATAGGCCCAGGATCTGATCCCAGATTTTCTGTTTATCTCAGATTATCTGGCAGTGCGGACTCATATAATCCAGTTTGAAGCAAAACAACAACAACATGGAATCAGATCCTGGGATATGGGGCCTGTCTGGAAGAGCCCCATGCTGGCTATTTTGTTTATATTAGTTGTTGTGTTTCTTGAGACCCGTAGCAGCCCTTTTACAGGGTTTTCTTGGCAATATTTGTTCAGTTGACATTGGCCATTGTCTTTCTCTAAGGCTGGATCTATACTGCCAGTTTGAACTGTGTTATATCTCATATCTGGCATTACTTCGCAGACGAAGATTCTAAGGAAGGACTCATCCCACGCTTTCTACAAGCGCGTTGATGACTAAAAATGGCCAATCTGAGATAGGCAAGTCCAGTTGCAGAAAGCACAGCAGGAAGTCTCCTTGGGTGATGTTGTTTCCAAGTTGCGGTTCTTTCTGCGTTGTCCAGACCCGTTCGGCGTGTCTACTCGAAAGAGGCCGCAGCATTGTGGATAGTGCGTTTCCATGCCTCGCGATGTGAGGCCAGGGTGGACCATTGTTGGTGATCAATCTGGCCGAGCCTGAGATGTTGTTTCAGAGAGTCCTTATATCTCTTTTTGGGGGTGCCTCTCTTGTGCTGACCCATGGCGAGTTCACCATAGAGTAGTATCTTTGGGAGGCGGTGGTCCTCCATCCTAGAGATGCGCCCTGCCCAGCGCAGCTGTGTTTTCAATAGCATGGCCTCAATGCTGGTGATCCCTGCTTGCCCAAGGACAGCGACATTCATCATCACATAGTCGGTCCAGTGTAAATTTAGGATTGTGCGAAAACAGCGCTGATTGAAGCGTTTGAGGAGTCGTAGGTGTTGGCGATAGGTGACCCATGTTTCAGACCCATAGAGGAGAATAGACAGTATGATAGCTCTGTACACACTGATTTTGGTGCTTTGCCTCAGGTGCTTGTTGCTCCAGACTCTTTTGTGAAGCCTTCCGAATGCACTATATGCCTTTGCTAATCTGTGATCTATCTCTTTGTCTATCTTGGCATCTGAAGAGATTATGCTTCCCAGGTAGGTGAACTGCTGAACGGACTTTAGCACAGATGTGCCTATGCTGACATGGGGATGATGGTGTTCTTCCTGTGGTGCGGGCTGGTAGAGAACTTACGTTTTCTTCAGGCTGACTTCAGGCTGATGAAAGCGTTCGAGGAGTCATAGGTGTTGGCGGTAGGTGACCCATGTTTCAGACCCACCCGACTTACCGAATTTAATGGGATTTTCTTCTTGGCTCATGACCCCATGAACTGAAAGTTTGTCCTGCCACTTTAACATACCGTAATGTTTAAGTAAACGGTCATAACTTGCATTGCCAGTTTCAGTGGATCTCACTGCAGGTAAATTTGGTTACGGTCCTTTGCAGTTACCTCACAGTGCACTAAACTCATTTGCAGTGGGTTTTGTGTTAGTCAAGAATGACTGGAGAAACAGCAAGTTGCTTCTGGTGTGAGAGAATTGGCTGTCTGCAGCGATGTTGCCCAGGGGATGCCCGGATGTTTTACCACCCTGTGGGAGGCTTCTGAAGCTGGAGCTGACAGATGGGAGCTCACCCCGCTCCCTGGATTTGAACCGCCGATCTTTTGGTCAGCAGTCCTGCTGCCACAAGAGTTGCCCTACTTGCTCCTACTTACACTGTTGAATTATAACGCAGTTTGACACCATTGCTGCCATGGCTCAATGTTATGGAATCATGGGAGTTGTGGTTTTGCCTTCCCTGCCAAAGACTGGATGGCTGCGTGCCAGCCGGCTGAAGGTGAATCCGTCAAAGACGGAGATCTTGTGGCCCGGTCGCCCTGGGCTGGATGAGTGCCGGTTGCCTACCCTGGATGGCGAGCAACTTAGCCCGTCATCCCTTGTAAAGAGCTTGGGTGTCCAATTGGACCCTTTGCTGTCCATGGAGACCCAGGTCTCCATGGTCAGCAAAACATCATTTTTCCATGTACGACAGGCTAGGCGACTGGTACCCTACCTGTCCAGGGATGATCTGGCCATGGTGATCCAAGCGATGGTCATCTCGAGGCTGGACTACTGTAACGCCCTCTACGTTGGCCTTCCCTTGTCGACAATCCGGAAACTCAAGCTAGTGCAGAACGCCGCTGCCCGCTTGCTGGTGGGAGCACCAGTGAGAGAGCACATCACCCCCATCTTACGGCAACTGCACTGGCTTCCTATTGAGTACCGAATTGCCTTCAAGGTGCTGGTTTTAACCTTTAAGACCTTACACGGTCTAGGGCCTGTGTACCTGAGGGACCGCCTTACCCCGTGCGTTCCCCTGAGATCGCTACGTTCAGAGGAGCAGAACTTGTTAGTCATTCCATCGATCTGCTCCTGCCATTTGTCCACAACTAGGCAGCGAGCCTTCTCTGCTGTGGCCCCTGTGTTATGGAATTCACTTCCGGATGACACCAGTGCGATCACAGAGCTCATCCCTTTCCGGAGGGCGTGCAAGGCCGCCCTTTTTCGACTTGCTTTTAGTTAAATTGGATGCAAGGGCATGTTCATGTCTATGAGTTTTAAGGAATCTGTAATTCCTGTTATTTTATCATTGTTATACTCTGATGTTTTATTGTATATTGTGATCCGCCCCGAGCCTGCAGGGAGGAGTGGAATCTAAAACCGAATAAATAAATAAAAAAAATAAAAATACTGGTGACTCAGCAAACTACAATTCCATAGCATTGCGTCCTGGCCGTTGAAGTGGTGTCAAACTGCATTGGTGCAACAGTGTAGATCAGGGCTGCCCAGGAAGTCGATCGCGATCGACCAGTTAATCCCAGGACTGAAGGAGGTCGATCCCAACCGGATGAGGCGCTTCTCAGAGGGGGGCGGAGCCAGGCCAAGCCACGCCCCTCCCTCAGCTTCAGCACTCCCAGCAGCTTCTCCAGCCTTGAGGATGGCAATGCCAAGCCAGTGGTGACATAGCTAGCACAAGGCTGGCTTGGCATTGCCATCCTCAAGCCTGGAGAAGCTGCTGGGAGCTCCAAAGCCAGAGGGGAGGGGACGTGGCTTGGCGCAGCCTGGCTCCGCCCCCCTCTGGCTCTACCAGCAGCTTCTCCAGGCTTGAGGATGGCAATGCCAAGCCAGTGGTGGCATAGCTAGCACAAGGCTGGCTTGGCACTGCCATCCTCGAGCCTGGAGAAGCTTCTGGTAGAGCTGAAGCCAGAGGGGGGCGGAGCTAGGCCGCGCCAAGCCCCGCCCCTCCCCTCTCCAGCCTTGAGGAGGTAGGTAGATCTTTCTGACTTGGTTTTATTATAAGTAGCTCGCATGCTGAAAAAGTGTGGGCACCCCTGGTGTAGATGCATCAACGCTCATTGTTTACCATTGGTTTCACAAACTTGGAAGCAAAATTGCTCTGTTCACATCATGGAAAAGGACATTTTAATTGGTCCCTTCTATCTGGAATGTTAAATTGCCTCTGAGTGTCTGTCTATATATGTTGTATGTCTATGGCATTGAATGTTTGCCTGTATATGTGCATTGTGATCCGCCCTGAGTCCCATTGCGGGGTGAGAAGGGCGGAAGATAAATGATGTAAATAAATAAATATCTGCAGACCCTACTATTCGATACCTGAGGATGCCCTCGACCCTCAGGAGCATCATTTGAAAGGGGCGCAAAAAGGTATAGAAGGAGATTCAGTGAGCATAAATTGTGTTGTGTTTACAAAAAGACTGTCTGGCATGCCTGGGTGTGTCTCTTGCATCTCTTTTGTGGATTGGAGTCTAAATAAACATGAAGGAAGTCTGAGAAGTCTTGAGTTGTGTTGTGTGTTGTCTGACTCACAGGTGGCTGCTTGACGTAGCATGTAGATCTGGGAATACTTAACACTGGCATTGTTCCTTTTTGTGAGAGGGGTGTGAAAGAGGAAGGAGGCTGAAATCAAACTTTTTTGTGTATGCTAAGTGCTTTCCCTGCAATTTCAGAAGAAAGAAAAGTTGTGTTTCCTTTAAGTCTTCCCCTCTCCACCTGGGGCCTTTCACAAGTGATTTCCCCTTTAACTGCTGTGGTTTCATCCCGTGAAATCCAGGCATTCGTTTGGCTAAAAAGCTCTACTGGTTTACTACAAATCCTGGGATTTCACAGGAGGCAGCCATGGCAATAAATATGGAATCACAGTACAATAGCTATGTGATGACAGGGCCCCCATCATCTTTCTTTACTTGAGATAAGGGGGGCCCGATTGAACCATCCATCCTGATAACTATTTCTTTGAAGAAGAGGCCCAATTGCGCCTCCTGGAAGTCTTCAGGAACAGCAACTTGAGTAGGTTTCACGGGCCTCCTGTGTTGTTTAATATTGTAGTTATCACTAATACCGTTATCACTAATACAGGGTAAATAAATAATAATAATAATAAACTTTAAACCTCGCCACCATCTCCCCAAAGGACTCGAGGCGGCTTACATCAGTGTTTCTCAACCTGGGGGTCGGGACCCCCAGGGGGGTCGCGAGAGGGTTTCAGAGGGGTCGCCAAAGACCATCAGAAAACATGTATTTCTGCTGGTCTTAGGAAGCCCTTTGGCAGAGAAGGTTGAAGATCTCTCCGCTTTTCCTTCTCTTTCTTTTTTGGAAACAGACTGCGAATTCTCCCACCTAAAGTTCTCATCTGCTGTGATTGGCAGGCCTCCCAGCCAAGGGAGGGCTGATTCTGAGACTCAAGTGGGGAGGGAGAGCAGGCGTGCTTGGCGCATGGCAGCATGATGCACATGTGTGGCTGAGGAAGAGTGTGTGAGGTGGGATGGAGGCTCACACCAGCTAGTTCCTTCAAGGCATGAGGCTTCTGTGTAGGAATGTTGACCCAATTATATCGTTGGTAGGGTGCAAGGGGCTCTTTGATTGTAGATGAACTACAACTTTCAAATGTCAATATCTATTTTCCCTAAACTCCACTAGTGTTCACATTTGGGTATATTGAGGATTCGTGTCAAGTGTGGTCCAGATCCATCATTGTTGAGTCTATAGTGCTCTCTGGATGTAGGTGAACTACAACTCCCAAACTCAAGGTCAGTGCCCACCAAACCCTCCCAGTATTTGCTGTTGGTCATGGGAGATTTGTGTTCCAAGTTTGGTTCAATTCCATCGTTGGTGAGTTGAGAATGCTCTTTGATTGTAGGTGAACTATAAATCCCAGCAACTACAATTTCCAAATGACAAAATCAAACCCCCCCCACACGCATAAAATACAGTTATGAAGTAGCAATGAAAATAATGTTATGGTTAGGGGTCACCACAACATGAGGAACTGTATTAAGGGGTCGCAGCATTAGGAAGGTTGAGAAACACTGGCTTACATGGAGGCAAAGCCCTATAACACATCAGTAAAACAACACAGCAGCAAATAATAAGACAATACAATCAATATAGTAATAATAATAAACTTTATTTGTGATCCACTCCCTCTCCCCAATGGGGACTCGGGGCGGCTCACATGAGGCCAAGCCCAAAACAAACAACAAATTACAATAAAAAATCAAACATCAACAGTAAATGCAATAAAAATACATACATATAAATTATATATATATATATATATATATATATATATATATATATATATATAGACACACATACACACACACACACACTTTCTCTCATTCACAGATGGGTAAATAATAATAATAATAATAAAATTTATACCCCGCCACCATCTCCCCAAAGGACTCGGGGCAGCTTACATGGAGGCCAAACCCTATAACACATCAGTAAAACAACACAGCAGCAAATAATAAGACAATACAATCAATATAGTAATAATAATAATAATAAACTTTATTTGTAATCCACCCCCTCTCCCCAATGGGGACTCGGGGCGGCTCACATGAGGCCAAGCCCAAAACAAACAACAAATTACAATACAAAAAATCAAACATCAACAGTAAATGCAATAAAAATACATACATATAAATTATATATATATATATACACACACACACACACACACACTTTCTCTCATTCACAGATGGGTAAATAATAATAATAATAATTATTATTATTATACCCTGCCACCATCTCCCCAAAGGACTCGGGGCAGCTTACATGGAGACCAAACCCTATAACACATCAGTAAAACAACACAGCAGCAAATAATAAGACAATACAATCAATATAGTAATAATAATAATAATAATAATAAACTTTATTTGTAATCCGCTCCCTCTCCCCAATGGGGACTCGGGGTGGCTCACATGAGGCCAAGCCCAAAACAAACAACAAATTACAATAAAAAATCAAACATCAACAGTAAATGCAATAAAAATACACAAACACACAAATGAATATCTAAAATCACAAAGACAGGGCGGCTCCACAGGCACACAGAGAAAATGTTAAAAACTTATATAACTCACATATAAGCAATAACACACAACATTTAAAACCACAATGACCGGGCCAGATGTAATATATAAAAATGTAACACTGGACGTGAACAGAGGTAGGATGTATCTAGCATAAGGGTTTTAAAGGATAATGTGGGGAGATCAACCCAACAGCTAGTTAAAGTGCTTCTGTGGGCATTTTGCTGGGAATTGGTCTGAGCAGGGCATTGTTTACTTTATTCAGGGAAGGAACATTGGAATAGCCACCTTTTCAGGCTCCTCCTAAAGACTGCCAATGTGGGGGCTTGTCTGATATCCTTGGGGAGCGAGTTCCAGAGTCAGGGGGCCCACCACAGAGAAGGCCCTCTCCCTTGTCCCCACCAATCACGCCTGCGAAGGGGGTGGGAGCGAGAGCAGGGCCTCTCCAGATGATTGAAGCGATCATGTTGGTTCGTAGACAGAAATGCGGTCACACAGGTAGGCGAGTCCCAAACTGTTCAGGGCTTAATAGGTAAAAACCTGCACCTTGGAACCGGAAGATGAACGGCAGCCAATGGAGCTCCTTAAACAGAGGGGTTGACCACTCCCTGTAAATCGCTCCAGTTAGTAATCTGGCTGCCGTCCATTGAACCAGTTGAAACTTCCGGGCTGTCTTCAAGGGCAGCCCCACGTAGAGTGCATTACAGTAATCCAATAAATTGAAGTGGCTGTATTGCATTGGTGATAACTGTGATTTTGGGCATATAAAATCCAGATTCTCTGCTTTGAACAGTATAGACCATGACAGTATAGACCAGGCATATGACAGTATAGACCAGTATAGACCTTATGACAGTATAGACCAGGCATAGGCAAACGTTCTAACTTGGGGGCCACATGGCAGGAGTGGGTTCTCCCCAAGTCCCTTCTCTGCCCTTTCCACCCCTTCCTCTTCTCTTTCAGAGGCAGAAAGTAAAGGAAAGACGGGAAATGTTTGGATCCCAAAAGGGTTAGCATTGGTCAGGAAGAGATGGGAAAGAAAAACGTATATCCATTAGACCTGTATTGCCTACTGTTGGGAATCAGGAGCTGTTAGGCTCAATATGCCTGGGCAATCATGTTTCTAAAGTACTTACAAAACTAAAGTTCTGGTGGTGAAAATTAGATGCTTTGCTTCTACAGTGTTGCTAAAGTTCTGGTGGTGAACATTTCAGAACTCTAACAAAACTTTCAAAATGTTGTTATAAATGGCAGTTCCTAATTGGCTCTGTCTTAAAAATCGCCAATAGTGAAATAATAATGAAGTTTTGAAAGTTTTGATAGAGTTCTGAAATGTTCACCACCAGAACTTTAGCAACACTGTAGAAGCAAAGTACCAGCGCCACCTAGTTTTCACCACCAGAACTTTAGTTTTGTAAGTACTTTAGAACCATTTAGAACAGGGGTGGGCAATTATTTTTTCCCAAGGGGCCACACGAGAGCCGAAAAATATTATGGAGGGCCGCACCTAACGGCTGAACAACATTCTACATAATATCAATTGAATTTCTTTAATAATAATAAAAAAGGCACTACATTGCGTTTTTGATATATTAATAAGACTGATAAGAGTATATGTTATGAGCAATGAAAAAGAAAGGTTGTCATAGGAAAAATGACATTTATTCACTCAAATTTTACAAAGCAATGGTTAACAAAATGTGAACATTTGTATCATTTGTGATTCATTATATCAGGGGTCAGGAACCTTTTTGACTCAGAGAGCCATAAAAGGAAAATATTTGGAAATTTATTTCAGTGAGAGCATTATAATAATAATAATATGATGATGATATTCATTCGGCCTCTGCTAATAATAATAATAATATAATAATAGTAATAATAACCACAGGTTCCTAGAGTAGGAGGAGATCTCCAAGGGCCATCCAGTCCAACCTCCTTCTGCCATAAGGGAAAAACACAATCAAGGCACTCCTCACAGATGGCCATTCAGCCAATAATAATAACAACAACAACAGGTTCCTAGAGTAGGAGGAGACCTCCAAGGGCCATCCAGTCCAACCTCCGTCTGCCATAAGGGAAAAACACAATCAAGGGCACTCCTCACAGATGGCCATTCAGCCAATAATAATAATAACAACAACAGGTTCCTAGAGTAGGAGGAGATCTCCAAGGGCCATCCAGTCCAACCTCCTTCTGCAGTAAGGGAAAAACACAATCAAAGCATTCCTCACAGATGGCCATTCAGCCATCTTGAACCAAACTTGGCACACTGAACTCTCATGAGACCAACAGAAAGTACTGAAAGGGTTTGCTGGGCATTTACCTTGAGTTTGGGAGTTGTAGTTCACCTACATCCAGAGAGCACTGTGGACTCAAATAATGTTGGATCTGAACCAAACTTGGCACAAATCCTCAATTTGCCCAAAGAGGCAGAAGAGGAGGAAGATGAGGAAGGAATGGAAGCACCCCCGTGCGCTCCACCCTCGGCCCCGCCCCTTTCCCACTTTGGCCCCGCCCCCTCTCCATCGCTGCACTCCCGCTCCTTCCCTCTTCCGTTCAGGTGGTGGAAGGGGGAAGGAATGAAAGGGGGAAAGGGAGGGAGGGAAGGAAACGGGAAGACAGGAAACAGAAGAAGGGAAAGAGCGCCAAGGCAAGAGGGAGGGGGAGTGCGCGAGGAGGAAGTGAAGGGGGGAAGAGGAGGGCGAAGGCATGCTCTTGCTCCTGGCTGCCTCCCCTTCTTCCCCCTCCCTTCCCTTCCCCTCTGCTTGCCTGCCTGCCTCTTCACGTTTTTAGCCGCCCCAATGGGAGTTTGCCTCCCTCTCTTAAGGACGAAGCCTTGAGGGAGCCAAGGGCTGGACAGCATCGGCTGCCGGGCCGAATCCGGCCCGCGGGCCGTAGGTTGCCCGCCCCTGATTTAGAACCATGATTGCCCAGGTCTCTTTTCTGAAGGCTAGCTATTAGTAAGTTACAAGCCACAGATTCAAAAAAAATCAGTCTGGAAATAGCTAACTCTTGTTGTGTAGTCAACAATTGCTGCTGTAAAGAAAGTCCATAAAGGATGTCAAATTCTGCCAATACTTAGGGAAATAAATGGAAGCGTTCAGAGGGTTTAAAAAAACGTTGCTTGTACTAATAAGACATATACTTACTTTCATCTCTGGAATGCAGTTGGGAAATCAGATTTAGACTGATATTTATGGTGTTGGATAATATTTATAGTGGGTATTTATTGTGTTGGGTTTTAATAACTACTTGTATGTGGTTTTTAGCCTCGGTTTTAACATTCGTTGAAGTTTTAAGCATACAGTATAACCCCTTGGGTTTGATGTGGATGCGCGGGACTGGGTCCCCTGTTATGATCTGGTCATCGACCATAATAAAGTTTACTATCTCTCTCTCTCTCGGCATTACTTCGCGAACGAAGATTTTGGTACTTTGCCTCAGGTGCTTGTTGCTCCAGACTCTTTTGTGAATCCTTCCGAATGCACTATATGCCTTTGATAATCGGTGATCTATCTCTTTGTCAATCTTGGCGTCTGAAGAGATGATGCTTCCCAGGTAGGTGAACTGCTGAACGGATTTAAGCACAGATGTGCTTATGCTGACGTGAGGATGATGGTGTTCTTCCTGTGGTGCGGGCTGGTAGAGGACTTCCGTTTTCTTCAGACTGACTTCCAGCCCAAACAGCTCTGCAGCTGCTGCAAAGCAGGATGTTAGGCGCTGCAGAGCTGCTTCTGAATGGGCGACAAGGGCAGCATCGTCTGCAAAAAGCAGCTCACGGACTAGATAGTTTAGAGTTTTAGTGCGAGCCCTCAGACGGCTTAAGTTGTAGTTACTACTACTACTACTTACTTTCAGTGTGGGTTTTTTTTTCTATTCTCACAAATATGTGAAGAGTTGTACTTCTTTCAGAGAGGTTTTCCGTGCTTTTTAAGAAGCATTTAAAAGGATATAGAGTCACCAAGGGCAGCTTTGCTACACAAAGGAAGGTTATACTGTATTGCCTGAATGCTTACATCTGTGCAACTCTGACATAAACCCTCCCTGAAGAATTAGGGCAACTTTACAGGAATTACTAGTTAATATGACTGATTCAATTCTGTCAGCTGTGTAAATGCTTGGAACCTATGTATTAGCCCTGTTGTATGTACTAGCCTCCAGTCATAGGAATGCTGTCTCAGCAGTTATTGCTGCTGCAAATGTCAGATGTTGATTAATAATGGCAAGTCTTTCTTTCCAGTTTAACTCTTTCCCAAGAGCCTTGTGCCCTTCAGCACGATGCCTCAAGCGGACAGTAAACCCGGGACTGTCCTTTTGATCTTGGGCAACTTCCTGGATCACTGACCTAATGGCACATGCTCCCAGGGTGGCCTTGTTGATTTCTAGGTCCACTAAAAAATGTGAATTATTTTAGACCACTGTTTTTCAACCTTTTTTGAGCCGCGGTACATTTTTTACATTTACAAAATCCTAGGGCACACCACCACCAAAACACAAAATGACACTCTAACACAGTAATACATATAGTTAATATGTTTTTAAATGTATTTATACACTCAGTGTGAAACCTGGGCCTGTTTCGATAAACACAACATAGATACCCTGGCAGGAATGGCAGAAAGACACAAACTTCCCACACAGAACTCCCATAACCAAGAGAAAATGCTATAAGAGTTTGGTGGGTTTTGGAGTTGTAGTTCACCTATATCCAAAGAGCACTGTGGTCTGAAACAATGTTGGATCAGGACCAAACTTGGCATAAATACTTAATATGCCCAAATGTGAACACAGATGGAGTTTGGGGAAAATAGACCTTGACATTTGGGAGTTACAGTTTCTGGGATTTATAGTTAACACATAATCAAAGAGCATCCTGAACTCTTGCAACAATGGAATTGAACCAAACTTGGCATATTGAACTCTCATTACCAACAGAAAGTACTGAAAGGGTTTGCTTGGGAATTGACCTTGAGTTTGGAAGTTGTAGTTCACCTACACCCAGAGAGCACTGTAGATTCAAACAATGTTATGTTATGTTGTTGTTTGTTTTCTATCCAGAATCACAATGTTGGAAGGGGGCTCACCACTTTAAGGTCCCTAAAACAGGCATGGGAAAACTTCGGCCCTTCAACTCCCACCATTCCTAACAGCCTGAGGCCCTTTCCTGCTTAAGTGGCTGAGGGGGGGAAAGGAAAAGAGCCTGAGGCTGCTACGAATGGTGGGAGTTGGAGTCCAAAACACCTGGAAGGTCCAAGTTTGCCCATGCCAGCTTTCGACAGAGACCTCTTCCTCCCCCTTCCCCTTTGCGCCCTTTCTACCCCCTCCTGCCAAACACTTTTTCTTCTACACTGCCGCTTCTGTCGCTATTTTGATCCGAGGGGGCAGCGTGAGCGTGTTCAGGAGGGGAGGGGGGAGGGAGGAAGACGTGACCCGTGCAGGCGCTACTGCGCAGACTTGCCCCAGAGCAAAGCGAGCAGAGTGAGGCTGGGAAGAAGGGACCCCGAGTGGAGAAGAAAAAGTGTTCGGCAGGAGGGGGAAGAAAGGGTATTGGAGGTTCCAATTTCCCACGGCACACCTGATGATCGCTCATGGCACACTAGTGTGCCACGGCACACAGGTTGGGAAACACTGCCATAGGTAATAAATAGTAAACATGCTAGAACTCTCTGGCTGTTTCTGGGGAGCCAGGTAATATAATATTAAGATCCAAATATTCCCTCTAGAGCTGTTCTTACACAGAGAAACAATTCAAACAGTTCCTTCGGGTTCACAATGAATATGCCCAAATGTGAACACAGATGGAGTTTGGGGAAAATAGACCTTGACATTTGGGAGTTACAGTTTCTGGGAATTATAGTTAACACACAATCAAAGAGCATCCTGAACTCTTGCAACAATGGAATTGAACCAAACTTGGCATATTGAACTCTCATTACCAACAGAGAGTACTGAAAGGGTTTGCTTGGGAATTGACCTTGAGTTTGGAAGTTGTAGTTCACCTACACCCAGAGAGCACTGTGGGCAGGAGGGGGAAGAAAGGGTATTGGAGGTTCCAATTTCCCACGGCACACCTGATGATCGCTTATGGCACACTAGTGTGCCACGGCACACTGGTTGAGGAACACTGTTTTAGACCATGAATTGCCTGCACTGCTTGAATTCCCATTAGTTGGTTGCTCGGTCCAGATTTAAATTGGAAAGCGGATACATAGAAGTATTTTCCTTGCGAAACCAATGATCTTGTGTAGTTAATTTCCCAACCATCCTTGTCCAGTTGGAGTAGATCCGTGTACTGGATTATAAAGATCTCTCTGGCATTACTTCACAAACGAAGATTCTTAGGAAGGACTCATCCCACGCTTTTTACAAGCGCGTTGATGACTAAAAAGGCCAATCTGAGATAGGCAAGACCGGTTGCAGAAAGCACAGCAGAAAGTCTCCTTGGGCGATGTTGTTTCCAAGTTGCGGTTCTTTCTGCGTTGTCGTTTCTCTTTGAGACGCGTTCGGCGTGTCTTCTCGAAAGAGGCCGCAGTATTGTGGATAGTGCGTCTCCATGCCTCCCGATGTGCTTTGTCTTTGTTCGACCGCATCGGAAGATGCCTGTTGGCCGCGGCTAGCAAACCGGGTAGATGGGGATGAGCTTTCGTTAGGCCACCTTTTCTAGGTCCTCTCCATATGGAGCAAGCAGTGCTCTCCTTAAAAAAGGCTGCTTGGTTGTTCAGGATGCTGCCGGGCAAAACTGTCATCTCCCGGGTCAGTCTCGAGCGACCAAAGTCCTGAACCGCCAGCATGCAGGGTTGGGTCTGCGGCTTCCAGTGCATCTTTACACCTGCCGTTTCGTCCCTCGCCTATCGCTACAGGGCTTTTTCGGAAGTTGGTTGTGTCCTTCAAGCCTATGCAATGGATTTTTCTGGTGGAGCGCAGCGTGCACAGAACTGGCCTCACCCTTTAAACCAAAGGTTCGTCTGCCGGGGCCTGACAAGCTTAGGACGGTGGCAGCGAGGTCCTCAGGTCGTAGGTTTGGTTTGAGTTTCCTTCTCTAGATGGTTGACTTTACAGGGTTATCTGAGCCCCATCTGCCCGGGTTTGAATTTAGAGTTTTCCTTCTCTTAGGATGGTTGCCAAAAGACTAGAGAGCCCATCCTGCCCTTTGACACTCTATGTCAGACCCTTCGGTTGTGACCTGTCTGGCATGGGAGGCCCTACCGGTGACTGTTATGCCACCACCAGCATAGCTCACAACTTCATTAGGGTACGCAAGCCTCTCCCCCAGGACAAGAGGCGCCAATGGAGAGGATTATAAAGATAACTCTTAGTTGAACACAGTCCTAAACAATATGTAGCTAAAATTCAGGTAGTGCTCCATGACAATTCTGGTCATAGAGAGACAGAGGTATCTCAGCTAGATTGCATTTCTGCTAGCGGAAATATTAGAAATACACATATTTCAGATGCTATGTCGCATTGCATGTATTGTGGGAGACATTCACATCACACCAGTGTTTCCCAACCAGTGTGCCTCGGTACACTAGTGTGCTGTGAGCGATTAGCAGGTGTGCTGTGGGAAATAGGCACTGTTCCCCCTCCTAGCAGCTCTTTCTCCCTCTTTCCCTCCCCAAAGATCCTCCCCGAGGCAAAGGAAGGGCTTTGCCAAATGCCAGAAGCTCCACGACGGTGAATTGAGCATTGAGTGACCCTGGGAGCATCGGGAGGCTGAAGCATTCACAGGTTTCCAAGAAACAAATTGAGCCTCTCTGCTTGGAAATGTTTATTTTTTTACTATTCTACTGGATTTTTTGAGAGTTGCTTCCCCCCCCCCCCAGGAGCTGTTTATAACAGCTTCATGAAATCCGTAGTTATCTGGAAGCAAGTTTCACTCAGGGTGAAATTTCACAAGGGTCTGGAGAACAAGCCCTATGAGGAGCGGCTTGAAGAGCCGGGCATGTTTAGCCTGAAGAAGAGAAGGCTGAGAGAAGACATGATAGCCATGTATAAATATGTGAGAGGAAGTCATATATATGTTGTGTTCATCGAAACAGGCCCAGGTTTCACACTGAGTGTATAAATACATTTAAAAACATATTAACTATGTGTATGACTGTGTTAGAGTGTCATTTTGTGTCATTTTGGTTGGTGGTGTGCCCCAGGATTTTGTAAATGTCAAAAATGTGCCGCGGCTCAAAAAAGGTTGGGAAACAAACACTATGTAACATGATTATTGTTCCTGGGTTATAAATGTCATTTCCTAATTGGTTCTGTCATAAAAACGTGAAAAAGGTTTATTTAACTGCAAAAACGTTGTTTTTGCGAGACATCCTACAGCACATTTGGCTATAATTTTTAATGAATATCTCATGAAGTCTCGACCACTTCAATATAGTTTGTGGTGGCCACAAAAACAAATTTCTGGAGAACAACAAGTACTTTCAAAGTAAATGCTGCACAATTAAACAGGAAATGGCACTTTCAAATTTTGTTAAATAGTGTTATTTATTAAATCTCTCCAAACTCCTTGCCTAAAAACTGGTTAGAAGGGGGAGAATTTCAATTGAGGATACAACATAGGGTCAACGAGCAAAATCTCCCGTCGTCGGCACAAATCCAATTTGCAGCCACAAGCAAAATCTTGAGAATTCTGAGGAAAGTTTTCAATATTTTGGCCCCCATGATTGGATTCCTTTATGTTGTATAATATTTATTTATTGTCAGAAGCATGTTGATTATACAGTTATAATGTATTTTAAAAAACACAAAGTTAAAAACTTGGCATTATACTAAATTTCACTTTAATTAGAAGCTGGCCACTTTAAGTGCCTCTGGTGTTGTTGTAGGAAGGTCCTCTATTGTGCATGTGGCAGGGCTCAGACTGCATTGTAGTAGAATAGATGGTCTGTGGTTTGCTCTTCTCCACACTCACATGTTGTGGACTCCATTTGTAGCCTCATTTCTTAAGGTTAATTCTTCATCTCGTGGTGCCAGAGCGCAGTCTGTTCAGCGCCTTCCAAGCCACCCAGTTTCCTGTGCACCCAGGAGGGAGTCTCTCATTTGGTATCAGTCATTGATTGAGGTTCTGGGTTTTAGCCTGCCACTTTTGGACTCTCGCTTGCTGAGGTGTTCCTGCAAGTATCTCTGTAGTTTTTATTTATTTATTTATTATTGAGGCTTCTATGCCGCCGACTCCCAGGGGCTCGCAGCGGCTCACAAGAGCCAATGTACAACAAGGGTTAAAACATAAAACAGATTAAAACAACAGCAATAGCATTAAAACAGCAGATTAAAACAATGGCAGAAGCAGATGCAGCAACAATGCAGAAGAACGCACGGGCCTACTCACTGAAGGCCTGCCTAAACAAATTTATTTATTTATTTATTTCTTCGACTTATTAGTCGCCCTTTTCCGTAGGCTCAGGGCGACTCACATTGTGGGAGTCGCAGAACAAGTAAAATCAGGGTAAAACAGAGCATAGTAAAATTGCTGTAACCAGCGCGCAAGCATGGTTTGGGTGCGGTTTTATATACATAACCTAAGCACCGAACGCCTGGGTGAAGAGGAGGGTCTTGCAGGCCCTGCGAAACGTTAGCAGATCGGCCTGCGCTCGGACTGTGGGGGGAAGAGCATTCCACAGCACCGGCGCGGCAGCACTGAATGCCCTCCTCTGCGTTGAGGTCAGATGAACAGATCGCCGACTAGGCACCACCAGGAGGTTTTGGGACTCGGATCGCAGTGGTCTTGTCCGGATTCACCTTCAACCTACTGGCTCGCAGCCATCCAGTGACGGCCTCAAGGCAGTGATGGAAATTATCGGGTACTGAGTCAGGCTGGCCCTCCATCCCCAGAATGAGCTGGGCGTCATCCGCATACTGGTGACACTCCAGCCCGAAGCTGCGTGCCAACCGGGCAAGTGGTCGGACATAGATGTTAAATCTATGTCATCTATGACATAGATGTTAATCTAGTGAAGTGGGGTGCCCCCGGAGACAACTTCACCCCTTCTCACTCGCTGGGACCGGTTCCGGAGGAAGGAGGACAGCCAGCTAAGGGTTGACCCCACCCCGGCCCCGGCCAGTCGGTGGGTCAAAAGATCATAATTGACAGTATCGAACGCTGCCGTGAGGTCCAATAACACGAGCAGCGCCGATCCACCTTGATCTAGTTGGCGACGCAGCTTGTCTGTGATGGTGACCAGCACCGTCTCCGTCCCATGCCCCGAACGGAAGCCGGACTGGAAGGGGTCGAACCAAGTTGCATCATCTAGGTAGGACTGCAACTGCTCCATTGCTGCCCTTTCAACCACCTTGCCCAGGAACGACAAATTCGATACTGGGCGGTAGTTGGAAGGACCGACGGATCTAAGTTCGGCTTCTTCAGCAATGGAGTGACCACTGCCTCTTTCAATCCCCTGAAAACTCCTTGCTCAAGGGAGCTGTTAACTAATTTCAACAGGGGTCACGTAACCCCTCCAGGCAAGCTTTCACCAGCCAGGAGGGCACGGATCGAGGGAGCAAGTGGTCGGTCTAGTTGCAGTAACTATCCTATCAACAGCTTCTGCGTCCAGTGGTCGGAACCGGTCGAAGGTGGGCCCGGCAAGAGGCCACGGAGTCTCAAGCTCGCTAACTGTATCAAGAGTAGGAGGAAGGTCCCGGCGGAGGGCCGAAATCTTGTCCGCAAAATAGCTCTGAAAAACCTCGGCGGTTAGGGCCTGATCATCGCTTTTTGGGATGGTAGGGACCATCGTCAAAGACCTAATCACTTTGAACAATTGTGCCGGCGTGAGCCAGCGGACGCTATCTGGGCTGCATAGTACGAATTTTTTTCGCAGCCTTGACAGCTTGCTCATAAGCCTCCATAATAAGCTTATAAGCTGATTTCGAGACTTCGTCACGGAGTCTCCTCCACTTGCCCTCTAGCCGTCTCTTTTCCCGCTTCCGTCGATCTAAGCTCCTCGGTAAACCAGGGAGACCGATTTCGGCGGGGCCGGAGAGGGCGTCTAGGGGCATCTCATCGAGAGCGTTGGATAGTCTAGGCGTTCCAGGTGTTAACTTGCTCATCGATTGAGACGCTGACAGACTCCAGGTCCTCAGAGCATTCAGGAACCTAGTTGGTTCCATAGTGTCCTTGGGCGAACCCAAATTTGTTCGGCGCCCTTGCAGGGCGGGGGAGCCTGCTCAATCCGGATCCTCAGAGCACAGTGATCCGACCACGGCACTCGATGGTAGAGGCTAGGGTCACTTGGACGCCACGCTGAAGACAAGGTCCAAGGTATGACCCGCCTGGTGGGTGGGGCCCGAAGCACAGAGCGAGAGCCCTAGTGTTGCCATGGTAGACACTAGGTCCACGGCCGCTGGTGACAATGAGGCTGTGTCGGCATGGACATTGAAGTCCCCCAGGACAATGAGCCTGGGGAACCTCAATGCCCAGTCCAACACAGTCTCTAGCAGCAGGGATAGACTCTCCGCTGGCGCGCAGAAAGGCTATACTCTCACGGGCATCCCACACCAGCCCGGCAGATTCAATACCCGGGGCGTTCAGCGCAGGCACTGCTCTGAGGGCTAACATATCTCGGGAGAGCAAAGCTACCCCCCCCCCCGCTTCCCGTTCCTATTCTGGTGGGTGACAACATAGCCTGGAGGAACTAGTTCTTGTAAGCAGGTGCTATCGCTATCTTGCAGCCAGGTTTCTGTTATGCAAAATAGGTCTGGTGTTAATTCAGTGAGGAACTCTTTGATGGTAGACGTCTTGTTCCTAATCGACCTAGCATTCACCAACACCAGAGAGGAAGGGGAAGAAACTGGATGTCTGTCATCAGTGTGCCTAGGGATAGGCTGCAGGTCAGAACGCGTGGAGGTCATGTTACGACCTCCTCTTGTTCTAGCATACTTCTTTGCACTCGGCCTGCGCCTACCGCCATACCTCCCAAGCCCACTGACCACTGCAATAGGGAGTGTCGTTGTTAAATCCCCCTTGGTGGCTGCACTAGAGGGCTCAGCTTCCGACACACCCCCTGAAAAGGGGATGGCGGAGGGGCCGAAGATAAGAATCCAGGGTCCAGACGAGGAGGCCTCCAGGCATCTAATTGGTCCGTAAGTGGCCTTGGGGGAGTCCCCATCTCTGCTTTGCCGGTGGCAGAATGGGCCAAGCCTTGGTTGATGGAGTTAGTTGGCCCACCCCCCAGAATGTCCTTGGTTTATAACTCCTCCTCTGGCAGCTCTTCTGAAGTCTCCCCAGTCTGCTGGTTCTTTCTCTCAAGCTGGTGGGAGAGACAACAGTTCCAGCGAGGGAAGGTGGGTGGGATTCAGTCTTTGTTTGGTCCCACCTCCGGCCACGCCTCCGACCCCGCCTCCGCTTCGTCTGGGCCATCAGAAGGCCCGCCCTTTGCTCCCCTGCCGAGGGAGAGGACGGAAGTGGTGGCGGAAGAGGAGAGGAATTCGTCGCTATTACGGCGTCTTCGGAGGGCAGCGCCATCTTGGGGTCGACCAAGGCCCTCGGTGGTAAGAACTGGCCCGCTCGGCGGCGTGGACGTTCCCCAGGGACCTTCCTCAGCACTTCAGCGATGTCGGGCAGGGCTGGTAGGCCCCCCAGGACCCCCCCGCTCACCGGACGGTAACCATCTCGGCCCTCGTCCTCCAGTGGACATTTCCCTCCAAGTCTGCCGGGCAGCGGGGGCGAGGCGATCGAAGGGCCACCCCGCTCTGCCTCCGGCCGAGGCCCCGACACACGGGCTTCGTCCCCACCCGGTTCCCGAGGTGGTGACTCAGGGTCAGCAGGGATGGAAGTCACGGGGGTGAGGGTTGCCAGCAGATCCCCTAGTTTTCTAACCTGCCGAATTAGAAGCCCAAATTGGGCATGGATTTCAGCCAGCAGGGGGTTGCTGGTCCCATTTCGGGGTGCCCGCTGCTCCTTCGTTGGAGTTGTAGAGAGGAAGACTTTCCGGGCATACTCCGAGGGGCATTCTGCTCTCCGTGCCACCGACTCCTTGGGGGGACTCACCCCCGTCCTTCCCAGCTGGGGACAAGGGCTCCAGAGCCGCAAACCCACGGTTCCTGTAACCAGGGCCCTCACAGCTAGAGAGGCTGGGGAGACTGCATCCAAGGTCCTTGGGGCTGGGGAGGCTGCCAGAGCTGGTAGCTTAGCCTGGAGCGCTTCTATGGAGCGTCGAAAGGACATCGCCATATTCAGCGAGTCCCGTCTGCAGGGACTTCCAGCTGGGCATTGGTCTCGACCGGATCTTCGCCCCGCCAAGGGGGTTTGTGCCGATGGGGTTTGAGCCAAGGTCTCTTTGGCTTCTCCGGCTTCCCTGGGGTGACCTGCTACAGCCTTATTTGGCTGGAGGTCGACCCCCCTGCTTAAGGACCCCGAAACTCCAGAGTCCCGGGTGGTCAGGTTCGGTGGAAGGGTGAAACTCGGCGGTTCGCCCAGGAGCCCTGTTGCAGGGCTTCTTGACTCCGCCGCCATCTTCCAGTTTAGCCGGCCCGTCTAAACGGGAGTAGGTCCCTCAGGGCCCTGGTTTCAGCCGGGAGGGCGTTCCATAGCGTAGGGGCTATAACCAAGAACGCCCTCCGCCGGGTAGATGTCAGGTACGCCGACTTTATTGATGGTATTTCCAGAAGGTTGGCATCCTCAGACCGTAGTGATCTCGAAGGGCAATATGGAGTGAGGCTATTTCTTGATTTAAGGCTCTGGCTTGCTGGCTGACATCCGAACAGAGGATGGGCCAGAGATGTCAATGCCTTGGTCCTTTCAATACAGGCTGCTACTTCCTGACAGATGTCAGGTGGTGCAATACTGGCTAAACAGTATAATTTCTCCAGCAGTGTGGGGTGTAGACATCCTGTGAGAATGCAGCATGTCTCATTAAGAGCCATGTCCACTGTTTTAACGTGGTGAGATGTGTCCCACAGTGGGCATGCATACTCAGCAGCGGAGTAGCAAAGCACAAGAGCAGATGTCTTCACTCTGTCTGGTTGTGATTCCCAGGTTGTGTCCATCAGCTTTCGTATGATAATATTTCTAACACCCACTTTATGCTTGCTAGTCAAGCAGTGCTTCTTTTAAGTCAGAGCATGATCCAGGGTTACTCGAGTTATTTTGGTGTGCTGCAGTGCTCCAGCGGGATTCCTTCCCAGGTCATCCTCAGAGCTCAAGATGCTTGTCTGTTCTTAGGATGGAAAGCACTCATTTGCATTTTAGATGGATTAGAAATCAGCTGGTTTTCCCTGTACTAGGCCGTAAGATCACATAGAGCAGGGCTGCACAGGAAGTCGACCGCGATCGACCAGTTGCAGGACCAAAGGAGGTCGATCGCAGCCGGATGGGGCGCTTCTCAGAAGGGGCGGAGCCAGGCTACACCAAGCCCCGCCCCTCCCCGGCTTCTGCACTCCCAGCAGCTGCTCCAGCCTTGAGGAGAGCAGGGCCAAGCCAGCCTTGTGCTAGCTATGCCACCACTGGCTTGGCACTGCCATCCTCAAGCCTGGAGAAGCTGCTGGGAGCTTCAAAGCCAGAGAGGAGGGGTGGGGCTTGGCGCAGCCTGGCTCCACCCCCTTGGCTTCCGCTCTAGCAGCAGCTTCTCCAGGCTTGAGGATGGCAGTGCCAAGCCAGTGGTGGCATAGCTAGCACAAGGTTGGCTTGGCCCTGCTCTCCTCAAGGCTGGAGCAGCTGCTGGGAGTGCCGAAGCCAGAGGGGGGCGTAGCCAGGCCGTGTTCCCCTCCCCTCTCCTCTCCAGCCTTGAGGAGGTAGGTAGATCTTTCTGACTTGGTTTTATTATAAGTAGCTCGCATGCTGAAAAAGTGTGGGCACCCCTGACCTAGAGCTTTGGAGAGCTTTTGTTTGACCATTGCAAAGCTCCCTGCTTGAGCAATGATGGCATGATCGTCAGCATAGATCAAACTCTCTGTCCCAACTTGCAGCATGTTGTATAATGTCATGCCACATCGAATCAAACTTCTGGTCTTTTTTCATCATACAACCTTGGAAACTGTAGGAAGTAAGCATAGTCACAAACAGTTTGTGAAGCAAAGGAGAGTTATCTCATAGCAACATACTTGTTTATACTTGAACATATTCAGTTATGCCTTATTGCAGGGGTGCTCATGAAGTCGATCGCGATTGAGTGGTCGATCCTGGGCCCGAGGGAGGTCGATCCCAGATGGATTGGGCGCTTCTGAGGGGGCGGAGCCATGCCACGCTAAGCCCCGCCCCCTCCTCTGGCTCGAGCATTTCCACAGCTTCTCCAGGATAGAGAAAGGTTATGCCAAGCCAGTGGTGGCTATCTATGCCACCACTGGCTTGGCATAACCTTTCTGTACCCTGGAGAAGCTGTGGAAATGCTCAAGCCAGAGGAGGAGGAGGCGGAGCTAAGCCCCACCAAGCTCCGCCCCCTCCGCCAGCTTCAGCATTTCCACAGCTTCTCCAGGGTAGAAGAGGGTAATGCCAAGCCAGTGGTGGCATACATAGCCACCACTGGGTTGGCATTACCCCTTCTACTCTTGAGAAGCTGTGGAAATGCTGGAGCCAGAGGGGGAAGGGGGCGGACCTAAGCCCCACCAAGCCCTGCCCCCTCCAGCATTTCCACAGCTTCTCCAGGGTAGAAGAGGGTAATGCCAAGCCAGTGGTGGCATAGATAGCCACCACTGGCTTGGCATTACCCCCTCTACTCTTGAGAAGCTGTGGAAATGCTGGAGCCAGAGGGGGGGGAAGGGGCGGACCTAAGCCCCACCAAGCCCCGCCCCTCCAGCATTTCCACAGCTTCTCCAGGGTAGAAGAGGGTAATGCCAAGCCAGAGGTGGCTATCTATGCCACCACTGGCTTGGCATAAACTTTCCGTACCCTGGAGAAGCTGTGAAAAAGCTAAAGCCAGAGGAGGAGGGGCGGAGCTAAGTCCTGCTAAGCCCCGCCCCCTCTGCCAGCTTCAGCATTTCCACAGCTTCTCAAGGGTAGAAGGGGGTAATGCCAAGCCAGAGGTGGCTATCTATGCCACCACTGGCTTGGCATTACCCTCTTCTACCCTGGAGAAGCTGTAGAAATGCTGAAGCCAGAGGGGAGGGGTGGAGCCAAGCCCTACCAAGCTCCGCCCCCTTCCCCCAGCTCCGCCCTGCTTCTCTCTTGGTAGATCTTTCTGACTTGGTCTTAGTATAAGTAGCTCTCATGCTGAAAAAGTGTGGGCACCCCTGCCTTATTGTATTTCAAACTGGAAAAACTTGGATTTACATTCTGCAGCTAAATCACCTGCTTTTGTCTTTGGAATATTGCTAACCATGTTTGTTTTTCATGAGTTCTTCCATTTAAATCTAAAGTGTGAACTTGTGTTATAGCTCTATGGGTTTTTGTTGGGTTTGGTTTCTTCCTGTTGCCACTGCATCCACTTTTGCCACTCATTGCAGGAGACGTTTGTAGCATTTGCTTGCACTTTCTTAAAACTGCGGTAGGTTTTATTGTGGTAGTCCTCCTGTCTGAAAGATGGTGTTTCTCCTCTTTTTAAAAAAGAGTTATTTTGCATGCACACAAAATTAACTAATGCAGTATAAGTTAAGACATGTTTAAAGGAAGTTGGGGAAGGGACCATGTTGTTCTGATGTGTCTTGAAATTAAAAAGAAAACCCCTCAAAGCTGGGAATGAAATGTAGCTACTAGGTCTGGGAAATCATGGTTCTAAAGTACTTACAAAACTAAAGTTCTGGTGGTGAACACTAGGTGGCGCTGGTGCTTTGCTTCTACAGTGTTGCTAAAGTTCTGGTGGTGAACACTAGGTGGCGCTGGTGCTTTGCTTCTAGTGTTGCAGTGTAAAAAGTTCTGGTGGTGAACATTTCAGAACTCCAACAAAACTTTCAAAACTTCATTATTATTTCATTATTGGCGATTTTTAAGACAGAACCAATTAGGAACTGCCATTTATAACGAAATTTTGAAAGTTTTGTTAGAGTTCTGAAATGTTCGCCACCAGAACTTTAGCAACACTGTAGAAGCAAAGCACCAGCCACCAATGTTCGCCACCAGAACTTTAGCAACACTGTAGAAGCAAAGCACCAGCGCCACCTAGTGTTCACCAACAGAACTTTAGTTTTGTAAGTACTTTAGAACCATGGTTCTCAAGGTGGGCGTTACCACCCCCTAGTGGGCAGTTAGGCAGTCCAAGGGGGCGGTGGGAGGCTCAGGAGAATTTGGGGGACACTGAAGCCCTCTAAGGGGGCGGTGGCGGGATTCCAACTCGCAAGCGTGCACCTGCCAGTTGGAAACCCCGTGCAGGCGCTGCCTGGAAACCGCAGTCCGCATCCCCTTCCTCTCCCCAACTCCGCCCACAGCACAGTCCTGTATCACCCCTTCCAATCCAATGGGTCCCTTAGAAGGAAGGGGTGATACGGGACTGCACCGTGGGCGAAGTTGAGGAGAGGAAGGGGGCGCGCGCACTGCGGTTTCCAGGCAAACGCCTGCCCAGGGATTCCAACTGGCAGGCTGAAACAGTCTCGCGCTTGCGAGTGTGTGTCTGCCAGTTGGTCCAGCAGAAAAGGAAAGCCTCCGCAGCGATCAGGGGTTTTTTGCAGACGTCTCCTGGGAGATGGCCGTGGCACGACGGAAAATGCAAGCAGCTCCCAATTTCCAAGGTCCAGTATTCTCTATTGCTCAAGTTTAGTTCAATGCCATTGCTGTTGGGAGTTCAAAATGCTCTTTGATTATGGGTGAACTATACATCCCAGCAGCTACAACCCCCAAATGACAAAATCAATCCCCCACAACTCCATCAGTGTTCAACTTTGGGTATTTTGAGTATTTGTGCCAAATTTGGTCCAGGTCTGTCATTCATGGGGTCTCAGCTGTGGAAGTCAGAGCTGAATTGGTCGAAGGTACTGCAAATCCCATCATCCATTGTCCATACTCCCCCAAACACATTGTTTTTGCGATGTATCACTATGCTTTAATTATGTTCAATTTGTAACAATGAAAATACATCCTGCATATTAGATATTTGCATTAGAATTTATAAGAGTAGCAAAATTATTTATGAAGTAGCAACGAAAATATGTATGGGGGTCACCACAACGTGAGGAAGCTTATTTAGGGGTCACGGAATTAGAAAGGTTGAGAACCACTGCATATATATACATATTTCTTTCTGTTTAATTGCTATTACATTTTTTTAAAAAATAATTTCTATGGGGGCGGTGAGTAAATTTTTTTCTGGATAGGGGGCGGTAGGCCAAAAAAGTTTTGGAACCACTGATTTAGAACCATGATTGCCCCGGCCTAGTAGCTACTGATGCCTGGAATTGCCGGAATATAGTCCAGAACAATAGAAATGTCATTTGGATATATTTTTTAAAAATCACAATAATAACGACAATAAGACATATTGCAGCATGTCAACACATTTGCCCCATCTGGAAAAGCCTATAATCCTAGCTTCCTAAATCATGGTAGTCTTTTCCATTTATTTAATACTAGTTAATTGCAGTACAAGTGCCTAAACAGTGGTTTTGTCATCTTGAAAATACTTATTATTCTCTGGATTATTCTCCACTTAGGAGCTGAAGCTACCCTCATATAAAGGCCAGTCTCCACAATTAAACCTCCGAAGATATTTTGCAGACTTGATTGCCATTGTGAGCAATCGCTTCAGACTCTGTCCTGCTGCTCGACACCTTGCTGTTTATCTACTGGACCTCTTTATGGACCGTTATGACATCTCCATTCAACAGCTACATGTGGTTGCTCTTTCCTGCTTGCTTTTAGCGAGTAAGTATATAGCAACGGGCTTAACAAATTGATATTTCTCAGACTAGCAAATGAACAAGTTTGGCCCTTGACTCAAGTCTGGCAAGTGAGTGGCTTTGGTCTCTAGACCTCTTGAGAATCGTATATCAACATCTGCTTGAGTTCCAGTTCTGGTACTCTTGGCCAAGTTCTGTTTCTATGTATTCACATTCTTCCACAGACTAGAGTTTACAACTTTCTTGGTTAACCATTTTCAAAACCCAATTGCTACCAAACCCAACATATATTAGAACAGGGCTGTCCAACTGGCGGCCCCGGGGCCGGATCCGGCCCCGTAGCCTGTTGGACACGGCCCCACCTATGCCCTCAGCCGCCATTTTTAATTTTTTTTTAAAAAATCGATTTTTTTTAAAAAAATGGCGGCCGGGGGAGGGGAGGCGGGCAGGGAGGAGGAAGAGAGCTAGCTCCTCCTTCGGGTGCCCCCTCCCTACCTAGGAAGGGGGGGGGCGCCGAAAAAAGGGCAGAAGGCGGCGCCAACGGCAGCGCGTCACAGGCCTGGCGTGACGCGCTGCTCTTGGCGCCGCCTACTCCTCTTTTCGGCGGCTCCCAGCCTAGGGGGGGGGGCGCCCTCGGTGCCAAGGGGCAGCGCGTCACGCCAGGCCTGACGCGCTGCCGTTGGCGCCGCCTTCAAGAGCTCCCTTCCTACAGGCCTGGCATGCGGCGCCAAGAGCAGCGCGTCAGGCCTGGCGTGACGCTGCTCTTGGCACCCCACTCCTCCTTTCGGCGGCTCCCGGCCTAGGAAGGGAGGGGGCGCCAAAAATGAGGAGTAGGCGGTGCCAAGAGCAGCGTGTCACGCCAGGCCTGTGACACGCTGCTCTTGGCGCCGCCTACTTCTCCTTTTTCGGCGGCTTTAGGAGGGGGAGGGGCCTGGGCTGGGGGCGGGGCCTGGGGGCGGGGCCGAGCGGCCCCGCAGGTCATCAGTGACCTCTTATCCGGCCCTGGACCCGCCAGAAGTTGGACAGCACTGTATTAGAATATTTCCCAGTTGTCACTTAATGTTTCCTGAATGTAGTTCTGCTTGAGTTTTCCTTAGTGGTATTCTCCCTTATTTATTTATTTATTTATTTATTTATTTCACGATATTTATGTACCACCCTTCTCAACCCCGAAGGGGACTCAATGCAGCTTACAGCAAACTGCAAATACAACAATCTATATTACTGCCATAGCACAATATCAGTACTACACATTATATTGCACTATAACCTTATATCGCAATATCGTTAGCAATATTGCATGTAAAACAAATATACAATTATAATATCAAAATATCATTAGTAGTATTATATTGTATCAATGTATATACAATATATTATACCTTAATCATTATAATATATATAACTATCTTACACTATATTACATTATAATTATTATATTATATATTGACATTATAATATAACATTATATCATATATTATTATTATAAAATAATACATTACATTACTTTGCAGCCCGAAAGACAGTTGCATCTGTCAAGTAGGAGATAAAGGTACCACATTAAGAGGGGAGGCAAATTTTGACTGAATTATGAGGCCATTAAAGAACTCCAGGAACGCTGAGGAATGCGGAAGGAACAACAAGGGACGCTGGGAACGCTGAGAGATGAAGAGTGTGTCAGCTCCCCCTGGTGGCCAGAGTTTGCCTCTGTTCATCTATATGTGTTGTATGTGGAAAATGGTAGGGATTGTCTGCTAAGTATGTGAACCTGTAATCCACTCTGAGTCCCCTTCGGGGTGAGAAGAGCAGAATATAAATAAAGTAAATAAATAAAAATTATTATATTATAACATAATACAATATATTGACATTACAATATATTATATTACATTATAATGTAATATAACATTATATTAATATATAATAATTAAATAATATATACAAAATATCAGGATTTTTTTTTCAAAGTTTAATAACAGGAAGCACCCAGGCTTTGAAGATGCAAGGCCATTCAATGCTAATCAAGGTGACCAATTGTACCATTCACACTTGCCTCAAAACATTGAGTCTTGTGGAACTTTAGAGACCAACAAATCTTATCTGGGGGGAACTTAGCTGTATCTGATGATGTTGGGTAGAGTCAATTAGTGCTTATGACAAATAAAACTTATTAGTCTTTAAAGGGCCGCATTTTTTTTGTTCTTGATTGAACTTGAAAATTTGAAGATACAAATAGATTATTTCCAAGTTATGCATTGTTAAATGATAAATACAATATTCTGATTAAACCTTTAAAAATACACACATATACACTCATTCCCAAACTCTGAATGAAAATTTTGCTTTTTTGAATTTTTTAAAATCTCCGATATATATTTGGAGATACATGTTGGATTCTCTATCCATTGAAAATGAGGATGTCACTAGCAGAAAATACACTTAGTTGTGCTTGCCATAGAAAGTATATTGGAATTGTGATTGCAATTTTTCCCCATAACATGGTGACAACTTATTTATTTATTATTATTTCACATATTTGTATCCTGCCCTTCTCACCCTAAAAAGGGACTCAGGGCGGCCTTACAGCAGGCAGCGATTAGATGCCAATACATATAAATATAAAAATAAACAAATACAATTAAAACCATACAATTAAACATTAATTATTCAAACGTTAGTTAAAATCATGAAATCCAGATCATGGTCCAATTGTCAAATCAATTAGTCGGTTATCCTTATTGCACTATTTACTGGTTAAATGCTTGGTCCCTCAGCCATATCTTAAGCTTCTTCTTCAAAGACAGGAGAGAGGGAGCTGACCTGATTTCATTGGGGAGGGAGTTCCATAGATGAGGGGCCACCACTGAGAAGGTCCTGTCTCTCATCCCCACTTTCGAAGGTGGTGGGATCAAGAGCAGGGCCTCCCCAGATAATCTTAACTTCTGAGGTGGGTCATAGAAAGGGATATGTTCGGACAGGTAAGCTGGACCAGAACCATTTAGGGATTTATAGGCTGAAGCCAGCACTTTGAATTGTGCTCAGTAACAGACGGGCAGTCAGTGGAGCTGGCATAACAGGGTTGTGTATTCCCTGTACGCCGCTCCAGTGAGCAGTCTGCCTGCTGCCCATGGGACCATTTGAATTTTCCGAACAATCTTCAAAGGCTGCCCCACGCAGAGTGCATTGCAGTAATCTATTTGGGGTGTAAGCCAAGTCTGACTTCCAAAGGTACAGGCGCAACTGGCGCACATGTTTTAATCTTATAGCAACTGCTTTTAACTATGTGCCTTCTCATTTGGGAATATGATGCTTCAGATGTGGGAACGTACATAATCTGTTTGATCAGATACTTAACTGTGTAATGGTTTTTCACCTTCTCATTTCCCTCAAGGTAAATTTGAAGAAAAGGAAGACAGTGTGCCTAAACTTGAACAGTTAAACAACCTGGGTTGTATGACTAACATGAACCTGGTCCTAACTAAACAGAACTTGCTGCACATGGAGCTGCTGTTATTAGAAACCTTTCAGTGGAACCTCTGCCTCCCGACAGCAGCTCACTTCATTGACTATTATCTCTCTATTGCTGTTCACGAATCGGACCTCCATGATGGATGGCCAATGGTTTGCTTGGAAAAGACAAAGTTGTATATGGCAAAATATGCTGACTACTTTTTGGAGGTATCCCTGCAAGGTACGCATAGCTTTGTTCTAACAGCATCCCCCATCGTTACTTAGTTCCACAGCTAATACTGTGTTTGACTTAACTGTGATCCTCCAATGTCTCTCCAGATCATGCATTTTTAAATTATGCCCCTTCGCTAGTGGCTGCTGCATGCGTGGCTTCGTCGAGGATCATCTTGCGTCTTTCTCCAACATGGCCGGCACGACTCCATCGTCTCACTGCATACTCCTGGGACTTCTTGGTGCCATGCATTGAACGGCTGTTGGTGTAAGTGTTTACAGTGGGGGTCTCACTTTGGTAGCCTGATATGCTTAAACTACAACGGCATCTCGGCACATGCACACGACCATGCGTTTTCCATAGCTTTCCCATTCGGCAGAAGTGGTTATTTATTTATATTCCCCTTTTCACCTGAAATGGGAAGACAAGGCAATGTTCTAATACAGTGTTTCCCAACCTTTTTTGAGCCGCAGCACACCTGGTCACTCAGGGTGTGGCCTCTACCCGGGCCCCGCCCTCTTTCTCCTTTCCCTCCTGCCTACCTGGCTGCCTGGCTTCTCGGGGGCGATAGAGGCGCAGCCCAGCGCTGCTGCAGGAGGAGGCCTCGCGGCTGGTGGGCGAGCAGCCCCCGGCCCCGCTCTGTGCCCACCTCTGCCTGACTGCCTGGCTTCTTGGGGGCGATGGAGGCGCAGACCTGAGTAATCAATACCCGATATCCGAAAAAGCGCTGTGTCCTGGTGCAGCTGCAATCCAACACGGCGTGGCGACACCAGGACACAGCGCTTTTCTGGATATCGGGTATTGATTACTCAGGTCTGCGCCTCCATCGCCCCCAAGAAGCCAGGCAGCCAGGCAGATGTAGGCGCAGAGCGGGGCCAGGGGCTGCTCACCAGCTCGCTCACCAGCCACAAGTCCTCCTCCTGCAGCAGCGCAAAGAGCTCCAGCACCGCCCTGGATGCAGTCCAGCACCGCGGAGCAAGGCCAGCACCAGGTCTCGTGGGAAGAAGGCCTCAAAGGCGGCTCGGTGGTGGCGGGCGTAGGCCTCGAGCACTTGCCGCCCCACTTGTCGCTGGAAGGGGTTGGGCCCTTGCAGGATGAGCCGGGTGCTGAGCTCGAACATGGCCCGGCACTGCGGCTGGCTCAGCGGCGCCTCCACAGACTTGGAATTTGCAGAGAGAAGGAGAGAGGCTTTCTCGCGGCACAGCAGCTGATCTCAAACGGCACACTAGTGTGCTCGGGAACAGCGGTTGGGAAACACTGTTCTAATATACACCAGTGTTCTACACCAGCTACTTAGTTACAGATGCATATCTAAGTAATATTTATTTATTCACGACATTTATATGCCATCCTTCTCACCCTGAATGGGACTCAGAGTGGCTTACAAGTAAAATGTAAATACAATATATTATATTATTGCCATAGCACAATATTAATATTATATATTACATTGTACTATA
This sequence comes from Anolis apletophallus, assembly GCA_030556195.1. NCBI lineage: Eukaryota > Metazoa > Chordata > Lepidosauria > Squamata > Anolidae > Anolis > Anolis apletophallus. Next base: position 110,662,610 of record JARBWK010000010.1, read on the forward strand.
ACATTATACTGTAATATTATTAGTAATATTACATGTAATATAAAATATATAATTACTGTATATCATTATTAGTAGTATTATATTGTATTACATTATATTATCAGCTAACTGTCCTTGTGAAAAGCACATCAGGCAGACTACTTTCAAATAAGGAATAAAACAGAAAATAAATAAAGGAGAAAGAAAGGAGCACTGGTAAGTTCCTGGGGTAAATTTGTGGCTTAGATTCTAGTATTGCTTTAGGTCTTTGTTAGCAGCCCGCGCGCCTATCGGCGAGCGATAGAGCATAAACTTGTAACAAGTCGGAGAAGAAATATCCAAAGACTTCTAAAAAATTAAATTAAGTAAATTAAGACCACAACAAAACAGTTAATCTACAAAAAAAACATTAATAAGAAATGGAGGTAGCCAGCCAGCAGTGGGAGAGGGGGGTCCCAGTGTTTTGCATTGAGTGTCACATGTATGACTACCTGCCTGCCGGGCAGAAGTCTTGGGTGTGCGTTCGCTGCAGTGAGCTCCTGGCTCTCAGGGAACGTGTTTCTTCCCTTGAAGCCAAGGTAGCAGACCTGAGAAGCACAGAGAGGAAGTGAGGCTGGAGGATAAGATCTCCAGAGATGCAACAGGAGCATCCCACTCCATGATGAGCAGCCCTCCAGCTGCCTTGGAAAATGGGGGAATTGGCCAGGAGAACATCAGTCTGAGGAAGAGGGACCGGCTCCCTCAGTTGGGACCCTTCCTCAGAGGCTGTGCCCATATCTTCGTGCACCGAAGATACTTCTCGACGGGTGGTAGGAGGTGGGCTTCTTGTAGTAGGTGATTCGATTGTCCGAACATAGAAAGCTGGGTTTGTGATGGACGTGATGACCGCATGGTAAATTGCCTGCCGGGTGCAAAGGTCGCGGACATTACGAGGCATCTAGATAGGCTGGTAGATAGTGCTGGGGTGGAGCCAGTGGTCGTGGTACACGTTGGTACCAATGACATTGGGAAGGCTAAGCGGATGGTCCTGGAAGCCAAATTTAGGTTGCTAGGTAGAAGATTAAGGTCCAGGACCTCAAAGGTAGCATTTCCGAGAATGCTACCTGTTCCACGCGCAGGGACAGCCAGACAGGCAGAGCTCAGGAGCTTCAATGCGTGGATGAGGCAGTGGTGTCGAGAGGAAGGTTTTAGATTTGTTAGGAACTGGGGAACATTTTCAGGAAAGCCAGACTTGTACAAAAGGGACGGGTTACACTTGAACGAAAATGGAACCAGACTGCTGGCGACTAATATTAAAAAGATTTCAGAGCAGCTTTTAAACTGATTCCTAGGGGAAAGTCGACAGGAGCTGGGCAGCTTCCGTTCCGAGAGGGTGAAATGCCAAGTATGGAGGACGAAACCCATACACAAATGGCTGAGTCAACAGAAAAGATAGATAGTAGTAGTCGAGAGGTAGGACATGGTAGGCCTTCTACAAATTCTCATAAACAGCCAAAGTTGAAAGGGCATCAGAGCAATAAATATAAATGTCTGTACGCAAACGCTAGAAGCCTTCGGACAAAAATAGGGAGCTGGAATGTTTGGCAAAAGAAAAATATTGATATTATTGGCATAACAGAAACCTGGTGGACAGAGGAAAACAATTGGGACACAAAAAATTCCAGGTTATAAACTGTACAGGAAAGACAGGAGAGGGAAAACGGTGGCGGTGTGGCTTTGTACATAAATGAAGAGCTAGAATCTCATGAATTAGAACTTCAAGAAATTTCAAACTCACCTACAGAAACATTGTGGATAAAAGTCCCAGGACAAAAAAACTAATCTAGCACTAGGAATCTGCTATCGCCCTCCCAACCAAACTCCAGAGGCAGACTGCTATCTGGAAAATGAAGTTAAACAGGCCTCAAAAGAAATACATTAGTCATAATGGGGGACTTCAACTATCCCCAAATAGATTGGCCAAATTCTTGTTCTACGCATGAAAGAGAGACAAGGTTCCTCGACATGCTAGCTGATTATTCCCTTGAGCAGATGGTCATGGAACCAACCAGGGGAAAGGGGATCCTGGACTTGGTGCTAACTAATGAACAAGATCTCGTTCAAGATGTCCTTGTAACTGAGCCCATAGGTACCAGTGACCACAACACAATAACCTTCAACTTAAGTTTGATAGCAAACTGTCAGAGAAAACTAACACAGAGACCTTAAATTTTCAGAAAGGGAATTTCACCAAAATGAGAAAAATTGTAAAGAACAAACTAAAAGGAGCAGTAAAAAAATCAAATCCCTCCAAAATGCTTGGAAACTGTTTAAAAATACCTTAAAACAGGCCGAACTAAAATGCATTCCAATAAAAAGAAAGAGGCATGGAAAGTCCAAAAGGACACCAGTATGGCTTACAAACGAAGTAAAAGATGTGATTGGAAAGAAGAAAAACTCATTTAAGAAATGGAAGGCTCTTCCTACCGAGGAGAACAGAAAGGAACACAAGCTCTGGCAAACTAAATGCAAAGCAACAGTCAGGAAAGCCAAGAGAGATTTTGAGGCACACATAGCAAAGAATATTAAAAAAAACAACAAAAACTTCTTAAGTACATCAGAAGCAGGAACCCAACTAGAAAAGCAGTTGGGCCACTCGACGACAATGGCCAGAAAGGGAAAATCAGCGAAGACAAAGAGATTGCTGAGCGGCTAAATGACTTCTTTGCCTCCGTTTTCACACAGGAGGACAGACAACATATGCCTTCAGCTGAGTCAGTTTTTTTCAGGGAGGGAATTAAAAGAATTAAAACAGATAGAGATAAACAAGGAGGATGTTCTCATATGCCTTACTAAACTAAATGTCAACAAATCACCAGGTCCAGACGGCATCCACCCCAGAGTTCTTAAGGAACTCAAGTGTGAAATTGCTGAACTTCTAGCTAAGATATATAACCTTTCTCTAAGATCAGGCACTGTACCCGAGGACTGGAGGGAGGCAAATGTAACACCGATCTTCAAGAAAGGATCCAGAGGTGATCCAGGAAATTATAGACCAGTCAGTTTAACCTCAGTTCCAGGCAAAATGATGGAAACCATTATTAAAGAAAAATTACTAGGCACATAGAAGAACAGGCATTGCTGAAGGAAAATCAACATGGTTTCTGCAAAGGCAAATCATGTCTTACTAACTTGTTAGAATTCTTTGAGGGTGTAAATAAACACATAGATAAAGGGACCCAATTGATATTGTTTACCTTGACTTTCAAAAGGCTTTTGACAAAGTCCCTCACCAAAGGCTCCTAAATAAGCTCTTCAGCCATGGAATCAGGGGACAGGTCTTGTCCTGGATTGGAACCTGGCTAAACTGTAGGAAACAAAGGGTGGTAATAAATGGACACTTCTCTGGGTGGAAAGAGGTGGGAAGTGGCGTACCCCAAGGTTCAGTTTTGGGTCCGTTACTTTTTAATTTATTCATTAATGATCTGGATGTAGGAGTGAATTCTGAGGTAGCAAAGTTTGCAGACGACACTAAATTGTTCAGGGTAGTTAAAAATGAAACTGATTGTAAAGAGCTCCAGAAAGATCTCTCGAAATTGAGTGAATGGGCAACAAAGTGGCAAATGCATTTTAACCTAAACAAGTGTAAAGTCATGCACATCGGGCAAAGAACCCCAACTACACTTATCAACTGATGGGGTCAAAGCTTTCCGAGACAAACCAGGAAAGGGATCTTGGGGTCTTGGTGGACAGCTCAATGAAGATGTCAACCCAGTGCGCTGCAGCAGTGAAAAAGCAAATTCTATGCTAGGCATGATCAGAAAGGGAATCGAAAATAGGTCAGCAAATGTTGTATTACCTCTCTACAAATCTATGGTAAGGCCACATTTGGAGTACTGTGTACAATTCTGGTCTCCGCACCTTAAGAAGGATATAACGGAACTGGAAAAGGTACAGAAAAGGGCAACAAGAATGATCCAAGGGATGGAGCGGCTCCCTTATGAAACCAGGTTGCAACGCCTTGGTCTTTTCAGCCTTGAAAGACGGCGTTTAAGAGGTGACTTGATCGAAGTGTATAAAATCATGCATGGGATAGAAAAGGTGAATAAAGAAAAATTATTTTCTTTGTCACAAAACACTAGGACTAGAGGGCACTCCCTGAAGCTCCAAGGTAGGAAAATTAGGACTAATAAAGGGAAATATTTCTTCACCCAGAGGGTCATTGGGTTATGGAACTCACTTCCAGAAGAGGTTGTGACAGCTGTCAGCCTGAACAACTTCAAGGCAGGATTAGACAGATTCATGGATACCAAGTGTATCGGTAGTTACTGAAAAGGACATTCAAGTGCCACCTCGGAGTTGGTTGAGGTAGGCAGGATGTCCCTGGGTACTGGTTGGGGGGGTCGGGAGCAGGTCAGGGTTTTGCCCTCCCTTCTGCTCGAGATCCCCGGGTACAACTGGTGGGCCACTGTGTGATACAGAATGCTGGACTAGATGGGCTGAGGTCCGATTCAGCATGGCTCTTCTTATGTTCTTATGTTCTTATATATAATACTAGCTGTACCCGGCACGCGTTGCTGTGCCCTTTTTAGGAGATGCGAGAAAGTTCAATCATCCACGGTGTGTCCTCCTCTAAAATGCAGTTGGATGGAGTGTGGGTCATGGTGTGGCAAGTTGGGTCTTTATTGGTCTTGGTTCTGGGCCACAGTGGTCTGTGGGGAATGATGGGTTTTGAAGTACTACAAATCCCATTTTCCATGGTGGTACTTGAAGTCCCATCATGCATGGTCGTGGCTCTGTGTGCCAAGGTAGTTTACTGTAAATACAGGCCATACACAATGTCCCATGAGCTGAGGCCTAGTTAGGAACAGCAAGTTAATGAAGCCTTACTGTCAATTCAGGCCATACACAATGTGCAATGAGCTGAGGCCTAGTCGGGAGAATCAAGTTAATGAAGTCTTATTGTCAATTCAGAGCGTAAACAGCTTCCCAGTAACACACACACACTCCACTTGTCTCACTGCCAACAGAATTGAGGATGCGAGCCACAGGTGGGGGCGAAACGTCAGGAGGGCGTGCTGCTGGAACATGGCCAGTGACACTGAGACCCTATTTTGGGAAGCCATGGTCTCCGGGCTGAAAAAGGCCCTTCCTCCCCTGGCATCCCATAACAGCCCCCTCCCCTTCCTCAAAGTACCTTCTTTCTTCATTCCGGGCAGGGCGGAGGCGCCCCTGCTTCCTTTCCCGCTCCAGAAATGGGCTCAGGGAGCCCTAGCATCCCTTTCCTCTGAAGAGGAAGCCTCATCCTGTTGGATTCCATCTCCCAGGATCCCTCCCGCCCTGCGAAGCAGCCGAGGCTTCGGGAGATGGAGTCCAAAGAGTCCGAGTCCTGGAGGCCTCGTGTTGCGGGCAGAAGGCGCAGCTTCTGACCTCACTCCCGGGGAGGAGAGGGGTCCTCTTGAACTCTCTGGGCGGGAAGGAGAGGCAGAGCCAAGGGGAGGAGGAGGTGGGGGAGAGAAAGGCGGGCTTCCTTGTGCCAGTGGGCTTCTTCAGAAGAGGCGATGAGAGCGATGAGGCAGCGGGCCAGGTCCCCTGGCACTCCGGAAGAGGAGATCGGAGGGAGGCATCGCAGAGCAGCCGTCTTCCGCCTCATGGAGCCGGGTGGCGCGGGGCGCTGCCTTGGGCTCCTTGGGGTTATGGCCCTCTCTTCGGCCGCTTCCAGACCGGCCCCTAACCTCCGGAGGGCATTCAGGCGGGGAGGAGGTTCCGCTCTCCCAGTGGAGAGCAGGTGAATGTGCGGGCTGGGGATCGGGCGGCGCGGCGGCGCCAGATCCTCCACCCATAGGTTTGAATGTGTTTTTTGGGGGTCGCATTTATGGGACTGTGGATGTTTTAAGTGGGGGGTGTTGTGCCTAGTTGGTACCTCATGGCCTGGTGAAACGTGTGTTGTGGGTTTTGTGGTTCTGGGGGTTATGGTGTGGCCGTGCATAATCGTCAACCCACGACCGTGTCTCCTTTATATATATAGATCATCAAGCCCACCTTAACAGCCAGCAGTCACATTGAGCAATGGAGGTCTCTTCTGCTGTCAATTGGGGCACAAGGAAGACAGCACTTCCAGCCCCCTCCAACCAGTGAATGAGGTTTCAACAGTCAGAAGCAGGACCATTACCACAAGCCCTTATTATTGCTTTGCTCACTAATAGGGAAAGCCCCCGATGGCGCAGTGGGTTAAACCGCTGAGCTGCTGAACTTGCTGACCAAAAGGTCAGTTCAGATCCAGGGAACGGGGTGAGCTCCTGCTGCTAGCCCCAGCTTCTGCCAACCTAGCAGTTTGAAATGTGAGTAGATCAAATAGGTCCTGCCCTGGCAGGAAGGTAACAGCACTCCATGCAGTCATGCCGGCCACATGACCTTGGAAGCATCTTCAGACAATGCCAGCTCTTCGGCTTAGAAATGGAGATGAACATCACCCTTCAGAGTCGGACATGACTAGACTTAATGTCAAAGGGAAACCTTTACTAATAAGAGGGACTGGAAACATCCTCCTCCTTGTGTCTCAATTGGCAGCTGAGCAGAACCTATGCTGCTGCTGGCTGTTGTGGTGGATTGGGGGGACATTAGCGACCATGGCAATAGTAATAGAATTGGAGACCACAAGGGCCATCCAGTCCAATGTATTCTGATATGCAGGAAAATACAATTGAAACACCCCTAACCCATGCCACCTAGCCTCTGCTTAAAAACTTCAAGTGAAAGAGACCAACTCACTCCGAGACAGCATATTCCACTGCCAAACAGTTCTTACTAGCAAAATAATAATAATTATTTAGTAAATAATAATCTTTATTTAAAGTCTTCCTAATGTTCAGATGGAATCCTTTTTCTTGCAATTTGAATACATTGTTCCATGTTCTATTTATTTATTTATTTGCCATGCTTCTATACCGCCTCTCTCAGCCCGAAGGCGACTCGAGGCGGTGAACAAGCGGCAACAAGTGCCCATATACAATACATCACAAGATTAAAAAAACCAGTCATATAAAAACATATAAAATTAACAGTTAAAAACTACAAAATACAAATCTCAGCTCCAAAATCTTAAAATCGGTTTCCGTTTCGTCGTCATAGTAATCCTTGATCTCGATTAAAGTTCGTCTGCGAATGCTTGCTCGAAAAGCCAAGTCTTGGCTTTCTTACAAAATGTCAGGAGGGAGGGGGCCGATCTGATGTCGCTAGGAAGGGAGTTCCAAAGCCGAGGAGCCACCAATGAGAAGGCCCTGACTCTTGTCCCCGCCAGGCGCACCTGCAAAGCAGGCGAGACCAAGAGCAGGGCCTCTCCGGATGATCTTAAGCATCTTTTTTTTTTATATATAGTTTTTATTGAAGGTTTTGCAGTGTAAATTACATACAAGTACATAGTGAACGGGGTGAGTAGGTGGGGAGGGGTTGTGAGGGGGAGGGGGGTACATCTGGAAAACAGACAAAATTTAACACTTATAGTACATAAAAATAGTTTGACTTCCAAATTTTATATATTTAGTCAATAGCTATTATGCATATATATGGGGGGTTTTTTCTATCTTTAGTCTTCTTCAACATATTTGTACAAACTTATAATAATTATTTGTTGTATAGTATTGACTACCTCTCCTGTGTATATATCTGTTCGAACCATCTTAAGCATCTTGATGGTTCATAGGGAGAGATGCGTTCGGACAGGTAAGTTGGACCAGAACCGTTTAAGCTTTAAAGGCCAAAGCCAGCACTTTGAATTGTGCCCGGTAGCAAACTGGTAGCCAGTGGAATTGGCACAACAGGGGAGTTGTACGCTCCCTGAGTGCCGCTCCTGTTATCAACCTGGCTGCTGTCCGTTGGACCAATTGAAGCAGTCTTCAAAGGCAGCCCCATGTAGAGAGCGTTGCAGTAATCTATATGGGAGTCTAGCTTCCAGAACAGCAGAAAGCAAGCTTTCTCCTTCCTCAGTGTGACATGCTTTGAAATATTTAAACATGTGCCACAATCATCACATTCTTGACTATCGAACACTTACGAATCCATAATTTTGGGTTACAAATCTTCGACCGCAATACAGAATGTCAGTCATGGTTTCATTGTTATATCAAGTTAGAATTGCTGCATGCTAAAAACAGATGTGGAGTGGGTGGGCTTCCATTTGTTGTTGTATTGACCACAACGAATTGCCAGAGAAAGTACTGGTCTCCATCAAGGACACATTAAAATGTTTTGTATATGCACATGGGATTGGTGGGTTTTGAATTGTACTATAACTCTTAAAGCAGAGCTAAGCAAGAAATAATATGGTGCAGAAAATCCTAATATAAACAATATTAAGTATGTTCAGACACAACCCGATATAGTATCCAGTAGTATCCAGTATTAATTTGGCGAGAATAAAGTCAAGGTCACTCACAAACTTCAATACCCAAGTGGGGTTATTTTGTGTCAGTAGAAGTGTTTTTAACAGTTCCTTTTCACTCACATGCAGTCTTCAAGTGAAAACGCAGTTCGCCATTAAGAGTTCAAAATGATTTAATCCGGGTTATATCCTCAAAACGCACGTAGAGCGGATTTGAGTTCAAAATTTGTACATCCACAATAACGATGGGTTCCACACATTAGTAAACATCCATTCTCTCTTGGTTATCAGTCATATCAATGAAGTAAACATGGTATACACAAAGGACGCGATACGGTTGTCCCTCTGCCTTACAGCCAACGGATCAGTACACTTATCAATTAGATCAGGGCTGTCCAACTGGCGGCCCTGGGGCCGTATACGGCCCCCTAGCCCCCTCCCGGCGGCCCCCCCCACCCGCCGGCCAGATATCTGCGTTTTTAGTTTTTTTAAAAATAGTTTTTTTTATTTTTTGGAAGATTTTTTGGAATATTTTATTATTATTTTTATTAATTTTTTTTGGCGTGGGGGAGGGGCGGGGGAGGAGCAGGCTCCCTTCCTCCTCCGCCTCCTACTTCCCTCCCTCCCCTCTTCCGCCGCCGCCTCCCGCGCAGGCCCAGCTGCAGCCGGCCATCCCCAGCCGCTGCAGCCTTACCTTTCGCGGCGCTCGAGCTGCGCCTCCCAGAAGAGTAAAAAGCTACGAGGAGGAAGGTTGAAGCCTGGAATATAATGTAAACACTGGGATTTAAAGGGAAAGTAGGAAGGAAGGGTGTAATCCAAGGTGAAAGGATTACCCCCTCCCTTGCTACTTCCCCTTTAAATCCCAGTGTTTACATTATTCCCAGTTTCAGGTCATCGTCGCTGCTTTTTTACTCTTCCGCGAGGTGCAGCGGGATCTATCTGCATTTGCCATCCGCTTGGGAGAACCAGCGACCTGGGCTTCTCTCCAGCTTCCTCCCGCTTCCTCCCACCCATCCACCCTTTCGCCCTCCCTCCCTCCCTTTATGTTATTATTATATTTAACTGTATATTTATGCCCCAGAAGTGTTCCATCCATCCACCCTCTCCCCTTATTCAAATAATATAATTTTAATTGTATATTTATGCCCCTGAAGTGTTCCATCCATCCACCCCTCTCCCCTTATTTAAATAATATAATTTTAATTGTATATTTATGCCCCTGAAGTGTTCCATCCATCCACCCCTCTCCCCTTATTTAAATAATATAATTTTAATTGTATATTTATGCCCCTGAAGTGTTCCATCCATCCACCCTCCCCCTTATTTAAATAATATAATATTTAATTGCATATTTATGCCCCTGAAGTGTTCCATCCATCCACCCCTCTCTCCTTATTCAAATAATATAATTTTAATTGTATATTTATGCCCCTGAAGTGTTCCATCCATCCACCCCTCTCTCCTTATTCAAATAATATAATATTTAACTGTATATTTATGCCCCTGAAGTGTTCCATCCATCCACCCCTCTCCCCTTATTTAAATAATATAATTTTAATTGTATATTTATGCCCCTGAAGTGTTCCATCCATCCACCCCTCTCCCCTTATTTAAATAATATAATATTTAATTGCATATTTATGCCCCTGAAGTGTTCCATCCATCCACCCCTCTCCCCTTATTTAAATAATATAATATTTAATTGCATATTTATGCCCCTGAAGTGTTCCATCCATCCACCCCTCTCCCCTTATTTTAATAATATAATATTTAATTGTATATTTATGCCCCTGAAGTGTTCCATCCATCCACCCCTCTCCCCTTATTTTAATAATATATTTAACGGTATATTTATGCCCCTGAAGTGTTCCATCCATCCATCCCTCTCCCCTTATTTAAATAATATAACATTTAACTGTATATTTATGCCCCTGAAGTGTTCCATCCACCCACCCCTCTCCCCTTATTTAAATAATATAATATTTAATTGCATATTTATGCCCATGAAGTGTTCCATCCATCCATCCCTCCCCCTTATGTTAACATTAAATATATGGAATTGTTTATTGATGCCCCCCATGTGTGGTAATCCCTCCCTCCCCCCTTATGTTAATATTAAATATATGGAATTGGAGCCCGGGGAGGGGGCGGAGCTGGGGAGGGGGCGGGGCCAGATCAGGGGCGGAGCCAGGGGCGGAGCCAGACCCTTAGGCCCCCCAGGTGATCACTGACCGGAACTCAGGCCCCCGGTCCAGTAGAAGTTGGACAGCCCTGAATTAGATCTATTCCGTTTCGTTTCCATTGAAACTTTTTCAAGGCTGGTTATTTAGAGGGATTCCAGTAGCGACGCACGCCTTCAATGAACAATATTCCTTAAAATATAAAATAATATAAATGAGTAAGAGGTATGGGCAATATATTGCCCTGCTTACAGCACATAGTAATATCTTAATTTTACAATTAGTATTGTATTTATCAATGCTTACACAAATCATATAATTTGATATCACAGTTATAACAGAAATAATATATATATATACAATTGTTACATTCAACAATATAAAGCACATATAAAGTGTTCAACTTTGCTTTAGCTCAGGGCTGTCCAACAGGCGGCCTGCGGGCCGTATACGGCCCCCAGCCTGTTGGACATGGCCCCTACTACCCTCCACAAATTGTTTTTTTTAAAAATATTGTTTTTTAAAAAATGGCGGCCGGGGGGGGGAGGCGGGGCAGGGAGGAGGAAGGGAGCCTGCTCCTCAGCCTCCTCCTTCCACCTTCCCCACCGTTGTTCCGATCGGGAACAACGGGGGGGGGGTGGAAGGAGGAGGGACCGAGAAGGAGCAGGAGGCGGCTCCCGTGCTGCTCCTCAGCCTCCTCCTTCCGCCTTCCCCCCGTTGTTCTGTTCGGGAACAACGGGGGGTGGAAGGAGAAGGGACCGAGAAGGAGCAGGAGGCGGCTCCCGTGCTGCTCCTCAGCCTCCTCCTTCCGCCTTCCCCCCGTTGTTCCGATCGGGAACAACCGGGGGGGGGGGGGTGGAAGGAGGAGGGACCGAGAAGGAGCAAGGGAGCCGGCTCCCGTGCTGCTCCTCAGCCTCCTCCTTCCGCCTCCCCCCCCGTTGTTCCGATCGGGAACAACCGGGGGGGGGGGTGGAAGGAGGAGGGACCGAGAAGGAGCAGGAGGCGGCGTGAAGGGGCGCCGCGTCCTGGGATGAGCCGAGGGGGAGCCTCAGAAGGGCGATTTCGGCTGCTTCGCCCTTCTGAGGTGCCCGGCATGTCACAGCTTTAGGAGGAAGGGACGCTGTGGGAGCATCTCCCGCGCTCACCCTTCCCTCCTAAAGCCGTGACTTGCCGCCCGCCTCAGAAGGGCGATTTCGGCCACTTCTGAGGCGGCTGGCATGTCACGGCTTTAGGAGAGAGGGATGAGCGGTGGGGAGATGCTCCCCCACAGCGCGTCCCTTCCTCCTAAAGCTGTGACATGCCGGGCACCTCAGAAGGGCGAAGCAGCCAAAATCGCCCTTCTGAGGAAGCCGGCATGTCACAGCTTTAGGAGAGAGGGACAAGCCGCGGCATCGGCTTCAGGGATGGGGTTTTCCTTCCTCCTCCTCGCGCTGGCGAGGAGGCAGAGGCGGGGCCAGGGCAGGGAGGGGCGGGGCCAGGGCGGGGAGGGGCGGAGGCAGACCCTTCCGCCCGCCAGGTCATCAGTGACCGGAATTCCGGCCCTTGGGCCCAAAGAAGTTGGACAGCCCTGCTTTAGCTTACCATCAAAATGCAAATTTTGAACTCAAATCCGCTCTATGTGCGTTTTGAGGATATAACCCGGATTAAATCATTTTGAACTCTTAATGGCGAACTGCGTTTTCACTTGAAGACTGCATGTGAGTGAAAAGGAAACACTTCTACTGACACAAAATAGCCCCACTTGGGTATTGAAGTTTGTGAGTGACTTTGACTTTATTCTCGCCAAATTAATACTGGATACTATATTGGGTTGTGTCTGAACATACTTAATATTGTTTATATTGGGATTGTCTGCACCATATTATTTCTTGCTTAGCTCTGCTTTAAGAGTTATAGTGTGAGTCAGCACTACCCCTTTGTTTGTAATAGGGTTTTGAATTGTAGCCATAAAACAAAACAAAAGTTTAATTTTATACCCTAGTGCCCATGATAACGACGTGAAAGAAGCCAACAAGCAAAAAGGACATCCTTCTCAAGCTGCCCAGCCCGGCCTATTTCAAACGACGGCTCAACCTCCTCAGCAGCATATACACCACTATATTCAAGCACATCAGACCCCTCTGCAGTATTCTCAAACAGCAACGCAACAGAACTGTCAACAAATTGTGTCATCTGGTCCCACGCCATCTTACCCACTGCATGCTTGTCCGGCTGGTTTACAGGGTGGCATTCAAGCTCGAGGCCACGTGCAGACTGCTACTGGGATGTCCCTAGCTGTACCAATAGAAGTGAAGCCATGTTTAACTGTTGCATACAACCGAAGCTACCAGATTGCCGGACGTTATCCTTGTATTACTCCATGCTTTGAGAGGTGATAACTACACCAGGACCCTATATGCTATCATTATCAACTAACACGGAGGGCTGTACTCATTGCTCATCTGAATAGAAACGGAAATGGGTGGATTCCATTTCCTTTCCTCAAAAATAGCTCAGGTGCAGAATTTAGATATGAGAACATATTTTTTGAAAGAAGTCTCAGAATATTGGGGGGGGGGGGAGAATATTTCAGACTCACGGACGCTGGGTATACTCAACTACAAACTTTTGTTCTGACTGCACTGAATTCACATTTGTCTTCCCATAAAGCGTGACCACTATTGCACACCTCTGCACAGTATTGACTTCAGATTAAAAATCCACGAAGTGCCATCCGTTTTCAGAAGATGCGGGAGCCAAGTGGGAGAGAAGAATCTCTTCACGTAATCAATGGCTGCTTCCCGTCCATACCTGCGGATGAGGTTTTGTGTTATAATGCGTTAACATTTATATATGTCTTCTATTTCAAAAAAAAGAAAAACACCTTGTGTCTTCATTGAGATCATTTAGAGGTAAATTGTCATACTAACTCAGGGAATAATCAAACTACTGTAATACTGATCTGTATTGTGGAAGCAGTGATCTGGAGTTCTCTTGCTTATGTTGTCAATGCCAAAGGGAATTCAGATACTCCTTCCAGGCTATTCCCTTCACTCAGAAGTCTGCTATCTCATGAAACTTGCAGGAGTGGGGGAATAGGGTGCTATCTTTAAACAAAGCCAATGCTGAACCATAGCTTATGGGGAATACCGTATGTGATTTCCCCGAATTTATGCAACCAACTACTTGTATCCAAAAAGTTCTGTGTTGTTTTGGTTTTTTATTTTATTTTCATTGCATGAATTCCCAGTGTTTGCACTGGGGAAGCACAACTCAAGTGCTTACAAGATATACACCTCTTGTACTCAATGGCTATAGAACAGGCATGGGCAAACTTTGGCGCTCCAGGTGTTTTGGACTACAACTCCCACAATTCCTAACAGCCGGCAGGCTGTTAGGAATTGTGGGAGTTGTAGTCCAAAACACCTGGAGCGCCAAAGTTTGCCCATGCCTGATATAGAAGGAACAAGAAGTGGAAATTTGTACCTCTAACAAAGAGCTATGTTTTCTGTCTCTACTATGACATTAATAGTGATTCTGATAATTTTACGGCGTGAATCTGACAGTCACACTAAGTGTGCTACTTGCAAAACTACAACTAAACACTGGGTGAATCGAGAAAAGACCCCACAATAACAAGAACAGTCATTCATCGAAAGTGTAATAATCACACCAAATAGGGCAGTACAATTGATAAAGTCAGCAATATAGGATACCAGGCAGTAGCGTCCGCGGTCTACACAGTCCTCAAAGAATTTGGAATATATTCCATAGCAGAGTTCATGTCCATATCCGCAAATTAGCGGAATTCTGGAAAGTTCATATAATCCAGAAGGAAAGCAAAACGTTCTTATATCCACGGAGGAATAAACATTCGAAATAATCCAGAAAGAGCGGGGTCCAAAAACCCTTTTCAGGGGCGGACGCCGCCGGCGAATGCTCCGGCGTTGCTGGTAGTAAGGGAGAGTCGCAAAGCTACCAGCAACGCCGTCCGCCCTTCAAAAGGGTTTTTGGATCCCGCTCTTTCTGGATTATTTTGAATGTTTACTCCTCCGTGGATATAAGAACGTTTTGCTTTCCTTCTGGATTATATGAACTTTCCAGAATACCGCTAATTTGCGGATGTGGACATGAACTCTGCTATGGAATATATTCCAAATTCTTTGAGGACTGTGTAGGCTGCTGTCGCTACTGACTGATATCGTATATTGCTGACTTTATCAATTGTACTGCCTTATTTGGTGTGATTATTACACTTTTGATGAATGACTGTTCTTGTTATTGTGGGGTCTTTTCTCAATTCACCCAGTGTTTAGTTGTTGTTACTATAGCCCTTGTGTTTGCTCTACTTGCATAACTATCAGAAGTGAGAGAGATTAATTGGAAGAATTATTTTAAGTGGGGGGAGGAACTCAATGCTAGAGAACGTTTCATATGGAGAGGTCCTCTAGGTCACAAAATTAAGGAATTACATTGCCTACTCAAGGTAGATATGAAAAGGAATCTATGGCCATTGGAAGTATAGGGTAGCACTTGCAACCTTTGGTCTTGGAATATCTTGGTTTTGCGCTCAAAAATATTGGGCATGGGGGCAGAATATTGGGGGTGAAGAACATGAATATGGAAGTTAATGCAACACACTTTTCGAAGGGAAGAAGAAACTGTCCTCTAAATGTATTGTCGAAAGCTTTCATGGCTGGAATCACTGAGTTGTAGGTTTTTCGGGCTGTATGGACATGTTCTAGAAGCATTCTCTTCTGATGTTTCGCCTGCATCTATGGCAAGCATCCTCAGAGGTTGTGAGGTTCACAACCTCTGAGAATGCTTGCCACAGATTCAGGCAAAACGTCAGGAGAGAATGCTTCTAGAACATGGCCATACAGCCCGAAAAACCTGCAACAACCCTGTCCTAAAACACTTGACATTTTGAAAAATATGACATTGCCAAATGCCATTTTTTAAAAGCGCTGAACAGGTTGCAAGAAAATATTTAATTTAGAGGAGAAGCAATCCTTTGTCATGGTAATGATTTTGTACCATAATATATTTTTCGAGGCATCTCACAAAAAAGAGTGAATTTCTGAAAGAGGGATGGAAAGCATTCATACAGCTTATTTTATATGCTAGGGAGTTCCTTGCTCCTCCTTTCCTATCTCTCTTTTAGTGTTAGCTTTGTTCTCTTTGTCTTTCTTCCTCCAGAGGGGAAAAATAGTTAAGAGTGGGCTTCATTTTTAAATAAGGATGAAGGATACAGAATGCATCTGGAAGAGACAGATACACATCTCAGTTTTGCAATCCTATATGGAAAAACTCAATTGTTTGACTACCTCAATAATACTTTGAATGTACAGTCTTGTGGTGATCCATGACTTGAAATACCAGCAAGGTGCATTGGTTTCATTTTCATCCTCCATGTGCAAGACAGCAGAGTAGAGTTACTAATAAATCAAAGAAAACTATCTTGTAGGCCTTTACGTTCCAAACCATTAGCTAATTAACACTGGAATTATGGGGAGGGAGGGGTTATTTTTCTAGTTAACACCGTAAAGCCTACATAGGGTATCTTGTTTGTATTTAAGTCATTAGACTTGTTTTGGTTTTTTTAAAGGATCCACTACATGCTATTGGGTTTGTGGCTTTCTTCGATTTTTAAAATTTATTTATTATTTAGCCTTTTGCGTTTGATATTCTAGCATTATATTGACAATAGAATATGCACTGTGAACCATTTCCAGATTTTTGGGGGATTTTTTTCCCAATGGTTTTGGTCATTCTCCACTGAATCAACACACTACATGACATTCCTGCTGCAGGGATTAAAATGCATGTGTCGTGGTCATGAGAGAGAAATATCCACAACAAAGCAATCCGCACGAGTGCCATGCACTCTTTTTTTAAAAAAATAAAACTAGTTTTGAGTAATCTGTCTCTTGTGTTTGAATATGTAAAGCGAGGCTCGCAACCTCAGCATGCACCCCAGCACGCACTTAAAAGTCTGATTTAGAAAACTAGCAACAATCAAAAAAGAGACAGGAAGTGTGAAGCAGGAAACAGTATTTTAAAAGAAACTGACAGTGTGATTACGCTTACATTTTGTGATATACCCTCTTCTGGAAAAGGGGAAGGCGGTGGGATTTTTTGTGTACAAATTTGAGAACAACATAATATTGAATCTACACTTTGCACTGAATAAACACTGGAATACTGTTGAAATACTGAACACTCTTGGTCTTAAGAAAGTAATAGTTATAAGTAACTTTCTTCAGGAGAGAATGCTTCTGGAACATGGCCATACGGCCCAGAAAACTCACAGCAACCCAACTTTCTTCCTCTTTTTGAGCAACTTTCATACACAATAGTGCATATAGAAAATTCTGAGTTCGAGGGCGGGTCAATAAGTCCGTGACTTTTTGAATTTCCCGCCTCTTGACTGAAAGGGCAACACTGCTCCTATCAACATTCATCTGTCAGTTGACTCCTGTCAAAATTTGAACAGGCTGCGTCATTTAGTTTGTGTTTGACAGCCATTTGTAGCAGACTACCGCGTGATTTGAGGAGAAAATGGAAAAAAGTGAATTTTGTGTGCTCATTAAGCATTTTTTTTGCGGGAAAAACCACTCAAATCAAGGCTAAGCTTGATAAATACTATGGGGACTCTGCACCATCAATTTCAATGCTAAAAACGTGATTTACTGAATTCTGTTGTGGCCGTACAAGCACAGAAGATGCTAAACGTTCTGGACGCCCAGTTGAGGTCTCTACACCCGAAACAATCGAAAAAATCCACGATATGGTGTTGGCCAATCGGAGATTGAAAGTACGAGAGATTGTGGAAGCCATAGGCCTCTCACATGGCTCAGTGGTTTCAATTTTAAATGATCACTTGGGTATGAGGAAGCTTGCCGCAAGATGGGTGCCGCATTTGCTCACAATCGACCACAAACGCAATCGCGCGACAATTTCGCAGGAGTGTTTGCCGTTGTTCAACCACAATATGGATGAGTTTTTGCACCATTTCATAACCGTGGACGAAACGTGGATCCACCACAACACACCAGAGACCAAACAACAGTCAAAACTGGGTTTCTCGGGATGAATTGGCGCCAAAGAAGGCCAAGGTGGGTTTGTCAGCCAATAAAGTCATGGCGACCGTTCTTTGGGATGCATGTGGTATAATCCACATCGACTACCTTCAAAAGGGTAAAACAATCAATGGCGAATATTATGCCAACTTATTGGGTTGATTTAATAAGGTTTTGGGGGAAAAACGACGGCATTTGGCCAAGAAAAAAGTTCTTTTGCGTGCACAGTTGCCATGACAACAATCCATGAATTGGGATACGAATTGCTCCCTCATCCCCCCTATTCTCCGGATTTAGCCCCGAGTGACTATTTCTTGTTTCCAAACCTGAAGAAATGGCTCGGCGGAAAGAGATTTGACTCCCAACAATGAAATCATGTCACAAACAAATACCGTATTTTGATGACCTCGACAAATCTTATTTTTTGGAAGGGATAAAAAAAATGGAGAAACAAAGTGTATAGAGCTCAAAGGAGACTACGTTGAAAAATAAAATGATTTTTTTATCCCAAAACCTGTGTTTTGTTCAAAAAGTCACAGACTTCTTGACCAGCCCTCGTATATATGGTTGGAAGAAGTCAGAATGAAGTATTTCTCTGGTTAGTTCATACATTAGACTTCATGATAACTTAGGGTGCATCTATAGTGTAGAATTAAGTTGGTTCAACGTCACTTTAACTGCCATAGCTCAATGCTAGGAGGTGTAGTTTTACAAAGTCTAGACTTCTCTGCAAAAGGGTGCTAGTGCCTCACCAAACTACAACTCTCGTGATGCATCCATATTATAATTAGGTTTGGATAGAATTGATATGGACAAAAAAGGAATACTTTGTACTGGATGAGATATGACTCATTGCTTTTTGAGTTAGAAATCCTCACTATATTATATGGAAAGAAATTTAAAAGGTGTGAATTCTTTGCTTAATAACTGGCATGTGCAACACTAGATTAAGGGACAAATAAGTACCTTATTCATGGAATTACAGTTTATATTAATAAATTATTTGATACTGGTATCAATTTAGCCGTGTAGCCGTATTAACACAGTGGTATTGCTTGATAGTATCTGGATGATGGCTTACTCTTGAAAAAGAAATGCCTATATAGTCCCCTAATATTGTTCGAATGTGCAAAATCGTTTTAAAACCTAACAAAACTACCACAGATTGGGTGTGTTGGGGCCCCTCATTGCCATTTTGGAGTGAAACAAACCAGCCCAGTGAAATCTGGGTTTAAAAGTGCATGAGAATCCTATAGCTATGCCATGTACACCCTATGGCATTCCCAGGCCCGGATCAGGCCCTTTTGCCTCCAAAGGGTCTGCCTCCGCCCCTCCCTGGCTCCGCCCCTCCCCGCCCTCGCTGGTGCGAGGAGGAGGAGGAAGGAAAGCCCCACTCCCGGAGCCGATGAGGGGCCTCCCCACGGCTGCTCTTTCCTCCCTCCCTCAGCCACCATGCCGGCCTGAGAAGCAGCCGAAATCGCCCTTTTCAGGCCGGCGTTAGGAGGGAGGGAGGATCGGCTCTGCGCCGGCGAGGAGGCGGAGGCGGGGAGGGGTGGAGTCAGGGGTGGAGCCGATCCTCCCTCCCTCCTAAAGTAGAGCTGAGGGGAGCAGAACAAAGGGAGGGGTGGCCGCGCATGCGCCCTTTAAAAAAATTTAATTTTTTTGGAGATTTTTTTTTGAATTTTTTGGGGGGTCCGGATCTGCTGCCCCCCCCCCCCAAAAGTTCTGCCCAAGGCCATGGCCTAGGGTGGCCTTATGGGTAATCCGAGCCTGGGCATTCCACTTCCCTGTTCAAAATTGCCATAAGGACGGTTAGGAGCCACAGTGGTGCAATGGGTTAAGCCCTTTTGCTAACGGAATTTCTGACCTGAAGGTCGGCAGTTGGAATCCGCAGGATGGGGTGAGCTCCCGCCTGTCAGCCCTAGCTTCCCATGTGGGTACATGAGAGAAGCCTCCCATAGGATCTGGGTGTCCCCTGGGCAACGTCTCTGCAGACGGCCAATTCTCTCACACCAGAAGCAACTTGCAGTTATCTCAAGTTGCTTCTGACACGATAAAAATAAGAACTGTGTTTCCAATTAATAATTGCTTGACATGTTTGATCCCACACAACATAGAGAAACAAACCAATATAGTATACCAAAGTTTGATGATGGCTTTTTGACTAAAACATAGTTAAGATGAAACAGTAATTTGAGTCTGGGCACAATGAGCACCATTCTGTTGTGACGTACACACAAGTGGGGCTTATGCATGCAAATCTGTAATTACACTGTTAATACTTTAATACTGTTTATTTTTATAGGAACAAAATAAAACATTTATTTATAATAACCCTTTTAATTCACAAACAGGCAAGGTTTTTGCAACCAATATATCCAGAACGGGTAAGAAGCAATAGCTGCTTAAAGACAATATGAATCTGAAGATATAACATTAACATTTTCCTTTTTTGTGATATAAACCTAAAAATTCAGCACGAGAAAACATTTAGCAGATGCACCAAATTTCCGATTCCTGAATGGATCTAATACTACTGATGACGGATCAAAGACACCAAATAGATCCAGACGGACAGCATGTTATTTGGGTAAGGATGGATATACACAGCAAGAGCAAATTCTGTGTTGGGAACCTCCGAAGAATGAATTCCTGTCTGATAAACAGCCTCCGTTATTGACTGTACATCGAGATACAGCATCTGAATAGGAAATCCTGTAACCTACAAAAATAGAATTCTAAATCAGCTTTTTTTAAAAAAAATGTAAAAACCCAATGCATCACTTTTTCTTATGTTGTTACAAACTTATTGGGCAATCTATAAAAGAAAAACAATAATTTAAATCAAGAAAATAATTTATAATTTGGTAACAAAAACTTTATCTAGAGGAAAATTAACTTTAAAAAATGATCAAATGACACTTTTTCCTGCAGTGACCCACTCAGAAGTAACATTTAATTATTTTTCTAATTGTTAGTCCAATTACACTATGTATTTTTAAAATGTTCTGTTGATGTTTTGATAGTTATTTCCTGATTAATTGTGCAGTACTTGCTTTGAAAGTAGTTGTTATACTCCAGAAAATTCATTTTTCCCCGCTGTCATTTTCAACCTTTCATTGTGCCATTTTCAACCTTTTGTGCAGACCGCAAAAACGTTTTTGCAGTTTAATAAACTTTTCCCAAGTTTTTTTGATAGAATCAATTAGGAAATTACATTTACAAAATGGGAACAAAAATTGTGTTACTTACTGTTATATAAAATTTCCCCTCTATTTCTTTCGATCCCCTACTGCAATGTTTCCCAACCAGTGTGTTGTGGCACACTAGTGTGCCGTGAGCGATCATCAGGTGTGCCGTGGGAAATTGGAATCTCCAAGCCCCTTTCTTCCCCTTCCTGCCAAACACTTTTTCTTCTCCACTCGGGCTCCCTTCTTCCCAGCCTCGGTCTGCTTGCTTTGCCTCGCTTTGCTCACGCTGCCACTTCTGCGGGAGGGGGGAGGGAGGAAGACGTGACCCGTGCGGGCGCTACTGCGCAGACTCGCTCCACATCTTCCTCCCTCCCCTCCACAGTGCTCTCTGGATATAGGTGAACTACAACTCCAAAACTCAAGGTCAATGCCCACCAAACTCTTATAGCATTTTCTCTTGGTTATGGGAGTTCTGTGTGGGAAGTTTGATTCTATTCCATCATAGGTGGAATTCAGAATGCTCTTTGATTGTGGGTGAACTATAACTCCCAGCTGTTGAGCAAGACCTTCGTGTGTGTCTTTCTACCATTCCTGCCGGGACATCTATGTTGTGTTCATCGAAACAGGCCCGGGTTTCACACTTAATGTATAAATATATTTAAAAACATATTAACTATATGTCTTACTGTGTTAGAGTGTCATTTTGTGTCATTTTGGTTGATGGTGTGCACCAGGATTTTGCAAATGTAAAAAATGTGCCGTGGCTCAAAAAAGGTTGAAAAACACTGCCCTACTGCAACAGCCATTAGGAATATTCCAAAAACACATGTGTCCACAGGTACTAATTATCAGTGTGTTTCTTTTTTTTTATAGAAAAAGCAACATTATCTTTTCCCCCAGGACTCCAAAGATAAGTACCATGTGAGGTGACTAAAGTTGCCAATATTTTTCATCATGTCATTAGTTCTAATTTATGACCTCTTATGGGGAAATTAAAATGGAAGCAGCTGCCTCATACAGCACTCCTTCGAACATATTGCATATCTATCCACAGTGAAAACTACAGCTGCACATATACCCCCCAACATTTCACAGATGAAAACCAGGATATGTGGTCAGACAACGTCAGAGTGTGTTTGTGTTAGAAGCTATGGCAGCCGCTTATACAGAGCTCTGTGTTTGTTGGGGAGTGGCGGCAATAATATGAAGGATGAGGTGACAGTCCAACAAGGCTGATGCAGTCTTGACCATCTGCTCATGGCCTCTGGATTGACCATGTATGCAGATTTAACCTGGAATAACCTGACTGGTGTAAAAGCAGACTCAAGAGTAGTAGTTCCAGTTCACTTCGTATTTCTGTAAGGCATTATTGTAGACTAATGGTGGCATTAGTCCCGCTTTCATGCGAGAATGGAAAGTGTGCTATATAATTTTAGTGGCTGGCTCATGGAATGCCCTTTAGGTGTGTCCAGAAGAACTGGAGTATTTCAATAATGCAGTAAGCACAGATACTAACCCAATAATGCTCATGAAAAGTCTCCAAATAATTCTCTTCTTTTTCCTTAGCTGTATGCCCGTTTCTAAATTCTAGCTTTGGAAGAAGCTGTCGTAGGACACTAGTACATTGTCGATGCCACCGAGTTGGATGCTGGGATCGCCATTCCATTATTTTATTCTTTAACGTCTTTTCAATCCTTTTGGGGGGAGAAAAGGTTTAGAAATGTTTAGAAATATTGTACTGGGTTTAAAACAAATCGGTTTAATGATGAAACCACTACATTGCCATGGAATAATAGACTATTCACAAACAGTCCAATGATTTATGGACCCAGTGACAAGGGAGAGATGCTGAATGAAATGAGGTGCAAGAAGCCAACGTAGTGTTTTCATTACCAACAGAACAACTGCCACTACAAGGTAGATAGGTAACTAGGAAGTAAGCTACTGAGACATTTCCATCCGGCTAGCACAAAGAAGAAAAGGGGAAAAAAACATTTACATCTTCTGGAACAGGGCTGTCCAACAGGCGGCCCTGGGGCCGTACACAGCCCCCGAGCCCCTTCCCTCCAGCCCCCTAACTTGTTTTAATAAAATACAAATAAAAAATAAAATAAAATAAAAAATACCTACTTCCGGGTTTAGGCAAGCATCGCGAGACTACGCCAGCCACAGACGGGATTTCGAGGGAGGTTGAAATCCCGTCTGTGGCTGCGTAGTCTCGTGATAGCTGCTGAAATCTCGGGTCCTGCAAGATTTGGGGCCGGCCTGGGCGCGCGCCTCCTCCTCCCTCACGGCTGCTTCCAGGCCAGCCCCCATTCCCTCAGAGAGAGGGAGGAGGGGAGTGAGGCAGGGAAAGCCCCTCCTGGCTCCGCCCTCTTCCTGTGGAGGGCCCTTGCTTCCCGCCCACGGATGGGAGAGCCGCCGCGCCCGGCCTGAGCTTGGCCTCGGCTCCCGCGGCTCCAGCGGGGCTGGCGCTTCGGCCCTGTGGTGGGGCTCCCGCAGTATGGGTAAGGAAGGGCCTGGCTCGAATCAATCAATCTAAAAACAGTGGGACGTTGGGTGAGGAGGGGAGGGGTCCCTCAGCGGCGGTTTCCTTGGCGACACTTCCTTCCCCTCCTCCGCGCCCCCTCCCCCTTGTTGTGCTGCCTTCCTCTGCATGCAGGGTGCAACGTGGCTTCCTTTGCGTCTGTCCCCGCGGCTTGTTTTCCCTTCAGGGAGGGAGGGAGCTCTTTGGGCCTCCTCCACCCGCCTCTGGGAAAGGAGGCCCCATCAAGCCCTGCAACGGCATTGAGGTGTTTGGGGGTTTTTTTGGTGTGTCCCAATTTGAGTGTGGACTCAAATAACTCAAAGGGATTAGGAAACATTCCCCCAAATCCACCAGTGTTCTCATTTGGGTATATTGAGTATTCATGCCAAGTTTGGTCCAGATCCATCATTATTTGAGTCCACAGTGCTCTCTGGATGGAGGTGAACTACAACTCCACAACTCAAGGTCAATTGTAAGTAAATTGGAGCCGGGGAGGGGGCAGAGCCGGGGGCGGAGGCAGACCCTTTGGCCTCCCAGGTGATCAGTGACCGGAATTCCGGCCCTTGGGCCCGTAGAAGTTGGACAGCCCTGTTCTGGAAGAAAGAACCTGTCCAGTTTTAGGTTATGCTTGTGTCAGAGAAAACAGGAACTTAATTTCAGACTTGCTCCAGGATTCTCATTAGTGGATATCTCAGAAGATTCTTGTTCCACAAAGAAGAATGGCAAGTTGACTATAGGAAGGCTAAAGGAGCAGGGGAGGGGGTGTTATCAAAACTAGAGGGCTCTCCTAAATTAACTTACCTGCTGGGGAAAAGGCAGCATATACATTACATAAATACATAACTATTACCTGTGGGAAAGCACAGAGGTCTGCACATCTCCTCCATTCCAAAAGAAAATATACAGAAAATCAACAATAAAACTGTTCCTTTATCTCAGTGGTTCCCAAAGTGGGCGGTACCACCCCTGGGGGGCGGTGGGGCAATCTGGGGGGCGCGGGAAGGCTCAGGAGAATTTGGGGGTTGCTGAACCCCTGTAAGGGGGCAGTGGGGGCAGTGGGGGCAGTGGCGTGAGCCAGGTGACAGGCTACCATCCATCTCTGTGTCTTTTCTTTCCTCCTCCTGTTCCCTCCTCCTCTCACCAAGCAAGAGATAATAATAATAATAATACCTTTGGGGTTCCCTTCCAACTGGTTGAGTCTTATAACAATAATAATAATGTCCTTCAGCATATTTAGTGGAACATGGATTCAGTGCGGTAAACAATTTATTAACAAAAAAAGAAACCGATTGCAAAACAGTCAATCGCGATGATGTGAGATGACTGCTGACGAAAATAGAGCCGAGGATTCCTAGATTGGTAGCAGCATGCCAGGTTCATCCTTCTCATTAAGATGATTTCGAATGTTCTAACATTTTTTGTATTACTTTTCTATTCAAAGTTCAATAAATAGTTTCATAATTTCAAACTTCAATGTTTCTAAGTTACAACTTTAATTTATTATATTTTATGAAAAAGGTAGAAATATTAATACATATATCTTTCTGTTTAATTGCTATTAAAAAATTAAAAAATTAAAAAATTAATTTCTAGTGGGGCGGTGAGTAATTATTTTTCTAGAAAGGGGGCGGTAGGCCAAAAACGTTTGGGAACCACTGCCTTTTCTGATGCCTCAAAAGGAAACTCCACATTTCCATTTTGAGGCAGAATGGCAGGAAAGCAGGCGAGAGAGGAACATAACACAAGTACTGAATTAAAGAGCCAGATGACTATACAGTCAGAGTATCATCTCAGGGAGTCACTTTCCAGAGTAAGTCTTGATTATCATTGGTTTTGAAAGGTCTGATGAAAACAATCAACTGGGTTCAATGAAAAAGTGATGCAGATTATTGATTGATTTGCTTCATTTATATCCCACCTTTCTCACCCCCAATAGGGGGACTCAAGGCAGCTTACAACTCTGGCAAAATTCAATGCCGCATAAACATTGTTATCAAACGTATTCCATAAACTTAAAACAGTTAAAACAGTAAGCAAATAAAATACATAGAATAAAAACCGGTTAAAACATATAAAGTGCATATAAAGATAAATAACAGTGACAACTGGGAATGTAGTAGTGAATACAAGCTACTTTTCCTACAAATATTAAGTTACAATATTAAATATGCTTCTTGCTCAGAGTGATTAAAACTGTTTTAGTCCCGAGCTTCTAATTCTTAAGATTCTCAATACCTGATTATGATAATTACCTGTTCTGTAGTTCTTCTATCAAACTTTCATCAGTTGGGATATAATGTATTATCGCTGGCTGAAATAAAGGAATTGTAACACAGAGATGCGTATTAAATACAACCTTGATGCATAATAGAAATGTACTATGCTTTTTAATTTAAAAAAATCAGATTGTTATTGATTAAATTCAGTTTTTCATTAAGACAAGCATGAAATGAGATTCCATAAGAAATTGTTGGTGGCATAGGTGATAAGCAATGAAAGTGTTATGTAGAAAGGTGCTGAAAACATACTGCGTTAGTTGAAATTTCTTCCACTAACTGGGATTCTCTTATCTATTTTCCTAAATAGAAAAAGTGTTACATTGTCCCGTGATCCCAGGAGGATACATGTTCCTTTCCTCATGAACTAAAAAAAAGACATTTATAGATTTAACTGTCTCCTCCATTTTTTGGGTTTAATTTTTGTGGATGGATTATCTGTAGATCTGATTAATCTGTCCTCTTCACCAGAAGCTGGCCACAGAGTTGTGTTGGAGATCCTCCAGAACAATTCTCCTGCTGCCAGTTCACAGAATTGCCTTGGAGGATTAAAGATTCCTAGAAAGTGTTCTCTCATGTTTTAACAAAATAGTATGGTTTTTTTTAAAAAAAACAATAATTCATAGTTTTCCCACTTTGAAAGGGGCCATAAATCCCTAACCTTGCAAAGGTGGAGGATGTACTGAGGGCATACACTGATTCTTGACTGCCAGTCCCAAAGCTAATTTTGCAACAAGGAACAGAACTCCCACAGTCCAACATTTCATCATCTGGTGGTCTCTACTAAGAGGTATTTCACCATGAATATGAATTTTGCCTGAAAAGTGGTGAAGATGACTTCCTTCAGGCCCGGATTGCCCATAAGGCCACCCTAGGCCATGTCCTATGGGCGGGGCGGGGTGGGGTGCAGATTCACAGACCTTCCCCCTCCTCCTCCATTCACTGGTAATCCCAGCCCGGCTCAAGCGCCTCCCCCATTGGCTGCCGTCGCCACGCTAGCTTTTCCTGCTGCTGCTATGCCTTAGCAGCAGGAGGACTGGCGTAGCGGCAACAGCCAATGGGGGTTGCCCGGGGCGGCGCTTAGCAGCTAAGCACCGCCTCAGGCACCCCCATTGGCTGCGGTCACCCCGCTAGCTCCTGCTGCTGCTACGGGTCCCGCGAGGCATGCTAAGACCTGTAGTTCTTTGGAATCGCCGGGCGCGCGTTCCCGGCACGGGGAGGAGCCTCAGTGGTGAGTGGATGGATGTCGGGGGAGAAGAGGAGGAAGGACTGAGGGGAGGGGGGGAATGGGGATAGGCCTCTCTAATGCGGCGGCGCGAGGCAGGGGGGGCATAATTCCAAACTGTGGCCTAGGGCGCCAAAAGGTGTTGATCCGGGCCTGACTTCCTTGGTTGACACTGTTAAACACTGGCAATCGCAGACAATTTTAATCAATCCTTCTGCATGGTAATTAATATTATGGGGATCCAGCTATATCATATAGGTGGATATACTTTAGCCATGTTGGGATACATTTGAAAGACACCCCATTTTCCTTCTATGTCTACACAGAAAGACTATGGATATATAAAATTTTAGATTTCTAAAAATGTACCATGCTTCCAATGTTGACACTGATAAGAGTCAATTACCACTACCCCTCTATTCTGCCTTGGTTAGACCACACCTGGAATACTGTGTCCAATTCTGGGCACCACAATTGAAGAGATATATTGACAAGCTGGAATGTGCCCAGAGGAGGGCGACTAAAATGATCAAGGGTCTGGAGAACAAGCCCTATGAGGAGCAGAGTAAAGAGCTGGGCATGTTCAGCCTGCAGAAGTTTTTAGATACTTTTCAAAGCCCGTCGCAGTAAAGTAAAGCAGATGTAACTAGGGCAAAGCTCACTTTGCAAGATCAATCTTTGCTTGGAATGAATGTAGCTGGCAAAACATCCTAAGCTGCAGAAGACATATTTGGCCAGGCTGCCATCCTATAATTAACATAGCTGCCAAAGACAGTCACGTCCCAAAGCTATGACCCAAAGTTCATGGGGAACTGTACTTCTATTGACGAACTCATGCAGCATCAGAACATCAGCTCTTTTTAATATATTATCGGGAGTTTGGGGTTTACAAAATCACTTTATCCCATTAAACAAAGTTTTCCAGCTGAGCATATTAATTAATCAATATGGGGGTCCCTATGTAGTTACTTTAATATAAGTCTGTTCTTATCTTTAACTAGGGTGATATTAAGTGTTTTGATATTTTTTCCATTTGGGCTTATCTCACCCTTTCTGCTATTACCTCTTCCAATCATATTTTTTCCTAGAAAGTATATAAGTACATTTAGCTCCCCCTGGTGGTGCAGTGGGTTAAACCACTGAGCTGCTGAACTTGCTGACCAAAAGGTTGGTGGTTCGAATCCAGGCAGCAGGGTGAGCTCCTGCTGTTAGGCCCAGCTCCTGCCAACCTAGCAGCTCAAAAACATGCAAATGTGAGTAGATCAATAGGTACAGCTACTGCAGTCATGCTGGCCACATGACCTTGGATATGTCTATGGACATTGCCAGTTCTTCGGCTTAGAATAGGAAATAAGCATCACCCCCCATAGTCGGACGCGAATAGACTTAATGTCCTTACCTTTACCTTTATAAGCACGTTTCAAATTCTATCTCCCCCCACACACACACACACGGGAACACATTCTGAAATATTTACCTGTACAGTCTGTGTTTTTAAATCCTGAGGAATAACTTGAAGCATTTGCTTCCAGAAGCATTCCTTTGAAATGTCAAAACTGACGCACATAGGTGAACTGTTTTGCTGCATGTTGAACCAGACCTATATTAGTACAAAGTAGAAAATCAATTTGAAAAGGTAACTTTACCATAAAACTATTAAGGCAATTTCCTAACATTGTGAAAAAAAATGAGGACATAAAACCTAATGAGAGAAATCATTTACAATTTCTCTCAAAACAGAAAGGAAATAGGAAAATGATATTGGGTACTTGCTGTGATTATTCTATCTTGGTTGATAGGGGCAGGAATCCCCACAATGAGGGCTCTATCAAACCTCGGGTCATCAAAAGAGGCAGGTAATAAATAAAATGTGTTGTTGTTGTTATACACCCATCAACACTAAGAGCAATGCAAGAATGTCACATAGTGCCAAACTAATTGACTAGTTAGGCATTTCTGCTTTTCTTAGCACCTCTCACCAAAGCCAAGTAGGAAAAATGAAGAACAAGCAAACAATGGCTTTAGCCTAAAAGGCCTAAACCATGGGTGCTCATTAGGTAGATCACGATCTACTGGTAGATCATGTAGGGCAGGGGTGCTCAGAATGGTGATCGGGATCACCAGGGTGATCTTCAGGCCTCATCCTGGTGATCTTCAGGCCCCTGACCAGGTTTTTTGCTGTTGGTCCCCTTCACCCATTCTGCCCCTCTGACTTCTCGTGAGTTCTTGGAGGTGGCACACATGCTGGCGGCGTGGAAATAGGACCAATGACGGAGGAGAAGAAGAAGGACGCTTTGGGGTCATTTCCTTGCCGCATCTCAAAGGTTGGTCTTTTTACTTTGGGGTGGGTGCTTGATTGTTCTGTGGCATGTCTCTTTGTTTATTTTTAATGTTTAAAAATGGCCTTTTAGCTCCAAAGCCTCTCTGCTTGCTTTGTTCCTTGAGAAATATATGTTGGGGAATATGGAAATGTGGGAGAAATGGGGTGGTTGGATGTATTTTTGCATGCCCCTTTGTTTACCTTGCTGTATATTAAATGGCCTTGCAGTTCGAAAGCCTCTCTTCTTACTTTCTGGCTGATAATATGTGTGGTAATATGGCAGTGTGGGAGAAATGGGGTGGTTGGATGTATTTTTATGCTCTGTTTTATATTGTTGTTATTAAATTAAAATGTTGATGTTTTCTAACTTCATTTTATGTAAACTGCCCCAAGCCTGCTGGAAGGAGCGGTGCATAAAAATGAATAATAAATATAAATAAATAAGAAAATAGTTATACGTTTTACATTTCTGGGCAGGTGATCTTTGGGACTTGGTTTTTTAATCAGTAGCTCCCATGCTGAAAAAGTGTGAGCACCCCTGATGTAGGGTGTCCTGGTAGATCGCAGGCAGGGCGGGTGGAAGGCTCAGTCCTGCCCCGCAGGCTCCCGACGCCAGCCAGGTGCTGATGGCCAGTCAGCGTGGCAGCGGCGTGACCGGCGTCGCTATGGCCCAATTCTGTTGTTGGTGGGGTTCAGAATGCTCTATGATTGTAGGTGAACTATAAATCCCAGCAACTACAACTCCCAAATGACAAAAACATTTTTTTCAGTGATGGTCACTCCTTGTAGATTTCTTGTGGCCAAATTTGGCAGCAATTTGTCCAGTAGTAAGAAATCAGTTTGTGTGTGTCAACTGTAAAATAGGATGTGTGGAAGGGCCCTGGCAGAAGGAGGTTGGATTGGATGGCCCTTGGAGGTTCCTCCTATTCGAGGAACCCATTGTTATTATTATTGTTATTATCAGAAGCTGAATGGCCATCTGTGAGGTATGCTTTGATTGTGTTTGTTCCCTTATGGCAGAAGGAGGTTGGACTAGATGGCCCTTGGAGGTCTCCTTCTACTCTAGGAACCTGTTGTTGTTGTTGTTACTATTATTATTATTAGTAGTAGTAGTAGCAGAGTCTGAATGAATATTATTATCATCATTATTATGAATAAATTCAGGGGCTTATTATACTCACTTTAAGTTGAATTCAGTCTTAAAATATATTAGATGGCTCTCACTGAAATAAATTTCCAAATATTTTGCTTTTATGGCTCTCTGAGTAGTGGGTAGGTAGATCATTTTGACTTCGTTGTTTTATAAGTAGCTCGCATGCTGAAAAGTGTGAGCATCCCTGCCCTAAACGGTTCCGGCCCAGCTCATCTATCCAAACGCATCTCTCCCTACGAACCCACCAGGGACTTGAGATCATCAGGGGAGGCCCTGCTCTCGATCCCGCCGACGTCACAAACACATCTGGTGGGGACGAGGGACAGGCCTTCTCTGTGGTGGCCCCTCGGCTGTGGAACTCCCTGCCCAGGGATATCAGATCGGCTCCCTCCCTCCTAACCTTTTGTAAAAGACTGAAAACTTGGCTCTTCAAGCAAGTTTTTGGAGCTTCAGCTTAACCTGATAAATTTCAATTGGAAAATGACCCAGGAACGACTAAAACGACGAAACGGAGAAGGACTGAATATGACGACATGAAGGGGGGGGGTTGGGTTTTTAAATATTGTTTATTGTTTATTGTTTTATTGATTTGATGTTCTGATGTTTTTAAATATTCTGTAATGTAATATTTTTTTATTTTATTGATGTGTATTTATATGGCTTCGAATTGTGCCGACTGTTCGCCACCCTGAGTCGCCTTCGGGCTGATATGGGTGGGGTATAAATGATGTAAATAAATAATAAATAAATGGATCCATACTGTAAATTATTGCAGCTTAGTTGAGGGTAGCACAACCCAGAATTAGACTACATAGTCAGTATTCGATTGGTTATTGAGAGGAGGAATACACACAAAGTGGAATATACTCAAGAATCCATAACTCTTGAAAACAAAAGCCTCTTTGCAAGTAATTCCTGAAACAGGCATCTCCGTGACTTGAATCAATCAATGTTGTAGTGTCTAATAAAAATGGTGCAATATTCTAGATTGAATAGGACTAACAAATCTCAAGAAGTGGCTCGGAAAACCCAGCAGTTGCATGTGCCAAGAGTCTAGAGCAGGCCTGGGCAAACTATGGCCCTCCAGGTGTTTTGGACTCCAACTCCCACAATTCCTAACAGCCGGTAGGCTGTTAGGAATTGTGGGAGTTGGAGTCCAAAACACCTGGAGGGCCAAAGTTTGCCTAGGCCTGGTCCGTAGGAATGAGCCATGAAGTGAAGTGGTCGTAAAACCTTAACAAGGTTGCAACCATCAAATACTTCAAAATACCTAGCATCTAGGGAGGATCTGGAGGCCCAAGCTCTAAAAATACTGAATATTGAGTCAGTTTGCTTAAACAATTTAGTTCTAGCAATATAAACTGTTACTGCACATTTGATACTCGAGTTATTCCCAAAGACATTCTGGTCCAAAAAGTGACTCTAGGGGAAAAGGGGAAAGTTTAAGCTCTTAGAAGACATGAATCTGAGGCCATAATGGGCAGATTCAGGCATAAGACAACTTTGGCCTCATCCACACTACGATGTAATCCAATTCGAAACTGCATTATATCGTCAGTGTAGATTCATATAATACAGTTCAACTACATTGAACTACATTATACAAGTGTACTTTAACCATATAAAATGATATCAATTCTACAGTGTGGTAGATACCATCTAGAATAGGAGGCGTGGTGGCGCAATGGGTTACACCCTTGTGCCAGCTGAACTGCTGACCTGAAGGTCAGTGGTTCGAATCCACGAGACAGAGTGAGCTCCCGTCTGTCAGTCCCAGCTTCCCATGCAGGGACGTGAGAGAAGCCTTCCACAGGATGGTAACACATCCGGGCATCCCCTAGGCCAGTGTTTCCCAACCTTTTTTGAGCCACGGCACACTTTTTACATTTGCAAAATCCTGGGGCACACCACCAACCAAAATGACAGAAAATGACACTCTAACACAGTAATACATATAGTTAATATGTTTTTAAAATGTATTTATACACTCAGTGTGAAACCTGGGCCTGTTTTGATGAAGAAACATACAATGTATAGAACATCCGTGTGGAAATGGTTGGTCAATTGTAGCACCCATGGGCCCGTTCGTGCCACTGGGGGGAGGTGATGCGCCGGGGGTCCCGTTGGCATTGGGACCCGCACAGGCTGGAAGGGACTCGGAGGATGAGTTGGAAGGCCCAGAGCAAGATTGGTCAGCCGTGCCTTTGCCCAGTTCACCTGTAGAGAGTTTAGCCTGGGATCTTGAGTGGGAGCATTCTCCCGGGGAAGGAGCGGACCAGGTGGAGATGGGAGGCAGCGAAGCAGATAGCGGAGATAGTTATGAATTCCCAAACGGCCGAGGTTCCCAAGAGCTGGCCGGGCAGCAGATGGAGGCTAGCGGCTGGGAATCTCCGGGGGAGGCTGCTTCTCAGGAAGATAGCGATACTGGACTGGAAGAGCGGGGCCGTTCTCATAACAGGCGCAGGGACATAGAGGAGGGCAGGAGGAGCTGGCATCTGTCCCTAGACCGTCGCCGTTCGGAAAGTAGAGACTGGAGACGCCGGGCCCTAGATCGTCGGGGTTCCCGGCCGAGGGATTAAGAACGGCCCCGTGGGAACTGATCTTCAGTTCTCCGGCCACGTCTAATCTGAAGGGCGTGAAGCGGAGTGAATCCTGGAGCCTAGCTTGGCTCGCCTTAGACCAAGATCTTGCCTTGATTCCGATTCGCATTGGTGCGGATCCCTTGCTACGTTCCGGATTGAATCCGGGAGCCTTGCCAAGCTTTTTACCACGTTTGCCTTTGAATCTACCTTTTGGAACTTTGCTTACTTTACTGAACTGCAGCTTCGTGCTGATTGCTCTATTCTATGAACTTTTTAAAGTGAATTGCTTTTTTGGATTTGTTTTACTCAATAAACATAGTTAGCCTTTACTACGTCTCCGTGTGTGTGTTAAAGGGGCAGTTCTAAGTCGGTGATTGTGACATCAATACCAATGCTATAAATCACACACACAATGTAATCAGTCCCCCCATGCTACTGGG
This sequence comes from Anolis apletophallus, assembly GCA_030556195.1. Lineage (NCBI taxonomy): Eukaryota > Metazoa > Chordata > Lepidosauria > Squamata > Anolidae > Anolis > Anolis apletophallus. Next base: position 110,695,903 of record JARBWK010000010.1, read on the forward strand.
CCTGGCCGCAGTTAGGGAGGTGATGCCAAGGTCTGCCCAAAAGGGATGATATCCCAAGGGACGGAACCAGCACAACGTGAGGATGAAAGCCTATACCCCCAGTCAATCAAGATCCAACAGCATCAAAAATAACGGGACTATCCGGCTCCGTGGTGATGCACGCAGGCGAATAGAAGCCGCAGCGACGCTCACAATGATGACGTGCACCCAGATGGGCGGGACCGGCGGAGGCAGCCGCTGGCTCCCAGAGTCGGGGCCTGATGACGTCAAGCAGGGAATCCTGGCGTGGCGGCGTGCCTCTGGGGAGTGTAGGCGTGGTCAGGGGAATCCCCGATAGCAAGAGGTAGCGGGGGCGGGGTGGATCGAGGCCGGGCAATCCCTGAGTCTCGAGAACACATCAAAGCCACCCCAGCGAAGAAGAGCCCAGTAATGGAGGAGGGGGGAAGGCAGGATGAATGTTCCAGCAGGTCTGGTCCGTCTCAGGTCGGGTGTGTAAGCCCAACGTGGGCAGTCTTGAGGATGCACCGCACTTCCCACGTCCTGCCCAGGAAGCAATGGGTGGCAACCAAAAAACGGAGATGCAAAATGTCCAAAGCCACACGGAGGTGAAAAAGTGTAACAAAATCAGTTTATTGAGCACACAGTCAATACCATGTGGTCCAGGCAGTTAAAGGTATACCGCCAGAGCACCAATACATTAGTGCCAGAGTGATTTTCAGGCCGGGCACCAAAATCTGTGGACACTGCAGTATGTGTACTCAAATTAACACCACCCCCCACATACGCAATAGACACAAATCATTCGACATACGTGGGTTCTTCACCTGTGCCTCCTCGAATCTGGTATATGCCCTTATTTTCCCATGCCACTTGGTTTATGTGGGCCAGACCTCTAGACAGTTACGCATACGCCTGGGCGAATACAGATCTAGAATTAAGAATGGCGCTATTGATTCTATACTTTACAAACATTTCTTTGACCTTAAACATCCCTTTGATTCCTTTACTTGTATGGGACTTGAGAAAGTGTCTACTCGGGAGTATGGGGACAACCATTCGGCTCTTTTAAGAGCTGAATCCAAATGGATTATTCTCCTAGCAACAGAGACACCTGCTGGCCTTAACGAGGTACTGAGTTTGCAAACACTGATTACTTGATCTTTCCCTTCCATTGATCTGGGTGTGTGCACCACACCCGTGCCTCCTCCCCTCTGCACCTGCACCAGGTATATAGTTCCCTTGGTTTGACCATTGACTCACCTGTAGGTCGCATCTGACCTGGTGGAATCCATCCACATGCTTTGATATACCTGTATTGTTTGATTCTGGTGAGTATCTTACTCATGTAACTGCATGATGTACTACTGATGTGTTGTGTATGATTTCATGTCATTGGCTTGTGTATTTTGCTGATACCTATACATTTTGTATCTGTCCATAGAAATATTTAACATGTTGTATCACCAATACAATGGTTATATGCATCATGGAAACGCCCTGATGCTGTAATTTGATAGCAGCGAAACGGGATTTGGGATCCTTCCTAAAGACTGTACATCCCCCGTAGGCGTGGCTACCACAGCTGTGGGCATTGCCAGCCCCATGGCTGAGCTTGTATTTTGATCACTCTGGCACTAATGTATTGGTGCTCTGGCGGTATACCTTTAACTGCCTGGACCACATGGTATTGACTGTGTGCTCAATAAACTGATTTTGTTACACTTTTTCACCTCCGTGTGGCTTTGGACATTTTGCATCTCCGTTTTTTGGTTGCCACCCATTGCCTCCTGGGCAGGACGTGGGAAGTGCGGTGCATCCTCAAGACTGCCCACGTTGGGCTTACACACCCGACCTGAGACGGACCAGACCTGCTGGAACATTCATCCTGCCTTCCCCCCTCCTCCATTACTGGGCTCTTCTTCGCTGGGGTGGCTTTGATGTGTTGTCGAGACTCAGGGATTGCCCGGCCTCGATCCACCCCGCCCCCGCTACCTCTTGCTATCGGGGATTCCCCTGACCACTCCTACACTCCCCAGAGGCACGCCGCCACGCCAGGATTCCCTGCTTGACGTCATCAGGCTCCGACTCTGGGAGCCAGTGGCTCCCTCCGCTGGTCCCGCCCATCTGGGTGCACGTCATCATTGTGAGCGTCGCTGCGGCTTCTATTCGCCTGCGTGCATCACCACAGAGCCGGATAGTCCCGCGTCATCGGACCCCGCCATCAGCCAGCAGCCCGGGCAGGGTTCCGCGGAGCCGGTGCGGTCTCCCGTGGCCGCGCCAAGCGACCGCCGCAACCCCACCTCGGCGCGCTACACCCTTGGACCCGCTGGGGAACGCCACCTTGACAGCAGTGAGGCTTGAATGGGAATTCCCATCCTGGGGTATTGTTGTATACGATAGAGCTCTTGCATAACGATCACTGTTGTTTATTTTTGATGCTGTTGGATCTTGATTGACTGGGGGTATAGGCTTTCATCCTCACGTTGTGCTGGTTCCGTCCCTTGGGATATCACCTCCCTAACTGTGACCTTGGTATCACCTCCCTAACTGCGGCCAGGCCCAGTAGCATGGGGGACTGATTGCATTGTGCGTGTGATTTATAGCATTGGTATTGACCAACCATTTCCACACGGATGTTCTATACATTGTATGTTTCTTTGTTGGTTTGTTACTATCAGCCTTAGTGCCCTTTATTCTCCACAAGTTCACCCCACTGTGTTTGTTGGCCTGTTTTGATGAACTCAACATAGATATCCTGGCAGGAATGGCAGAACGACACAAACTTCCCACACAGAACTCCCATAACCAAGAGAAAATGCTATAAGAGTTTGGTGAACATTGACCTTGAGTTGTAGTTCACCTATATCCAGTGAACACTGTGGACTCAATGTTGGATCAGGACTAAACTTGGCATGACTACTCAATATGCCCAAATATGAACGCAGATGGAGTTCAGGGGAAATAGACCTTGACAGTTGGGAGTTATAGTTGCTAGGATTTATAGTTCCCCTACAAAGAGCATTCTGAACCCCACCAATGATAGAACTGGGCCAAACTTCCCACACAGAACCCCCAGGAGGCAAGAGGAGGTCTCTACTTGGGGAAAGGGAGGCGGGCCTACGCAATGCATGGAGAGGGAGAGACCAAGTAGACAATGGGGGGGGGGGGGTGTAATTTTGTGCCTTTATCGAGGTAGGTTTCTTAGGGTTTTAATACTTCAACACACTAGACTCCCCCTCCCCCTCCTAGAGGTTCCAATTTCCCACGGCACACCTGATGATCGCTCACGGCACACTAGTGTGCCCCGGCACACTGGTTGGTAAACACTGGTCTAGGCAATGGAGGTGGCCAATTCTCTCACACCAGAAACAACTTGCAGTTTCTCAAATTGCTTCTGACATGATAAAAAAAAACCCATCTAGAATGGTCTATTACCTTTCATGAATAGAAGCAATGTCTGAAGATGATTCACCTATAACTAGGGATCATTCTCACCTTTAAAATTTTGATACCTATTGAAGCTGATATCATGACTGGATGTTAAGTGAGTGGTGTTTGAGGTCCATCTTTTAACTGAAGGAAACTGATGACTCAGTGCATCTAAGATCTAAAAAGAAACTGAAGCACGTTGATGTGGACAGCACATTAAGAAGAAGTTGGAATTTCAGGGAGGCTGTACTATCTCTTGGAGGAGTATATTCACTTTCCTTAAACTGCGCTTGTGTAAAAACAAAAAGTTTTTCATGTATGGAGCTATTTGAGAACATGCAAGTCGCTTCTGGTATGAGAGAATTGTTCGTCTGCAAGGACATTGCCCAGGGAATGCCCAGATGTTTTACCATCCTGTAGGAGGATTCTCTCATGTCCCCGCATGGGAAGCTGGAGCGGACAGATGGGACGTCACCCCACTTCCCAGATTCAAACCGCTGACCTTTCAGTCAGCAGTCCTGCCAGCACTTTAACCCACTGCGCCACCAGGGGCCCCTGTGTAAATATTAAAAGTATACCTGAAATGTTTTAGTGTTGACAGATTTTAAAAAACAAAGAAACCCTAGTAGCATGGATTTTTCTGGTGGAGCGCAAAGTGCACAGAACTGGCCTCACGCTTTAAACCAAAGGTTAGTCTGCTGGGGCCTAGCAAGCTTAGGACGGTAGCAGCGAGGTCCTCAGGTTGTAGGTTTGATTTGAGTTTCCTTCTCTAGATGGTTTACCTTAGAGGGTTAGACGAGCACCATCTGCCTGGGTTTGAAATTAGAGTTTTCCTTCTCCTAGGATGGTTGCCAAAATGCTAGAGAGCCCATCCTGCCCGTTGACGCTCTTCGTCAGACCCTTCGGTTGTGGCCTGTCTGGTATTGTGAGGCCACCGCCAGCATAGCTCACAACTTCATTAGGGTACGCAAGCCTCTCCCCCGCGACAAGGGGGCACCAATGAAGAGGTGTGGGGAACTAAGGCAGTGTTTCCCAACCAGTGTGCCGGGGCACACTAGTGTGCCGTGAGCGATCATCAGGTGTGCCGTGAGAAATTGGAACCCGGGGGTCTAGTGTGTTGAAGTATAAAAACCCTAAAAAACCTACCTCCATAAAGTCACAAAATTACAAAACACCTCTCACCCGTTGTCTACTTGGTCTCTCCCTCTCCATGCATTGGGAAGGGCCGCCTCCCTTTCCCCAAGTAGAGACCTCCTCTTCCCTCCTGGGGGTTCTGCGTGGGGAGTTTGGCCCAGTTCTATCATTGGTGGGGTTCAGAATGCTCTTTGATTGTAGGGGAACTATAAATCCCAGCAACTACAACTCCCAAATGTCAAGGACTATTTCCCCTGAACTCCATCTGCGTTCATATTTGGGCATATTGAGTATTCATGCCAAGTTTGGTCCTGATCCATCATTGTTTGAGTCCACAATGCTCTCTGGATATAGGTGAACTACAACTTCAAAACTCAAGGTCAATGCCCACCAAACTCTTATAGTATTTTCTCTTTCTTATGGGAGTTCTGTGTGGGAAGTTTTTGTCTTTCTGCCATTCCTGCCAGGATATCTATGTTGAGTTCATCGAAACAGGCCCAGGTTTCACACTGAGTGTATAAATAAATAAATATTTAAAACATATTAACTATATGTATTACTGTGTTAGAGTGTCATTTTGTGTCATTTTAGTTGGTGGTGTGTCCCAGGATTTTGTAAATGTAAAAAGTGTGCCACGGCTCAAAAAAGGTTGGGAAACACTGAACTAAGGAATATGTAAATATAATATGCTCAGTCTTCTCAATCAATTTTATCATAAATGCTTACATTTTCCTGATTGATCAAGCAGTCAACACTCTGTAATGGACAAAATGCATCAAATTGCTTGTAGCACTGGCCACTGAGAGGATTCCAGAGGTAAAATTCTCCATTTTCTTGTGATGCTACATATGCTACCTTCCCCTGTAATAGCAAGAGTAAAAAACCATCATTTCCCATTCTCTTCCAGAGAAAAGGATAAACAATTTATTCTTTATACTTCCTGAGTGTTTAGTTCTTAAGCAACTTAATATTTCTTTCTCACATATTTCATTCACCTGGCTTATAGTTTATTATGTGAAAAGTTAAGACAACGCTTTCTCCAAATAAAGGGATTGTGCGCTATGTGTGTAATGTATGTAACTGTCTGCAGCAGCAAACATTGGCAAACATGCACTCTGCTGGGAGATACCTGGGTAATATAGCAATAGCACTGGCAAAGACACATTTTGCTGCCTCTAATATTAGCCCTGTTTCTTGGTATATTTGACCCCTTGGTATATTTGACCCCTGATTCCAAAAATGGCACCAGTTTTGCCCTATCAGCTCTAGTGCTTGAAATACAGAACATCTATGAGTCGCCATCTGTTAACCTATAGAAAACCATTACAACCTGTCACAATCGCCGACTTAGAACTGCCCCTTTAACACACACACGGAGACGTAGTAAAGGCTAACTATGTTTATTGAATAAAACAAATCCAAAAAAAGCAATTCACTTAGAAAGTTCATAGAATAGAGCAATCAGCACGAAGCTGCAGTTCAGTAAAGTAAGCAAAGTTCCAAAAGGTAGATTCAACGGCAAATGTGGTAAAAAGCTTGGCAAGGCTCCCGGATTCAATCCGGAACGAAGCAAGGGATCCGCACCAATGCGAATCAGAATCAAGGCAAGGTCTTGGTCTAAGGCGAGCCAAACTAGGCTCCAGGATTCACTCCGCTTCACGCCCTTCAGATCAGACGTGGCCGGAGAACTGAAGATCAGTTCCCACGGGGCCGTTCTTAATCCCCGGCCTGGAACCCCGACGATCTAGGGCCCGGCGTCTCCAGTCTCTACTTTCCGAACGGCGACGGTCTAGGGACAGATGCCAGCTCCTCCTGCCCTCCTCTATGTCCCTGCGCCTGTTATGAGAACGGCCCCGCTCTTCCAGTCCAGTATCGCTATCTTCCTGAGAAGCAGCCTCCCCCGGAGTTTCCCAGCCGCTAGCCTCCATCTGCTGCCCGGCCAGCTCTTGGGAACCTCGGCCGTTTGGGAATTCATAACTATCTCCGCTATCTGCTTCGCTGCCTCCCATCTCCACCTGGTCCGCTCCTTCCCCGGGAGAATGCTCCCACTCGAGATCCCAGGCTAAACTCTCTACAGGTGAAATGGGCAAAGGCACGGCTGACCAATCTTGCTCTGGGCCTTCCAACTCATCCTCCGAGTCCTTCCAGCCTGTGCGGGTCCCAATGCCAACGGGACCCCGGCGCATCACCCCCAGTGGCACGAACGAGCCCATGGGTGCTACACTATCCCCTCAGGGCCCCCCCTGGGCCGCCCCCGGGGCTTGGGCTTGTCAGGATATTTGCGGTGGAAACGAGCCACCAAGTCCGGCGCGTGTACATCTCGAGCCTTGACCCAAGCACGTTCTTCCGGGCCAAAACCCTTCCAGTCAATGAAGTACTCCAACTTCCTGTAACGGAGGCGGGCATCCAAGATGTCCTGCACCTCGACCTCCTCTCCGCCCTCCCGCATCACGGGGGGAGGAGGCGGCTGCGTCACGTCAGGCCGCACCCCCTTCGCCGAGCAGAGCAAGGAGCGATGAAACACCGGGTGGAGTTTCATGTCCGCTGGGAGTTGTAGTTTGAAGGAAACAGGACCCACCTTCTCCAACACCTTGTAGGGGCCCAAAAATCTCGCATCCAATTTGCGGCTCGGGCGTTGGGTGGGCAAGTTCTTGGTAGACAACCAGACTCGATCCCCCACCAGGACGTCAGGACCCTCCTGGCGCCGCCGATCAGCCATCCGCTTGTAGTCGGCCTTGGCCTGGTCCAATTGAGTACGTAGCAAATCTTGATGTGCAGCGGGCTCCCGCAGCCAATCCTCCGCCACCGGCACCTCCCCGACGGAGTCACGGGAGGGTAGAACCGGGATGGTATCCATAGTTGGCAAAGAAAGGAGTCTCTTGATGGATTCCTGCGTCGCATTGTTGTAAGCAAACTCTGCCATTGACAACAAGGACGCCCAGTTGCTTTGCTGGTAGTTAACATAGCACCGCAGATACTGCTCCAAGGTGGCATTCACCCGTTCGGTCTGGCCATCGGTCTGAGGATGGTGGGCCGTAGACATCCGCGCCTCAATCCCCAGCTGCTTCTGAACAGCCTTCCAGAACTGGGAAGTGAACTGGGAACCACGGTCCGTCACCAAACTCTCGGGCAGGCCATGCAACCGAAACACATGTTGCACAAACATATCGGCCGTCTCCTTGGCCGTAGGCACCCCACAGGGGATGAAGTGTCCCATTTTGGTCAGACAGTCCACCACGACCAGGATCGTGGTGAACCCCTTGGACTTGGGCAAATCAGTGATGAAATCGGCCGAAATCATCTTCCACGGGGCAGAAGGGGTCGGGAGGGGCTGGAGCAAACCGGCCGGCTTGCCCCCCGGGTTCTTGGCCCGCTGGCACACAGGGCAGGAGCCCACAAAGTCCTCCACATCCCGGCGCACTTTGAGCCACCAAAAGTCCCGTAGGACCAGCTGCAGAGTCTTAAACAGCCCAAAATGTCCCGCTGCCTTGGTGTCGTGGCAAAGCTTTAGAATGTCCCCCCGCTCAGGGCCCGGAGAAACATAATGTACAAACGAAAACAATGTACCTATCTTGTGTAACAGTACTCTGCAAACACAAGCTAAAGAATATTACTGCATATAAGCAAAATATATATATATTTATCTGGTCAAGCAACAATGAAGAATTCCCCTCATGGCATCATACTCATCGCATTACACAATATATAGTAGGCATAGAGATCACAACAGTATGATACACAGTATCTTAATCCCATGCACATTAAACAATGAAATAATAAATCGCTCCTATGGATATCGTGTTAGCTTTTATACAGTCAAATAATATTTATAAGCTAAATGCTGAGTCCGTAATGCTAACAGTATCCAGATGGTCCTTACTCACTGTCCTGGTGTCCGTATGTAACCAAATGGGTCTTTAGACGATGTTTGGGAGAGGCACAGCCGCTTTCCGGGCAAATGTAGCCTAACTCCCGCCGCCAAACCAAAAACAAATCACGCCCGGCCGTATTCCAAGCCGTTGCTGGGGCGCGCCGCAAAGTAGTAAACGCCGTCTCCTAGGAAAACTTTTGCGACGTAGCGGCTTGAGTTTGGCAGTGATTCAAAGCCTCCGTGGTGACAATAGAGCAAGACAGGAGTGCAGGAAAACGATGAGGGAGATGTTCAAAGATGGGAAGCATGGGAACACAGTAAGGAGTGAGACCACGGGGGGATCCGAGAAGACAAGGAGGGGTCTCCGGTCCGCCTACGGGTAACCATACAGGGGCCCGATCCCGTTTCGTTATTCACTTCCTCAGGGCGGGGCTCAAAGTACATGCAGCTTCTCACAATAATGAACTGGAACATCCAACATAGATCATTCTATAATGCAACAATATAGTACATATTTTATAGCAATAGACACAAGAATAGGGCAAATCAGTGATGAAATCGGCCGAAATCATCTTCCACGGGGCAGAAGGGGTCGGGAGGGGCTGGAGCAAACCGGCCGGCTTGCCCCCCGGGTTCTTGGCCCGCTGGCACACAGGGCAGGAGCCCACAAAGGCCTCCACATCCGGCGCACTTTGAGCCACCAAAAGTCCCGTAGGACCAGCTGCAGAGTCTTAAAGAGCCCAAAATGTCCCGCTGCCTTGGTGTCGTGGCAAAGCTTTTAGAATGTCCCCCGCTCAGGGCCGGAGAAACATAAACAGAGTCACGGTGATAGAGCACCCGTTTCTCACCTGAAACGGAGCCTGCACCCCTTGGTCAGCTGCTCTTGCACCCAAGGGTCGTCCGTTGGCGGGCCTGAACCCGCACACTCAATGGCCGCTTATCCACAGGGCCGGGCGGGGCCGCGGAGCCGGCGCGGGAGCCGCACGAGCGGCTGCAAAGTTCTCCGCTTTGAGCAGAGGCTGCTCGGGTAGGCCTTCCCCAGCGGACATACTCCGGCTTCGGGACAGGGCATCAGCTTGCTTGGTCTGCTTGGGGTCACATAGTGACTGCGGAAATTGAAGCGCTCAAAGAACAGGGACCATCTCTGTTGTCTCTGGTTCAAATTGCGCTGAGACTTCAAGTGCTCCAAATTCCGGTGGTCGGTGTGAACTTCCACCGGAATTTGGCCCTTCCAGGAGGTGTCTCCAGACTTCAAACGCCACCTTGATAGCTAGGAGCTCCTTCTCCCAAATGGTATAGTTCTTCTCCCGCGCCGTGAGCTGCCGGGAATAGTAGGCGCAGGGCAACAAGTCCGTCCCCTGTGGTTGTAGCAGGATCGCTCCCACTGCTACATCAGAAGCGTCAGCCTGCACGATGAAGGGAGTGCGGGGGTTGGGGTGCTGCAAAAGCGGCTGAGTGGTGAACAGCTGCTTCAGCCTCCGGAATCCCGCATCCGCCTCCGGCGCCCACGGAACGGCACCTTACCCGCAGGCACTGGGTGATCGGATCAGCCCACTTGGCAAAGTCAGGAATGAACTTTCTGTAGTAGTTGGCAAAGCCCAGGAAGCGTTGAATGTCCTTTTGCTGGCTGGAGCCGCCCAGTCAACCACAGCCTGATCTTGGTGTCATCCATGGCAATGCCCGTGGAGGAAATACGGTAGCGCAGAAAGTCCACCTCACGCAGATCAAACGCACACTTCTCCAGCTTAGCATAGAGCCCGTGGGCCCGCAGTCTCTGGAGCACTTCCCTGACGTGGCGGTCATGGGTGGCCTGATCCGGAGAAAAAATCAGCAGATCATCAAGATAGACGGCCAGATATCGATCCAGCAGGTCTCGGAAAATGTCATTCATGAAATGTTGGAAACAGGCGGGGGCGTTGCACAAACCGAATCCCATCACCAGGTATTCGAAACTGCCCCACTTGGTCTGGAACGCAGTCTTCCACTCATCTCCCTGACGAATCCGGACAAGATTATAGGCACCCGGAGGTCCAGTTTCGTGAATACCTTGGCGCCCCGCATCCGTTCCAGCAACTCGGGGATCAGGGGCAAGGGGTAGCGGTTGCGAATTGTGATCTTGTTGAGCTCCCGATAGTCATTACACAACCGCAGTTCCCCTGATTTCTTCTTGACAAACAGGATGGGCGCCCCGCCGGGACTGCGAGGGGCGGATGAACCCCTTCCGCAGGTTTTCGTCCAGGAAATCGCGAAGGGCCTGCTGCCCGGTCCGAGAGGGGTAGAGCTCCCCCTCGGGATCGGGGCTCCGGGTTCCAAATCAATGGCACAGTCATAGGGCCGGTGCGGAGGCAGCCGTTCCGCCTCCTTCTCGCTGAAAACGTCCCAAAAGCCAGCGTACTTCTTGGGCAGCGTAGCCACCGTAGTCACCTCCTGCGCCGCACATGCCCGGGCCATCATGCAGTGGCTCTGGCAATGGTCAGAAGCAAAAACAAGCTGTCTCTTGGCCCAGGAGATCTGGGGATCATGGAGCGTCAGCCACACAACCCCCAACACAATAGGAAAGTCCGACAGCTTGGTCAGGAGAAAGGAAATCTCTTCTTTGTGAGAACTAGTCCACATCCTGGTGGGAGCGGTATACTGGGTCACAGCCCCAGCTTTCAAGGGCCTCCCATCAATAGTCTGAACGCCCTTGGGCTCTTGAAGATCCAGAAATTGTAATCCAGCAGACTGGGCATAGTCCGCGTCAATGAAGTTGTTGGTAGCCCCCGAGTCGATCATGGCATGGACCATCATCGGCCCCTTCTCGGGAGACCAGAGGGTGACCATAACAAGGAACAGTTGTCCAGTCTTGGGTTCCGGAGGAAGATGGGCGACGGCGGCCGAGTGAGCGAACCCTCTTACACTCGGCCGGACCCTTCCCCCGCCGCCTGAAGGGCTTCCTCAGGCTCCGGGGCGCTGGCCACCGCTGCAGAGGCCCGAGGGGTCTTCCCACGCGGTTTCTGGGGGCAATCACGAGAAAAATGACCCGAGCCCCCACAGTACCAACAAAGGTTGAGTCTTTGGCGCCGGGCCTTTTCGGCGGCGTCCACTTTAGGCCGCACCGTGCCCAGTTGCATCGGTTCAGAATCATCCACAAAAGGGGTGGGAGCAGGGATCTGGCGGGGCACAAATTGGCCGGTCCCGGCCTCCCGCTTGTTCGGGCGGTTTCTCTGTTGGGCCCCCCCACCTCCTCTTGTGTTGCGTGGCCGCCTCCGCCCGCAGACTCAGGGCGATGGCCTCCTCCAGGTCGGCCGGCCGGGGCAACTGTAACATCTGTTGTTGAAGCTCGGACGAGAGTCCCGCTAGATACGTATAGCGTAAGGCCGCCACTTCCCACTTGGTCTGGCTGGCCAAAACTCGGAAACGGGAAATGTACTGGGCCAATGACATGTCCTTCATGGTCAGCCGTGCCAAATCCCGTTCCGCCAGGTCCTCGTTGACGGGAGGTCCCCAGGTCGCCCGGATCGCCGCCAGGAAAGTGTCCAAAGTAGCCACATGAGGAGACGCTGCATTGATGAGGGAAGTTGCCCAAGTCGCTGCCATCCCCTCCATGCAGTTGAACACGAACCCCACCTGGGCTCGGGGGGTGGCAAACTCGTTGGGCCGCAGCTCCAGGTACATCTTTACCTGGGCAATAAAAACTTCCACCGCCGCCGGATGTCCATTGAAACGTGCCGGGGCATTCACCGACGGGTGCCGCCCCGCTCGGGTTCGCAACTCCGCCACCTCCTGCTGCAACGCCACCACCTGCTGATCCGTCAAGTTTGCCATGGCGACAGTGGGGACGATGGGAGCCTGGATGCGCTTCCGGCGGTTCCTGGTACGTCCCGTGGTGCGAAAAGGGGTTCGAGGAGTTCTCCGGCCAACTGTCACAATCGCCGACTTAGAACTGCCCCTTTAACACACACACGGAGACGTAGTAAAGGCTAACTATGTTTATTGAATAAAACAAATCCAAAAAAGCAATTCACTTAGAAAGTTCATAGAATAGAGCAATCAGCACGAAGCTGCAGTTCAGTAAAGTAAGCAAAGTTCCAAAAGGTAGATTCAAAGGCAAATGTGGTAAAAAGCTTGGCAAGGCTCCCGGATTCAATCCGGAACGAAGCAAGGGATCCGCAACAATGCGAATCAGAATCAAGGCAAGGTCTTGGTCTAAGGCGAGCCAAACTAGGCTCCAGGATTCACTCCGCTTCACGCCCTTCAGATCAGACGTGGCCGGAGAACTGAAGATCAGTTCCCACGGGGCCGTTCTTAATCCCTCGGCCTGGAACCCCGACGATCTAGGGCCCGGCGTCTCCAGTCTCTACTTTCCGAACGGCGACGGTCTAGGGACAGATGCCAGCTCCTCCTGCCCTCCTCTATGTCCCTGCGCCTGTTATGAGAACGGCCCCGCTCTTCCAGTCCAGTATCGCTATCTTCCTGAGAAGCAGCCTCCCCCGGAGTTTCCCAGCCGCTAGCCTCCATCTGCTGCCCGGCCAGCTCTTGGGAACCTCGGCCGTTTGGGAATTCATAACTATCTCCGCTATCTGCTTCGCTGCCTCCCATCTCCACCTGGTCCGCTCCTTCCCCGGGAGAATGCTCCCACTCGAGATCCCAGGCTAAACTCTCTACAGGTGAAATGGGCAAAGGCACGGCTGACCAATCTTGCTCTGGGCCTTCCAACTCATCCTCTGAGTCCCTTCCAGCCTGTGCGGGTCCCAATGCCAACGGGACCCCGGCGCATCACCCCCAGTGGCACGAACGAGCCCATGGGTGCTACACTACCATACCTCAGAAACAAGAGCTGAAGCGGTCTATCCAATGGAATTTTCTAAACCAGTGCCCCAAATCACCCCAAGAAAAGGCCTAAAAACTAGGACACCAACATTTTTGTTGACCTGTGTAATAAATCATAACAATATTGCAACACGTTTTTACAAGAAAAATAAAACAATATTTCCATTAAAAGGGAGTAGAAATCATTTGGACTGAAACATTTTCTAACAACCACACGCTTTGATCAATTTAAAACAAAACAAAGAGAAAAAACCAAAGAAACAATACTGTGTATTAGGTTAAGTACAGTTAAATATAAGAAATACAAATAAAAAGGCATTTAAAGATACACAGCCTCCCTCCCGCAAAAGATCTCATCCAGAACCCCCCACCAGTGTACCCTGATCCTTCCCCAAATGTCTGCTGGAAGAGGAAGGTCCTGACCTGCTTGAGGAAGGCAAGCAAAGATGGGGCCATCCTGGTCTCTCTTGGGAGGGTGTTCCACAGTCTAAGGCAGGGGTGGGCAATCTATGGCCCGCGGACCAGATCTGGCCCGGCAGCCGATTCTGTCTGGCCCGGGGAGAAGGGCGTCGGGAGCGGGGCCAAGAAGAAGGGGTGCCGCTGCCGCCATCCCATCGCGGCGGCTTTGGCATGCCTGACATCCCTTTGGAGCGGCGGCTTTGGAGTGCCCCAGGCTCTCCGCCTTTTCCTCATGCCTCCGGCATGGAGAGGCTCTGGAGGGCCAGCGTGGGAGCGTCAGTGCCGGTAGCGTGGCGGGGAAGAGCCTTTGGACGACTTCCTGTAGTCCCGGATGAGCTGGCTGAGACATTCTGGGAGCCATAGAAGTCAGGAAACTACGGAGTCAGGAGGAGGAGGCGGAGAGCCCGGAGCTGGTGCTATCTCCACCCTCGGGCCCTCCCTCACTCCACAGATGCACGACCCTCCATGCAAGAGGGCCGAAGCCCAGGATCACCACCACGAGGGCACCCCAGAGCCGCCGGAGAAGGCAGGAAGGAACCCCAACTGCCCTGTTGCAGCCCGCGGCAGCCCCCGCTTTGAGGCAGGACCATGGCAATACGGCCTGCCACTCCTCCCTCCTGTGCCCCCCCTCTGCCCTCCTCCTCCCTCCTTTCTAAGGTACATAGTTGGATTTTCTTTTAATTATTATTATTTTAAATTTATACCCGGTGTAATAGATGACGCCCAACTTTTAATAAGATTTTAAAACTTTTAAAAAGCGGTTATTATTATTATTTTATAATAATTTTATAATAATATAATAATAATATAATAAATAATATAATATGTTATATTATATTATAATTTCAACATATTATAATGTCTCTCTCTATATATACTATAATATAATAATTATGATATTAATACTAATAATATATGAATATTTCTTGATATATTAATATGTTAATAGTAATGATGTGCAATATATAGTAAATAAATAAATAAATTATGTAGATTAGAATGTAGTTCTGCCTTTAGGTGCGGCCCTCCATAATACTTTTTGACTCTCGTGTGGCCCCTTGGAAAAAATAATTGCCTACCCCTGGTCTAAGGACAGCTACCAAAAAGGGCCTCTCCCATGTTCCCACCAAATGCACTTAGCTACAGTGATGCCTTAAGTTAAGTGTTCAATTTGTTCCATGACTGAGCTCTTAACTCAAATTGATCTTATCTCAATGAGAATTTTCCATAGAAATGCTATTAATCTGTTCCGGCCCCCTATCCCCACCCCCTTTCCCCCATATTTTTGAATAAGAAAATGTACTTTGTAAATAACAAATAATGTATAAATGCACATTCACATGGAACAATTAAAAATATCAACTTTAAAATGGTAGAAGCACAAAGTTGTGGCAAGGAAGCACATCTGAGGTAACAAAATGTGTCTTGGCCAGTGTAACAGCAAGGCAAAACCTGCACATTCACATGGAACAATAAAAAGAGAAAGGTCAACTTTAAAATGGTAGAAGTACAAAGTTGTGGCAAGGAAGCACAAAGTGAAGAGGCAGAGACATCATTTTCTTCATATTGTACTTATTCCAGCCTCCCTCCCTCTTGTGCTCTCTCCCCCCCTCTCTTCATGAAGCCAAACATACCAGTAATAAAAACTACAAAAAAACAACTAACTCAAAATTCCTCAAAGTAGAAAAGAGCAAAGCAGACAGCAATATCACAAAGTGAACAAGACCAGCCCTAAAGCCCTGTACTCTCGCGCCGGTGCTCCCCTTCACACTAGCTCTTAACTCAAAATGCTGCTTATATGTCAAAGCAACACTCAGGCTGAGTGATGCCTCTTAACTCAAAACACTCTTAAATTGAGATGCTCTAAAGTCGAGGTTCCTCTGTATTTAATTTTTGTGCAGAATTATACGAAGAAGGATGCAAATATTTCCTTAGACTTACTTCTAGCACAGATGCCCCTAAAAGTAGCCAGGCTTTCTTTCCAATGTACAGAAGATAGTTACACAGAAGCACTGCATGCTCTTCTTTATTACAAATACCCCATTTGATGCTGTGCTGTAAGAAAGGTAAGAGTACATAGTTTCAAAAGCAGATGATGTAGTTTTGTCATCTCATAAAAGGGTGCTACAAAGACATTAGCATGAAAGAAACGCTGAAGTTGAAAGACTCTTTGTTCTGCCTTATAGTAGTACAATACTATTTTCAAATATGGGAATTAAAAAAGCTGCCACGTTAAAGAAATGAATTATTTCTTTTTTGGTATAATGAAAAAAAATATTTATTTGGCACTATATATCCAACATTGCTCAGGTGAATAATGAACCATCATTAATGATAAATTGTTTTAAACTGCTTTGGAGAATGTCTGTGTGGTAATTCAGCCCTCGGCGTTGCCTGATAGCAGAGCTGTAGAAGACGCTGAGTTATCACCAGCTGGGAGTAGCATGCAGTTGGGAGGGGCTGATGATACTTCAGACGCTGGAGTAAGTAGAAAGAGGAATGCAAGCAATTACAGCATTGATGAGTTAGAGCAGAGGAAAAGAATTCGACAGATACTTACATCTCCCACGGATTCAGAGTCCTTTGAGGGTTTTTGTGGAGAAACTTGAGTCAGAAAAGAGTGATACCGAGCTAGATTGGACTTTGGTAAAAGAAGTTCAGGATGTATGTAATGCTGACTCCAATAATGACATGCTTATGGGGTTTGACAGTGACAAAGACTGGCCCTCTGAAACTTCTGGGAATGACTGGGAAACACTAAGTTTTGAGAAACACTGGGAGACCTGGAAAGACTCTCAAAGGGTGTCAGCTGCAGAGAGGAATGCAGCTGCTTCGTCTGAGCTGGAAGGGTGTGACTCAGATGAGTCTGATCTTTAGGGTTATAAATTGTGGGTTTGGGAAATGACTCCTTGCGGTGGGCAAGGAGTTGTGTCTGGTATCCTGTTACCTTGATATCTTGACAGCCTGTTACCTTGGCATCCTGTTATCTGGTATTGTGTTCCTGACTACTCCTACAGCCGTGTGTTCCTAGTGGTGGGGTTTGACTCTGCTGGATCTTCTCTCCTGTTGGACCTTCTCGTTTTCGTCCATCTTTCTCCTGCCCTTGACCTCGGAATGCTTACAGACGATGCTTTTGGATCACCCCACGAAGGACGTCACAGAGGACGTCCTGAGTTTGTCTTCGCTTCTCCTGCAGTTGTTTTTTTCGGCTTTCCCTGGGTTTTGTGGGTTTTTGCCCGTTTGGCTAGGTTTTTGTTAGTCCCATTCCCATTCCTTGTATAATAAACCTTTTGTTACCCCCTTTTACATCTGGGCTTGGCTTTAATTGGCGTCTGATTTACAACAGTCTGCTTGTATCCTTGAATGCTTAGATATTCCTCACGTTTTCTATCAGTCTCAACTGCCTTTGGTCCCAAAGGCAGCCAGGCTTTCTTCAACACTGCCATACAATCCAGATTATCAAATCAGATAATCCACATTATCTGCTTTGAACTGGATTATATGAGTCTACACTGCCACATAATCCAGTTCAAAGCAGATAATCTTGATTTTCTATGGCAGTGTAGAAGAGGCATGGGAAAGCCTGATCAGCTATTCTTCAAAACAAGTATTTTATATGGTTAACATATGTGATTTCTGTAAACATCATATTAAAAACAACAGAATGATAAAACTTGAAAAACACCTGTGATGTCATCCATATATCCACATCATCATTTTCATCTACAGTATCTGACATGCAAGGAATTAAAGACACAAATCGTGATACAAGATCCTGCAAAATAAACAGGAACAAGTCAGTCCTGGAAATGTATATTAGGAAATTCCAATAGAATGAATACAATTCAAGTTTTTAAAAACATGAAATAAAAAATCCCTGAAGTTAATTATATATATACACACACACACACACATTTTGCCAGAAAGCAGTATCTTTGACTTGTGCTCTAAGCCAGTGTTTCCCAACCAGTGTGCCATGGCACACTAGTGTGACGTGAGCGATCATCAGGTGTGCCGTGGGAAATGGGAACCTCCAATCCCCTTTCTTCCCCCTCCTGCCGAACACTTTTTCTTCTCCACTCGGGCTCCCTTCTTCCCAGCCTCGCTCTGCTCGCTTTGCCTCGCTTTGCTCTGGGGCGAGTCTGCACAGTAGTGCCCGCACGGGTCACGTCTTCCTCCCTCCCCTCTCCCCTCCTGATCATGCTCACACTGCCCCCTCGGATCAAAATGGCGGCACAAGCGGCAGTGTAGAAAAAGAAGTAAGTGTTCGGCAGGAGGGGGAAGAAAGGGCGCGAAGGGGAAGGGGGAGGAAGAGGTCTCTGTTGAAAGCTGGCATGGGCAAACTAGGACCTTCCAGGTGTTTTGGACTCCAACTCCCACCATTCCCAGCAGCCTCAGGCTCTTTTCCTCCCCCCCCCCCTCAGCCATTTAAGCAGGAAAGGGCCTCAGGCTGTTAGGAATGGTGGGAATTGAAGTCCAAAGCACCCAGAGGGCTGAAGTTTTCCCATGCCTGTTTGAGGGACCTTAAAGTGGTGAGCCTCCTTCCAACATTGTGATTCTGGATGGAAAACAAACAACAACATAACATTGTTTGAGTCCACAGTGCTCTCTGGGTGTAGGTGAACTAGAACTTCCAAGCTCAAGGTCAATTCCCAAGCAAACCCTTTCAGTACTTTCTGTTGGTAATGAGAGTTCAATATGCCAAGTTTGGTTCAATTCCATTGTTGTGAGAATTCAGGATGCTCTTTGATTGCATGTTAACTATAAATCCCAGAAACTGTAACTCCCAAACATCAAGGTCTATTTTCTGCAAACTCCATCTGTGTTCACATTTGGGCATATTGAGTATTCATGCCAAGTTTGGTCCTGATCCAACATTGTTTCAGTCCACAGTGCTCTCTGGATATAGGTGAACTACAACTCCAAAACCCAAGGTCAATGCCCACCAAACTCTTATAGCATTTTCTCTTGGTTATGGGAGTTCTGTGTGGGAAGTTTGTGTCTTTCTGCCATTCCTGCCAGGATATCTAGGTTGTGTTCATCGAAACAGGCCCAGGTTTCACACTGAGTGTATAAATACATTTAAAAACATATTAACTATGTGTATTACTGTGTTAGAGTGTCATTTTGTGTCATTTTGGTTGGTGGTGTGCCCCAGGATTTTGTCAATGTAAAAAATGTGCCGTGGCTCAAAAAAGTTTGAAAAACACTGCTCTCAGCAATATCTTTGACAAGGAAATGACTGAAAGTAAATAAAAGGAAGTCTTAACTGAGTT
This sequence comes from Anolis apletophallus, assembly GCA_030556195.1. Classification (NCBI taxonomy): domain Eukaryota; kingdom Metazoa; phylum Chordata; class Lepidosauria; order Squamata; family Anolidae; genus Anolis; species Anolis apletophallus. The sequence goes on from JARBWK010000010.1 coordinate 110,714,884, forward strand.
TGGATATTCTTATTCCATGACAAACATTCCATACTTACAGAAACTGAGTTGGGATCATCTGGATACATATCAAGTAATTCTTGTGGTGGATTGAGAGGTGTAATATACTTGGTTACTAAAACATTTCTTCCTTGATTGTCAAAAACAGAAGTTATTATTCTTCTCTTTGGAAACATCATTTTACACGCTTGCTTAAACATGTTTGCTCTTTGCAAGAGTGTTTCAGCTTCATAATTTATACGCTAAAATATAAGTAGAAATGGGATGATATTTTAGGATTTTAAGTGATCTTTTCATACAAATATAGAGGAAGATATCCATTTAGAATTATATTGTTTATTAAATTAGGAATACACACACACACCAACCTTATCTGGCTGTAAGTTATTTTCAGCAGAAGATAACTGAGGTTCAATAGTGGCAAAGATAGTTAAAAAGGTATATTCTTTCAAGTTCTGTCCATAGCATTCTTCTTTAGGAGGTACATATGTCTTACTCCAAGTATATCCAAGCAGAACTGGTGGTGTGGTTACTTGAAATGTACCACATATCTGTGAACACATTATCAATAGAATCATTCCAATGAAGGCAAGCAATAGGGCTGGAAAATTGAAGAGATAGCAGCATTACAGTCTAGCTATTTTAAAATGAATATATTATTTGGGATTATTTGAAGTGACAAAGGGCACTTTCCTGTCAGAAAGGCAGACTCCAGAACAACTAAAATGGGCCAATTTCCCTCTCTGTGCAGCCCCAAAAACATCTCTGTAAACGGGCCCGGATTACCCAGAAGGTCACCCTAGGCCAGGGCTGTCCAACTGGCGGCCCGGGGGCCATATAAGGCCCCCCAGCACCTTCCCTATGGCCCCCTAAGCTTTTTAATAAAAAATAAAAATTGAAAAATAAAATAAATAATAATTTTTTTAAAAAAATACCTACTTCCGGGTTCGGAGCAAGTATCGCGAGAATACGCAATCCACACGGGATTTCGCTATCAACGCGAGATCACGCCGGCGTTGACAGCGAAATCCCGTGTGGATTGCGTATTCTCGTGATACTCTTCGGCTACTCTACTACTGGATTGCTGAGGCCCACAGACACGATTAGGACCTTCTTCGACTCAGTCGGTCGTCACCTCTCTCATCGTCCGGGTACTCCTGGATCCTGCACGTTTGGAAAAGGTAGGCCGAAGCAGGGGGGCTCCTCAGGGGGCTCCTCATTCCCTCCCCCCATCCAGCCTCATGTATTAAATATAAAATTACATATATTTAAAGATGAAATAAGGGGAGATGGGATACATTAAAATAAGGGGAGAGGAGAGGATGGAATTAAATATATTTAATATTAAATAAAAATAAGAGGAGAGGGGAGGATGGAATTAAATATATTTAATATTAAATAAAAATAAGGGGGAGGGGTGGGGTGGGAGCTGGGGGAGAGGGCGGGGAGGGGGCGGAGCCGGGGGCGGAGGCAGACCCTTAGGCCCCCCAGGTCATCAGTGACCGGAATTCAGGCCCCTGGGCCGGTAGAAGTTGGACAGCCCTGCCCTAGGCCATGGCCTCGGGTGGCACTTTTGGGGGGGCAGCAGATCCGGACCCCCTCCCAATTTTTTTTAAATCCCCCCAAAAATTCAAAATATATTCGGAAAAAAATAAAAAAATAAAGGGCGCATGCGCGGCCGCCCCCTCCCTTTGCTCTGCTCCCCTCGGCTCTGCTTTAGGAGGGAGGATCGGCTCCACCCCTGACTCCGCCCCTCCTCGCCTCCGGAGGGGTGGAGCCGGGGGCAGGGGTGGAGCCGAGGGCAGGGGGTGGAGCCGGGGGGCGGGGAGGGGTGGAGGCAGACCCTTTGGCCTTGGGTGGCAAAAGGGCCTGATCCAGGCCTTTCTGTAAAGCAAGAAAATTAGGGCTCCATCTACGTACACTGCTATATAATGCAGCTTGAAACTGTATTATACGGTCAGTGTTGACTTATATATTGTAGTTTACTGCATTGAACTACATTACATGAGTCTACACGTACCATATCATGCGGTTTCAAGCTGCACTATATGGCAATATAGATGGGGCCCTGGTTTCCAATAGCTAAAGAGGCTACAGAAGAACAGCAGTTCCAGAAATTCTGCCAGAGGACCTTTGGATTTACCTCCAAAGCCTTAAACATACGTATATTTCTTCTTGTTTGTTACCTTTGATTGTTCCAGGAGAGCAGAAAAAGGAAATGTAACCGATCCAAGCCAATTCTTCCTTACATAGGAATGACCAGTGCAGCTTTTCGGGCAGACATCCTAAGGAAACAAAACTCGGGCTGATTGTTGGTATTTTAGATGTAAAGATCTATACACATACATACATATTTTACATATCAAGGGCTTCACAATGAGTCAAATCAAATAATGTGGGGTTTTTTTTCACTTGCTGTCATAACTGATCTGAAACATTTCTACTGAGCAGATTTAAGGTATTCATCAGACACATTGTATTTTTCCTGAAAATTCACAAGCTTACATAATATAGATATATGCATAAAAACTATGTTTCTGGATATGTATTTTTCCACTGATATTCACATTTAAAAAGCAGTAATTTTAATAGTGTAAATTAAGACACTGTTCAAACAGAACTGAAAATTCAGACAAGAAACAAGATATAATTTTTTATCAGCTGGGAAAATTCCAAGTAATTTAGCACAGACTGCCATTTTATATCAGATGCCTTCTTATGGTCTTAACATACAGTATGTTGAATTGCAGTATTCAGTGCACAAAATAATACTACAGTAGACTCTAAGTTAACTGCCATTTATGGTTGCTTGAGACTTACTATTAAAAATAGGCCAAGTAATAAAAAGGTAAAGATAAAGATTTCCCCTTCACATTAAGTCTAGTCGAGTCCGACTCTGGGAGATGGTGATCATATCCATTTCTAAGCCAAAGAGCTGGCATTGTCCGTAGACACCTCCAAGGTCATGTGGCTAGCATGACTGCGTGTAGTGTCTTTACCTTCCTACTGATCGTTTTTGAACTGCTAGATTGGCAGAAGCTAGGGCTAACAACCGGAGCTCATCCCGCTCCTTGGTTTTGAACCGCTGACCTTTCGGTCAGCAAGTTCAGCAGCTCAGCAGTTTAACCCACTGTGCCACTGGAGGCTCCCAGTACTAACCATGCCATAAACTCTTTATTGACTTGATATTACTATTGAATTACAATAATTAAAATCAAATTAAGACAAACATACCTTAATATAACACACTTTTTCTACATTATACATGTATTTTTATTTTTATTTAAGGTAGCATTACTTCAAATTTTTGCTGGTTGCTTGAGTTCCAGTTAACTAAGAGTCTACATATCTTCTTTCCTTGAAATGAATGCAATGAAACTTTGGAATTGACATTGCAACAGTGAACCTCAGACATGCACCTGCCATTGTTTCTTCAGGAATGGAAACAAAATGCTTGTGTAGCTTTTTCCACCTAGGAACGCTCTCACCATTTCTGATGACTTGTACATTTAAAAGCAAAGCCTTTAAAAAGTAAACATTCATAGAATCATGGAACCGTAGAGTTGCAAAGGATCTCAGCAATCATCCAATCCATACAGGAAATTCAGAGTTAAATTATTCCTGATAGTCATCCAACAAATCCATGATGGTCTGTTGAATAATTCAAATGATTAAATTTCTTCCCAAAGCATAACAGAAATTTACCTCATGCTTTTCAATTACAAATTCATCAAAAATGTTAATATTTATGTTGTCTTTTATTTTAGATAGCCCCGAGAAAGTATAGTCATGTCCTGGTGACCTGAAACAAAGAAATAAATATTGTAAATCACACAACAAAAATGCCACCTTCTTTTTAAAAAAATAACAAATTGATAATAAGACAGCAAAGGTGATGAAGTTACTTAGTTGTGCTAATAGTAAAAAAGCATTATACACCTGCAATCCCTTCTCGTCCTGTGACGCCCTCTAGAGGGATGTTATACCTGTATATGGTTTGCCATCCACATGCATGGCTCTGTTCTATAGTTCCTTTGTCCTGGCCATGTGCTCTTTTGTTCTGCCATGTGCTCACCTGAGGGAGGAGGGTGACCCGCCCTCAACTCCTCCTTTTACCGGAGTTTACCTGAGGGCAGGACGGCCCTTCTGCCCTCACTTCCAGCAGAATACGTGGACGAAGCAGGCCGAAGTCTGGAGCCAGGCTCAGACAAGGCACTTCAGTTTAAGTATAGCCTTTCACCACTCTCAAAACCAAGGAATTCAGCAATAGGAAGGACCAACCCTTCATCAGAGGCTGTTTCTTTGGGGACCAAAGGACTTTGTGCGCCATAGGACCCCTTGAGGAGCTACAGGAAAATCTGGACTTAAGAGAGACACCTTCATGCTGCTTAAGGCAAGTGAATGCAACCCCTTTGTTTAAGGACACTTTTGCAACCCACTTCAAGCTTTTTAGGCCACCAGTTGGTTTTCTACTGGTTGTAATAAATAAACCTGTTTTGAGTTCACCATTTTCAGTCTGGAACTCATTGCTTAAGAGGATCTCCAGGTTTTCTTTTAAGGGAAGGCTGTAACGCGACCCCCAGGGCCCTATAGAATTCATCCATCCTTTTAAAGCTCCCCTTTTGGGTCCTGGGCGGACGCCACACGTCCCACTTACCTAAAGTAAACTGTTTCCACTTGGGCAGAAGGATCCATTTTTATAACCACAACAAAGGATAAGGAATACTACCTGCAAACTACCCATTGTAGCAAATGTAACAGAAGCAAATTGTTTCAAGGAAACAGAGCAGATTGAGTGTGGCGGTAGGGAATGTGAATTACAAGATACAGGTGACTTACGTGAAATCAACTTGAAGTTCTTCATTCCAAAATGGATGTGAACTATCAGCAGTACTTGTCTGATACACTGTGTTCTGGAAAGTTACTTCTACAAAAGGATGGACAGAAATCTAAAACAAAACAAATGCCGTCTATAATCAATTACAATCATGTTTTAAACTCATTTTCGAACTTATCATTAACTTTATTTAGAACTGGTCTCAAGGATGCTCACAGAAGTTAAAACACATTACAGATAAAAAGCCTACATCATAAAAATTAGGATATAACTACAATATGAATAGAATTTAAAATATTTAAAAGCCCACCCATTTAAAAACAACAAACAAAACAAATATGATCACTGAACCCAGAGAACCAGTGTTTGTGATGCAACTACCCTCCATTACCCAATGCATATGTCTGTCAATTTGTTCTGCCTTTGCGTTGCTATGAGGTTGGATCGGAAGGAATTATAACACAAAAACAGATTGGAGATGCTAATTATGTTGGTTTTATTGTTTCTGCTGTTGTTTTATATTGTTTTTAATGTTTTAATTTGTATTTTGATATTATGTGTACTGACTTGTTGTAAACCGCCTTGAGTCACCGACAGGTTTAGAAAGGCGGTATAGAAGTACCGTAAATAAATAAACAAACAAATAAATAAATTAAAGGCTTAATACCTTATTTTTAGTGTTTACTATAAAACATCATAGCAGCAAAAGTCAGAAAGTGTGCAGGTAACCTAAATCATAGTTTGCACATATTACAGTGCCTTATGTCTTCTGGACTATAGGGATTTTTCAACAAAATAATTTAGGGTAATTTTATATACCGAGCAAAATTAACTTTGCCATGCATCAAACAATAATGGAAAATCATAAACAAGAGAAACAGTAAAAGAAAAAAAAGTGACAGCCCTGATGCAATGATGTGTCGTAATCAGTGTTTCAAAAAACCCAGAAACCACTACTCGCTAAATATGACATCTCCAAAATTCTTTATCAGGCGATGGGAAAGAAACAACAAACAATTAGGTCAGACATTGTATTCAAATATCTGCAGTTAGTCTCAAAGTGGAGCTCCCATCTGATTTTGTTACTTAAGTCTGTCAAAGAAACTGTCAAATCCTAAACAACAAAGCTAATCAACTGTCTCCCAACAGAAATGGCTTCTCTTGTAAACATCAAAATCCACCAACTAAGTAGCATCGATGTTGCACTCCAGAACAGGAAAAGCCCTCTGACTTAAAACATCCCACACAATGAGTGAAAATTCAATCCTTTTATTAAAGCTAAATAAAATAGCCAGTAGAAATAGATGCTTATAAAAAGTAAGAAAGTTCCAAAAAGTATAAAGTCAGTACAAATGCAGTGTCCATAAAAGATATTAAAAACATTCCAAGGCAGTATTAATCCAGGCAGGAATCAACAGGATGCAAAGACAATCCAGGCAATGTTAGTCAATATCCACAAGGCTAGAAATCCACAGGAACATGACCCCTTGAACAAGATTATCAAGACACATGAAACTTGATTCCGAACGATGCCTGATTTTTTTACTTTGAGGCAAACCTTATATCCAAAATCTAAAAATTGGTTTCGTTTCCCCCCACTCTTGGCTCTTATCTGACGAAGTCTTTCGGAGCGACGTAAACTTTGAGTTTGCTGTCTTTTCTGGCAAAATTCCAGCCTCCTATTTTACCACTCTTTCTCTGGCTGCTCATTAAAATCCCCAGGTGTCAGATTGTTTTCCAAACCCAAATCTTGAGAGTTCACAAACAGAGGGAGTAACCCATCATCTCTCTGCTCAGCAGAAATGTTCTCATGAGAAAATGCCCTTTGCACTGAAGCCTCTCATTGTCTGCCTGATGAAAATCATTGACCAAACCATCATTTCCCACATCAGAAGCATCATGATCCTGAGACATGATCACAGGCTGATTCACAACAATTGAAATACCCAAGAAGCTGATGAGAGAATATGGCTAATGATAAAATGTGACGATTGTTTAATCAAATAAAACTTTTAGCTAATAGATGATGTCTTGTATATGAATGAATGAATAGGTTAGTTCAGGGCTGTCCAACTGCGGCCCTGGGCCGCACACGGCCCCCCAGCCTGTTGGACACAGCCCCCGCTAGGCCCCCAGCCGCCATTTTTATTTTAAAAAAAAAATGGCGGCCGGGGGGCGGGGGAGGCGGGGCAGGGAGGAGGAAGTGAGCCAGCTCCTCCTCCCTGCACCGCCCTCTGTCCTTCTCTACGTGCCACCCGCTGCGAGTTCGAGACAAGGGGCGGTGCAGGGAGGAGGAGCCAGGTAGAGGAGGCGTGCCTAAAGAGGAGGAAGGCAAGCGCTTGCTTTCCTCCTCTTCAGGCACGGGGCTTCTCCGTTCTGTCTCTCCACCGGCGCCCTGATCAGGCGCCGGTGGAAGAGGCAGAACAGGGAGGGGCGTGCCTAAAGAGGAGGAAGGCAAGCGCTTGCTTTCCTCCTCTTCAGGGCTTCTCCGTTCTGTCTCCCACCGCGCCCTGATCAGGGCACCGGTGGAAGAGGCAGAACAGGGAGGGTGCTGGCGTGACACTAGGAGGGAAGGAGAAGCCATGGAGGGCTCCTTGGCTTTGCCTTCCTCCTAAAGGTCACGCCAGCCTCAAGGCGAAATCGCCGCTTCTGAGGCTGGCGTGACCCTTTAGGAGGAGGGACCGGGGGCGGGGCTGGGGGCGGGGCTGGGGGGCGGGGCAGAGCGGCCCCCCAGGTCTTCAGTGACTGGAAGTCCGGCCCTAGGTCCAGTAGAAGTTGGACAGCACTGGGTTAGTTAAAGGTTTTCCCCTGACATTAAGTCCAGCCGTGTTCGACTCTGGGGATTGGTGCTCACCTCCATTTCTAAGCCAAAGAGCCCACGTTGCCCATAGACACTTCCAAGGTCATGTGACCAGCATGACTGCATTGAGCGCTGTTATCTTCCCGCTGGAGCGGTACCTATTGATCTACTCACATTTGAATGTTTTCAAACTGTTAGGTTGGCAGAAGCTGGGGCTAACAGCGCGAACTCACGCCGCTCCCCAGATTTGGACTTGCGACCTTTAACCCACTGCACCACCGGGGGCTCCGAATGAATATATATATATATATATATATATATATATATATGAATATATATGAATATATTCGTGTCAGGAGCGACTTGAGAAACTGCAAGTCACTTCTGGAGTGAGAAAATGGCCATCTGGAAGGACATTGCCCAAAACATTTTACCATCCTGTGGGAGGCTTCTCTCTTATCCCCACATGAGAGGCTGGAGCTGATAGACGGGAGCTCACCCTGTTCCCCGGATTTAAACTGCCAACTTTTCAAACAGCAGTCTTGCCGGCACATTGAGCCACCGGGGGCTCCTATATGAATATATTATTGCTTTGCTCAATTCATTAAATTCATGTCTATACAGGAAAGAGGCATGATTGAATTCTAAAGAAAAATGATTATTACCTCACTGGGAAGATCAGGTACATAGGGTGAGTTTCCTGAGAAAATATGTCTGCCACGGGACATACGATTCAATATGTAAGATGAAGAATGAGCGACTGCCCCCCTTGAAATATTAAATAAAAATGATATACATATTTTAGTTAATTTTTCTAATGAAAACACCTACATTTTTTCTATGTTCATGAAGAATAACTGCAACGACAAGGCAGCAAAAACATCAGTTCAGGTTTAGGAGTAAAAGGCCACTGAAGAGTCACAGAAAATTGAGCTAAGGTAAATACAGCCTTGCTTATCCAAAATAAATGGGCCAGCAGAACATTGGATAAGCGAAAATGTTGGATAATAAGGAGAGATTAAGGAAAAGCATATTAAATGTCAAATTACACTATGGTTACATTATGATTTTACAAATTAAGAACCAAAATGTCATGTTTTACAACAAATCAACAAAAAAGCAGTTCAATACATGGTAACATTATGCAGTAATTACTGTATTTATGAATTTAGCACCAAAACAAAGAAGAGTTCTTTCTTTTTCTCACCCTGGACTGCATTGGATAACACAGAATGCTGGATAAGTGAAGATTGAATAAGTGAGACTCTACTCAGGGCCGGATTAGCGGCCTGTGCCGCCCGAGGCCACCCGGTCTAAACGCTGCCCACCCGGTCTAAACGCTGCCGTAGCGGCGGGACTTCCAGCGGCGCCTTCTCCTTCTCACCGGTTCCGCCCCCTCCCTTCACTGAGGGACTGCCTTCTCCCTCAGTGAAAGAAGGGGGCGGAAGTGGCGAGGAGAAGGCGCCGCTGAAGTCCCGCCGCTACGGCGACTCACACGGCTTTCCCCCGCCGCCCGCCGTGTTTGGGGCACGGGCGAGCGGGGGTGTTTGGGGGAAGTCGCGTGAGTCTCCCTAGGGGCGGGGCTTCCGGCAGCGCCTTGTGCGTCACGCCGGTTCAGCCCCCTCCCTTCACTGAAGGGAGGAAAGGCGGAGCCGCTGCTGGTGTGACGCACAAGGCACCGCCAGAAGTCCCACCCTTAGGGCGACTCACGCGACTGCCCCCCGCCGCCTGCCGCACCGGGCGCACCTCCTCCCCTCACTGAGGGAAGGAGTGGCGCCGGCGCGTCAATCACCCTAGGGGCGGCGGAACTTCCCCCCGGCTCCTTGTCCCGCGGGCGGGCGCCACTCCTTCCTTCACCCCTTCCTTCAGGGAAGGAAATGCCGCCCCCAAAATCCGCCTCCCGAGGCCATGGCCTAGTCTGGCCTTATGGGTAATCCGGCCATGACTCTACTGCAGGCGTGGGCAATTGCCGGCCCTCCAGGTGTTTTGGACTTCAACTCCCAGAAATCCTAACAGCTGGTAAACTGGCTAGGATTTCTGGGACTTGAAGTCCAAAACACCTGGAGGGCCGGTAATTGCCCAGGTCTGCTCTACTGTATAGAAATAGCCTTTGCTAGTAGGCAGCCAGCTTTTCATTGTACTACTAATTAAATAAAACCTGGAACCTTAATAATTTGTTTGTTTTGTTTAGAGCAGTGTTTCCCAATCTTTTTTGAGCCGCGGCACACTTTTTACATTTGCAAAATCCTGGGGCACACCACCAACCAAAATGACACAAAATGACACTCTAACATAGTAATACATATTGTTGATATGTTTTAAAAATGTATTTATACACTCAGTGTGAAACCTGGGCCTGTTTCGATGAACTCAACATAGATATCCTGGCAGGAATGGCAGAAAGACACAAACTTCCCACACAGAACTCCCATAACCAAGAGAAAATGCTATAAGAGTTTGGTGGGCATTTGGGTTTCGGAGTTGTAGTTCACCTATATCCAGAGAGCACTGTGGACTCAAACAATGTTGGATCAGGACCAAACTTGGCATGAATACTCAATATGCCCAAATATGAATGCAGATGGAGTTCAGGGGAAATAGACGTTGACATTTGGGAGATGTAGTTGCTGGGATTTATAGTTCCCCTACAATCAAAGAGCATTCTGAAACCCACCAATGATAGAACTGGGCCAAACTTCCCACACAGAACCCACAGGAGGCAAGAGGAGGTCTCTACTTGGGGAAAGGGAGGCGGGCCTTTCCAATGCATGGAGAGGAAGAGACTAAGTAGACAATGGGTGGGGAGGGGGGGGCGGTGTTTGTAATTTTGTGCCTTTATCGAGGTAGGTTTCTTAGGGTTTTTATACTTCAACACACTAGACTCCCCCCCCCCTTTCCTGGAGTTTCCAATTTCCCACGGCACACCTGACGATCGCTCATGGCACACTAGTGTGCCCCGGCACACTGGTTGGCAAACACTGGTTTAGAGACCCCTTGTGAACTGAGATGATATGGTGTATGTTGCTTATTTTATGTTAACCCCTGCTACTGACTTTTCTATATCAAATAAGCAGCAGACATACGTATTTTACTCTGGGCAAGAGGAGGCAGACCTTTACCCAATTCCCAGATACAGAGGCTATTCCTGTAATTTATTATCCAACGATGGTTGAAAAAAAAAGTGTCCCAATTTCCCCCCAAATTTCAGTAGTGGTATTTCAGAACATATTGTGCCCTGTAGTGAAATCATTTACAAAGAATACATTCCAGAGCCCGTAGTTTCCTTTGTTGGTCATGACAAGCCCCAAATTGTAATTCAGTGAATAATGCTCTGTCAGAAATCCTCAAACACATCGGGTTATTCGTGACTCATGGAGTGGGGGCAGCAGACAGAAAGTTAGCACTTGTTTTACCTACACAATATGATGGAGGCTTAGATCTCCGCCTTGTGACTGAAACTAGGATCCCAAACACCCTAAAGCATTGCAGGACCTCTCAGTTGTTGTCTGTGCTGTTAATAATAATACTGTACAGCACAGCAATACAAAACCCCAGCAGCATAAGGAGAGATTGATAGATAACATCAAAACCAAGGTAAAGGGGAAGAGTTTGGAGTTATCCCAAAGAACTGCCAAAGGAACAGCAGATTTAAGGCAAACTCAGAGTCCATTCTGATACTCTTTATGTTACAGAATGTGGAAAACAACATAACTATCACTCTTGAAAGTGAGGTTCTAACCAGGGGTCACATCAGCACAATGAAATGGGATGGTAACAAGGAGCACAGAAGAGGATGATCAGAAATGACAGTATGCCTTTGGTCTCACACATATTTAGCAGTGCTTGAACTGTGTAGGGCAGTGTTTCCCAACCAGTGTGTCATGGCACACTAGTGTGCTGTGAGCAATCAGGTGTGCCATGGGAAATTGGCACTCTTCCCCCTCCTAGCAGCTCTTTCTCCCTCTTTTCCTCCCCAAAGATCCTCCCTGAGGCAAAGGAAGGGCTCCGCCGAATGCTTGAAGCTCCAAGTCGGTGAATTGGGCAGTGAGCGAACGTGGGAGCATCGGGAGGCTGAAGCATTCACAGGTTTCCAAGAAACAAATTGAGCCTCTCCACTTGAAAATGTTTTGTTTTTTTTACTATTTTACTGGATTTTTCGAGAGTTGCCTCCCCCCCCCCCCAAGGAACTGTTTATAACAGCTTCATGACATCCATAGTTATCTGGAAGCAAGTTTCACTCAGGGTAAAATTTCACAAGGGTCTGGAGAACAAGCCCTATGAGGAGCGGCTTGAAGAGCTGGGCATGTTTAGCTTGAAGAAGAGAAGGCTGAGAGAAGACATGATAGCCGTGTATAAGTATGTGAGAGGAAGTCATATATATGTTGTGTTCATCGAAACAGGCCCAGGTTTCACACTAAGTATATAAATACATTTAAAAACACATTAACTGTATGTATTACTGTGTTAGAGTGTTATTTTGTGTCATTTTGGTAGGTGGTGTGCCCCAGGATTTTGTAAACATAAAAAGTGTGCTCAAAAAAGGTTGAAAAACACTGGTGTAGGGTATCTTTAAAACGGAGGTTGATCTGCTTATTATACTGTATATCACATTCAGTTAATCAATAAAGCTTTATTTAATCCAGATCTGGAATCCCATGTCTTTTTTCTGAGTGTGGGAACAATGAATTAATAGCTTTCTTTGTACTTCAATGCTTGGGCCAAATCATGAATAATATATTTGTTCAGAGAGATTTTTTAGCAAAATGATGTAGTTCTCTTCAAGTCAGTCTGTAGCAGTGTACATTGTTTGTAATTTTTTTTCTATATCAATGACTGTTTTTAAATATTACTTAGATTTCTCTGAAAAGAAACTCTGTCTGCATGCAACCTACACTGTATCATTTAAACCAAACTATTTACATAATGAGTTCGAAAGAAGGCTACACATTCATAAGGAAGGGCACATTGTTTTCTCTTAGTTTCAGAATACACTAAACATTTGACTTTGTGGAAGAATTAGATTAAATTTGGAGGCAGTTATGATAAACATACACACTTTCATGAGATTCCTCTACATGTATATACAATAAAATAGTCTTTCAAAGAAATTCATCTTCAGACAAAAATAGAACAAAGCACTTACAATGTGTTGACAATTAAAGTCTAAAAAGTAAAGCATGCACTGTGCTAAAAATATACCTTATATTTCTTCCCATTATTGTTATAAAAATCCTTCTAGTTTGTCTCATTGTGTCTTTCATTTCTTCCAGTTACCTTCAATAGCTGCAAATATTTACCTAAATGTTTGTAGTACTTAATTCTTACATTCTGTTTCTTCATTAAAGAAGCAAAGCCACATTTTAAACTAAAAATCACATAATGAAAAACATAAATAATAAAGCTTTGAATTATCTTCATATTTTCCTGTTTGTTACAGATACCATGTGGGATATTGCAAATAATCGCTACATACATAGTTGCATTCTATACCTACTTCGTTTCAAACACCTTTCTTTCAGGAATATTATATGCTCTCAATATTCTGATGAGAAGTTTAACATCTCCATCAGAGACAGCCTGTGCCAGGATCTTGCGTCTCTCTTTTCTTTGTGGCTTCAAATGCCTTCTGCGTTCTCCTAACTTGAAAATTGCATCACTCAATTGGCTAGAAAGGAAATATAGAAGTAATTTATATGCCAACATGGGAAAAAGTATAACCTCAATTACGTATTTTTATTTACTGTGGCATGTTTTAGAGCAGTGTTTCCCAACCTTTTTTGAGCCGCGGCACACTTTTAACATTAAAAAAATCCGGGGGCACACCACCAACCAAAATGACACAAAATGACACTCTTAACACAGTAAAGAATGGCTGGGGGTTGGTGGCCTCCTGCTGAGAGTGCCAAAGCCGGGGAGGGGGTGGAGCCAGGCTGCACCATGCCCCGCCCCCTACCCCCGGCTTCACCTCTCCCAGCAGCTGCCCCAGCCTTGAGGGGGCAGTGCCAAGCCAGCGGTGCCAGAGCCAGCACACTGCGGGCTTCGCACTACCCCCTCAAGGCTGGAGCAGCAGCTGGGAGTGCTGAAGCCGGGGGAGGGGGCAGAGCCAGGCCGTTCCATGCCCTGCCCCTCACCCCAGCTTCAGTTCTCCTACAGGCCGCGCCATACCCCGCCCCCTCCTCGCTCAGCTCTCCTACAGAGGAGGAGCATGAGCGGTGGACGGGCTTCAGTGGGTGGGCTCCTCTTCCACGTGGTTTCAGCGAGCGAGGGGCAAGAGTCATGGTGGGAGTCATGGCGGATTGGAGGCTGGCTGGGAAACGGCCGAAGGAGGCGGCGCCCGGTCCCTTCTTCTTTTTTTCTTCGCCACTACCCGGCCCTTCCTCCTCCTTCCCCAAGCAGCAGGAGTTCAGCAGGAGGGGGGAGGAAGGGGGGCAGAGAGCTTTTCCCGTGGCACAGCAGGAGGTCCTTCACAGCACACTAGTGTGCCACGGCACACTGGTTGAGAAAGACTGTTTTAGAGTTAGGAAGCCATACTTTTGAGTAAACATCCTTTCTGCTGCATCGCAGCTAGAGTTCACCTTTCAGTTAGCATCAACCAGGAATCCAAAAGCAGTACTAAAAGAGTTTATTGAAGAGAGTACATATAAAAAAAAGGAAAAAAATCACCAAAAGGAATAAAAAAGGCAAAATCCAACAGGTAATCAGAAAAGGTAGTCAAGAAAACAAGAATCACAACATGAGCATAATCCAAAGAAGCTCAAATCAAAACATGAACATGAATCCAGAAAAACCACAGATATAAGAACTTCTTAAAACATGAATCAAAATTCCCAAGAACTTGAACTGGAAAGTGGACTTGATATCCTTACTATTAAACAGTGTTGCCTGATCTGAAATCTCAATGAGACACTCTCTAACTCAAGGGCTGCAAAACATGAAAGCATTTCTTTGACTTTGAGGTTCTGGCTTTTGAAACTTTCTCTGTGCTTCTTTCTCGCGGATTCTTTTGGATTTCCTGAATCTGATGTTTCTCTCCCTTAGATCTAGCCTGATATTCCTGTCTAACCAAGCTGTTCCCTCAGACGAGCTATCTTGGTCTGCGAGGTCTTTATCAGGGGTTGCTAAGCTCCTTGTGGGTGAAAGGTCCTCTCCTTGTCTGATGGATTCCAAAACGGTTCCACTTTCAAACTCCATCTCACAGACAGAATCTTGCTCTGAAATCCCCTCATTTCCCTCATTTAAAGAACTATCCACCACTCTCCCGGGCTTTGAAACCAGAATCCCCTCATCTTCATCTGTCTAAACCACAACACTCTTCTGGTTTTCTACCTTCTGGCATCTTATAATTTTAAAAATCTGTAAAATTTGATATTGCCAACTATTACAAATATTTTATGTGTCCTCATCTCAACCCAATGCAAAGAATTCCAGTTTCTAAATCCGTACCTCATAGATATAATTTCTTCATAATCACTCACAATATCCGATAAATTATATTTGTGCCGAATGGTCACGATTTGTTTTCTAATTTGCTTTCTCATCTGTAAAAAATGCACAGTACTTAATAAATGTGAGAAATGCTAATTTGCCATGTGTTTGGCTACAGAGACAAACATGTTTTGTGTCACTTCTTCCTGAAAACAACCATACAACCAGTATTTTCTAGCCAAGTTATTGCTGGAACCAACAGCATACACTGCCAAATTAGATTAGCTTTACTAGAAATATGACAGATTGTACAATGTACTAGGACACCCGTTCCCCAATCTGGTAACATATTTTTTCAAAATACAAGATGTGGTAGTTTTTTGATTTTGAAAGAATTGAAAGTAAAGTGCTAGATTTTTTTTTATAAAAAAAATGTACCTGAAAGGTTTAGGCATCTGGGTCTGTAATCTTATAGACCAACTGCTCATACACAACCTGAATATTGGGATTAATATAGGCAAGTGATGTGTCCTCTGATATGTCCATTTGTCTCTAAGCAGTCCCAAATGAAACTTTAATCATGGTGTTCTGACCAATTCACAGAATTTTACAAAAGCTTCATACAACTGCTGTGTTTACCACTCATAAGCCTCTTTTCTTTTCCCATCACCATTTCTCTCATTTTTCTCTTTGGGAAAAATCTCTTTGGGAAAAATCTGTTAAGGACATTTCAAAGAAGGCACAGTGCTTTTTAACTCCTGGAGGAAGGAGCTGTCTGCCTGAAAATATGCTTTATACACACAGTTCTGTGCTACATTAATTATGTTGTATTTTTAGATTAGGAAACCAAAGACAGCTGTTGTTGGTGGAGCAATGACATATGAGACAGGCATACAACAGGGACAGCGCACCACATGAGGCTCAGTGGGGAACAACACTCCTTGAGCTTAGTCCAAACTGAAATAATAAATAGATTTATTTCCAACACAGCAGGTAGTTTTGCAGCCCATTCATTTGTAATACTACATTTATGTAAAGTAGCATACCATCCCAATGAAGTTGACAGAGCTATTCCTTTGTACAGAAATAGGATCCACATCTGTCATTGGCATGTCCTGTTCAAATTGGCTTCCATATTGCTAAAATAAGAAATAGGCACATGTGTCAGCAACATTTCCTTTCTTAATTTGTGTCCATATTCCTAGAATAACAGTTGAGGTATTTTAATAAATTAACTGTGAATCTTTACTTGACTGTTTATTTATTTATTATTATTTATTTATTATTTCATGCTTGTGAGTCGCCACTCCCGGTGTGGCTAGAGACGACTTACAAAATGCACATACAAGATAACAAATACTAAAATACCCTAAAAAAACATGATAAAATCACAGCACACAATAAAATGAGTATTGCTGATTAGCAACCCAACACAGTTATGTACAGAATGGCGGGGCCACTGGAAGGCTGCCCGCCAACTTATTCCCCAAAAGCGTGCCGGAAGAGAAGCGTTTTGCACGCCTTCCGGAATGCCGGAATGCTATTTGAGCAGGCATTTGTTGATGAAATATAAGGCTTAATGGAATATATGGAATGACGACGATGCGATGGAAACTGATTTCAACATGACGCTGAGGCTGCAATTGTATGTTTTTAATTGTTAAACTGTTATTATATGTGTTATGTTTTGGGGGGAAGGGTTTGTCTTGTTGCTGTGTTATATTGAGGGCAGAGACTGCCTGTGTAAACCGTCGCCTTCGGGCTGAGAGGGGTGGTATAGAAACGTGACAAATAAATAAATAATATCGGAGATGACCAGGGCATCCGGAGGCAACGCATTCCAGAGGCTAGGGGCGACAGAAAGACAATATCCAATTAGCCAGACAGAAAGACAATATCCAAGTTACTAAATGTTACACTCAACTTTCTGGGTTTCTCAGAGATGAATATGGGAAGGTGACAAAATTCTATAGATCCTAAAACTGAAATATCCTGTATGTTAACGGGATACAAACCTTACTTGATCAAGAACAAGGGAATTATGGTTCCTCCCCCCTCTCATTGCCCATACTATTTGTGTTGCAAGTTGTGATGAAATAATGTGAAGCCAGAATGGATGCTGCTAGAACAAAATGAGATTAATCAATTCCTTTTCTCCCTTTCCCCTCAGTTGTCTGGTGGGGAAAGGACAAATAAATTGCAGTGGGTTGAACCGAGGCCTGAAGAAGACTTCTAAAATTTGCCTGGTTGCCAAACCCTAATCTAGAAAGTCTAGCTTTCAGAGCAAAAGTGGGTGCGCAAAACAAAAGAAACACTGGATCGCAGTCCCAGTAAGACCTAATGGGATTGAGATATCCTCCGCTGTGTTTTTTTTAATGCTTTTAATATACTTTTGATCTATTTTAAAGAAGAAAATAGAGTTTATTTGTTAGCTTTTGTTGACAGGCACAAGGGGGAACTTATGGGAAAAGAATATAATGGGATATTATTTGGGATATTATGGCATATTATTTGAGAACACAGAAATGCTGGACCAATCTAACAATCACCATGTCAGACTACACAGAGAAGTCATTGAAATCCACAAGCATGGGGACAATTTCAATAGAAAGGAGGAAATGATGAAAATGAATAAAATCTGGCTACCAGTATTAAAAAATCTCCAAAATCAGGACAGTAGATAAAGAAAAACACTCAGAAAAAAGGGGAAACAGACAATAAACAATCAGGACCAGTTATCACCTCCCAAAAAAGGATTCCCCACGCAGGAAGCAGCCGGGCTTTGAAGCTGCAAGGCTATTCTGTGCTAATCACGATGGCCAGTTGCAACATTCACACCTGCCTCAAACAGACAAGAGTTCTTTCTCCCACAGATATATAAACCTCACTTGCCTAGTTTCCAACAGACCTCACAACGTCTGAGGATGCCTACCATAGATGTGGGTGAAACGTCAGGAGATAATGCCTCTGGAATATGACCATACAGCCCAGAAAACTCACAGCAACGTATTATGAGATTATTTCTTTGATTCCTTTGTTTTGCTTTAGTGTCTGTGCTTTTATTTTATTTTCAATGTGTTAGATAAAAGCAGAATGATGGCAAATGAAAAGGCATTCAAGTACTATATAAAACAAAGGTTGGCTGTTACATTGAAATACCTGGAAGATTGTGTCTGATATCTCTCGGTCATAGAGAGGAATTTGCTGAAAACGGTAGAAGTCTAACTGTCCTAAGCTTCTCAGCTGCAACAGCTGAAAACGTTTACAATTTTCAATGTCTTCTGCAGTGACAAAGTTAAATTCTTCCTGCAGCTGTTCAAGACGAAAGTATTTGGAATTACTTTGTTCCCGGGATTTTGCATACTGTTAGAGAATGAAAAATATAACATAGAATATTTTGCTGATTAATTACAGCAAATAAATGATGTTGTGCTTTTAAACTCTAACAGTTTTATTAATTTGAGTGCTGCTTCCAATGTTATATCTATCTACTTACCTGTTAAAGATGAGAAAGTATAATATTTTATTTAGTTATTTATTTATTTCCCACCTGTCCTTACAGCTCGAGGCGGGGAACAACAAAGTCAAAACATATGAACATAAAATACATTCAATAAAATACATAGGTAAAAACACACCATTGTTAAATAAACAAATAAAACATGCACAAAACACTGGGTACAAATTTAACGTACAGCAGCACATGAGCCCCCAGTGGCGCAGTGGGTTAAAGAGCTGAGCTGCTGAACTTGCTGACTGCAAGGTTGCAGGTTTGAATCTGGGGAGCGGGGTGAGCTCCCGCTGTCAGCCCCAGCTTCTGTCAACCTAGCAGTTCGAAAACATGCAAATGTGAGTAGATCAATAGGTACCGCTTTGGCGGGAAGGTAAGGCAGTCATGCCAGCCAAATGACCTTGGAGGTGTCTATGGACAACACCGGCTCTTCAGCTTAGAAATGGAGATGAGCACCAACCCCCAGAGTCGGACACAACTGGACTTAATGTCAGGAGGAAACCTTTACCTAACAATATAACGTAAATCAAAACTCATGATTAAAAGTTGACTGGGTAGACCTGCCAGAAGACATCTCTGGTCATCAAACTGGATCTTAAATTTCGACAGCTTGTTTAGCTATCAGATCTCTTCCAGCAGGCCATTCCACAGTCAAGGGATGGCCAATGAAAAGGTCTCTGGGTGATAGCTGGGCTCTGGCTGGTTGGTGTCCTAGGGGGCCATGGATTGTGTTGGAGAAGGTGACCCTGTAAGTAACTTGGACCCAAACCAATGCAGAAAGAGCAGAAATTAATTTTAACACATCTGCAAGGACAGATGAATAGCTCTTGCAGATCTGGACTACTGAGTAAAATAGGTGCCAAATACACATTAAACCTTTCCAGAAAGGTTATGATGTGACAAAGATGTGTGCCTTCAGCTATTTTTCCACTCAGTTTTGTACTAGTGTTCTGTGAATAAAAACATAATGAACTTCTTACATTAGGCAAATAAAAACCCCATCTCATATACGTTACCACTGGCATATATCGTATTTCACCAAATCAAAGGCGCCATCCAGGGCCGTAGCCAGGATTTTGTTTGGGGAGGGGGGCTGAGACTGGGTGGAAGAGGGTCTACCCTAGCAAACCTTTTGTATTGTTATCCCAATAACCCCACTAATGTGGGATATAATGAGCATGGTGATCAGATCATGACATGAATAAACATAACAGTTTAAATAATGTACCAGTAAGGCCTTTTCGCGGACCACCCTGAGAATTTCTGGGGGGGCTGTAGCTAGCCCCCCTGGCTACATGCTTGGCGCCATCTAATGTAAGGTGCACCCTGTTTTTGAAGCTTCCATTTTGGAAAAAAAATCCTTGGAATATTTTAGAACAGTGCTGTCCAACTTCTACGGGGTCCAGGGCCGGATAAGCGGTCACTGATGACCTAAGGGGCCGCTCGGCCCCGCCCCAGGCCCGCCCAGGCCCCGCCCCCAACCCCAAGCCCCGCCCCTCCTAAAACGGCCGAAAAAGGGCAGAAGGCGGCGCCAAGAGCAGCGCGTCACAGGCCTGGCGTGACGCGCTGCCCCTTGGCGCCGCCTTCTCCTGGCGCCCCCCTTCCTAGGGCGGAGGGGCGCGAAAAGGAGGAGTAGGCGGCACCAAGAGCAGAGCGTCACGCCAGGCCTGTCATGCTCTGCTCTTGGCGCGCCTTCTGCCCTTTTTCAGCGGCTCCCCCGCCCTAGGTAGGGGAGGGCGCCAGGAGGAGTAGGCGGCGCCAAGAGCAGAGCGTCACAGGCCTGGCGTGACGGCTCTGCTCTTGGCGCCGCCCTCTCCTTCCGCGCCCCTCCGCCCTAGGAAGGGAGGCGCCGAAAGGAGGAGTAGGCGGTGCCAAGGAGCAGGCGTCACGCCAGGCCTGTGGCGCGCTGCTGTTGGCGCCGCCTTCTGCCGGCAGCTCCCCCGCCCTAGGTAGGGAGGGCGCCGAAAAGGAGGAGGAGCTAGCTGTCTTCCTCCTCCCTGCCCCCCCCCCCCCCCCCCCCCCCGGCCCCCAATTTTTTAAAAACATTCAATTTTTTTCAAATTTAAAAATGGCGGCTGAGGGATAGGTGAGCCGTGTCCAACAGGCTACGGGGGCCGGATCCGGCCCGGGGCCACCAGTTGAACAGCCCTGTTTTAGAATGTTCTCTGCATGCACAACATTGTGTTGTTGTTTCAAATTGACCATGTAGTGCAATCTTTTCCTGTGGGATGATGAGGGAGTGTGAAGAAACCCAGAACTAATCTTGTCCACCTGAGTCTTTGGGCCCATTGGGGAGACAGTGGACTGGAAGCAGGAAGCTCCACTTAGCTCAGCCAGATTTTTTAAAAAAATCGTATCAGAAACAACTTGAGAAACCACAAGTTGCTTCTGGTGTGAGAGAACTGGCCGTCTGCAGAGATGTTGTCCAGGGGAGGCTTCTCTCATGTCCCCGCATGGGAAGCTGGAGCTGACAGATGGGAGCTCACTTCATCTTGCGGATTTTAACCACCGACTCTCAGTTCAGCAATTCAACTGGCACAAGGTTTTAACCCATTGCACCACCGTGGCTCTTTGCTTAGCCAGATGTCAATGTGAATCTTCTTAATTTCTGTTAAAATCTCCCCCTAAATAACTCTTTTATATTAAAATGTTTTCATTACCGTGATTAATTCAAACAAATCTGTGTAATCAGGGTCATTTGGATCAATATTGGCCTCTTTTACCCACTCAATACATTTCTGTATATCAGAATGCCACCAAGTTCCAGTTCCTCTGCCAGAGCTGACATTCCTTGACACACTGAAAACAAAAACAAAAAAAGGATTATAGTTGGTTTTAAGGTGTACTGATACCAGCTTTATCCCTTTGTACTTTTCATTTTAACTACAAGCTGCATGAAAAGCCTTGATTGAAATGCTCCAAGTTTCCTCCATTCCTCTCTCCCTTGGATTTTTTTTCTCCTCCCCTCAGGGATCTGGGCTTCTGCAACATTTCAAAAATGTATTTTCACCCATTTCTACTGAGCCTTCTTTATTACTATTCAGAAGTAAAAGTTAAAGTACTCAGGCCCGGATTAACGTTTTGTGGCACCCTAGGCCACACTCTGTAAATGCCGCCCCTGGGGGGCGGGGCCGCTTGCGGGGGCACTTGTGGGGGCGGGGGCGCTTGTGGGGGGCGGAGCTGGCGTGAGTGAGAAGGAGCCGGGGGGAAGTCCTGCCCTTAGGGCATCTGATGTGGCTTCCCCCCCGGCTCCTTCTCCCTCGCGCGGGCGGGCGCCGCCGCTCCTTCCTTCACTGAAGGAAGGAGGGGCGGGGCCGGCGCGAGAGAGGAGGAGGCCGGGGGAAGCCATGAGAGACGCCCTAGGGGTGGGACTTCTCCCGGCTCCTTTTCCCTCATGGAGGGGCGGAGCCAGCGCAAGGGAGAAGGAGCCGAGGGGAAGTCCCGCCCCTAGGGCATCTGACGTGGCTTCCCCCGCCGCCTCCTCGCTCACATGGGCGCCCCTCCTTCCGTCAGTGAAGAAAGGAGCGGCGCCCACCCGCGTGAGCAAGGAGGCGGCAGGGGGAAGCCACGTCAGACGCCCTAGGGACAGCGGGATGTCCCCCCGGCTCCTTCTCCTTCACCAGGCAAGCGCCGCTCCTTCCTTCAGTGAAGGAAGGAGGGGCGGAGCTGGCGTGAGGGAAAAGGAGCTGGGGGGAAGTCCCGCCCCTAGGGCATCTGACGTGGCTTCCCCCGCTGCCTCCTCGCTCGCACGGGCGTCCCTCCTTCCTTCACTGAAGGAAGGAGCAGCGCCCGCCAGCGCAAGCAAGGAGGCGGCGGGGGGAAGCCACGTCAGACACCCTAGGAGCGGCGGGACTTCCCCCGGCTCCTTCTCCCTCGCACGGGTGGGCGCCACTCCTTCCTTCAGTGAAGGAAGGAGGGGCGGTGTCTGACGTGACTTCCCCCCGCCTCCTCCTCGCTCGTGCCAGCCCTGCCACTCCTTCCTTCAGTGTGCAGGCGCAGAAGCAAGCGCCCAAAGATCAGATTTTTAAAAAAATAATTCATTTTTTCAATTTTGGGGGGTCCGGATCTCCCCCCCCCCCCATGGCTGCCGCCCTAGGCCATGGTCTAGGGTGGCCTTATGGGTAATCTGGGCCTGAAAGTACTACATTGTTTTGGCAACATTGTACTTAGTAAACATTAAAATCATTTTTTGAAGTTCAAACATTATTTTCCTTGCTTGATCTCTATTGAATCTGTGTCCGGACAACAAAAGTTTACTGGTGGCAGTCATATTAGGTAATTCTAGGACACTACAAATGAACAGCCAAGTAGAAACATTTCATTTTGGAAAAAACTGGGTCATTTGTGATTTCAGATATTGTATTTGCATATTGTTATTTTATTTATCCATTTGTATTTTTATTGTGTTGTTGATGATGTTTTGATGCTTATTTTATTGTAATTTGTTGTTTTGACTTGGCCTCATGTGAGCCGCCCCGAGTCCCCATTGGGGAGATGGTGGCGGGGTATAAATAAAGATTATTATTATTATTATTATTATTATTATTATTAAAAATTGACCTGGGGAGTGGGAATGGAAAAATCTTTGTTAATGAAGGTTTCCCTTTGGGATGAAGAAAATGTCACGAGCATATCTAAAATAAAAATGTTTTATACACGAAGTTGAAACTACAGTAGAACATTTAGGAACTAGTTCAGAGATAATGGATATTATGAATATAAAATAAAATAAGTCCTAGTAGTGCCTTGTTATCATTATATAATATCAGTTGAATAAAGAAGAAAAAGACACAATATCTCACCTACTTACAGTAGCAAGGCTGCTTATAGCAAGGAATTGGAAAAAGGGAAATAATAATTATACAAATTGAAGAGTGGTACTATGGAAATTGGCAATAGATGATAAGTTGACATGTAAGTTAAAAGTTAAAAGAGGAATAAGGGGGCAGCAGAAGCGATTTTGATGATGTCTGGAGAAAATTTATTGAAAGAGGTTTAAAAAGGAAGGGTGGAAAGTTGCCTCCACTAGAAGAAATTAAATTTTGGGCAGAGAATATATAAAGAAGTAGCTCAGGGAGGAGGAGAGAATGGTGGTGAATGATAGAAATGTATATATGAGTGAAATTTACAGTTAATACAAAGAGATTTATGAAGCGCTTTGTATATTACATGTCTACTGTATTATAAATGTATTGAATTATTATTTTTTTATTTTTTTAAAAGAAACCAGTTCAAGCATCTAAATAAAAAGTGCACACAAAGTTACCAAGGGAATGAGAATGAGAACACAGCATTTTCAACTTCTCTACATTTTGATTTTGTGGAACAATGCCCTCATCTCACTGATATAACCTTATATACTAGATTAGGCTAGAAAAGACTTGTTTAAGAAGCAGGGAGTACCGAGCTAAAATGCAGCCTCAGCTTTGTTCCCACCTCCACCACAAAAAACAGAGCTGTTGGCAGCTTGCTCGTTTTTTTTTTAAAGCAAAGCTTATCTCTAGCACTAACTAGACACATATTCTGAGGCAAATAACCTAAGAGTTTCTGATAGCAAATCTAAAATAGACTCATTTAAGGAGGGTTCTGAATGTTACTCATGACCAGGCCCGGATCAGGCCCTTTTGGCACCCTAGGCCAAAGGCTCTGCCCCCGCCCCGGCTCCGCCCCACCTCATCGCTGGCTCCTCCCCGCTCCGCCCCCACCCACCCCCAGCTCCTCCCCGCTCCACCCCGCCCCCGGCTCCGCCCTGCCCCAGCTCCTCGCTGGCTCCTCCCTCCCTCCTAATGCCACTATGCTGGCCTGAGAAGTGGCCGAAATCGCGGCTTTAGGAGGAAGGGAGGAGCCGTGGGGAGGCCCCGCATCGGCTCTGGGGGTGGGGCTTTCCTTCCTCCTCCTCACACCGTCGAGGAGGCGGGGGCGGAGCTGGGGATGGGGCGGAGCTAAGGGCGGGGGCAGAGCCGAGGGGAGCAGAGCAAAGGGGGGGGCGTTGATGGCGCTTACGCCACCGCGCGCATGCGCCTTTTCTTTGAATTTTTTTTGAATTTTTAAAAAAACTTTGGGGGGGGGGGTCCGGACCTGCTGCCCTCCCAAAGGTGCCGCCCTAGGCCATGGCCTAGGGTGGCCTTAAGGGTAATCCGGGCCTGCTCATGACATTATAACATTACACAGGAGTTTGGGAGACTAAATAATAAATAAAAACACTAATATTTTCAACATCAAATTTAACATTGTATTCAGCAAACAATGTTGTATACCAGGTAGATATATAGGATTGACACCTAATGTATAAATGTTACTACCTAGTAGAGCCAACAGATGCAGGTCGAAAGGTGGGTGCTAAAGGAACTCCTTTGTCATCAACAGTCCAAAATAAGGAATACATTACTTTTCCTGATGTGAGAATACATAGTTCTTCGGTTTCATTTTCAAGAAGAAAGGGTACATCTATAACATAAACATAATAGAAATAACCTTTTTAATCATAACACTATATGCTAAATAAATTTTAAAATGGTATTTTGCTTGTTCATTAGTGGAAAATTTTTCTACAATGGTTCTAAGGGGTACTTACATCACTTTCTCTCTTTGTATTTTCTAAGTTCACACAGACGGAAAGAAACCAATATTAAAAGTAATCAGCACTACAGGATCATTCTGAAATATCCTTGCTTCGGTCTGCCTGAACAATGGGCCAGAGTTTGTTGCCCCCAAGAAAACTGACAAGGCTCTGGAGATCCAATGGAGATGCCATTCCAGTTGGCACCCTCAATCTAGTGGCAAGGTAGAGAGGATGAACCAGGCCCTGAAGCACCAGATTGCCAAGATCTGCCAATAGGCTAACCTCAAGAGACCTGATGTCCTTCCATTGGCCATCACTTGGATTGGAACAATGCCAAGAGGAGGGAGGGTTGCAAGTTAACCTTTTTAAGTTTCTTTACGGTAGACCTTTTCCTTCCTTTCCAGTGCCTCTGAAGGTAAAATACCTACAGTACATGAGGTGGGTGCAAGTGGGGTAAGATATCACCTGGCTGCACTAGCCTCTGTCTTCTCTTCTCTTAATAGGTACCTTCTATCCCATTCTTCCTTTCCTTTGGATTCTCCTGTACATTTCTTTTCCTGCAGAAATTGGGTCTGGCCGAAATTGTGGAAAGGAGCTGTGCTAAAGGAGAAGTGGCAAGGGCTATACCAATTCATCTTCATCAGCTACAGTGCTGCCAAACTAGAGAACATCAAGCTGTGGACACATCATACCAGGCTGAAAGCGGCAGAGGCGCCAAAAACACTTCAGCAACCGGAGGCTGAGGAGGATTGAACTGCAGAGTTGGGAGAGGTTCTCAAAACCCTGTTCCGGAAACATCTCAGACTATTTGCTGCCCAGCTAGCCCTGGGACTAAACAGCTCCTGACCCCAGTACGCCCTAGTTGGTTTTGCCAGCTTCCCACTGACTGCTGTCAAAACCTCAGCTCACTCAGCTCTTTCTGCAAGATTTATAGTATATCAAGAAACTTCAAGCAAATAATATGATTTTCTTTTTTATTAAAACATTGTCTGGACACCCAGAGTTGCGAAATGCCAAAGCGCTAGAGGTTGCGGAGCAGACCCAGCAGCAGCTGTACCCTACAAACACTATCAAATCTAACCCTTTAATAAAATGCATCAAAGTGATGATTTCTGTATAACTTGTATCATTTATGTACTGTTAATTGTTCGGTTTCATCCTTGACTGCACAAGTCTCCAGTCCTCAGTGAGGAGAGTTAGCCTAGATAGGTTAACGTGAGGGACTCCTTCCCCCATTTCCTATAGCAAGTTTACCTCAAGAAGGGGGTTTAGAAGGGGGGTTGTCTTATTTACCTTGCATGCCTAAAGCTCCACCCCTTTGAGTACCTAGGAATGTAATCCCTTTAGAAAAAAGCTAATTTCCTGTTACAAAAGCCTTTGGTCTTATTGCTCTGGGCTGACCATGCGGCTACCTCCATTTTGGTCAGTTCTCTTTTGGCTTCACTAGAGTGAGGAGGCATCTTGCCTTTGTCTAAGGCAGGGCTGTCCAACTGTACACGGCCCCCCAGCCTGTTGTACACGGCCCCCGCTATGCCCCCGGCCACCATTTTTATTTTTTTTAAAAAATTCTAATTTTTAAAAAATGGCGGCTGGGAGGGGAGGCGGGGCAGGGAGGGAAGCTGGCTCCTCCTCCTTCGCCCTTCCCCTTCCCCTCCCTGCACCGCAGCTCGTGATTGGAGCCGCGGCGCGTCCTTGGGGGGAGGAGGAGGAGGAGACAGCTGGCTGCCTTCTTCCTCCTTCTTCTTCCTCCTCCTTCCCCTCCAGCGCCGGGCTCGGGATCGGGAGGCAGGGGCGCGGGCGGGGGGAAAGATGAGGGCCGAAGGAGAAGGCCGTCAGCTGATAGCCTTCTCCTTCGTTCCTCTTTCCCCCCGCGCGCGCCGGCGCCCGGAATCCGGGCAAAGGCATGGGTGGGGGGAAAGAGGAGGAGGAGGAGGGAGAGTTCTCCTCCTCCTCCTCCTCCCTCCTCTTTCCCGGGCGCCGCTGCTGTTCCCGTCTTGCGCGCCGGGGAAAAGAGGAGGAGGAGGAGTTCTCCCTCCTCCACCTCCTCGTCCCCCGGCGCTGCGGCGCAGGGGAAAGCAGCGATGCCCAGGAAAGAGAAGGAGGAGGAGGGAGAACGGCCCCCCAGGTCATCAGTGACATCAAGCAAGGATATTTCAGACATCAAGTCCGGGCCTTGGCCGGTTAGAAGTTGGACAGCACTGGTCTAAGGCAAGATGTAATGGATAGTAACTTTAATTATTTTTCCTTTTTCTTTTCCCTTAGAGCAGGGGTGCTCACACTTTTTCAGCATGCGAGCTACTTATAAAACAACCAAGTCAAAATGATCTACCTACCCACTAAAAAAAGTGAAACATATAACACATTATCTGCTTTGAAGTGGGTTTTCTGAGTCTACACTGCCATATAATCTGATTCAAAGCAGATAACATGGGATTCTATTCAACTGTGTGGAAAGGACTTCAGATAACCCACCTTGGCAGTGTCGGGAGCCTGCGGGGTGGGACTGAGTCTTCCTCCCACCCTGCCTGTGATCTACCAGGATGCCCTACGTGATCTACCAGTAGATCGCGATCTACCTAATGAGCACCCCTGCCTTAGAGGATAGCTTAGTGAAGCTAGTTAGCTCCAAGAACCTTTTCTATCTTGATTGGATTTCTTTTACCTATAATAAACATGTTGTTTTGATCCTATGACTTGTGGATTTGCAATCCTGTTCAATCCTACTGAATGGAAGTTAATCCCAGCATGTAAATTTCTGCTGTTTATGAATCGTGCATTCTGCACTCTGCTGTATTTTTGGTGAAATCACCCCCAAAGAGGGTTATTTTTGAGCCCAACAGCTCTTGATTCCCAACATTAATTCCTACCAATATGAAGTGTATAAACTGTATCAAATGCATTATCAAAATGTCTTTGAAAGGCAGCCACCTTTCCATGCCCCCAGTTTACATAATCTCTTGGGAAAGGAGACAATGCTCAGGATCCCTTTAGATATTTCCCAAGTCAGATAACTATCAGAGTCTTTGTATGTGTATGTAGATAAATGATGCTCTTTGTCAATGAAATAAGCTCAGAATGTTTGTCCATTTAACTTGAAGCTGAGAGTCTGCTGTTCTAAGTATTTGACAAACCTGTAATCAAGTGGTATTTATATTTTAAACCTTGTCAATCCAATTCCCAGTGTTGATCAGCTACTACAGTGGCTTGTAACATATTTCCTTAAATCAGGGGTGCTCATTAGGTCGATCGCGAGCTACTAGTCGATCTTTGGCCCTCTTCCAGGTGATCTTCGGGCCTCACCAGCTGGAAGGGGTGGTCCATGTGTGCGCACGCATGCTTCGGCCGCTGGCCTCTGCTCCCACTGTGCTTTTTCTGCCCGCGGAGCATTGCAGGAAGGAGAAAGCGTGAGGTGGAGCCTCCTCCCACGCGCAGCTGCTCCTCCCGCCTGCCGCCCCTCCCACGGGGCAATGCAGAGGGCGAGCGAGCGCGAGGCAGAGCCTTCGAAGGCTCCGCCTAGCACTCCAACGCCCTCTGCAATGCCCCGCGGGAGGAGCCAGCAGCGGGAGCGGGGGAGAGCAAGGCGGAGTCTTCGAGGTCTCCACCTCGCGCTACCTTTACCCTCTGCAATGCCCTACAGGAGGAGCCAGCAGCGGGCCAGCAGCGGGAGCAAGGGGGAGCTTCTGGCCCTCCACAGGGCATTGCAGAGGGCGGGGGAGAGCGAGGCGGAGCCTTCGAAGGCTCCGCCTCACACTCCCTTGCCCTCTGCAATGCCCCGCGGGAGGAGCGGCGGCGCGCGGGAGTGGCACGTGTGCGCAAGATAGGTCTTCTTCAGTTTTTTAAAAAGTAGCTCGAATGGTTAAAAAGTGTGAGCACCCCTGCCTTAAATGATCTATACAACAGCAATCACAATTTTCTCTATTTAGTTAAAATTCATGAATAACTTACTGCTTCCCACTGCTCCATCCAAACGGTAAACTTGTTGATCGCAGCTAAATTCTACCTCATCCAAAACGTCCTTGCTTTTTAATATAAAGGCGCCAGGAACGGCCAAGTATACTCTGGCCAACAAAGATGGTTTTTTACTTGATCTAAATATCTAAAATATAAAAATGCACTGCTTTAAAAATTAGGTCAAGCTCTGCCAAAGTAAGATGCTTCAAATTACTTACCTAAAGTATGGAAAGAATTTGTCAAGAAACTTCAGTACTGTATTATATACCCAAAAAAACCTATTGAAGTTGATGTTTAAAAATGTACTTATTTTGTTGGGATGAGAAAAGTCACAGCTTTATTGGTTACAGATACAGAAGCCTGGCCCTGTAGCCTAGGTCTCAGTTCAGGCATTTAGTAACCTGGTCACTATGAATCATTTCAACCAGACCAAGTCCAAGATGGCAAGAGTTAGAATGACATATATGCAATACCACTTTTGAAGAAGCCACTGTATAGTTCCTCTGTCACTTGAGAGCAAGGCAGAGTCATTTGTCCCCAAGTTGATTGTGACCTTAGTAGCCTATATCCCAAAGTCATTTAAGGGGACTCCAACGCTGGATATGATAGGTGCACTGGCACAATCTTTTCCCACCTACTGGATTTGATGGGTACATTGGCTCTCAAGTCAAATCCCAAAAATCTTGAGATTAATGTCAGCTGGGATAAATACTGAAGGTGACTGGCCATTAGCACTGAAGAGGAGTTCCTTAAATAAGATGAGAAATTGATGCCGTGAAGGATGGGATCCAGCTACAGGGAGTTCCACAGTTCCTTTTCCTCCATCTTGGGCCGGGTGGCTCAAGGACAAAGACCAGAAAATAGCCCCTTTCCTTCTCTTTCTCTTTCTCTCTGCCTCTGCCTATGCTCCATTTTCTCCTGACTCATTAAAGCCACTGCCACAACAGTAAGCACCCATTTCCTGTAAGCAACATCAGGTGGGGCACGCTTCCAGGATTTGGTGAGACTATTGATTTGGGATATTTTGGGATTTCTAGTGTTTAAAAGGATCCACCAAGTCCTGTTTAGGAATCCCCGTTCTTAGGGGCTTTTGGTGCCCTTTGCCCCATCTGGGCAAGGCCCTTTCTATTGTTCGGTAACAAATGGATCAAATTGAAGCCTCAGGGCACTTCCAAACAGCACCAAAATCCTACTTTAAAATGGGAAGTAAACCTGATTGCAGGTCTCCCACTATCCTCACAGGCTTCATCTGTATCAGAACAAGATGGAGGGCAGGCAGGGACACCCAGTGGAAGGTTATGTTTTAATTCACTGCAGAGATGCGCATATACACATATGTGCATATGAGACCCAGCACATAACGGAGCAATTAAAAAAAATAAAACCTTCCCTCGGATCTCTGTCTTCCCCTATTGTTAATTCAAGCTCTGTTTAACATTAAAGGTAAAGGTAATGATTTCCCCTGACCTTACGTCTAGTCATGTCTGACTCTGGGGGGTGCTCATCTCCATTTCTAAGCTGAAGAGCCGGAGTTGTCTGTAGACACCTCCAAGGTCATGTGGCCAGCATGCAGAAGCAATACCTATTGGTCTACTCACAATTGCATGTTTTCAAACTGGCAGAAGCTGAGCCTAACATTCATTATATTTCACGACGTAAGTATAACCCCTTTCGTAAGTATAACCTTTGGGTCACCCTTAAGATAGACCAGGGCTGTCCAACTGGCGGCCCGGGGGCCATACACGGCCCCCCAGCCTGTTGGACACGGCCCCCGCTATGCCCCCAGCCGCCATTTTTAATTTTTTTTAAAAAAAAAATCTAATTTTTTTTTAAAAATGGCGGCCGGGGGAGGGGGAGGCGGGGCAGGGAGGAGGAAGTGAGCCAGCTCCTCCTCCCTGCACCGCCCCCTCCGTCCCTCTCTCCGCGCCGCCAATGCAAACCGGATCGCATCGGCGCCGGTGAGAGAGGGACAAGGGGTGGTACAAGGAGGAGGAAGTGCGCTCGCTCCACCTCCCTGCACCACCGCCTTGTCCCTCACTCCGCGCCGCTGATTCAATGCAGTTTGCAGCGGCGGCGCCGAGAGAGGGAGAAGGGGGCGGTGTAGGGAGGATGAGCCAGCTCTCTTCCTCCTCCCTGTATCGCCCCCTTCTCCCTCTTTCGGCAGCGCCGTTGCAAACTGCATTGTATCGGCAACGCCGAGAGAGGGCCAAGGCGGCGATACAGGGAGGAGGAAGAGAGCTGGCCCCTCCTCCTTCGCCCCTCCTCCTTCCCCTCCCTGCACTGCGGCTCGCGATCGAGCCGTGGCGCGTCCGCTGGGGAGGAGGAGGGGCGAAGGAGGAGGAAGTCTGCTGGCTGCCTTCTTCCTCCGTCGCCCCTCCTCCATCCCCACCCCACCCCGGCGCTCGGGATCCGGGCAACGGCGCAGGCGGGGGGGGAGAGGAGGCATGAAGGAGAAGGCGATCCGCTGATTGCCTCCTCCATTGTCCCTCTTTCCCCTGCGCGCGCCGGCGCCCGGGATCCGGGCAAGGGCGCGGGCGGGGGAAAGAGGAGGGGAGGAGGGAGAGTTCTCCTCCTCCTCCTCCTCTTCCACCGGCGCCGCTGCTGTTCCGTGCACCGCGGCGCCGGAAAGAGGAGGAGGAGGGGAGAGTTCTCCCTCCTCCTCCTCTTCCACCGGCGCTGCGGCGACGGGACAGCAGCGGCGCCTGGAAATGAGGAGGAGGAGGAGGGAGAGTTTTCCCTCCTCCTCCTCTTCCCCCGGCGTCGCTGCTGTCCCGTGCGCCGCAGCGCCGGGGAAAGAGGAGGAGGAGGGAGAATTCTCCCTCCTCCTCCTTTCCCCCCCGGCGCCGCGGCGCACGGGACACCGGCTGTGCCGGGAAGGGCGGGAGGGTGCGAGGAGGTGGGCCTCCTCCTCCTTCCCGGCGCCGCTGGTGTCCCATGCGCCGCGGCGCCGGGGAAAGAGGAGGAGGGAGAATGACAGTTTTAGGAGGGGGCTGGGGGCGGGGCCGAACAGCCCCCCAGGTCATCAGTGACCTCAATTCCGGCCCTTGGTCGGTTAGAAGTTGGACAGCCCTGACATAGATGAAAGGGGTTATACTTACGTCATGAAACATGATACTGGAACGCACAAATTGGTTTTGATTGCCTTGAAAAAACCTGCAATAGGTGAAACAGATTTTCTGGCCTCTGATTACTACATCCGCAACCTGTCGGCATGCTTCTATACTAGCATCAGCCTGGAGGAAACTACTCTCTTCCCCCACGTTCAACAGTACCAATTCGGATTTTCCGGATATATATACACCGCTCCTTTGGTTTTTTGCTCCACTGGGATATAATACAATTGGATTACAAACTGACTAATTTCGTATTTTGTGGAACTTTACAAAGATCTTGGGCTTCGCACACTGTGGACTTCCATTAGATGGGATATAAGCGACAATAATTTAATAGACTGACAAAGCCTTCTACCTTCATGTTCGAACTGGATACATGAGCAGTAGGACTCATGCTGTTATGTTGTTATATATGACTTGCATTTACGTATATGAAGATGAAATATATGTTATATGAATGATTATCATCTTGTCTGTTACACTTACGTTTTGCTGCTGGAATACATAGGCATGGAAAGGTGCATGTTTCCTAGGAAGAATTGGGTTTAAAGAGCACCTTTTAAACATGTGTTTTCCAGCCCTTAACCCGATTCCTCAGGTTTTCCCCGCACCTTGGCTAAACATCGTTTAGCCACCCCCTTTTTAACCAGGTGACTTCTGCATTTTAGGTGCTATGTAGAAGGGCCTTCAGCTAACTTCCAAGCCCATTTCCCAAGAAATTAGGCTCCGCCTGGTTACTTGGACGTACAAATCTTTCTCAAAGCCCATGAAATCATGTGGGCTTCTAGAAAATGGAGGGAAGGAGGTTGTTGATGCCACTCTGCCTCATCATGAAATCCACAAACTGGTGTTCCTGATGATTCAGGGAATGCTATTCTGGAAATCAGTATTTAGTAATATAGCACAAAGCCACACTAATCTATCTGTATGCATTTCAGAATCAGTGTACACAGTATATGGTCTCATGGTATTAGATTCCCAAAATTAAAAGAAACCTTTTACTTATTTGTAAACGCTTGTACAAACAAGCAAGGTTTCTGTGTATGCTTAGAACACATATGCATGACATGAAAAATGTGCACTACCTTTTTATATAGTAAGGGCTACATATAAGGTCATATACAATATTTCTGGCCCACATATTTCCTTCAAAATATATAAACTATCATAAGTTAAAAGTGGTTCATAAACATTACAAACAATACTAAGATATATTATTCTAAAGATACAAAGTTTCAATTAAAATATAACATTACAGAAACAACATCACCTCTAAGCAAAGAGATTCAGGCCAGTTTAATACTTGAATTCGAAACCTTTGTTGAAATATTACTTTAAATTCCTGGCACAGAGATGCTTCTGGAGTAGAAGAAACCAATTTATCATTGTAATATATTTTAATAAAGTATTTCTCCAGCTTGACTTTATCTCTTCTCTTTTGTTCATCTCTAGGAATACAGACAAAATAGATCAAAGAAAATATTTCATTAGCTTGAAATATGGAAACATATATCAAACCTGAAACAACTGGTGCAGAAAAATGAGGCATTTTACACATTGTTCAATTAAAAAATGTTTACAATGTACCGCATTAAATATTTCTGATACATTTGTATGTATTTTTTCCCATGTTTTGATCAATGCTGATCTCACATAGTGATGGCTGAAGTTTTTTTCGGATTTTCTTTTGTCATAACAGAGGTAAGCGTGCCATCCGGCACGCAGATCATGCCCCTCCAATACTGTGGTTTGTGGGTTTTGCAGTAGGGCCCAGTCTTTAATTGCTACCAGGTTACAAGCCTCATAATACAGTCTGAAGTCTGGCAACCCTAGCCCCCCTCGTTTCTTTTCGTCAGACATTAGTCTTAGGCTTATCTTAGGTTTTTTATTTTTCCATACAAACAAAGATTTTTCAGACAAATCTCATTATGGATATCTCCGATGGAGGCATACCATAAAAAAGAATTAGTAGACAATAATAAATGGTTAACATATAAACAAATATTAAAGAAATCAAACACTAACAGATGGGATTTAAAATCAATAGAAGTATTAAGACAAGAATACCCAACACTAACATGGTTCCAATACCACCAAATCCATGAAAGATACAAGATAGATAAAAAGATTGGATTCATGGAGGATGAGATCTGGGAACCAGTAGTAAGAAAGAAAAAGAAAAACATTAGCATCTATTATATAAATGGGTTCACGTCATGTGATGTATCCCTCAAACAAAGAAACCTTACAACGCAGATACACAATACTTGCCAACAGAAATAGGCCTCAAGCAAGGTACGTTTGTAGCAAAGAAACTTTCCCCCCAAAACATAAAAGGCCCCCAAAACAACGAGTAAAAATAAAACTACATTTACCAGCATCCTCCGGGGCAGCCAAAGACTCACCCAGCCTCTACATTCTGAACAACATGATTGGCTGCCAATAAGGGCGGATTTGCATAACTGCTGCACTGGCCAGCCAACATGAAAATTCAAATCCATAATAAACTGCCAATCCCCAACACAAACACCCAAAACACTTCCAACCGAAAAATCACAGACCACGCCCAAAATTAACTTAATTAACTTCATTAGCTTCATTAACTTGATTTCCCTAACTAGCCATCAATTACTGGGAAGCTGTTTACGCTCTAAATTGACAGTAAGGCTTCATTAACTTGATTCTCCCGACTAGGCCTCAGCTCATTGGACATTGTGTATGGCCTGAATTGACAGTAAGGCTTCATTAACTTGCTGTTCCTAACTAGGCCTCAGCTCATGGCCTGAATTTACAGTAACCTACCTTGGCACACAGAGCCCCGACCATGCATGATGGGACTTGAAGTACCACCATGGAAAATGGGATTTGTAGTACTTCAAAACCCTTCATTCCCCACAGACCAATGCGGCCCAGAACCAAGACCGATAAAGACCCAACTTGGCACACCATGCCCCCCATGACCCACACTCCATCCAACTGCAGTTTAGAGGAGGGCACACCGTGGATGATTGGACTTTCTCGCATCTCCTAAAAAGGGCACAGCAACGCGTGCCGGGTACAGCTAGTTTTATATAAAATACTGTTAAAATGGAACATGGAGGAGGAGCAGATCAAACATTGCCATATTAGGTGGGCCCAAGACTTGGGCCACTCCATCTTACTGCAGCAATGGGAGGAAATATGGCAAAGGAAATTGAAATATACGACAACAACAGAAATAACAGAAAACTGGGCAAAGATGCAGTTCCGCTGGCATCTCTACCCAGCCAAAACTGCCAAATTCGACAAAAGAGCATCAAACAGATCCTGGAAATGCAGTAAAGAAGTAGGAACATTTATACATCAATGGTGGTATTGCAAACGAGTTAAAATTTTTTGGAAAAACATACATACTAAAATCCAAAAAATATTGAAAACCAAATTTGGCTTAGAGCCGCAGAATTACCTGCTGGGGATTACTAACAAATCTCTCTACTCTAACCAAGATAAAATGTTTTTCATCCTAAGTACATGCACCAGAATAACGTTGGCCAGGCCCTGGAAGAAAAAGTCTACACCGAATTTGGAAGAATGGATAATGAAAATACTGGACATGATACAGACGGACTCACTAGCACAAAAACTGAACAACAAGAAAGAAAGAATAGACTGGTCAGACTTCAGAACGTACATGCAGAATAAAGGAAACAAAATATTGATATACTTGAATGAAATATAAGATGAGGCACACAAATGTATATGTATAACTTGTAAGAAGATAAACTAATACTACGTTATTCTTGGGGAACCTCTCGGAAAGTACATTTTTAATTTCTTTTCTTTTCTTTGTTTTCTCCCCTCCATCTCACCTCCCCCTTGTCCCTTACACCACTCTCACCTCCTAGCCATCCCAAACTTTCCCCGTTTCTACTTTCCATGAGAAACATCGGTATATGTATATGTCTGCATGTATGTATACTTATTATCTTCTGAAAACCTAATAAATATATTGCAAAAAAGTATTTCTGATACATTGCATGGTCAATCAACAAACAAAAATATATAACTGAGTACCGTAAGTATGCTGAAAACTACATATCCTTCCCACTATATACTATATTTTGAAAATCCGAGCTTAATTTAAAATATAAAAGCAGATGCCTTGCAAAGCTGGAAACACAATGAAACTCACTTGGGACACATGTTGGTTGCTGTTATCTCTGCCACAAATGAGAGGTGTGGTATGAAAAGATATTCATTCTGATCTCCAAAATCTGTTTCAGTTTGAAGTAAATGAGATGACTCCAAGTAACCCTAGAAAGTAGTACCAATACTTGTACTGCATCCAAGATTATTTTAAACAAATAACAATGTCTGTATTTGTATTTATTTCTCTTTTACAAAATGCATATTAACTTACAATAGCATGTAATATCAGACATTTTAGAAACTATACCAGAGACAAGATTTAGATCATCTATATTTCTTTAACAAGTCAATCAGACATTAATATACATAAAGAAAAATGATAAAGGTACTTGTTTAATTTGTTTTACTGCAGCACAAGTATTTATTATTTTAAAACTCTTACAGTCTGAAAGCTTAATTTTTTCAGACGCTGAAACTTTGCTTGGCAATCTGTGTCAATTTCTTCTGATGTTTCCTTACCTCTTTT
This sequence comes from Anolis apletophallus, assembly GCA_030556195.1. Classification (NCBI taxonomy): domain Eukaryota; kingdom Metazoa; phylum Chordata; class Lepidosauria; order Squamata; family Anolidae; genus Anolis; species Anolis apletophallus. Next base: position 110,751,737 of record JARBWK010000010.1, read on the forward strand.
TCATCATCTTCAGATATTCTGGCTTCAGAGTCATCCAGTTCAGAGATATTTGCCAACCTTGTTGGAAGACAAAAGGAAGCAATGAAACTTCTACGCATGTCTACAAGTGCTTCTACACAGGGCTTAAACCCACTTCAGAGCCAGTATAAGAAACATGCTACAAATGGGATTTAAGTCCTTACACCCTTCCCAAAGAGCCAAGCTTTCCCAGGTAGCTATTCCCCTATTACCCTTTTTTTTTTTACATAAAAATAATGTGCCAGGAGCAGGACTGGATGAAGGTAAAAAATAGTAGTAAGCAAACATATTTTGGTGCCCCCTAGGTCTTTTTTTTTGTTCCCCCTAGTGTGGTGATGGTGGCACATGATGCATGCGCGCGCTGCAGCATGCGCACAAACAGCAGTTTCGCGCATGCGCTATTGGGACCGAGCGCTTCTGGTGGAGGGAGTTGCTAAACGCACTCCCAAGAGGCCGAAAAGGACAAGCCAGGGAACATTTTGCAGCCCGAGGCGGGAGGTTCCGCCCCGTTTGCAAAATGTTCCCTTGTCTTTTTCATCCTCTTGGAAGTGCGTTTAGCTACTCCCTCCACCAGAAGCACTCGGTCCCAATAGCACATGCACAAAACTTTCGCGCATGCGCCATCGGGTCAGAGCGCTTCTGGTGGACGGAGTTGCTAAACGTACTCCCAAGAGGATGAAAAGGACAAGCCAGGGAACATTTTGCAGCCGGGGCGGAACCTCCCGCCCGCAGCAATGGAGCGGCATGATGCGCCGAACCTGGCAGCTGCAGCCGAATGCACCCTTGGCCACGTGGCGCCCTGAAGCGGCCGCTTACTTTGCCTCCACTAAGATCCGCCCCTGGCCAGGAGGCAGGGAGAGACTCTGGAAAGACTCTGAATGTAGTCCTAAATCCAGTTCATTAGTCCCAACTGAATCATGGAAACTTGTATCCTGAGTTCCTTTGGCTCAATGTATCTGTTTTAGTTGAGGCTATTAACTGTATTTAGGTGTTAGTCCCAAGGTACACAGTAAATTGCTTAGTCTCCCCTGCCTGCTGCAAACCAGAAATTGCCAAGAATGGAAAGTGAGGGTGCTTAACCCATTTGCTCCCCCTCTTACTCTTTAGCCCCCCCTGAAGGTGATTTGCTGTCTCCTCTAAAATCTAATTTTTAGGGTATGTTTCCTCTTCCAAGCTTCTTTCCCATAGTCCCTTTATCTGGTATGTCCACGTCCCCTTCCACACAGCTGTATAAAATCCACATTGAACTTGATTATATGGCACCATGGACTCAGATAACCCAGTTCAAAGTAAATATTATGGATTGTCTGCCTTAATCTTCTAAATTATTTGGCTGTGTGGAAGGACCCCATAACCTAAAGGTGAGATCTTTAATGCTCCCCACTTCTGAACTTCCCTCTTTCTTTCTCTTTTTCTCCTTAGCACCTCCTGCACCTGATAGCATAGCCCCAAACCCCAGCCACATCTTCTGCAGTATTCCAAATTGGCTCTGTGAATATTTTTATTTCAGTTAAAACTTCTCCATTCTGAAGCAACTGTGATTGTTAGGCAATTATCAATGGTATCCATTAATTCTGCCATCCACTTACAACTATGGTGCCATAATGTTTTGTATTCATCAGTGCAATCATTGTGAATATGACTCTTGAGTGTTTGATAAAATTGTCTTTGGAGAGCTCTGTGTTCAATCTACCAACATTTTCTATTGCCAAGGTTAAAGCATCGTGTTATTAAAACATATAATGTTCTGAGAGCACAAAGCTGATAGCAGAGACTCTAGGACAGTGTTTCCCAACCAGTGTGCCGGGGCACACTAGTGTGCCGTCAGCGATCATCAGGTGTGCCGTGGGAAATTGGAACTTCCAGGAAGGGGGGGGGGGAGAGTCTAGTGTGTTGAAGTATAAAAACCCTAAGAAACCTACCTCGATAAAGGCACAAAATTACAAACACCCCCCTCCCCACCCATTGTCTACTTAGTCTCTTCCTCTCCATGCATTGGGAAGGCCCACCTCCCTTTCCCCAAGTAGAGACCTCCTCTTGCCTCCTGGGGGTTCTGTGTGGGAAGTTTGGCCCAGTTCTATCATTGGTGGGGTTCAGAATGCTCTTTGATTGTAGGGGAACTATAAATCCCAGCAACTACAACTCCCAAATGTCAACGTCTATTTCCCCTGAACTCCATCTGCGTTTATATTTGGGCATATTGAGTATTCATGCCAAGTTTGGTCCTGATCCAGCATTGTTTGAGTCCACAGTGCTCTCTGGATATAGGTGAACTACAACTCCAAAACTCAAGGTCCATGCCCACCAAACTCTTATAGCATTTTCTCTTGGTTATGGGAGTTCTGTGTGGGAAGTTTGTGTCTTTCTGCCATTCCTGCCAGGATATCTATGTTGAGTTCATCGAAACAGGCCCAGGTTTCACACTGAGTGTATAAATACATTTTTAAAACATATTAACTATATGTATGACTGTGTTAGAGTGTCATTTTGTGTCATTTTGGTTGCTGGTGTGCCCCAGGATTTTGCAAATGTAAAAAGTGTGCCGCGGCTCAAAAAAGGTTGGGAAACACTGCTCTAGGAGACTTGGAGCAGGAAGCTGGGTGTGGAAGAGACATTAGCACTGCACATTTTGCATTCCCACCATCAACAATTGGGTGAGAGGCAATTGTAACAGGGTAAAGAGGGTGACTGATTGGGAGATTTGAGACCTCATCACATTGAGGTCCTGAATCTAGGGGAAATCAGGGATATCTGTGGGGAAGTGGGGCAAATCCAGCGGGCAGCATGGGAACCTGTTGCCTTGCTCCGCATCACCTCCTTCCCCGTCCCATTGGGGGAAGTGTGGCCGCCCAACCCCCCCCCCTTTCCCCCATTCAATTGGATGAGAACACGGGAAGCCTCCCATTTATTTATTTATTTATTTATGGCATTTTACCCCGCTCTTCTCAACCCCTGAGGGGGGACTCAGAGCGGCTTCCAAAAGGCACAATTTGATGCCTACATCACAATTGCAGTATAAAACACAAGATAAAACCCTCCAGCATTCGACACTAAAATACATTAAAATACAATTATATTCACACATCCTATGCATTCACCTATGTTAAAAACAGTGTTCCGTCCATAAAAGCATTGAGCCCTATTCACCAACTTTCCATTAAAACTACTAAAGTGCTGTCCTGTGCTACTATGCGAACGCCTGGTCCCACATCCAGGCTTTCACTTTTTTCCTAAATGTCAGGAGGGATGGAATTGATCGTGTGTCACTAGGGAGCGCATTCCACAGACGGAGAGCCACCACCGAGAAGGCCCTCTCCCGTCCCCACCAGCCGCACCTGGGAAGCCGGCGGGAGCGAGAGCAGGGCCTCCCCGGATGATCTTAAAGTATGAGGTGGGACGTAGCGGCCGATGCGTTCGGACAAGTAAGCTAAGCCAGAACCGTATAGAGATTTAAAGGTCAACACCAGCACTTTGAATTGAGCCCAGGGTGGACCGGCAGCCAGTGGAGCTGACACAACAGGGGGTGGTATGCTCCTGTATGTAGCTCCAGTTAGTAGTCGGGCTGCTGCCCGTTGGACTAGTTGGAATTTCCGAACTGTCTTCAAAAGGCAGCCCCACGTAGAGCGCGTTGCAGTAATCTATTCGGGATGTGACCAGAGCGTGGACGACCGTAGCCAGATCAGACTTCCCAAGGTACGGGCGCAACTGGCACATGAGTCTTAACTGTGCAAAAGCTCCCCCGGCCACCGCTGAGACCTGGGGCTCCAGGCTCAGCGATGAATCCAGGATCACTCCCAAGCTGCGAACCTGCGTCTTAAGGGGGAGTGTAATCCCGTCCAACACAGGCTGTAACCCTATGCCCTGTTCGGCCTTTCGACTGACCAGGAGGACCTCTGTCTTGTCTGGGCTCCAACATAGGATACTGTTGTATCCATGTTCCCATGTTCTCAGGGCTCCAACATAGGATACTGAAACTTTGTTTGTATCAATATCTGTGTGTCATCTAATGGACTCCAAGGAACACAAAGGAAGGCCCAGGATGACAAAGGAGGGGCACGTGGAATTTTTCCAGACCTTGATCCTGCCTGTAGCAGAGACCTACCAGAATGTTAAAATGAAATATAAATCCTCTTAGAGGACTGGGAAGCATCTGGCAAAGGTTTATAGAATAACTAACTGCTGGATGAACTTTGAAGTCTCTTCCAACTCTATGATTCTAGATCTGAAGGAAACAAATAAGGGAGGCCCCTGAGAAAAACCATTGGCAGAGGCAAATCAGCCTTAAAGCCAAACTAGGGAATTGACAGGTGATCAGGAGGGCAGAAGAAAAGATTTAAATGTATTAATTTCAGATCTGAAAACTTTAGATGAAACTCTCAGATCCTGTAAAGCAGGGGTGCCCACACTTTTTCAGCATGCGAACTACTTATGATAAAATCATGTCAGAAAGATCTACCTGAGAGAGAAGCAGGGTGGAGCCGGGGAGGGGGCGTGGTCTGGCGTGGCCTGGCTCCGCCCTCCCCAGCTCGCCACTACTGCGCTGCCACACCTTCTCCAGGGTAGAGAGATATGCCAAGCCAGTAGTGGCTAGCTAGCCACTACTGGCTTGACATATCCTCCTCTACCCTGAAGAAACTGTGGTCGCGTTGTAGCCGGGGAGGAGGTGTGGCCTGGCGTGGCCTGGCTCTGCCACCTCCCCGCTCTGGCTACAGTGCTGCCACACCTTCTCTAAGGTAGAGGAGGGTATGCCAAGCCAGTAGTGGCTAGCTATGCCACTACTGGCTTGGCATACCCTCCTCTACCCTGAAGAAGCTGTGGTTGCGCTGTAGCCGGGGAGGGGGCGTGGCCTGGCGTGGCTTGGCTCCGCCCTCTCCCCGCTCTGGCTACACCTTCTCCAGGGTAGAGGAGGGTATGCCACTACTGGGTATGCCAAGCCAGTAGTGGCATAGTTAGCCACTACTGGCTTGGCCATACCCTCCTCAAGGCTGAAGAAGCTGTGGTAACGCTGTAGCCAGGGGAGGGGGCGTGGCCTGGCGCGGCATGGCTCCGACCACTCAGAAGCGCCCCATCCAGCTGGGATCAACCTCCTAAGGTCCCGGGATCGTCCAGTCGATCGCGAGCCACCTAATGAGCACCCGTGCTGTAAAGGTTTATGATGGCTGTAATTTTGGGAAGAGGACTTGGCAATAAAAGTGGACTATGAAAAGATTTATTTGTAGCACCTCAGTCTGAATATATTTACCTCTAGAACCAGAAGCTGCGAAGGCTGATTTATCAACTGTGTGGAAAGAATCACTGGGGATAAATAGTGTGACCTCACTTATGATGAAAGTGTTAGTTTTTGGCTAAAGAGTAGTAAGAGAAGCCTCTCTGTTGGCGCCCCTTTGTCATGGGGGAGAGGCCTGCGTACCCTAATGAAGTTGTGAGCTATGTTGGCGGTGACATAATAGCCACCGGTAGGGCCTCCCATGCCAGACAGGTCACAGCCGAAGGGTCTGACAAAGAGCGTCAATGGGCAGGATGGGCTCTCTAGCCTTTTGGCAACCATCTTAGGAGAAGGAAAACTCTAATTTCAAACCTGGGCAGATGGTGCTCGTTTAACCCTGTAAGGTCAACCATCTAAGAGAAGGAAACTCAAACCAAACCTACGACCTGAGGATCTCGCTGCCACCGTCCCAGCTTGCTAGGCCCCGGCAGATGAACCTTTGATTTAAAGGGTGAGGCCAGTTCTGTGCACGCTGCGCTCCACCAGAAAAATCCATTGCACAGGCTCAAAGGACACATCCAACCTCCGAAAAATCAACGCATTTGTAGAAAGCGTGGGATGAGTCCTTCCTAAGAATCTTCGTTCGCGAAGTAATGCCAGAGAGTAAGAGAAGGCATGGGATTGGGATCCCTGTCCTATAGGGTTCTTTACTTCATGTCACCTGCCAATGTAACTTCTAGTATATTTTCAATTCATTTTTATAATTTATATATTCCATTTTGTTTTTGTGTGTGTGTGCATAGTACATGCCACTGAATAGCAATTTCAATACAAAATAAAAAGGAAATTACCAAGCATTATGAATGTTTTATACACCCACCTTTGAAACTGCAGTTTTACTGTAGTACTGACAAATCCTTGTCGTATACGTACAGATTTTATCTGTTTCCATATCTTCAACATGCTTTGTATTAAAGAACTATCTCTTTGGCGTTCCTTATCATATAATCTTTTAGTATGTCTTTAAAAAGTGCAAAATAGCAAAGATAATAAAAACGTCAAGAAAAGAATGTGATATGACAAGTTATAGAAAAGAATATGATATGACAAGTGATATGAACATTGTGAGCTATTTCTTCTGAGTTTTCCATGGAGGCTTAAAAATTTATAATACACACATGATTTTTTTAAGTATCTTCGCATAAAAACAATTAACAAATTCCCACTCAGCCATGGACACATGGATAACCTTGGGCAAATTACACTCAGGATTTGTCTACACTATCAAGATAATCCATCAGAAAATCAGATTAATCAGCAGCAGAGCTGCCACGAATTCACACTGTTGGGGTCATATCTACCTGTAAAATACCGTGCCAACATAATATTGCTGTCCACACCCCAAATTTGAATCAGTATCGTTTTAATTTCTCCTTCTCCTCCCAAGCGATTTGCCTGTTGCTGCCTTCCCAGCCCAAAAAATTTCTCAGCAGACCTCCATTGGGCAAGTTGTTTGCTTAAACATCAGAGGCACCCACTGTGTGATCAAAGGTGAGGAAGCAACCCAATCAAAGCCATCCTCATTGATCTAGCACAGGGCAGCCCAGGAAATTGATCACGATCGACCAGTTGATCCTGGGACCGAAGGAAGTCGATACCAGCCGGATGGGGCGCTTCTCAGAGGGGGCGGAGCCAGGCCGTGCCAAGCTCCGCCCCCTCCCCTGGCTTCGGCACTCCCAGCAGCTGCTCCAGGTTTGAGGAGGGCAGTGCCAAGCCAGCCTTGTGCTAGCTATGCCACCAATGACTTGGCATTGCCACCCTCAAGTCTGGCGAAGCTGCTGGGAGCTCCAAAGCCAGAGGGAAGGGGGCGGGGCTTGGTGTGGCCTGGCTCCTCCCCCCTCTGGCCAAGCCCCGCCCCCTCCGCTCTCCAGCCTTGAGGAGGTAGGTAGATCTTTTTGACTTGGTTTTAATATAAGTAGCTCGCACGCTGAAAAAGTGGGGGCACCCCTGATCTAGTAACTGGGCACCTCATTCTGAGATAGCAACTTATCTAGTGGCACTCTGCTAGGAAGTTGTCTGACTGAGAATGAAGTAGTACTAGCAGCAGGCCCAAGCCAGAAAGATAAGGGAGAAACCCCCCTCAATAACCCACTGCTATTTCCCAGCATAAAAATAAAAGGGACATGAAGGCCATAAATCAGTTTGGAGAAAATGATTTTCCATTGTCTCTCTCTCTCTCCCCCAACCATTCATCACTCCATAGCACCAGAGAGAGAGAGAAAGACAGACAGACAGACAGACAAATGAATGCAATGGCAAATCACTTTGGACGTTTCTACTTTTCCTTTGTAACTGTTAACACTTTTGACAGAAGAATAAGGCAGTGGAGCATTGAAAGCTTGCATTATAGTAATGCAGTAGAGTCTCGCTTATCCAACATAAACGGGCCAGCAGAATGTTGGATAAGCAAAAATGTTGAATAATAAGGAGGGATTAAGGAAAAGCCTATTAAACATCAAATTACGTTATGATTTTAAAAATTAAGCACCAAAACATCATGTTTTACAACAAGTTGACAGAAAAAAGCAGTTCAATACACAGTAACATTATGCAGTAATTCCTGTATTTACAAATTTAGAACCAAAACATCGCAATGTATTGAAACAGCTGTGGATGCAGATGGGAGGCAGACTGCGTTGGATAATACAGAATGTTGGATGAGCGAAAGTTGGATAAGCGAGACTCTACTGTACTTCAAGGTGAGGAGAACGACATATGGCTTTTCAAAACAAAATCAGAAAATACAGGAACAAAACAAGGAACTTCCAGAGACTATTTTTATCCATCTGGAGGTGACTTGTGTGAACACACCATGACATAGTGTGAGCATGCCATGACAGCTCAGCCCTATCATTTTGCAAAGTGAGCAGGCTGCTGTAGGGAAATATTAACCTTGAAATTAATATACGTATAACCCAAGCAAGCAAACCCAAAACAAAACATCTATATCAGATATCCATTTCACTTCACTAAACAAGTACCTTATTTGTGATCTGAAATCCTTTAATGTGCTTGTACTCAGCTGGTTTATTTTTAAATTACTTTCTTTCAGCTTAGTGGCACTTGTTAATGCTTTGAGCTGTAATATAAATAAGGCATTTAAATTGCATTAAGATTTTATTAGCAAATTTAATAACTTTAAATTGTATTTTGATAATTTAAAGTTAATAAATCTGTTAAAACAGCACTCATATAAAAACACAAAGTACATATCACATGCAAAATTCATTATCTATTATATAAAGGAGGTCCCGTCATGGAACGACCGCCATAGACAGAGAAACCATCCAAGGCAGAAACACCAAATTTGGCAACAAAAATAGGCCTCAGGCAAGGTAGATTTTTAGCAAAGAAACTTTCCCCCTCAAAACCTAGAAGGCCCCCAAAACAACGATACAAAAAAAAACCTACATTTTCCAGCATCCTTTGCGGCCGCCAGCGAATCCCATTGGCTAACATCGGCCCACACAAAATGCAGGAAGGCTGAGTTCCCATAGTAACGGTGGGCAGAGCCAGCCAAGTGTAGGTTAGAATGCTGAGTGAATTTAATTTAGTCAGTTGGTGTTTGTGGGTTAAACTGTCAAGGGAGCAGGTTCTTAGTGGCAGTCGGAGTTCAGAACTGTAGTTCTGATAGATTGTGCTTTTGTAGCACAGCAGTTCTCGTTTGTGCCTGGAGAACAGGGGCTAGGACCCGGGGTTCCATTGGCATTGGGGCCCGCAGCTGCAGAGACAGATTCAGAAGAGGATTTGGAAGGGTGGGAAGGACAGTTTCCCATCAGCGGGCCTCCTTCGCCCACAGAAAGTTTGGCATGGGAAGAGCTGTGTTTTGGCCCTGACGTAGACATAGATAACCAGGTGCAAATGGAAGACAGCGATAGTGGGAGTTATGAGCACCCGGGGGGAAGAGGGTCACAGGAGCTTCTGAGTGAAAACATGGATGAAAGCGCCTGGGAAGATTCTAGGGAGGAGAGCTCTCATGTAGATAGTGACCCAGCTGCTGAGAGACAAGGTCGAACCTTTGATAGGAGAAGTAGCATTGAGTCTGGGAGAAGGGGATGGCACCGCAGCCTAGACAGGCCGAGGTCTGTCAGCAGAGATTGGAGACGACGGGGCCTAGAGCGTCGGGGACCTCGGCCAAACGATTAAGTAGAGCAGGCGTGGGAACGCATCCCCAGTGCTTCGGCCAGTAGATGTGAAGCGAAGCGGGTCCACGGAGCTAAGTTGGCTAGTGGCCTTCAAGTCTTGCCTTGCATTCACCTTGCCTTGTTCCCATTTCCGCATTGCCTTGCGGAGCCTTGCTCAAGCCTTGCAGTAGCCTTTGGATTATTTAGTCAAGCTGTTTTTGGACATTGTTGCTTCAAGCCTTTGATTGCATTTATCTCTTCCATGGACAATTTACCTTTTGGACTGTTTTTATATTCAATAAAGTAGTTAGCCTTCAACCCGTCTCTGTGTGTGTGATTAAGGGTGACAGCTTTACAAACACCACACCCACAACATGACAGCCACACAACTCGCGATGCCTACCTCTACAGACCCACAACACAACAGACACACAACACAAACAACGCATACATACCACTGCTAAACAGAAACCTGCACAGTACAACCAACTAACACACCCCACATACACACCGTACATCCACACAATACCACTGCACACTCACAACAAACTACACACTCAACACCACACACTCTTCTCCAACCACCATCCCAAACACACACCACCAATCCTCCAATTTACAAACACCACACCCACAACATGACAGCCACACAACTAGCGATGCCTACCTCTACAGACCCACTACACAACTCACACACAACACAAACAACGCATACATACCACTGCTAAACAGAAACCTGCACAGTACAGCCAACTAACACACCCCACATACACACCGTACATCCACACCACACTACCACTGCACACTCACAACAACAAACTACACACTCAACACCACACTCTTCTCCAACCACCATCCCAAACACACACCACCAATCCTCCAATTTGCAAACACCACACCCACAACATGACAGCCACACAACTCGGGATGCCTACCTCTACAGACCCACTACACAACTCACACACAACTCACACAACGCATACATACCACTGCTAAACAGAAACCTCCACAGTACAACCAACTAACACACGAGGACATAACAACTACCAGGAGGACATAACACTAACACAAATAGGGCACCAGGGACACAGGCACCACTGACCAACACATACCGCCGGAATAACACAAACTTCCAAAACCCACAAAAACAAACTAACAATCCTGCAACACAAAAACCCAACCCAACCAAAATTCACAACAAACACCACTGGCAAAAGCCACACACCCTCCACATCACAACCAGCACACAGCCAGACTGAGACAACTATGTCACCACAACACACACAAAATAAACCCCACAAATACCTGACAACTTCCCCAACACAAAACCCAGGACTGCACTCACTACTCACCACCACGCACACCTCCAAATACACACACGTCCCAGGCACAATACTCCAGCAATTCCTACCCACACAACACAACACAACTTCCTATCACAACCCATCCCCCCAACCTTACCGGACCCCGCACACACAACGCCTACCACCACCACAAACAAAAACCAACTCCACCTATACTCCAACCACAACACAACACTACAAACACACACAAACACCCAAACACCCCACCCACACAAGCAATCCACAACATAGTACCACCCACAATGCCACCACACACCCACTAACTCACCAAAAAAGTAATACCTGCACACAACACAATACGCACATAACACAAACACTACAAATCTGTGGCATAGACCTTGACACAGAATGCTTCTCCTACAGACAACTCTACGTAGCGTGCTCCAGAGTTGGGAAACCACAGAACCTCTACATCAACACAGCAGACGGAAAGACAAAAAAACATTGTATATTCACAAGCTCACCACACACCGACATCTCCACAGGACTTCAACACCACACACCAGAACAATCTCCGACACAGGACTTCAAACATCCCCAACCCACTCAGAACAAGGGCACAGCACGCGTGCCGGGTACAGCTAGTTTTCACAGCCAAGTCACAAACACCCAACCAAGACCATAATTAAGAAAGGGTAGACATCAATCTTCCAACCTTAAAGAGCTACATGGGGAACTATAACATCAGACTTTCACAACAAGCCATCTTCAAAATGGTGTACAGACAATAAAACAAACACCACAGGGATGTTAAGCCATGTGCTATCCACAGCTTATATATGTGTATATATTTGGATGGAGTTACACTTTTAAAATGCACCTGTTCCAACTTACATACAAATTCAACTTAAGAACAAACCTACAGAATTTTTCATTACTTGGGGACTGCCTGTACTCATATTTAGTGGAGCAGAATTTTTTTTTTCAGATTGTCGACCCTCTGTATCAATACCAGGAAAAAGAATAGGCATTTATGTATATATTTTAATTCACAAGTTCTTAGCAAAGTGGTCTGGAGGTAATATTTTACTATTTTGATAATAAAAGGTGTTTTGAGCTATTTAGATAAGAAATAAAATTATTGCCAGCTGAATTTTTTTAAAAAAATATTTGAAAACAATGCACATTTAATATGCCCTAGGCAGGGCCGTAGCCAGGATTTTGATTCCGGGGCTGAGTTTGATTGGGGGGGCTGAATCTGAGTGGGAGAGGGTCTACCCTAGCAAACCTTTTGTATTGTTATCCCAATACCCCCATGCATATGGGATATACTGAGCATGGTGATCAGATAATGATATAAATACACATACCGTGTTTCCCCGATAGTAAGACACCCCCGATTGTAAGACGTATCGGGGGTGTCAGAGGGGTCGGCTAATATAAGCCGTACCCTGAAAGTAAGCCGTACCCCCGGCCGCCGCGTCACTCGGTCCCGCCTCCTCCGCCGCCGCCCAAACACTTGCCTTGAGGTGAAGAAAGAAGGGGCGCGCGCCTGGAAGCAGATAACCCTCCCTCGTGCAGCGGTCTCGCACTCGCGTGTCCTGTGAGGGGAGAGGGAGGAAGAACATGGCGGCGGGGGCTCCTGCAAGCGTCGCTCGCTCTCCGCCTTTCCCTGCGAGGCCGGCTTTGGCGGGATGCCTCTGCTCTCCGCCCGGCCGGAAGCCCCTCCTCCCTGGGTCGGGGCGGAGGCCGGGCCGGCTTGGATTGGAGAGCGAGATAAGGAGGCGGAGGCTTCTCTCCTCGGAGCAGCATGGAGGCGCGTGAGGAAGGAAGCGAGGCAGGCAGGCAGGCAGGAGCCGAGGCTGCGGGGATGGGCATGGCGGGCCGGCGCGCGCACGCCTCCCAGAACAGCCGCTTTTCTTTTTCTTTTTCGGCTTTGGAAGAAAGAAAAGCGGCTGTTCTTTTGGGGGCGCGGCCCTCGCCATGCCCATCCCCGCAGCCTCGGCTCCTGCCTGCCTGCCTGTTTCCTTCCTTCACGGCGCTCTCCATGCTGCTCCGAGGAGAGAAGCCTCCGCCTCCTTATCTAAACTCTCCAATCAAGCCGGGCCCGCTCCGCCCCGGACCCAGGGGAGGAGGGGCTCCGGCCGGGAGGAGAGCAGAGGCATCCCGCCAAGCCGGCCTCCAGGGAAAGCCGGAGAGGAGAGCGAGCGGCGCTGCAGGCCCCGCCGCCATTTCTTCCCTCCCCCCCCCTCGCAGGACGCGCGAGTGCGAGACCGCCGCACGAGGGAGGGCTGGCTGCTTCCAAGGCGCGCTCCCCTTCTTCTTCACCTCAAGGCAGGTGTTTGGGCGGCGGCGGCGGCGGCGGCGGAGGCGGGACCGAGTGCCGCGGCGGCCGGGGGTACGACTTACCGCCGCCCAATGTAAGTCGTACCCCAAAAGTATGACGTAGTGGGGCTTTTGGGGGTAAAAAGAAAGTAAGACGTTGTCTTACTTTCGGGGAAACACGGTAGCAGTTTAAATAATGTACCAGTAAGGCCTTATCGCGGACCACCCTGAGAATTTCGGGGGGGGGGCTGAAGCCCCCAAGCCCCCCCGGCTACATGCTGCCCCTAGGGCAGGGGTGCTCATTAGGTAGATCGCGATCTACCAGTAGGGTGTCCTGGTAGATCGCAGACAGGGCAGTAGGAAGGCTCAGTCCAGCCCCGCAGGCTCCCGACGCCGCCCAGATGCAGAAGGAGGTTGGACTGGATGGCCCTTGAAGGTCTCCTCCTATTATGGGAACCCATTGTTGTTGTTATTATTATTATCATCATCATCATCATTATCAGAGGCTGAATGGTCATCTGTGAGGAATGCTTTGATTGTGTTTTTCCCTTATGGCAGAAGGAGGTTGGACTGGATGGCCCTTAGAGGTCTCCTTCTACTCTAGGAACCTATTGTTGTTGTTGTTACTATTAGTAGTAGTAGTAGTAGTAGTAGTAGCAGAGGCTGAATGAGTATTATCATCATCATTATTATGAATAAATTCAGGGGCTTATTATACTCACATTTAGTTGAATTCAGTCTTAAAATATATTATATGGCTCTCACTGAAATAAATGTCCAAATATTTTGCTTTTATGTCTCTCTGAGTAGTGGGTAGGTAGATCATTTTAACTTGGTTGTTTTATAAGTAGCTCGCATGCTGAAAAAGTGTGAGCAACCCTGCCCTAGGGGAACTATTGCATTCATCATTTTCCATTTTGCCTTCAACTTCCAAGTGAACAACAGAAAAAGGAAGAAACTTTTGGGCACCTAAATAGTGTACAATTGATGACATAACCCTGCCAATACACATTTTGATGCCTCAAATGTCAGACCTATTTCTAGGTATAGCTGACCTGCTAATTCCAAAAATGACACTAGTTTTCCCTAACAGCTCTAGATTTTGAGATACAGAACATATAGCATATACTAGCCTTCATCTGCTCGCCCATAGAAAATCATAATAACCATATCTAAGAAACTAGCTCTGATGCGGTCTATGCAAAGCAATTTTCTTAATCACTGCCCCAAATAACCCCAAAACAGGCCTAAAGGCCAAGGCACTAAGATTTCTAAAAAAGTTTAGTCTGTGAATAGCAGCAGGAACAGTTGAGCAGCATAGTCACATTTTACATCAAATGATGGAAACAACATATTCTATGAATACCAAATGTAAAGTAGAAAATATTCAGTTTAAAGTTGACTCAGTAAAATACATAGGGCAAGACTGCTAAGGAATTTCGTCTTGGTAAAAATACAGTTTGGGCCATTTGGAAAATAATGCCTTCTCAGAATAAACAAGGTGTGCTGAGATTTATAGCGCCTGTATAGTATCCGCCTAAGAAAACACTATGAAATTTATGAGGTCACTGTAAATTGACAGGCAGCTTGAAATTACATGCAAACATACATAATCTGCTGGAGGAAACACCCGTTCCTTGTTGAGAAAGAATGTAATGTTTCAGTAAATACATCTTTAGGGAGTAGATGTGATGATATGTGTGTGTATATATGTGTCTGTAGTAGTGTGGATGTGTATGTATAGGTGTGTTGATATATGTGTTTTTGTATGTGGTTGTGTATTTGTATGTGTTTTTATGTTTGTGTGTATATGTTGTAGTGTATGTATGTGTGTGTGTATTTGTGTAGAGGAGGCCGAAGAGGAGGGCGAAGGGCAGCCGCTCGTTCTCCTTCCCCTGTGGCCCTCTCCTACGCCGTCCGCCGCCTCCCTTCCGCTGTCCGAAGAGGAGGCCGCAGGGTGAGAGACGGCGCGGCTTCTCCCCTGGCCCCGTCCCCGGGCAGCAGAAGGGAGGCGGTGGGCGGCAGAGGAGAGGCCTCTGCTGCCTCTCTTCCGGTGGCCGAAGAGGAGGTCGAAGGGGAACCAGGTGCTCTCTCTTTCCCTGCAGCCTCTCCTCCCGGCCAGCGGAAGAGAGGGGCGGAGGAGAGCGATAAGGGGCGGAAGAGCCAGGCACGGCGCCGGCGCCCGGCAGGGTAATGGAGGCTCACCCCTCGTCCCCGCCT
Organism: Anolis apletophallus; assembly: GCA_030556195.1. Lineage (NCBI taxonomy): Eukaryota > Metazoa > Chordata > Lepidosauria > Squamata > Anolidae > Anolis > Anolis apletophallus. The sequence continues at coordinate 110,766,994 of JARBWK010000010.1, forward strand.
CCCAGAAGGCTCCGCGCGGCTACTCTGGCCTATTTCCGGTCCTGTCTCCGCCCTTCCTCCGAGTGAGCCGCGCGGAGCCTTCTGGGAATTGTAGTCCCGTGGCTGCGGTGTTGTCCTTCGGCATTTTGCTTGCTCTCCTGTTGGAGGGGCGTGCGGGCGGCACCGTGGCGGTGTCCTCCCGGGATGTGTGTGTTGGTTAGGATGTGGGAAGCGGCGTGGAGGCGGCGAAGGAGGCTGTGAAGGTAGCGGTGGTGGTTTGCTGGGTGGCAGTGGCACGGGGCCGGTTGGTTGTTGCGCATGCTCGGTATGGTGATGTGTTCATGGCGGCCATTTTGTGTGTCGGGTGTTTGCGCATGCGTTATAATGTTGTTTTTGGGGGGATGTTTTGGGGGTGTTGTGTTGGTTTTTGGGGTGTTTTAGTGGGTGGGTGATGTACCTCGGGGTGGGGATGAGTGGCCCTGGGTTTTGTTGTGTGTGTGGGAAATGTAGTTTTGGCGTGCATTTGATTAAACAACAGTTGGGTCAAGCCTATCTATTTCAGTACAATCATTCTGTAAACTCAGTTGTTGTTCCGGAGAGCCTAGAAACTGTGATAAAGAAGACTGTCAGCTTCAAATACGTGGCTGCTGATTGCCATGATATTTGTCAGAGGCTTCCACAATTGCAAAGTCTTTCTTGCCAATAAAGAATCACTTACGTTGTCAACAAACAAACAAACAAACAAAATCAGGGCAGATATTCTCCCAACATCATGAGCTTCATCGGAGCATTCAGAAAACTAAAGCTAGGACAAAAGGGTTGATGCAGTAGCCTAGGCCAGTGTTTCCCAACCTTTTTTGAGCCGCGGCACACTTTTAACATTAAAAAAACCCGGGAGCCCACCACCAACCAAAATGACACAAAATAACACTCTAACACAGTAAAGAACGGCTGGGGGATGGTGGCCTGCTGGGAGCAGCTGCTGGGAGTGCCGAAGCCAGGGGAGGGGGAGGAGCCAGGCCGTGCCATGCCCCGCCCCCTCCCCTCGGCTTCAGCTCTCCTACAGCTTCTCCAGCCTTGAGGGGGCAGTGCGAGCGAGGGGCGGGAGTCATGGCCCCCGTCCCCAGCGCTGCTCTCCGCCATGACTCCTTCCCTTTGCTTGCTGGCTGAAGCCGCGCAGAGGAGGAGGAGCATGAGCGGTGGACGAGCTTCAGTGGGCGGGGCTCCTCCTCCGTGCGGCTTCAGCGAGCGAGGGGCGGGAGTCATGGTGGGAGTCATGGCGAATTGGAGGCTGGCTGGGGAAACGGCCGAAGGAGGCGGCGCCCCGACCCCTTCTTCTTTTTCTTCACCGCCGCCCGGCCCTTCCTCCTCCTCCCCCAAGCAGCAGGAGTTCGGCAGGAGGAGGGGGAAAGGAAGGAGGGGCAGAGAGCTTTTCTCGCGGCACAGCAGGAAGTCCGTCACGGCACACTACTGTGCCGCATCACAGCGGTTGGGAAACATTGGCCTAGTATATCAGGAGGTATCAAGACAGTTATTAGAAACTCTCCTGTTTGTCTCCTTTTGCTTCAAGTAATCAAAATATTTCAGCTGTGTAACTAGAACTAGAACTTAACATAAAAAAAACATTTCCTTACCTTTTCAGATAGCAAGTGAGTAACATTTTGCTGGCATCTTTTTTGAAAGCTCTCATGAATGTTAAGCAGTTTAGACGCTAACACTTGTTCGCAATTGAAGAGAGAATGGTGATTGAAAACAATGCTGGATATGTTAAGATCGAGTTGGTAAATCTTGCTTTCTTCTCCTGTCGTAGTTATAATACGCTTTTCTAGTTCAGGACGCATTGCCTGCATTTAAAATAAAACCAGCAAATGTTCTTTTAAAACAAATATTTTTTCAAAATTTTGAACTGAGCACAATGTGGTTTGAATTAGAACATGCTATTCTTGTTTGTATGTGGATCTACTGTTATCATCTTTGACAGTAATGAAACAATTTAGTCACAAACTCTGTTTTAAACTGCGTCAGAATTTATGCTGAATCTGACCAGGCCCCTTGCTGTTTCATTCCTTGTTACATGTGATCATTTCTTCCTTTGTTTAAGTCCTTTTCATGACTATCTCCTGATGAATTATTATCTGACTCAACAACAGAAAACAACTTACATTTTTTGCTTTCACATTGGTAAATCACTTTCTCCTTCAGTCAGCTGTCTATCATTTACTTAATGATTTTATTTACTTTCAATATTACTAGCTGTACCCGGCACGGGTTGCTGTGCCCTATTTAGGAGATGCGAGAAAGTCTGAGTATGTAAGGGTTGGAATTGATGTGACTTATGGTGTTGAAGTGAATTGGGTGTTTTATGTTTGTGCCTCAGCTCTTTGCCTGCAGTCCTTCAGGTTTGACTTGTACCATGGCCAAGACGGATCAGCTTGGGGAGGGCTTGTCCTGTCAGGGGATCTCTATCTTCACGGGTGCGTCCAGTGTCTGTTGGGGGACTGTTAAAAATCCTTTCCGTATCCTTTTGAGCCACCTTTCTCAAGATTTTCATGTCTAGCTTACTTTCTGCTCCTCTCTTTTTCAAGATGTCCTGCTCTGTGTCTTTTGCACCCATTGGTCGATGTCCGATGAGGCTTTCCTCATGGACAGGCCATCTGAGGGAGCTCTTCCAGCGCTGGGCATCAGAAGGTACTTGGTGATGACCTCCATCCCTTGGAGCCAGCATATAGAGAGCTGGAGCACCCTCCTTGGCAAACCCCATTGTTGCTGGATGGTCTTCTTATTAATGTGGAATTCCAAGCCACTGGAGATCTTTTGGGAAAGGAAGAAGAGCTCCCCTTGAATGGTGTTGATCTTCATCATGGGCTTCTGATTTGAAAGTGTTGGAGGAGGCTCTGGCTGACAGTTTGATATGGGTCGGAATGTTCATGTTGGCTGGCCAGTACAGCAGTTATGCAAATCCGCCCTTATTGGCAGCCAATCATGTTGTCAGAATGTAGAGGCTGGGGGAGTCTTTGGCAGCCCGGAGGATGCTGGGAAATGTCATTTTTTTAACTCGTTGTTTTGGGGGCCTTTTAGGTTTTGGGGGGAAAGTTTCTTTGCTACAAACGTACCTTGCTTGAAGCCTATTTCTGTTGGCAAGTTTTGTGTTTCTGCGTTGTAAGGTTTCTCTGTTTCAGGTAGTCTTCACATGACGACTGTTCCTTTATATATATAGATAAGATCAAGTTCTTTTATGCACATTCTCTCTCTCGGCATTACTTCGCGAATGAAGATTCTTAGGAATGACGCATCCCACGCTTTTTACAAGCGCTTTGATGACTAAAAAAGCCAATCTGAGATAGGCAAGTCCGGCTGCAGAAAGCACAGCAGAAAGTCTCCTTGGGTGATGTTGTTTCCAAGTTGCGGTTCTTTCTGTGTTGTCGTTTCTCTTCAAGACCCGTTTGGCGTGACTTCTCAAAAGAGGTCGCAGCATTGTGGATAGTGCATCTCCATGCCTCCCAATGTGAGGCCAGGGTGGACCATTTTTGGTGATCAATCTGGCCGAGCCTGAGATGTTGTTTCAGGGAGTCCTTATATCTCTTTTTTGGGGCGCCTCTCTTGCGCTGACCCGTGACGAGTTCACCATAGAGTAGTATCTTTGGGAGGCGGTGGTCCTCCATCCTATAGATGTGCCCTGCCCAGCGCAGCTGTGTTTTCAATAGCATTTTCTGCTTTTAATGTTACAAATCTCTGGCCTTAATATTAATGATTTAGAAAAAAAATAACTTTGTAATGTTTTAAAGTTTTACATCCCTGGTCTGTGGCTGTAATAATAAAATTCATCCATATTTGAAACACATGATAAGTTTATTGGTTCCAATTCTTTTGCAATAGGAGCCCCTGGTGGCATAATGGATTAAATCCTTGTGCTGGTAGGTCTGCTAATCAAAAGGTCAGTGGTTTGAATCCAAGGAGTGGGTTAAGCTCCCGTCTGTCAGCTCAGCTTAATAACGGGGGCATAAACCCCAAAACCTCCACAGGATTAAAATCCACGTTAAACATACTTTAGAAATTCTACAACAGAAGTGTCTTGCAGTTTCTCAAGTCGCTCCTGACATGAAAAAAAAATCTTTTGCAGATGATTACTTTGGCTGCATCTACACTGCCATATGTCAGTTTCAGGATGCAGATAAACTGCATTGAGCTGGGTTACATGGCAGTATAGACTCTTATTACCCAGATCAGTGTTGTAGATATCAGTGTTGAAGATGATCGAGACGTATTAGGAGGAACTTCTAAATCCAGAAACATATACATTCATAGATATTCTATATTGACTATATGGCAAAAAAAAATAATGAATTACTTCTCAGGGTGATACCTTTATTAGATTTATCAAAAGGCACAAAATACATAACACTGCTTTTCAAAGCTCACGGTCATCTTTGTCAAGAAACTGTACAGAAGAATTAAAATGGCAGTATTTGAGCAATGGCCTGTTTGAGCACTTTGCTTTAAGTTGGTTTTAAAGCAATAACGTTTTGATCTCCGTTAGAACTCACAAAATTATTGAAATACAGAGTATTACTATCCTAAAATTTTGTCTTTCAGATCCAAGAGATAACTGACCAGGGGCCTCAAAAAGATCTTAGGGTCATGTGACTGTACAGCAAAGGATAACTCCCATTGGTGCTGGGGAAAAAAAATTATATATAAAAATAGCGATAATAAATAGCTAAATTTAGACAGCTACTATTGTCTCCTATCCAAAAATGTTTATGTTGTTTGATTCTATTAAATTTCTTCTCAGTCTAATTTCAAAAATAATATATATTATACAGCAGTGTTTTCCAACCTTTTTTGAGCAGTGGCACACTTTTAACATTAAAAAAATCCGGGGGCACACCACCAATCAAAATGACACTCTAACACAGTAAAGAACGGCTGGGGGATGGTGGCCTGCTGGGAGCAGCTGCTGGGAGTGCCAAAGCCAGAGGAGGGGGAGGAACCAGGCCACGCCATGCCCCGCGCCCTCCCCCGGCTTCAGCTCTCCCACAGTTTCTCCAGCCTTGAGGGGCCAGTGCGAGTGAGGGGCGGGAGTCATGGCCCCCGTCCCCAGTGCCGCTCTCCGCCATGACTCCCGCCCCTCGCTCACTGAAGCCGCACGGAGGAGGGGGAGCATGAGCGGTGGATGGGCTTCAGTGGGTGGGGCCCCTCCGCGCAGCTTCAGTGAGCGGGGGGCGAGAGTCATGGCGAGAGTCATGGTGGATTGGAGGCTGGCTGGGGAAACGGCCGAAAAAGGTGGCGCCTTGGCCCCTTCTTCTTTTTCTTTGCCCTTCCTTTTCCTCCTCGAAGCAGCAGGAGTTCGGCAGGAGGAGGGGTGAAGGAAGGGGGGCAGAGAGCTTTTCTCGCGGCACAGCAGGAGGTCTGTCACGGCACACTACTGTGCCGCATCACAGCGGTTGGGAAACACTGTTATACATAATACATTAAAATATACTATCTGAAACATAACCAAATAATACGATCTACTACTGAGATGTATCCAGTTCCTTTATGGTACAACTAAAGAACAACAAGAAGAAACAAACAAACATACCTTCCTATATGTTGTCCTTAACTGTATATCAGCCTCAGCAGGGAAAGATACTCTCCAGTGATCAGCTTGTTTCACAGGTGAAGGTAATGATATTATTTCTCCACTTTCTTCAAACCAGTTTGTCCCCTTGACAAAGATGATTCAGATGCATAAACAATACAAACAATAATCATATTGTTTAGAAATATGTAAACATAAGCAAAATTGTACGCCTACCCCTTCTTGTCGAAGAAGACGGTTTTCCATTTTGTGATAGGTACTCCTAGGAATGTAAGGTTTTCTTGGAATGTAAAATCCTTCCTCTTCTAAAATCCGTGGCAACATATTATTTGGTAATTTAGAGCTGTGCATAACTGAGAATATTAGTATGATTTTGGCATTATACTCACACACAGAGTCGGAGGGAGGGAGAGAAAGAGAGAGAGAGATAATAAATCCTTTGTTATGCTTTCTCCCTTCTTTTATCCCACAAACATTGATATCTGACCTAGGAAATAACAAATAAGAGACCAAAATAAATGGCATAACAGCAAATCGTCCCAGGCTGTTACATCCATCCCAAATAGAATCAACTTTCAATTGAGCATTTTTCCCCATTTTTGCTCTTTTATCTAATCCTCTCACCTGTGCTCAAGAACAATTCATACCAATATTGAATTTCAACAAACTTCTGTAAACTTTTCTGAAAGTACTAATTTCAATAAAACTTTGAAAATGGTTAGCAAACCGGAGAAGTCCCAAAAAAAGGAGGAGAATCAATGTTGTTTCCATCTTAGAACCATAGAATCAGAGTTGGAAGAGACCTCGTGGGTCATTCAGTCCAACCCCCTGCCAAGAAGCAGAAAAATTGCATTCAAAGCACCCCCAACAGATGGCCATCCAGCCTCTATTTAAAAGCCTCCAAAGAAGGAGATTCCATCACCATCCAGGGCAGAGAGTTCCACTGCTGAACAGCTCTCACAGTTAGGAAATTCTTCCTAATGTTCAGGTGGAATCTCCTTTCTTGTAGTTTGAAGCCATTGTTTCGCGTCCTAGTCTCCAGGGCAGCAGAAAACAAGTCTGCTCCCTCCTCCCAACAACTTCCCCTCACATATTTATACATGGCCATCATATCTCCTCTCAGCCTTGTCTTCTTCAGGCTAAACATGCCAAGCTCTTTAAGTTGCTCATCACAGGGGTTGCTCTCCATTCCCTTGATCATTTGAGTCGCCCTTCTCTGGACACATTCCAGCTTGTCAACATCTCCCTTCAATTGCAGTGCCCAGAATTGGACACAGTATTCCAGCTGTGGTCTGACCAAAGCAGAATAGAGGGGTAGCATGACTTCCCTGGATCTAGATGCTATACTCCTATTGATGCAGGCCAAAATCCCACTGGGTTTGCATTTCATTTTTTCTGCCTAAGTGGAGTATCTTGCATTTGTCCCTGTTGAACTTCATTTTGTTAGTTTTGGCCCATCTCTCTAATCCAGGGGTTCGCAACCCGAGGGTCCCCAGATGTTTTGGCCTTCAACTCCCAGAAATCCTAACAGCTGGTAAACTGGCTGGGATTTCTGGGAGTTGTAGGCCAAAACACCTGGGGACCCACAGGTTGAGAACCACTGCAATCTGTTGAGATCATTTTGAATTCTGCTCCTGTATTAGCTATCTCTCCCAATTTGGTGTCATCTGTGAACTTGATGGTCACGGCTTCTAACCATTCATCTAAGTCATTAATAAAGATGTTGAATGGAACCGGGCCCGGGACGGAACCCTGCAGCACTCCACTCATCACTTTTTTCCAGAATGAAGAGGAAGCATTGGTGAGCACCCATTTATTTATTTATTTACAGCATTTATATTCCGCCCTTCTCACCCCACAGGGGCCTCAGGGCGGATCACAATGCATATATATATATATATATATATATATATGGCAAACATTCAATGCCATAGACACACATGATATATAGACAAAGACACAGAGGCTATTAAACTTTCCAACTTCATGAGGGTATGCTTTTTGAATTCCGGCCACCGGGGGAGCTGTTGCTTCATCATCCACTTGTGACACCAATGGAGTACTTCCTCATTCTTTTGCATGCCTCTGGATAGTTTTATGGCATTGTACATTAGTTAAATTAGCATATACTCCTCGCACACACATACATACATATACATATAAACACAAGCACACACATATATACCTACACACATATACACATGGTACCTAAATTTCCTACTTGACAGGTGCAACTGTCTTTCGGGCTGCAAAGATCAACAGCAAGCTACACAAATGGCCAGAAGTTCACTCCAACCTGGGATGGCTTCGAACGCATGACCTCTTGGTCAGTAGTGATTTTAATGCAGCTGACTCCCAACCAGCTGCTCCACAATCCGGTCCCTTTGGGTTTGTTCGCTTAACCAATTACAGATCCAGCTAATGGTAGTTTTACCTACCATCTTGAAAGGATGCATCTACTTGTGGGAATTTTACAAGTAGATGCATTTAGCCTTCTCTGCCAAAAAGTAGTAGTGCCTCACCAAACTACACATTTCAGAATTCAATAGCATTCAGCTGTGATAGTTAAGGTAGTGTCGATTGCATTAATTATACAATCCAGATGCACCCAAAAAGTGTGGGAATAGGATCTGAGCAACTGCCAGCTAGTCAGTTTGACATCAAGATTGGAAAAAGATATAGAAGAGATAAACAAGCAGTAATTCTATAACCATTTAGAAAAAAAGTGATTGCTAAACTCCAGCACAACTTTATCAAAAACATGTTATGCCAGATACTTTTTTTATACTTTAAAACTTAGATTAAAAGACTTGGAAGATCAGGGACTAACTCTACAAATATCCATTTTTGACATTTGTAAAAGGAAGGACATTGACATATTTTGGAAACTAAAGTACCTGGGAGAGTGCTTGGTATGAAAAGATAATCACATTGTTCTTCCTTCCAATCACTGTGTTCGTACTCAGCAGCTTTTACTTCAAGTAGTTCTGGCAGTATTTCTCTGGCATGGTGAAGCAGTGGGGTTTGCTCATTTAGGTCACAGGCATGCTGAAGACTGTCATTTATTGAGTTCTATTGTGTATTCACCATGAACAAAATCAGTGTGAAATACTGAATTTAGAGAAAAGTGGACAATTAACTTTAAAATGGAGCACATTTTAGATGTAAAGATTAAAATGAACACACATTATTTTCAGATAAAATAAACTATATTTATATCAAGTAACCCTAAAATGAAAACATTATATTATTAGGGCTCCTTCTACACTGCCTTATATACCAGGATTATATCCCAGATTCTATGATTATCCCAGATTATATGACTGTGGAAACACACACAATCCAGTACAAAACATACAATCTGGGATATAATCCTGGCATACAGAGTAGTGTATAAACAGCCGAAAGCCCTTCCACGCTGCCTTGATATCCTAGAATCTGATCCCAGATTATCTGCTTATCCCAGATTATCTGGCAGTGGTGACAAATATAATCCAATTTAAAGCAGATAATCTGGGTTCAGATCCTGGAATATAGAGCACTGTAGAAGGTGCCCAAGAGATAACAAAATACCTTTTAAATAGATAATGCATTGTTGTGTAAAACTGGTGGAAAATACAGTTCTAATGGACAAGTGGTCACATGCCTGCTGAATGATTAAGTGGGTGGTGATGTGTAACTTAAGGGACATGCTAAAGAAGCTGTATCATGACCATGTGACATGATCATGACCATGTGACAGTCATAACAAGGGTTGCATCATTTACTTTTGTCCCTGGGCGAAGACGAGCAAGCAATGGCTATAAAAGAGGGCAGGAAGTATGTGTTTTCTCTCTTTGCCACGATTCTCTTGCTTCTTGTAGTAATCTGTTGCTAATATTCTATATCTCTGTAAATGCCATTGACTGATAGGGGATCCAGATCTGTGTGCATACATTTGTACATAGAGCAACATGTCAAGATTAAAAGCCTCCTGTGAGTATGGATGAAAACTTTATCAGAGAGTTTTCACTACTCTTTGAACTTCCAACTAGGATTAAATGGTTGATGAATATTTGTTTTTTTTTTTCTGGTACTACTTGGAATATCTTTTAGCCATACTAAATAGAGAAACTATTATGATTATTTTCATTTTAAACATTCAACAACATTATTGGCTGACATCCTGTTAGCTTTTTATGGCCTTAAGCCTGACTTCTAAATGTTGTCATTCACATATACAGTATTTGCATCATAATTCAGGAGACAAGAGTGGAACAAGGCAATCTGAAAATTTAATTTGTAAACAACAAGAAAAAAATTAAGACATATTACTGGCTAGAACCTATATTCTGGGTTACTGGAGATATGTCATCTTGAAAAGATATTTAATACCGTGTTTCCCCGAAAGTAAGACAGCGTCTTACTTTCTTTTTACCCCCAAAAGCCCCACTACGTCTTACTTTCGGGGTACGGCTTACATTGGGCGACGGTAAGCCGTACCCCCGGCCGCCGAGTCACTCGGTCCCGCCTCCTCCGCCGCCGCCGCCGCCCTCCCTGCGGCCGCCTCTTCTCGGATCGGAAGAGAGGCGGCTGAGGAGAGCCCTCTGCCACCTCTCTTCCGTTCCCGAAGAGGAGGCCGCAGGGGAACCGCGATCGCTCTCCCTGCGGCCGCCTCTTCTGGGATCGGAAGAGAGGCGGCTGAGGAGAGCCCTCTGCCGCCTCTCTTCCGTTCCCGAAGAGGAGGCCGCAGGGGAACCGCACGATCGCTCTCCCTGTGGCCGCCTCTTCTGGGATTGGAAGAGAGGCGGCTGAGGAGAGCCCCTCTGCCGCCTCTCTTCCGTTCCCGAAGAGGAGGCCGCAGGGGAACTGCGCGATCGCTCTCCCCTGCGGCCGCCTCTTCTGGGATTGGAAGAGAGGCGGCTGAAGAGAGCCCTCTGCCGCCTCTCTTCCGTTCCCCGAAGAGGAGGCCGCAGGGGAACTGCGCGATCGCTCGCCCTGCGGCCGCCTCTTCAGGGATCGGAAGAGAGGCGGCTGAGGAGAGCCCTCTGCCGCCTCTCTTCCGTTCCCCGAAGAGGAGGCCGAAGGGGAACCGCGCGATCGCTCTCCCTGCGGCCGCCTCTTCTGGGATTGGAAGAGAGGCGGTTGAGGAGAGCCCTCTGCCGCCTCTCTTCCGTTCCCGAAGAGGAGGCCGCAGGGAACCGCTGCGCGATCGCTCTCCCTGCGGCCGCCTCTTCTGGGATCGGAAGAGAGGCGGCTGAGGAGAGCCCTCTGCCGCCTCTCTTCCGTTCCCCGAAGAGGAGGCCGCAGGGGAACCGCGCGATCGCTCTCCCTGCGGCCGCCTCTTCTGGGATCGGAAGAGAGGCGGCTGAGGAGAGCCCTCTGCCGCCTCTCTTCCGTTCCCCGAAGAGGAGGCCGCAGGGGAACCGCGCGATCGCTCTCCCTGCGGCCGCTTCTTCGGGGAACGGAAGAGAGGCGGCTGAGGAGAGCCCTCTGCCGCCTCTCTTCCGTTCCCGAAGAGGAGGCCGCAGGGGAACCGCGATCGCTCTCCCCTGCGGCCGCCTCTTCTGGGATTGGACGAGAGGCGGCTGAGGAGAGCCCTCTGCCGCCTCTCGACCGTTCCCCGACGAGGGGGCCGCAGGGGAAACCGCGCGTCGCTCTCCCTGCGGCCTCCTCTTCGGGAACGGAAGAGAGGTGGCAGAGGGCTCTCCTCAGCCGCCTCTCTTCCGATCCCAGAAGAGGCGGTCGCCGGAGGCAGGCGGCGGCGGCGGCGGAGGAGGCGGGACCAAGTGATGCGGCGGCCGGGGGTACGGCTTACTTTCGGGGTACGGCTTATATTAGCCGACCCCTCTGACACCCCCGATCGGGGGTGTCTTACTATCGGGGAAACACGGTAATTCTTCTTTTACAAATGAAAAAAGACAAAAGAACAGAGCTTTCATAATGGACAAATTCTTCAGTAGGATGTGATCGGATGCACTAAACAGCTTAATATAACAGGAATAAAAACCATGGAAACCGAAGAAAGAATAATACCTGGTCAACATTTTGATCAACTTCTTTCAGCTTTGTGTGGTTTTCAAAAGTTGATGTAAAAAATGCCAAGGCCTCATCTAATGGAACTTCCTTCTGAGATAGACAAAACAGCCGAGTAACTTGAAAAGTGCTAAGTACTCAATTTTCTTATTTCCCAAAATTAATAATAATATAACTTTATTTTATATATAGGCATTTATATTTAGTTTGCGCTCCCCCCCTCTATATATAAGACATATGTAAAGTCTTAAATCAGTGTTTCCCAACCAGTGTGCCGTGGCACACTAGTGTGCCGTGAGCGATTATCAGGTGTGCTGTGGGAAATTGGCACTCTCCCCCCTCCTAGCAGCCTCCTCACAGGTTTCCAAGAAACAAATTGAGCCTCTCCACTTGGATTTTTTTTTTTTTACTATTTTACTGGATTTTTCGAGAGTCCCCCCCCCCCCCCCAGGAACTGTTTATAACAGCTTCATGACATCCATAGTTAACTGGAAGCAAGTTTCACTCAGGGTGAAATTTCACAAAGGTCTGGAGAACAAGCTCTATGAGGAGCGGCTTGAAGAGCTGGGCATGTTTAGCCTGAAGAAGAGAAGGCTGAGAGAAGACATGATAGCCATGTATAAATATGTGAGAGGAAGTCATATATATGTTGTGTTCATCGAAACAGACCAAGGTTTCACACAGAGTGTATAAATACATTTTAAAACATATTAACTATACGTATTACTGTGTTAGAGTGTCATTTTGTGTCATTTAGGTTGGTGGTGTGGCCCAGGATTTTGTAAATGTAAAAAATGTGCCACGGCTCAAAAAAGGTTGAAAAACACTGTCTTAAATGAAGGACATGTGAAGACAGCATAACTGGAATTCAAATTTATCATTTCTGATAGCATATTATGAAAGTTATTACCCCAAGACTCAAAACTTCAAAGTTGTTTGGGTCTCCTTCAGTAGATGCATCCTGGTTATCGGGAAAGAATTCTTGTTCGGCCTAAAATAAAAGGATATCTCAGTGTACTTTTTACTATTGAAGACAAAGAATAAACAAGAACACAGAATACTCACAAGATTTCCATATCTGGAACTTGACTTATTCTTTCTGAGAGAATCCAAAAAGTGTGGAGAAGAAGATAAACCTTTTAAATTGGTTGAACCATCCCCCTTTAATAAAAACACAAATACATGTTGTTGTAGGTTTCATTTGAATGCTGAATTGAAAGTTCAATTGAAGTTATTCATTACCTTGACAGTTTTCAGTTTCCCTCGTACTCTATCGCGCAATGCTTCAGTCAGTCTAACCTTTTGTTCTACATCTGTCACAACTATATTTTAAAAAAGGTTTTAAAGACATATTTTATAATAGCCATTGCAAAGAAACATTAAGAAACATTTCATAGAATCCAAGAGTTGGAAGCGACCTCGTGGACCATCAAGTCCAACCCCCTGCCAAGAAGAAGGAACATCGCATTCAGAACACCCCAACAGATGGCTATCCAGCCTCTGCTTAAAAGCCTCTAAAGAAGGAGCCTCCACCACACACCGGGGAAGAGAGTTCCACTGCTGAACAGCTCTCACTGTCAGGAAGTTCTTCCTAATGTTCAGGTGGAATCTCCTTTCTTGTAGTTTGAAGCTATTGTTCTGCGTCCTAGTCTTCAGGGCAGCAGGAAACAAGCCTGCTTCCTCCTCCCTACGACTTCCCCTCACATATTTATACATGGCTATCATGTCTCCTATTTTATGCAGTCTCATGTGGAACCTAATGAAATCTGGAAACTTGGCAAGAATCATATTTGAAAATAGTTATCAAAGTTTATTAAGTATTAACTTGAGTCCTAAAAGTATACAAAAATTATAAATGATGTACGACAATGGTGCATAAAACATATGATTTCAAATTGCATTTTTAAATAATAGCTTACAATTTCCATACATACTACAAAATACATTTAAATAGTCATGATTTTGTGTTACCGTGTTGCCACCTGAAAGACAGACAAAGGTCTTACTTTCTTTCCCAGCACCAGTCCTTTGGAATGCCCTTCCAGACAGGTACGTCTTATATGGGCCCCAAGGCGTGCCCGGCCCTCACGGGCTGGCCTTTAATTAGGCATACTGGACCATAAACCATGATATATGCCTTCATCCGTGCCGCTGACAATGTACCTGTTTTTAAATGTGGTTTTATGTTCTTATGTTTTTATCAACCTTTCATGTTGCAACAGGCCTCCAAGCATTTCTTGCTGGGAGGGGAAGCCTGCTGGGAGGGCGTACAAAAGTGAATAATAAATAAATAAATAAATAAATAAATAAATAAATAAAATACATTTAAATAGTCATGATTTTGTGTTACCGTGCGCCGAAAGTAAGACAGCGTCTTACTTTCTTTCCGAAAAGTGACGTCTTATATAACCCCGCCCGTCGCCACGCCGCCGCCGCCCCTGGCCCCTTTCCCCTCCTTTTCGCCAGGCCTCCAAGCAAGGGAGGGGAAGAGAGCCAGGGCGTGGCAGGAAGCGCGTCACTCTGACGCGCGCTCATCGTCGCCCCTGGCTCCTTCCCCCCTCCCTTTTGTCCAAGCAAGGGAGGGGGAAGGAGCCAGGGCGTGGCAAGGCAGCGCGTCACTCTGACGCGGCGCTCCCTCGTCCCGCCCCTGGCTCCTTCCCCTCCCTTTCGTCCAAGCAAGGGAGGGAAGGGAGCAGGGCGTGGCGGCAGCGTGCGTCACTCTGACGCGGCGCTCCTCATCCCGCCCCTGGCTCCTTCCCCTCCCTTTCGTCCAAGCAAGGGAGGGGGAAAGAGCCAGGGCGGACGAGGAGCGCCGCGTCAGAGTGACGCACGCTCCTCGCCACGCCCTGGCTCTCTTTCCCCTCCCTTGCTTGGACGAAAGGGAGGGGAAAGGAGCCAGGGGCGTGACGAAGCGGCGGCGCGTCACTCTGACGCGGCGCTTCCTCGCCACGCCTCTGGCTCTCTTCCCCCTCCCTTCCTTGGAGGCCTGGTGTGCCACGGAGGTGTGCCGCGGCCGATGGCCGGTTGCGGCCGCGGCGGCGGGACGAGGTACGGCTTATTTTCGGGGTACGGCTTATATTAGCCGACCCCCCCGACACCCCCGATACGTCTTACAATCGGGGGTGTCTTACTTTCGGGGAAACACGATATGCCTTAAAATCCCTTAAAAGTCAACTTAATAATAATAAAAAAAGATTTAATTACCTTCCTGCGGATCTTGCTCAGCAGCTCCTTTTGAACTGATGCTATCAACATACACATTGTCTTCAGTTTGCTACATTAAACAAGAGGAAAGTTGCAAGAATGTATAGTATTTATTTTACCTTATTTATATCCCGCCTTTTTCCTCGGATGGAAGAATTTTCTACATTATCAGGTTTAAAAATGTATGTGAAAACAATCTGCAATCTATCAACTTCCAATGCCAATTGATGAAAACATTCAGCCAATTTAATTTATGCCAGAGTTAAGTAAAAGGTGGTTAAACCCAGGCCCCATCAAAGTAATAACAGTTTGAAGGTGGCATTTAAACCCAGGCCCCATCATTCACACTGTCATAAATAATAAAACATACAACATTGGCATTATATAATCAGTATAGTAGATTAATATAATGCAGTTTAACTCCATTGAACAGCTTTATATGAGTATACACTGGCCATATAATGCAGTTTCAAACTGTATTATATGGCAGTGTAGATGGGACTCTGTTTGCCTAAGATATATAAATTTACAAATAAATCTATGAATGTTCTGCATAACTTCAGTGAAGCAGGTGCTTGTTACCATTTATGGCAGTCTCCGTTACAAAAGCCTGATCTTTGATGTGTTTAATGAAATCAAAATAATAACTCATGAAGATATATCTCCAGAAACATTTATCTATTTATCTATTTACATAAGTAAAAATACAACAAGGGACTCAGGGCAGCTTGTCACATTGTTTTGTATTATTTTTTTCTTTTAGAAATCAATAAAAATATGTCCCAAACTAACATTACCGTCTCGAAGGAACTTATATACAAGGTAAAATTGATCTACATTGCCCTATATCCTAGGATCTGATCCTAGATTATCTACTTTGAACTGGATTATATGTGGCCCCTTCTACACTGCCATATAATCCAGATTATCAAATCAGATAATCCGCATTATTTGCTTGAAATTGGGTTATATTAGTCTACACAGCCATATAATGTAGTTCAATGTATATAATTTGGATTTTACATGGCAATGTAGAAGGGGCGTAAGAGCCCTTCTAAACTAAGCTAAAACCCGAGAGGAAACAGGTTAAAACAACCAGTTTCCTTTTGGGTTTCAGTCACCACCTCCCACGCAAACCTCAGACTTTCCTGGGAGAGGTGGCTAGATGGCAAAGGGGCCTTCAGGAAGTGCGGGCTACCCATACAGGTCATGAGGTGGGGGGGGGGTGCCTCTTCCCCCCAACTTCTAATGCACCATTTTCTCGCATCAGAAGTCTTGTACAGAGGGGCTTGCATTGCTCGCAGGCCCCACCAGTAAATTTGGGGCTGGGGGGGGGGCGGTTGGGGAAGTACCATTCTGCTCTTCTGGGCTTTTGGGAACCCAAAGAAGCAGAATGGTTGTGGGGACTAATGTCCTTGGACTGGGAAAGCAGTTCCAGGAGTCAGTCCACATAGGGCCCTCACCTCTAAAGACCTGGGCTTTAGCTTAAGGTCCAGCTCTTTAGAGGTGATTAATTAATGCAGAGTAAACGGAGAAAACCCAGTTTACATTAATTCACTTTTACCTGAGGCGTCATTTGGATGCGTCAGGTAACAAGCGAAGCAGGTCCCGCATTTTGGACCTGTCTGGAAGAGCCCTGGGGCCCCTTCTACATCTGTATACCTTTATAAAGCGGAATGTTTGTATGTATGTATGTATGTATGTATGTATGTATGTCCAAAATGTGATTGCAGATTAGGGTGGAAGGATTTGGATATGTGGCAGCTATTTGTATAAAGTCCTTTGATTGGCCAGCCTCGCCACTGCAAAATTCTAAGGCACCAGACAGAGGGCATTGATTGCCACTGATTAGCCAGCATCCCAGAATCCAGGCCTCTACATTCAAACAACAGGATTTCTTCCCACTGAGGGGAAAAATGCACAATCAACATTCCCTCCCCACTTGGCTCTGTGAAAACAAAATGGATTCCTGTTTTCCCCTCCCCCTCAGCTTTTAGAAAACGGCTGCCTGCCATTCGGCCTTTTAAACTTAACAATTACCAGCAGAACAGGCCAGAACATTACAGGCCCCAAAAGAGACTTTAGGACAGGATGGGCCACGAATGATGGGATTTGCACTACCTTCACCCAATTCACTTCCCAGAAAACACTGTAGCCCCTACAAATCACAAACCAGTCCCAAAATTTACAGTACGGCTTCATTAACTTGATTTTCCTGACTAAGCCTCAGTTAATGGGACATTGTGTATGGCCAGGCCCCAAAAGAGAGTTTAGGACAGGATGGGCCACGAATGATGGGATTTGCAGTACCTTCACCCAATTAACTTCCCAGAAAACACTGTAGCCCCTACAAATCACAAACCAGGCCCAAAATTTACAGTACAGCTTCATTAACTTGATTTCCCTGACTAGGCCTCAGTTAATGGGACATTGTGTATGGCCTGAATTAACAGTAACCAACCTTGGCACACTGAGCCCCTATGACCCATGATTCATTCTACTGCAGTTTGGAGTAGGCTTCAGAGAGGACCATGGATGATGGGACTTGAAGTACCATCACAGGTTATGAGATTTGTAGTACTTTCAAACTCTTCATTCCCCACAGACCAAGGCGGCCCTGAACCACAAGACTAAACTTGGCACACAGTACCCCCATGACCCACACTCCATCCTACTGCAGTTTAGAGGAGGATGGACCATGAAGGATGGGATTTCAAGTACCTCCATTCACTTCCCAAGCCCGCTGCGACCCTCATCCAGTGCATAATCATGACCACACTTGGCACAAAACGCCCCCATGACCCAATGGACGTCCTGATGCAGTTCGGAGGGCGGACCACGGATGATGGGACTTGAAGAACCTCCACTCATTTCACCAGACCATTGCCAACCTCATCCAAACACTGATCAAGACCAAACTTGGCACACAGAGCCCCCATGACTCATTCTACAGTCTGGTGCAGTATTGAGGAGGATGGACCACGGATGATGGGACTTGAAGTACCTCCACTCACTTCCCAAGACTGCTGCGACCTTCATTCAATGACTAATGAAGACCAAACTTGCAACACAAAGCCCTCATGACCCACTCTACATGGTGCTGTTTGGAGGAAGATGGACCATGGATGACGGGACTTGAAGTACCTTCACTCACCTTCTAAGACTACTGCGACCCTCATCCAATGAATGATCAACACTAAACGTGGCACTAAGAGTCCCCATGACCCACTCTACATCCTGGTGCTGTTGGGAGGGGGATGGACCATGGCCTTGCAGTACCTTTACTAACTTCCTGAGACCACTGCAAGCCACATACACATCTACGGTAATAGGAAGCAACCTTGGCACACAATGCCTTCCTCAAATAACCCGGGCACCGCCGAGTCCTCAGCTAGTAGCTGAATAAAACTTCACATTATCTGCTTTGAAGTGGGATATATGGCAGTGTGGACTAAGATATTCCAGTTCAAAGCAGATATTGTGGGTTATTTTGCCATTATATTCTGGGTTATATGGTTGTGTGGAAGGGCCCCGGGGCTCCACTGCCATATAATCTGGAATAAGAAGATAATCTGGGATCAGATCCTGGAATATAAGGCAGTGTAGAAGGGCAGCACTACAAAAAGGCAGCAGTTTCAAAATTCTTACTTTAGTAAATGGCATGGAAAAAGTCTGAGGCAAACTGAAAGAACACACTTTATTGATAGCACTTTCCTTCCGTAAAAATACATTTTCCTCACAATTCTTTCTGGAATTTTTTCTTTCTGGATAAGCCAGAAGAAAATACTTTAAATCGTTGTCTAGATGGCACACTTCATAAAAGAACTTAAACAAGTGAAATTGCACACATTTAAGGAATGAGGTTGCATCCCTTTTGCGGTATGGAGTTCACTAGCCAAATATTTCAGCAAAATGATATACTGCCTTCTAAACCTTTAAATATATTATCAGAGTTCCCTTTAGATATGAATAATGGCTATGTTGCTATTTTACTTTTAAACAGAATGCAGTATCACACACAAAAGACACTTGCTTGCCTTGCATTTGCTAAACAATTCTTCCCCAAAACTGTATAGCTATGTTGATAAATCCACAATGTAAAAAAATGAAAGTGATTTACAAACTGATCATACATCAGGAATTAAGCTCTAGCAGCTGGAAAAGCTTGGAAGAAAAGTCAAATATAAATAACAGACGCCCAACAGATGCTGGCTTCACAGCATGGATATTTGTTTATATGAAAACATGTTACATTTTTGTTTTTAACTCAAAATTTCAGCAGTCATCCAAATAATTGTCATTAAAACAAGCTGCTTCTCTAGTAAACATAGGCCTATTGGTACAATAGCTGTATAATCTATCCTAGAGTAACAAAACTGTTTAATGAACCTGAAATTTTGAACACTGAATTTGAAAATGCAAATGTTTAATAATGTTTTTCAGTTCTTGCCTTATTTTCTCTCTCCATTGATGTCTCTATTTTTTGTTATAATCAATTCCTCATTTTAAATATTGGAAGCTATCATAGAAGCTGTAAAAAAAACAAAAAAACAAATGGAGTATGATTCACAGATACATATACTGCATTAATATCATTTCAGTTTGTCATTCATTAGAAACCAGACTAGAAGTATTATACAAAGATCAGTTCAAAATGTCTCTACAGTGTACTTTTCACATATTAATCTACTGGTCACCATATTTTTTGTGCCAGTGTTGTCCTTCTGTTGTATGTAGTGTATGCTGGTGTAAAATATTTTATACAGTTCAAAAGAATACAAAATAACAGTGTGCTGACACACAATAGTCAGCCATCCATATCCATGGATTCTGCATCCAGATTCAATCACCCATGGCTTGAAAATACACCCGCTTCCCAAAAAATCCAAAAAAGCAAGCCTTGATTTCATCATTTTATACAAGGAACACCATTTTATTATTCTATTTTATATAATGGGACTTGAGAATCCACTCATTTTTAGTGCCCATGAATAGTCCTGGAACTCCAGTGGATACCAAGGGCCCACTGTACATTATAACAGATTTGCAAACTCAGAACATCGCAAGTAAATCAAAGAAACTATGCAAGGACTGAAGAAACCAGAAGCAAAATAGAGGTCATCAGTCACTTGTATATTACATGGTTATTGACCTACATTCACTAATAACATGGCAAAAACAAGTAGACTTTTCAAGTAATTTGACACCCTAAGTGTGTGTGTGTGTGTGTGTGGGTGTGTGTGTGTGGGTGTGTACAGTAAATATTAGTCTTCAATATAGAGAACTACAAGTAGAATAACCCTTACTCAAAATGCTTGCAGCTAGAGGTGTTTTTTTGGATTTCAATTTGTTTCTCTTGTGTGTGTGTGTGTGTGTGTGTGTGTGTGTGTGTGTGAGAGAGAGAGAGAGAGAGAGAGAGAGAGAGAGAGAGAGAGAGAAATACAGATACGTAATGGAATATCTTGGAGATGAAACCCCAGTA
Source organism: Anolis apletophallus (assembly GCA_030556195.1). Classification (NCBI taxonomy): domain Eukaryota; kingdom Metazoa; phylum Chordata; class Lepidosauria; order Squamata; family Anolidae; genus Anolis; species Anolis apletophallus. The sequence continues at coordinate 110,787,255 of JARBWK010000010.1, forward strand.
TAAACATTAGATTCATGCCTTGACTTAAGAATTTAATTGTTCTGTGATGGACTCCTAACTCAAGACACTCTTATCTCAAAACAATTTCCCATTGGCATGTTATTAATCTGTTTCAACCCTCCCTTTTTTGTTACATGTTCTTAAATAACAAAAACTGTATGAACGCACATTCAAAGGGAACAATTAAAAAAGAAGCATTGTTTCCTTTAACTGTCATAATTCCACACTCCCTCCCTCTCTTGCTCTCTCACCCTCTCTCTCTTCATAAAGCCAAAATACCAGAAATGAAAACCACACAAAATCAACTAAACCAAAATTCCTCAAAGTGGACAAGAGCAAAGCAGACAGCAATCTTCCAAAGTGGACAAGAGCACAAGGCATGGAGGCTGCTCCATTGAAACATTAAAGCCCAATACTAGCTCTTAACTCAAAACACTGCTTATATATCAAAGTGAAACTCGGGCCAAGAGATGGCTCTTAACTCAAAATGCTCTTAAGTGAGCATCCTCTTAAGTAGAGGTTCCACTGTACATCTAATACCTATAATCTGAAAAATTATATTATAGATCATATTTTAAAAATTTCTCAGCCACCAACATGGGCAATTTTGGAGTATTTCAGAATTCCGGATAGGAAATGCTACACCTGTACATTATTTTTCCCCTCTTCATAGAAACTTGCCTATAATATATAGGCAGTCCCTGAGTTACAAACATCTAACTTTCCAACGACTTAAGAATGGGTGGTGTGACAACAGAAAGTGAGGTCCCTTCTACACTGCGATATAAAATCCAGATTATCTGATTTGAACTGGATTATATGGCAGTGTAGACTCAGGTAATCCAGTTCAAAGCAGATAATGTGGATCATCTACTTTGATAAATTGGATCATATGGCAGTGTAGAAGGGGCCTGAGAGAAATCTACCACTAGGAAGGGAAGTTCACTCTTGAAATCATGGGGAAGAGGTGTCTCCGTGGAAGCTTTATCACCAATCCTTGTTTCTACAACAAGCCAACATTTTCAAAATCCAATTATCATAGGGACAGAAAGCGAGGTGAAATCTTCTGAACAGGGGCATAGACAAAAAAAGAAATGTTCCAGAGGTTAAACCTTATGTATGCTGTTCAAAACTAAAAGATATCCATATTTGGCTCGAGTTACACTGTGTTGATGTGATATACAGGAATGCTCTGACTTACATACAAATTCAGTTTAAGAACAAACCTACCGAACCTATCTTGTTCATAACTTGGAGACTGCCCTGTACTTACAGCCTATGATCCATGCATAAGTAAACATAACTATGCCGAAATACGGGCCTGCCAAATTAACATTATTGGTCGTCAAATAATGTTGTTCTTCGCTAGAAGTTACTTTCTTTTTCTGGTATGAAACTATCTTCAGGCTATGTATATAAAGTGTGTATGAAACATAAATAAATGTCATGTTTAGACTTGGGTCCCATTGCCAGCATTTCTAGTTATGTAGATCTAAACATTACAAAATCCATAAAAAACGGAAATATGGGTCACGTCTCTTCTCAAACATTTCAGATAAGGAAAACCTCATTAAGAACATAAGAACATAAGAAGAGCCATGCTGAATCGGACCTCAGCCCATCTAGTCCAGCATTCTGTATCACACAGTGGCCCACCAGTTGTACACGGGGATCTCGAGCAGAAGGGAGGGCAAAACCCTGACCTGCTCCCGACCCCCCACAACCAGTACCCAGGGAAATCCTGCCTACCTCAACCAACTCCGAGGTGGCACTTGAATGTCATTGTGTTTAAATAGACAGTCTAATAAAATATAACCATCTTGCCACAATCCCCCTTTAGAGAAACATAAAGTATGTCAATATATAAAATGTAAATAGGCACCAGAACTGCCTAACATCAACCTAATAAATCTGACTTGTTCATTCCTGTATATCACATCAACACAGGCCTGAGTTTCAGTAGCCTAGCTGCTTAAATATTCTAGCTTTTTTTAAAAACACAATAAAAAGTGGTACTACATATCGTTTCCCCCCTACAAATGTTGTTACTATTTTCATTCAGGTCTATCTTACAAAACAGAAACATCAAAGTAAGTTGTAAAACATCAAAGCAAATTGAGTCTCCTTTCGGTCCCCTTCAACACAGCTGTATAAAATCCACATTGAACCAGATTATATGGCAGTGTGGACTCAGATAATCCGGTTCAAAACAGGTATTTACTGTTTAACTGATGTTTTTATTATTTTAAATTGTGCCGTATGTTGTAAACTGCCCCGAGCCTCCGAGATGGAGCGGTATATAAATGTGAATAATAAATAAATAAATATTGCGGATTATCTGCCTTGATATTCTGGGTTTATATGGCTGTGTGGAAGGGCCCTGGGAGAAGAGCTTGGTATAAATACAACAACAACAACAATAAGCCTTGCTGTAGAAAATCTGAGGCACATTGTTTAAAGTGTTTGTGAGGCAGGGGGGGCCTTCCACACAGCCCTATATCCAAGAATATCAAGGCAGAAAATCCCACAATATCTGCTTTGAACTGGGTCCACACTGCCATATATCTGAGTCCACACTGCCATATATTCCAGTTCAAACAGATGATGTGGGATTTTCTGACTTGATATTCTAGGATATGGGGCTGTAGGGAACGGCCCCTTCCACATAGCTGAATAAAAATCCCACATTACCGGCTTTGAACTTGAATATATGGCAGCGTAGACTAAAATAACCCAGTTCTGCCTTGATATTATTTATTTACGATATTTATAGCCCGCCTTTCTCAGCCATACGGCAACTCAAGACGGGTTACAGATTTATTATTTATTATTATTTATTTATGGTATTTGTACCCCGTATCTTCTCACCCTCGCAGGGGGACTCAGCACGGCTTACATTTGCAGCACTACAGGCCGAACTACCACAATACAATTTTAAAATACACCATATAATCAACATCATTAAAAAACACATTAAAAACATTTTAAAAACATTGCATTAAAAACCACTACATAGATTACATTAAAAAAAAACACTACATACAGATTGGTGCGACTCGATGCCAGGCATTCATAAAAGTGGCATTAAAAGCAATCAACATTACAATATAAAACATATATAAAAACCATTAAAACATAATCATCGGTGTCATGCTGTTAAAAATGTTATCCAGTAACATCGCCTAGCCTTTCCATTCATAGTTCCGTGTTATCTATTCCGCTGCATTCTCAAAAGCTTGCTCAAAGAGCCAGGTCTTTACTTTTTTCGGAAAGTCAAGAGGGAAGGGGCCAATCTACTATCCCTGGGGAAGGAGTTCCATAGCCGGGGGGCCACCACTGAGAAGACCCTGCCCTTCGTCCCCGCGAATCGCGCTCGTGAGGCAGGCGGGATCGAGAGCAGGGCCTCCCTAGACCAGTGTTTTTCAACCTTTTTGGAGCCACGGCACATTTTTTACATTTACAAAATCCTGGGGCACACCACCAACCAAAATGACGCTCTAACATAGTAATACATATAGTTAATATGTTTTTTAATGTATTTATACACTCAGTGTGAAACCTGGGCCTGTTTCGATGAAGACAAAATAGAAATCCTGGCAGGAATGGCAGAAAGACACAAACTTCCCACACAGAACTCCCATAACCGAGAGAAAATACTATAAGAGTTTGGTAGGCATTGACCTTGAGTTTGGAAGTTATAGTTCACCTACACCCAGAGAGCACTGTGGACTCAAACAATGTTATGTTATGATGTTGTTTGTTTTCTATCCAGAATCACAATGTTGGAAGGAGGCTCACCACTTTAAGGTCCCTAAAACAGGCATGGGAAAACTTTGGCCCTCTGGGTGCTTTGGACTTCAACTCCCACCATTCCTAACAGCCTGAGGCCCTTTCCTGCTTGAGTGGCTGAGGGGGGGAAAGGAAAAGGGCCTGAGGCTGCTAGGAATGGTGGGAGTTGGAGTCCAAAACACCTGGAAGGTTCAAGTTTGCCCATGCCAGCTTTCGACAGAGACCTCTTCCTCCCTTCCCCTTCGCGCCCTTTCTTCCCCCTCCTGCCAAACACTTACTTTTTCTTCTACACTGCCGCTTCTGCCGCCATTATGATCCGAGGGGGCAGCGTGAGCGTGTTCAGGAGGGGAGGGGGGAGGGAGGAAGACGTGACCCGTGCGGGCGCTACTGCGCAGACTCGCCCCAGAGCAAAGCGAGGCAAAGTGAGCAGAGCGAGGCTGAGAAGAAGGGAGCCCGAGTGGAGAAGAAAAAGTTTTCGGCAGGAGGGGGAAGAAAGGGGATTGGAGGTTCCAATTTCCCACGGCACACCTGAGGATCGCTCATGGCACACTAGTGTGCCACGGCACACTGGTTGGGAAGCACTGCCCTAGACGATCTTAAGTTCCTAGATGGTAAGATGGGCCGGAATCTGGATATAAGACTGTGTGGAGGGGCCCAGAGTTATCTGAGGGCCCTTCCACACAGCCCTCTATCCCAGAATATCAAGGCAGAAAATCCCACATTATTTGAGTGTGGACTCAGATAACCCAGTTCAAAGCAGATATTGTGGGATTTTCTGCCTTGATATTCTGGGATACAGTGCCGTGTGAAAGGGCCCTGAATCCACGCTGTCATATATCCCAGAAATGTGGGGTTTTATTTAGTTGTGTGGAAGGGCCCCCAGATAATCTGGGATAAACAGAAAACCCGGGATGAGCTCCTGGGATATAGGGCCTCTTTGGAAGGGCCCTGAGTACACACTGCAATATAGCCCAATTCAAGGCAGATAATGTGGGATTTTAGACAAAGGCCTTAGGGCCCTTCCACACAGCCCTCTATCCCAGAATATCCAGGCAGTGTGGACTCAGATAATATTTATTCATTTATTTATTTCCATCATTTCTACCCCGCTTCTTCTCAACCCCCGAGGGGGGACTCAGAGCGACCTAACAACGGCAACGATTCGATGCCACATAGTATACATATAATAAGAGCAAACAGTTAAGAATAAAATACATTAAAATACAGCTAGAATTAAAATACATTAAAAATACAATTAACATTAAAATGCATCGTGTACATTCACAACAGTTAAAACAGTATTCCATCCATAAGCATTAGGTCTTGTCCACCAGATTGCCATCTCAATCCAATCAAAGTGCCGTATCGAGCTAAAGTGCAAAGGCTTGGTCCCATAACCAGGATTTCACTCTTTTTTCTGAATGCCAGGAGGGATGAAGCTGATCGAATATCAATAGGGAGTGCGTTCCACAGACGGGGAGCCACCACCGAGAAGGCCCTATCCCTCGCCCCCACCAACCGCATTTGAGATGTAGGCGGGAGCGAGAGCAGGGCCTCCCCGGATGATCCTAAGGTACAGGATGGGACATAGCGGTTGATGCGTTTGGACAAGTAAGCTGGGCCAGAACCGTATAGAGCTTTAAAGGTCAAAACCAGCACTTTGAATTGATCTCGGAATTGGACAGGCAGCCAGTGGAGCTGACACAACAGGGGGGTGGTATGCTCCCTGTATGTAGCTCCCGTTAGTAGTCTGGCTGCCGCCCGTTGGACTAACTGAAGTTTCCAAACTGTCTTCAAAGGCAGCCCCACGTAGAATAACCCAGTTCAAGGCAGATAATGTGGGATTTCAGACAAAGGCCTTAGGGCCCTTCCACACAGCCCTCTATCCCAGAATATCCAGGCAGTGTGGACTCAGATAACCCAGTTCAAGGCAGATAATGTGGGATTTCAGACAAAGGCCTTAGGGCCCTTCCACACAGCCCTCTATCCCAGAATATCCAGGCAGTGTGGACTCAGATAACCCAGTTCAAGGCAGATATTGTGGGATTTCAGACAAAGGCCTTAGGGCCCTTCCACACAGCCCTCTATCCCAGAATATCCAGGCAGTGTGGACTCAGATAACCCAGTTCAAGGCAGATAATGTGGGATTTCAGCCAAAGGCCTTAGGCCCCTTCCACACAGCCCTCTATCCCAGAATATCCAGGCAATGTGGACTCAGATAACCCAGTTCAAGGCAGATAATGTGGGATTTCAGCCAAAGGCCTTAGGGCCCTTCCACACAGCCCTCTATCCCAGAATATCCAGGCAGTGTGGACTCAGATAACCCAGTTCAAGGCAGATAATGTGGGATTTCAGACAAAAGCCTTAGGGCCCTTCCACACAGCCCTCTATCCCAGAATATCCAGGCAATGTGGACTCAGATAACCCAGTTCAAGGCAGATAATGTGGGATTTCAGCCAAAGGCCTTAGGCCCCTTCCACACAGCCCTCTATCCCAGAATATCCAGGCAGTGTGGACTCAGATAACCCAGTTCAAGGCAGATATAGTGGGATTTCAGACAAAAGCCCAGGGCCCTTCCACACAGCCCTCTATCCCAGAATATCCAGGCAGTGTGGACTCAGATAACCCTCTTCAAGGCAGATAACCCAGTTCAATGTGGGATTTCAGACAAAGGCCTTAGGGCCCTTCCACACAGCCCTCTATCCCAGAATATCCAGGCAGTGTGGACTCAGATAACCCAGTTCAAGGCAGATATAGTGGGATTTCAGACAAAAGGCCTTCCAGGCAGGGCCCTCCCACACAGCCCTCTATCCCAGAATATCCAGGCAGTGTGGACTCAGATAACCCAGTTCAAGGCAGATATAGTGGGATTTCAGACAAAGGCCTTAGGGCCCTTCCACACAGCCCTCTATCCCAGAATATCCAGGCAGTGTGGACTCAGATAACCCAGTTCAAGGCAGAAGTGGGATTTGGGATTTCAGAGGCAAAGGCCTTAGGGCCCTTCCACACAGCCCTCTATCCCAGAATATCCAGGCAGTGTGGACTCAGATAACCCAGTTCAAGGCAGATATGTCGTGAGTTCAGCCAGGGCCCTTCCACACAGCCCTCTATCCCAGAATATCCAGGCAGTGTGGACTCAGATAACCCAGTTCAAGGCAGATAATGTGGGATTTCAGACAAAGGCCTTAGGGCCCTTCCACACAGCCCTCTATCCCAGAATATCCAGGCAGTGTGGACTCAGATAACCCAGTTCAAGGCAGATATCAGACAAAGGTGGGATTTCAGACAAAGGCCCCAGGGCCCTTCCTTCCACAGCCCTCTATCCCAGAATATCCAGGCAGTGTGGACTCAGATATCCCAGTTCAACTGGCAGATATGGCAGTGGGATTTCAGACAAAGGCCTTAGGGCCCTTCCACACAGCCCTCTATCCCAGAATATCCAGGCAGTGTGGACTCAGATAACCCAGTTCAAGGCAGATATAGTGGGATTTCAGACAAAGGCCTTAGGGCCCTTCCACACAGCCCTCTATCCCAGAATATCCAGGTGGTGTGGACTCATGTGGGATAACCCAGTTCAAGGCAGATATATCCAGGCAGTGATTTCAGTTCAACAGATAATGTGGGATTTCAGACAAAGGCCAGGGCCCTTCCACACAGCCCTCTATCCCAGAATATCCAGGTGGTGTGGACTCAGATATCCCAGTTCAAGGCAGATAATGGGGATTTCAGACAAAGGCCTTAGGGCCCTTCACACAGCCCTCTATCCCAGAATATCCAGGCAGCCCTTCCACACAAATCCCTCAGATAACCCAGTTCAAGGCAGATAATGTGGGATTTCAGACAAAGGCCTTAGGGCCCTTCCACACAGCCCTCTATCCCAGAATATCCAGGCAGTGTGGACTCAGATAACCCAGTTCAAGGCAGATATAGTGGGGATTTCAGACAAAGGCCTTAGGGCCCTTCCACACAGCCCTCTATCCCAGAATATCAGTTCAAGGCAGTGTCAGCCAAAGGACTCAGATAATCCCAGAATTCAGTGGCAGATAATGTGGGATTTCAGACAAAGGCCTTAGGGCCCTTCCACACAGCCCTCTATCCCAGAATATCCAGGCAGTGTGGACTCAGAATATCCAGGCAGTTCAAGGCAGATAATGATGGGATTTCAGACAAAGGCCTTAGGGCCCTTCCACACAGCCCTCTATCCCAGAATATCCAGGCAGTGTGGACTCAGATAACCCAGTTCAAGGCAGATAATGTGGGATTTCAGACAAAGGCCTTAGGGCCCTTCCACACAGCCCTCTATCCCAGAATATCCAGGCAGTGTGGACTCAGATAACCCAGTTCAAGGCAGATATTGTGGGATTTCAGACAAAGGCCTTAGGGCCCTTCCACACAGCCCTCTATCCCAGAATATCCAGGCAGTGTGGACTCAGATAACCCAGTTCAAAGCAGATAATGTGGGATTTCAGACAAAGGCCTTAGGGCCCTTCCACACAGCCCTCTATCCCAGAATATCCAGGCAGAGTGGACTCAGATAACCCAGTTCAAGGCAGATATTGTGGGATTTTTCTGCCTTGACATTCTGGACGTTCAGTCTTCGGAGGGAGGCGGAAGGGGAAGGAGGTCCGGGGCTGTTTGGGAAGCAGAAAGCCGTCGGTGGGAGAGCAGGCCCTTTGAAGGAAAGGAAAGGAAGAACCAAATAAGGAGTTAAGAGTGACAGAGCTGCGTTTGGGTGCCTCCGTGGACTCTTCCCCGCTCAGCCTGAGGCCTTGCCTTCCTCAGCGTGGAGAAGGCCCAGTTCTCCCCTCACCCTTAGGCCCCGAAAGCCAGGCCTGACTGAAACAGGCTGATTTGCTTGCCGTCGCCACTAATTAGCTCCTCAGCATGGTCAAGAAGAACACAATCCCCGAAGGGTAAGTATCCCCACCACTGCATTCGTGGGGGGGAGTGGCAAAAGGGAAGGGGGTGCTCACAGCCCCACATGCTGCCTGCCCCATGGCAACACACAGCCAGGAAAGGTGAGTATTGGCCAACCAACCACAAGCGGAAGACGCCTCACGCCACCCACCCACCCATCCCCCAGGTGAGTATTGTACCCCACGCTGTTTATCAGGGCGCCGTCGTCGTTTACTTTATTTCTATTTATTTACTTTATTTATTTTCTTTGTTTGCCATTGGCGCCCCCTTGTCGTGGGGGAGAGGCTTGCGTACCCTAATGCAGTCTTTCTCAACCAGTGTGCTGTGGCACGCTAGTGTGCCGTGACGGACCTCCTGCTGTGCCGCAAAAAAGCTCTCTGCCCCCCTTCCTTCCCCCCCCTCCTGCCGAACTCCTGCTGCTTGGGGGAGGAGGAGGAAGGGCTGGGTGGCGGCAAAGAAAAAGAAGAAGAGGCCGGGGCACCACCTCCTTCGGCCGTTTCCCCAGCCAGCCTCCAATCCGCCATGACTCCCACCATGACTCTCGACCCTTGCTCGCTGAAGCCACGTGGAGGAGCCCCGCACACTGAAGTCTGTCCACCGCTTATGCTCCTCCTCTGTGGGAGAGCTGAAGCTGGGGGGAGGGGGAGGGGCATGGCGCGGCCTGGCTCTGCCCCCTCCCCAGGCTTCGGCACTTCCAGCAGCTGCTCCAGCCTTGAGGGGACAGTGCCAAGCCAGCATTGTGCTGGCTCTGGCACCACTGGCTTGGCACTGCCCCCTCAAGGTTGGAGCAGCTGCTGGGAGAGGTGAAGCCGGGGGGAGGGGGCGGGGCATGGCATGGCCTGGCTCCTCCCCCGGCTTCAGCACTCCCATCAGCTGCTCCCAGCAGGCCACCATCCCCCAGCCGTTCTTTACTGTGTTAAGAGTGTCATTTTGTGTCATTTTGGTTGGTGGTGTGCCCCCGGATTTTTTTAATGTTAAAAGTGTGCCGCGGCTCAAAAAAGGTTGGGAAACACTGCATTAGGGCAGTATTTTTCAACCTTTTTTGAGCCGTGGCACATTTTTTACATTCACAAAATCCTGGGGCACACCAGCAACCAAAATGACACTCTTAACACAGTAATACATAGAGTTAATGCGTTTTTAAATGTATTTATACACTTAGTGTGGAAACCTGGACCTGTTTCGATGAACACAATATAGATATCCTGGTTTGGTGGGCAGTGACCTTGGGTTTTGGAGTTGTAGTTCACCTATATCCAGAGAGCACTCTGGCCTGAAACAATGTTGGATCAGGACCAAACTTGGCATGAATAGACCTTGACATTTGGGAGTTACAGTTTCTGGGATTTATAGTTAACACACAATCAAAAAGCATCCTGAACTCTTGCAACAATGGAATTGAACCAAACTTGGCATATTGAACTCTCATTTCCAACAGAAAGTACTGAAAGGGTTTGCTTGGGAATTGACCTTGAGTTTGGAAGTTGTAGTTCACCTACACCCACAGAGCACTGTGGACTCAAACAATGTTATGTTGTTTTTTGTTTTCTATCCAGAATCACAATGTTGGAAGGAGGCTCACCACTTTAAGGTCCCTCTAAAACAGGCATGGGAAAACTTCAGCCCTCTGGGTGCTTTGGACTCCAACTCCCACCATTCCTAACAGCCTGAGGCTTTTTCTTGGTTAAGTGGCTGAGGGGGGAAAGGAAAAGGGCCTGAGGCTGCTAGGAATGGTGGGAGTTGGAGTCCAAAACACCTGGAAGCTTGCCCATGCCAGCTTTCGACAGAGACCTCTTCCTCCCCCTTCCCCTTTGCGCCCTTTCTTCCCCCTCCTGCCAAACACTTACTTTTTCTTCTACACTGCCGCTTCTGCCGCCATTTTGATCCGAGGGGGCAGCGTGAGTGTGTTCAGGAGGGGGAGGGGGAGGGAGGAAGACGTGACCCGTGCGGGCGCTACTGCGCAGACTCGCCCCAGAGCAAAGCGAGGCAAAGGCTGGGAAGAAGGGAGGCCGAGTGGAGAAGAAAAGGTGTTTGGCAGGAGGGGGAAGAAAGGGTATTGGAGGTTCCAATTTCCCACGGCACCCCTGATGATCTCTGTGCCTTGACGGGCCTCCTGCTGTGCCGCTAGAAAAGCTCTCTGCTCCCCTTCCTTCCCCTCTCCTCCTACTGAACTCCTGCTGCTTGCGGGAGGAGGAGGAAGGACCGGGCAGCGGCGAAGAAAAAGAAGGGGCCAGGGCGCCGCCTCCTTCGGCTGTTTCTCCAGCCAACCTCCAATCCGCCATGACTCTCGCCCCTCGCTCGCTGAAGCCCCCTCAAGGCTGGAGAAGCTGTGAGAGAGCTGAAGCCGGGGGAGGGGGCAGGGCATGGCGCGGCCTGGCTCCTCCTCCCCCCAGCATCAGCTCTCCCACAGCTTTTCCAGCCTTGAGGGGACAGTGCCAAGCCAACATTGTGCTGGCTCTGCCACCGCTGGCTTGGCACTGCCCCCCTCAAGGCTGGAGAAGCTGTGGGAGAGCTGAAGCCGGGGGTAGGGGCGGGGCATGGTGCGGCCTGGCTCCTCCTCCTCCCCCGGCTTCAGCTCTCCCACAGCTTCTCCAGCCTTGAGGTGACAGTGCCAAGCCAGCATTGTGCTGGCTCTGCCACTGCTGGCTTGGCATTGCCCCCTCAAGACTGGAGAAGCTCTGGGAGAGCTGAAGCCGGGAGAGGGGGCCGGGCATGGCGCGGCCTGGCTCCGCCCCCGGCTTCAGCACTTCCAGCACCTGCTCCCAGCAGGCCACCACCCCCCAGCTGTTCTTTACTGTGTTAGAGTGTCATTTTGTGTTATTTTGGTTTGTGGTGTGCCCACGGATTTTTTTTAATGTAAAAAGTGTGCCGCGGCTCAAAAAAGGTTGGGAAACACTGCCCTAATGAAGTTGTGAGCTATGCTGGCGGTGGCATAGCCACCGGTAGGGCATCCCACGCCAGACAGGTCACAACCGAAGGGTTTGACAAAGAGCGTCAAAGGGCAGGATGGGCTCTCTAGCCTTTTGGCAACCATCCTAAGAGAAGGAAAACTCTTAAGTTCAAACCCGGGCAGATGGTGCTCATTTAACCCTATAAGGTCAACCATCTAAGACAGTGTTTCCCAACCTTTTTTGAGCCGCGGCACACTTTTTACATTTGCAAAACCCTGGGGCACACCACCAACCAAAATGACACTCTAACACAGTCAAACATATAGTTAATATGTTTTTAAAATGTATTTATACACTCAGTGTGAAACCTGGACCTGTTTCGATGAACTCAACATAGATATCCTGGCAGGAATGGCAGAAAGACACAAACTTCCCACACAGAACTCCCATAACCAAGAGAAAATGCTATAAGAGTGTGGTGGGCATTGACCTTGAGTTTTGAAGTTGTAGTTCACCTATATCCAGAGAGCACTGTGGACTCAATGTTGGACAAGAACAAAACCTGGCATGAATACCCAATATGCCCAAATATGAACACAGATGGAGTTCAGGGGAAATAGACCTTGACATTTGGGAGTTGTAGTTTTATGGGATTTATAGTTCCCCTACAATCAAAGAGCATTCTGAACCCCACCAATGATAGAACTGGGCCAAACTTCCCACACAGAACCCCCAGGAGGCAAGAGGAGGTCTCTACTTGGGGAAAGGGAGGCGGGCCTTCCCAATGCATGGAGAGGGAGAGACCAAGTAGACAATGGGTGGGGAGGGAGGTGTTTGTAATTGTGTGCCTTTATTGAGGTAGGTTTCTTAGGGTTTTTATACGTCAACACACTAGACTCCCCCCCCCCCCCCTTTCCTGGAGTTTCCAATTTCCCACGGCACACCTGATGAACACTGACGGCACACTAGGGTGCCCCGGCACACTGGTTGCGAAACACTGATCTAAGAGAAGGAAACTCAAACCAAACCTACGACCTGAGGACCTTGCTGCCACCATCCTAAGCTTGCTAGGCCCCGGCAGACGAACCTTTGGTTTAAAGGGTGAGGCTAGTTCTGTGCACGCTGCGCTCCACCAGAAAAATCCATTACACAGGCTCGGACACATCCAACCTCCAAATCATCAACTTGCTTGTAGAAAGCGTGGATGAGTCCTTCCTGAATCTTCGTTCGCGAAGAAAAGCCAGAGAGATTTATTTACTTTATTTCTATTCTGTCCTTCTCACCCCACAGGGGACTCAGGGCGGATTACAATGTACACATTACTTTTAGACACACAAACACACAAGACAGACAGAGGCAATTTAACATCTGGCCACCAGGGGGAGCTGTCGCACTCCTTCATTCCTCAGCGTGTTTTCTGGAGATCTTTATTATGGCCTCGTGAATCAGTTAAATTTAGCCTCCCCACTAAGTGGTACCTTAATTTCCTACTTGACAGATGCAACTGTCTTTCGGGCTGCAAAGATTGACAACAGGCTACACAATAGGTCGAGAGCCCGCCTCGACCCGGGCAGGCCTCGAACTCATGACCTTCTCGTCAGTAGAGATCTTATGCAGCTGGCCACATTCCCGGTTCATCAGACACTTCTTCTGTTTTGGCCCACATCTACACTGATCATTTAATGCAGTTCGGAGCTAGTTTCAGGCTGCAGCAGCTAGATCGGTGGTTCTCAACCTTTCTAACACCGTGACCCCTAAATATAATTCCTCATGCTGTGGTGACCCTCCAACCATAAAATTATTTCCGTTGCTCCTTTATAACTGTAATTTTGCTACTGTTACGAATCGCAATGTAAATATCTAATATGCAGGATGTGTTTTCATTGTTATAAATTCAACATAATTAAAACATCGTGATTAATCAGAAAAAAAATATTAGGGGGAGTATGGAAAAACAGATGATGGGATTTGCAGTACCTTCAACGGATTCAGCTCTGACTTCCACAGACCAGTGAGACCGCCACACAGAACTTCCATGTCAAACAAAAAATACTGGACAGTGATTTAGGGGAGATGTAGTTCATGCGAAAGGAAGTCCTTACCATCCAGGCCGCAAACTGGTTCCAGGATTTCCTTTCTGCGCTTTCTTCAGGACTGGTTTGAATCTAACTTCAGTTATTTATTTATTTATATCCCGCTTTTCTTCCCCATCAGGGAGTCATAGCCGCTAACAACAAGGTATAAAACATAGAGGCACATTAGAACAAAAAGGAAATGGTTTGGGAGGCCGTTCCACACAGCCAGAATAAAACTCAGAATATCAAGGCAGAAAATCCCACAATATTAGAGTGTGGACTCAGATAATCCAGTTCAAAGCAGATATTGTGGCATTCTCTGCCTTAGTATTCTGGGAAATAGGGCTGTGTGGAAGGGCCTTGAGTCCACACTCAGATAATGTGGGATTTCCTGCCTTGATATTCTGGGATGTAGGGTTGTGTGGAAGGGCCCTCAGTTATCTGAGGGCCCTTCCACACAGCAATATCCAGAATATCAAGGCAGAAAATCCCACAATATCTGAGTGTGGACTCAAGGCCCTTCCACACATCCATTTAACCCAGATATCAAGGCAGAAAATCCCATAATATCTGCTTTGAACTGGATTATCTGAGTCCTCGCTGCCGGATAATCTGGGATAAACAGAAAACTTGGAATCAGATACTGGGATATAGGGCCTGCCTAGAAGGTCCCTGATGGGCCTCTTCCACACAACTGAATAAAATCCAACATTGTATTTTATTTATTTTATATTATTTTATATTTACTATATTTCTATACCACCCCTCTCAGCCCGATGGTGACTTGAGGCGGTTCACACATAGCAGTCAATGCCCACAATATAAAATACAATTTAAAAACAATTATATAATAGCAGATAAAAACATTAAACAATTTGCAATTAAAACCAAAAAATACAAATCTCAGTGTCTCCTTGTTAAAATCATTTTCTGCTTTGAACTGGAATATATGGCAGTGTAGACTCAACCCAGTTCAAAGAAGATATTGTGAGTTATTCTGCCTTGATATTCTGGGTTATATGGCTGTGTTGAAAGACCCATAGTCAATAATAATAATAAAAACCTAATAAGACAAATTAAATAATTTTAAGTTTGTCAGCCTTTTAGCAAAAGAAATCTAAATTGGTGGGTATTTTCAATATGGGAAATAAGGACATAATCTTCATATTATATATACACATTCAAGAGTATAATCTAGGGCCCTTCCACACAGCCCTATATCCCAGGATATCAAGGCAGGAAATCTCACATGAGTGTGGACTCAGATAACCCAGTTCAAAGCAGATTTTCTGCCTTGATATTCTTGGATAAAGGGCTGTGTGGAAGGGCCCTGGGTTGTCTGTGTCCACACTCAGCTGAATAAAATACCACATTATCTGTTTTGAACTGGAATATATGGCAGTGAGAACTCAGAGCCCTTCCACACAGCCATATATATAACCCAGAATATCAAGGCATAAAATCCCACAGTATCTGCTTTGAACTGGGTTATCTGAATCCATAGTATAAAACCCCACATTATCTGCTCCCCCAACGGATTGTCAGAATTGAATTGCATGGTTGTTCCATGCTTACCAAGTATTTTGCTCATCAGGGTTAGTATCACATGTTCTTATATTCTTGTGTCTTTATTGACATGAAAATACCTAAATGCATTTTCAAAATATAAGTTTAATGCAATTGCATAACACATATTTTTAATGGAAAGGGTTTTTTTTATTTTGACCTTTTTTTTGATAAAGCTGGATCGCTTTATCAAAGTTATAAATTGAGTGCCGTTAATAGACAAATAGAAGTAGTACATATTGAGCATCCCTTAATCAAAATTCTAAAAATGTCCAAAATCCCAAATTATCCACACAGGTGATGAAGCTAGTGGCATCTTTCCTTTTTCATAGTTCAGGCTACACAAACTTTGTTTCATGTCCAAAATTATTAAAAACATTGTGTAGTATTATAGGCTATGTGTATAAGATGTTCAAAAACCTAAAAACATTTTGTGTTTAGACAGGTCTCATTTCCAAGATAGCTCGTAAAGTGTATAAATGCTGTTATTTCAAAATTCCAAACACCACCAGTCCTAAACAATCTGGATAAGGGGCACTCAAACTGTACTTCTAAACAATGATATTTCTAAAAGGTTATGTGATGTGGTTCCAATAAATAATTTGTTATGACTCAAACACGCTTCAGTTTGATATTTTTCAGTTCTCTCCTATTTCCATTCGTCATCCACAGTCTTGTAACCTTCTGTTAAATTGCCAACATACTATGTGTTTCAAGTTTCGTTTACCTGATTTTAATTATTAATATAAAAGTTCAGAAACCTTAGAAAAGATTTGATATGTGAACTTAGATTCTAAATTAATTGACATTATTTGTTAGATGTTGAGAATGTTTTTAAATGACAGCTGAAACAAGTGCAGCTGATAAGAAATTGATCCATTCAATTACCTCTTGGTCAGCACATGGGAAGTGAACTCAGTCATAGCATTGAGAGAGCAGCTTAAAATGGGTATTAATATGTGAAGCTTGATACCCATGCAATTGAAAAACAAGAAAGACTCTCACAAATTAAATGCAATCGAAAGACAAAGTTTTCAACATTAAGCAATTAACTAAACAAAGATGGGGAGGGGGCTTAGACTTTCTGGGAATTTTGAACCATGGCGTACATATTTCATCCTTTTATTGGCCATGCTTATCTGGGGCTTTTCAAAACTGACGTTGTAATAGCCTAGAAGTTGAAATGATCTGTACTACATAGCCAGATAAATCCTAACTTTATAGACCGGGGTGCCCACACTTTTTCAGCATGCGAGCTACTTATATTAAAACCAAGTCAGAAAAATCTACCTACCTCCTCAAGGCTGGGGAGGGAAGGGGGCGGGACTTGGCCAGAGGGGGTGGGGCCAGGTTGCACCAAGCCCCGCCCCTTCCCCCTCTGGCTTTGGAGCTCCCAGCAGCTTCTCCAGGCTTGAGGATGGCAATGCCAAGCCAGTGGTGACATAGCTAGCACAAGGCTGGCTTGGCACTGCCATCCTCAAGCCTGGAGAAGCTCCTGGCAGAGCGGAAGCCACAGTGAAGCGGAGCCAGGCCGGGCCAAGCACCGCCCCCTCCCCTCTGGCTTTGGAGCTCCCAGCAGCTTCTCCAGGCTTGATGATGGCAATGCCAAGCCAGTGGTGACATAGCTATCACAAGGCTGGCTTGGCACTGCCATCCTCAAGCCTGGAGAAGCTCCTGGTAGAGCGGAAGCCACAGTGAAGCGGAGCCAGGCCGGGCCAAGCACCGCCCCCTCCCCTCTGGCTTTGGAGCTCCCAGCAGCTTCTCCAGGCTTGAGGATGGCAATGCCAAGCCAGTGGTGTCATAGCTAGCACAAGGCTGGCTTGGCACTGCCATCCTCAAGCCTGGAGAAGCTCCTGGTAGAGCGGAAGCCACAGTGGAGCGGAGCCAGGCCGGGCCAAGCACCGCCCCCTCCCCTCTGGCTTTGGAGCTCCCAGCAGCTTCTCCAGGCTTGAGGATGGCAATGCCAAGCCAGTGGTGACATAGCTAGCGCAAGGCTGTCTTGGCCCTGCCCTCCACAAACCTGGAGCAGCTACTGGGAGTGCCGAAGCCAGGGAGGGGGTGGGGCTTGGTACGGCCTGGCTCCGCCCCCCTCTGAGAAGCTATCAGGCTGGGATTGACCTCCTTCAGTCCCGGGATCAACTGGTCGATCGCGATCGACTTCCTGGGCACCCCTGTTATAGACCAATCATGTTGTCTCCAATGTACAGCAGATCACTATGTAACACGATTTTTGTTCCTAGCTTATAAATGTCATTTCCTAATTGGTTCTATCACTAAAAATGGAAAAAGTGTATTAAACTGCAAAAACTATGTTTTTGTGGGACATCCTGCAGCACATTTTGCTGTGGTGTTTCAATGAATATCTCATAGAATTTCAACCAGTTTAACAAAACCAGAAATTTTTGGAGTATAACAACTACTTTCAAAGTAAGTACCGCACAATTAAACAGGAAATAATCCTTTCAAATCAGGAACAGAAATACTTGACCTGTTCCATCTCAGAATCATGGAAACAATATTTTATTCCCAGCAGGATTGGCAGGTATTATGTATTGTGATAATCTTTTCAGTAAATTGGATATTCCAATAATTTTCTAAAACTTCTCTTAAGTTGTGGAAAAACTTGTAAATCGATATCCCACACCATTACCAGGCATGTAGCCAGGGGCTAAGGGGGCTTCAGCCCCCCCAAATTCTCAGGGTGGTCATGAAAAGGCCTTACTGGTACATTATTTAAACTGTTATGTTTATTCATATCATGATCTGATCACCATGCTCATTATATCCCACATTAATGGGGTTATTGGGATAACAATACAAAAGGTTTGCTAGGGTAGACCCTCTTCCACCCAGTCTCAGCCCCAAACCAAACTCAGCCCCCCAAATCAAAATCCTGGCTACGGCCCTGACCATTACTGTATATTAATTCCACTTGTGATTTGGCTGTAGTATATGCTGCTTCAGAGCTTTTTAATCTCTTCTAGAGATTTTTAAAAACAAAGGCTGAATGGCCATCTGTTGAGAGTGCTTTGATTGGGTATTCCTAAATGGCAGGGAGTTAGATTTAGGCATAAGTGGAACCTAAGAAACAATATATTAACACCAATTTCAGATTAATGAAGTCGATATTTACACAAGAAGCAATACTGCTAATACGAGCTTTAGATAATTTTGGAGTTGTATGTAATCCGAATAGTAACAGACTTATTTTTATTAACTTTCTAAGATTGTGAAACAGTCCTTTGTTGAAAGGAAGTGTTATGAGAGAGCCATCACTTCTGAGCATGTTCTAGACCAGGGGTGCTCATTATGGTGATCGGGAGCACCTAGGTGATCTGCAGCCCTCTTCCAGGTGATCTTTGGGCCTCACCAGCCGGATGGCGCACTTCTGCCATGCGCACACACGTGCGCTCCCGCCGCTGCCTTCACAGGGTTTCTTTTGCCAAAATGACGCTTTAGTGGTCGGGCCCTGGCGCTCATATTGCCACGCCCGGTGTGTTAACATGACCGCCCATTGGTTGCCTCGGGGGGGGGGGAGCAAGGTGAAGGCATGCGCACGGATAGGATGCGAGGCTGTGGGAGGGATGGAGGGAATGTGTGTCTGTGTGTGAGAGAGAGCCAAGGAGAAAAAAAAGAAAGAAATCCAGAGAACTTTTTCGGATCCTTTTGGCAGGCAGGCAGGCAGGCAGGCGGGCGCTGGAAGGAGAGAGGGAGAGAGAGAGAGGCGAAGGAGGCCGGGCAAAGTGGGGCAAAGCCAAGCAAGCACCGCCGCAAACCCTGCTGCTGCCCTCGGGACTCCCATTCCAAGCCGAGAGCTGGGCGAGCGAGCTGTGTGGGGCTGCTTTCTTTCCTTGGTTGGGGGCGAGGAGGGAGGGCTCCGCCGTGTTCCTGAACCCGAGGAGGAGGGGGCTGCAGGGATGGAGACTCCACTTGCTGCTGCTGCTTGTGCCCTCGCTGCCTTTCTCCGCCTCGCCCTTCCTCGCCCTCGAAGGAGAAAGGTGGCAAGGGCCCACAGGAGAGAGAGAGGGTGGCTCTTCAGAGCCGGCTAGGAAGAGCCACCCCCCTCTCTCCCCCCCCCCATGGGCATGGACTGCCACCAGTGGGAGGGGTCCTCCTTCCTGCCAGCCGTCCACTTGGGCGTCCTTTTTGAGTGAGACCCTCGGAAGGAAGGAAGGGCGCCCCCCACTGTATCTGTCACTTTGGGGAAGCACCTCTTCCACTCTTCCTTCTCCTGCCCAGGTAAGGAAGCCTCGCGGGAGGAGGGAGGGGGAGGCTGCCGTGGGGAGGCTCCAGCCTCACGTGAGTCCCTATCTTGGTTGAGTTTCCTGGCCCAGGCAGCAGCAAGGCGGCCCCTCTTCCCAGCCCTGTGCCTTCCGAGCCGCCGCCGAAGCCATATCTTGCCGGAGCGCTGGCGGGTGCGCCTATAAATACCCTCCTGCTGTGCGTGGGAGGGGCCTGCTGTGCACGCAAGAAGCAGGATGGGATGGGGACTTCCTGCTTCGCGAAAGCACGCCGCAGGAAGGAGGAAGGCAATGAAGACATTTAGAGAGAGCGCACACGCAGGCAAGGAGGATCTCCTTCCCGGGTGCGGGCGGCGGCGAGTTCGTGGGCAGGCAAGAAAGAAGTGTTTCTAGACTGTTCTAGACTGTCTCCTATTCCATAGACTAAAGCATGTGAAAGATAGGTGAACTATTCAGTACTACTCATGCTTATATTTATCTAATACAGGACAGATTCAGCATCACTTAACTGGAATTTCAAAATCTGAAATACTCCAAAACTGTCCACATGGGTGGTTGAGATACTTTTGCTTTCTGAGGTACATAAACTTTGTTACATTTGCTATCAATCTGTATCCTCTCTCAACTCAAACTTTTAGTTGGTTTGTGTTACGCGCATTACAGTAAACAGAATTGTTACTTGCTCTATATTTTTCTGGTTATAGCAGAGTGTATCTTTAATTAACTTATGCAGCCATTCAAAGCCATTCTTCGTGCCACTTGGCCAGCTGTTTTGTAATATAGAATATCCCCCTGATCCTCCAGTTTTTCATTGCATTTGAGAAAACCTAGTTTGCTGTTGGTGGGGGGCGGGGGAGTGCCATTTGAGGATATCCTAAAATATTTTTGAACTTATGTAAAATTTTGATACTTTGTCCTTTCCACCCAGCAACTGTTTTTGACTCAATTTCTCTCAGCTCTGAGTATCTGAGTTCTCTGTTTAAAAGGGCAGTGAGCTCATCTTACAATTCAGTTGGATAAGTTTTTGCTAGAATTTCATTGTTCACATGTTGCTTTGTAGGACCCTGCAGAGATCAGATGAGCATTGCTAGCTACTCAGAGCTACTTTTGGAGGAAAAGTAATACATGAGGAACAGGGGCAGTAATTCATTGTAACCACAAATGTGCTGCATGCATGTACACCAGGCATGGGCAAACTTAGGCCCTCCAAGTGTTTTGGACTTCAGCTCCCACAATTTCTAACAGCTTTTTTACATGGTTTGATTTATCTCCTATTTTAGCAGAAGCTCTCTAAATTGTCGTGTCCCCCCCCCCAACATTACAGTTGCTCATTGAGTTCTGTTTTGTTGATGATTAGGGGTTTTTGTCCATGAAATTAGTTGCATTGTGTTTCAACAAATGTCCATTTTAAGGTGGTGGGTGTCTTGGGAAGCATTATGTTGCCTTTTTTTTTACAACTTCATACATTGTAATGTATGTATTTTGTGAAGTTGGTTATTTTTCAAAAATAAAGTTATGATAGAATACTGGCTCATCTGTTTTTCTAGTACAGAAAGAGATCCTGAGCTGGTACCTCTGTTACAGATATGGATTGTTATTCATTGGACAGCCTAAGATAATTTTCTATTGCTCTATACATGCTGTATTTTGGCTGTATTTCCTTTCCCTACTTTTCATTTTCTTCATTAGATCACAAGCCATATTTTTAACTGTAAATTTCCTTGTGTACATTGAAAGAAAAATAGGTTAGTATATTTGCATTTGCATAATATATAAAAGTAGATTTTTTTCTTTTTATCCAACAGAAAGCTTAACATGAAACACAAAATAACTTCATTTGAAACACCTCAACAATTCATGTAATTTAATAGCTCTTAACTAGTGTTAGCTAAAATTGGCAAACCAGAATTAAAGATTTATTTATTTATTTACATCATTTATATTCCGCCCTTCTCACCCCGCAGGGGACTCAGGGCGGATCACAATGCACATATACAGGCAAACATTCAATGCCACAGTCATACAACATATATAGACAGACACTCAGAGGCAATTTAACATTCCAGCTCCTGGCCACCAGGGGGAGCTGTCGCATTTCTTCATTCTTTTTCATACTTCCTGGAGATTTTATGGCCTTGTAAATCAGTTAAATTAGCCTCCCCACAAAGTGGTACTTAAATTTCCTACTTGACAGATTCAGCTGTCTTTCGAGTTGCAAAGGTCGACAACGAACTACACAATTTGGTCGAGAGCTCACCCCGGGCAGGCCTCGAACTCATGACCTTCTGGTCAGTAGAGATCTTATGCAGCTGACTCCCAGCAGCTGCGCCAGAGTCCTGGTGATTTCAAATTATTTTGCTAACTCCATCAGTGTGATATCTAAAACTCTGTCACTTCAGTCAGTACAGTCAATCTCTGAAAGCTGCTACATCACGGAAATGAATGATTTTTTAAAAGTTTTGAAAGAAAGAAGCATGCAAGCATCCAACCCAGGGCCCGGGAACCCATGGCCCGCGAGCCATATGTGGCTCTTTCGAGGATTCTATCTGGCTCCGCCTGTCCCTCACATGCCGGTCCTCAGCTGCGCGCGCTGCCATCACCCTCCTTCGCCTCAAATTCCACGCGCAAAGCTGAGAGCTGGCATGGAGAGTATCCGGAGGCCTTCCGAAGAGAGAGAGCCTCCTTCCTCTGGAAGTGAGCTCACATAGCGGCCGTGGAAGACCCATAGAGAGGCGGAGCTTCTTCACGGCAGTCGAGCAGCCCAGCACTCTTTCTCCTCGGGTTCCCTCAGTTCCATCTCCACCCGCCCAGCTCAGCCCGGCCAGCGTAGCCGCCAGCACCTCCGCCCCCACGCTTCACCCCAGCGCCTCCCGCCGCCTGGAAGGAACAGAGGAGAGGAGAAGCCCAGCCCATGGTGCCTCAGCTCCCGGGCTCCTAAAGCGGCTTCTCTCTCTCCGGAAGGCCTCCTTTTTCCCTCGTCAACAGGCCCCAACACACCACTTGGATCCTTCTCTCAGAGAGCGGGAGGAAATGGCAGAAGGAGGAAGAGAAGCTCACTTCCAGAGGAGGGAGGCTCCTTCGCTCTCTCTCTCTCTCTCTTTCTCTCTCTCTCTAGAAGGCCTCCTTTTTCCCTTGTCAACAGGCCCCAACTCTCCACTTAGCTCCTTCTCTTCCTCCTTCTGCCACTTCCTCCTGCTCTCTGAGCAGAGCCAAATGGAGTGTTGAGGCCTGTTGACAAGTGAAAAAGGAGGCCTTCTGGAGAGAGAAAGAGCGAAAGAGAGAGAGCCTTCCTCCTCCGAAAGTGAGCTCCTTCTCTTCCTCCTTCTGCCACTTCCTCCTGCTCTCTGAGGGAAGGAGCCAAGTGGAGTGTTGGGGCCTGTTGACGAGGGAAAAAGGAGGCCTTCCGGAGAGAGAGAGAGAGGCTGCTTTAGAAGCCCGGAAGCTGAGGCACCATGGGCTGGGCTTCTCCTCTGCTCCTTCCAGGCGGCGGGCAGCGCTGGTGCGGTGCGCGGGAGCAGCGGCGCTGGCGGCAACGCTGGCTGGGCTGGGCTTGGCGGGCGGAGATGGAGTTGAATCCCGAGGAGGAAGGGGCCTGCCGGTCTTCATGGCTCCACCGGTGAGCGGCCTGAGGGAGCTGCAGGTGCAGCGCAGGGAGATGCAGGCCCGCATGGAGCTGCTGATCATGGAGACCCTCTGATCTCGAAAGCGTTTGTGTGGGAGAGAGGGAGGGAAGGAAGGAGGCTCCTCCTCGTTCCTCTCCTCCGTCCCTCCCGACAGACGGAAAATGGCGGAGGCGTTTCTTGGCAGCGCTTGGCATCCCTCAGGTGAGTGAGGGAAGGTGGAGGCACCGCTTGGAGCAACCCTGCCAGGCCCTCAGCGGCTCACCCCTTGTGAGGGTTTCCTGGCTTAACCGGCGCAGTGGCCTCGCGCTCCTTTGGCCGAGGGGCACATGCGCAAGAGGGGAGGAAAGACCCTCTTCAAGGGCCTGGAGCGTGCCTACGCTCTTCAGCAGCTGCACAGAGCAGCACATTTCACACTGAGACAGCTAATTGCCACCTTCAAGCATTTTTTTATTTACGACATTTATATTATATGGCTCCCACTGAAAAAAAAATCCAAATATTTTGCTTTCATGGCTCTCTGAGTCAAAAAGTTTCCCGACCCCTGATCTAACCCATAGTTTGGGTCAGTTTAACATAACAGGTTTTTTTATTTATTACTATGATAGTACTAGCTCTAGTTCCTGCCTTGAAATGGGATAATTGTACAAACAGAGTATATAAGAATGGAAGATTCTCCTGAAGATCGGGAGATTTGCAGCTTGGAGAAAACCTTTTTTGAATGCTTCTAAAACATGGCCATACAGCCTGAAAAACCTACAACAACCCAGGCATACTAGTCATT
This sequence comes from Anolis apletophallus, assembly GCA_030556195.1. Taxonomy (NCBI): domain Eukaryota; kingdom Metazoa; phylum Chordata; class Lepidosauria; order Squamata; family Anolidae; genus Anolis; species Anolis apletophallus. The sequence continues at coordinate 110,811,138 of JARBWK010000010.1, forward strand.
TTATTTGGTTCTGTAGGAATAAAAGTGTTATCTTCATTGGATAACCTTTTTCCATATATAAAATAGAATCCTAGAGTTGGAAGAGAAAACAAGAGCCATCCAGTCCACACAATGAAAGCACTCCTGACAGATTGCCTCAGTTTAAAAACTTGCAGAGACCACCAAATATTTGAATGATACAACAGTGTGTGTGAAAGAGGATATTCCCTACTTAGTTTACTACTACTGCATTTAAAGGATCACATACTCAACTCTGTACGAGCACATTTTGTCTGAATCTTGAAATAAAACGAATTAAACTTATAATAAAGCGCTGAACTTGCTTTGTATATTTTGGAGAATCTGATTCAATAAAAGTTACCAACTGTACTTCTGTGTCTCTTTATTTCATTTATCACATATTGGAAGTCTTTTATTTAATTAATGTGATGGTAGAAATATTAATTTCACTTGGGAGGGTCAAAACTAAGGCAAATAAAACTTTCAACATTTTTCTGTTTTGGATTAGCATGCTTTCAACAGCCAAGAAAGATTCCAACAAGCATTCTATCCAACAAAAATGTGGCATATTATGTAGGCCAGATATTCAGTAGAAGAGGTGGTTCATGAATAAATCTGAGTACAGAAGGAAAAGTCTGTTGTGGACGAATACTTCTTATTAAATAATTTGAAAATACGTTTTTAACTGGGCCTTAGATAACATCTTAGACAGTAGCTCATCTCAGTTTATCCATCAAAGCCATTGTAATTGTTGTAGTTGTAGTTGAAAACATGGAGAGGTATACATGTTTCCCATCCATCCTTGGAAGTAAGTGTTGTTAATAGAGTAGCAGCATGGCAATAATTGTACATGTGGATATTTTTGTTATTAATACAATCTAATATATGCTACTGTCTGTTTAAGTTCTGTTAACTGCTGATAAATCATGACATGTCGTGTGTGCAAAAATGCTTTGAGCATAGTAGGTTGATGTGCTTATGTTCCTAGTTATTCCCTGCATTTTTGTCCCTCAGAAATGATAAACACTATTTTCATATCGTTTATTCACACACATACACACACACACATATATAAAGCAGCCTTCCGTTTCACATGTAGTAAACTCCAACAAAAACTCAGAGACATTGTATTGTTGTTGGATGTTTTTAATTTGTATTAATAGCATTGAATCTTTGCTGTAAGCCGGTCTGAGTCCCTCTACGGAGGTGAGAACATCGGGATACAAAAGTTTTAAATAAATAAGTCCGTCCAGCAGTTCACCTACTTTGGAAGCATCATCTCTTCAGATGCCAAGATTGATAAAGAGATAGATCACAGATTAGCAAAGGCATATAGTGCATTCGGAAGGCTTCACAAAAGTGTCTGGAGCAACAAGCACCTGAGGCAAAGCACCAAAATCAGTGTGTACAGAGCTATTGTACTGTCCATCCTCCTATATGTGTCTGAAACATGGGTCACCTATCGCCAACACCTATAACTCCTCGAACGCTTTCATCAGCGCTGTCTTCGCTCAATCCTAAACATACACTGGACCGACTATGTGACGAATGTTGCTGTCTTTGAGCAAGCAGGGATCACCAGCATTGAGGCCATGCTGTTAAGTACACAGTTGCGCTGGGCAGGGCACATCTCTAGGATGGAGGACCACCGCCTCCCAAAGATACTACTCTACGATGAACTCACCATGGGTCAGCGCAAGAGAGGCGCCCCAAAAAAGAGATATAAGGACTCCCTGAAACAACATCTCAGGCTCGGCCAGATTTATCACCAACAATGGTCCACCCTGGCTTCACATTGGGAGGCATGGAGACGCACTATCTATAATGCTGCGGCCTCTTTCGAGAAGTTACACAGAGCGAGTCTCGTAGAAAGAACCGCAACTTAGAAACAAAATAATCCAAGGAGACTTTGCTGTGCTTTCTGCAACCAGATTTTCGTATCTCGGATTAGCTGCCTTAGTCATCAACACGCTTGTAGAAAGCGTGGGATGAGCCCTTCCTGAATCTGAATCTTCATTCACGAAGAAAAGCCACTACCATTCTAAAATATATCTCCAGTTCATAGATAAATGCACATTATTGAGCTCTGGGCCTGTCTATGATTAAAATATGACGTATTTGTCATATAACATACCTGATGCCGTTCTGCTATCAGAAGAGTTACAGGCAATCTTAAGTGCTTGTACTCATGTGTAGGCTGCAAGGACCCCAGAATAGCACATGATTCATTCACTGCTCTGAGTACTATAGAACATAAGAACCTCACAAGCAGAAAGATGGTGTAGCAATATAAAGGAGGATTAAAGAGGTCAGTTATGCTTCCCCCCCCCTAACATTCCTACATTCTGAGTTTATATACCCCTTATGAGGCTTGCTAACAGAAAAAATACCATGCTTATCCTATCACAGACCAGGGTAGGTATGCTGTTAGTGCCATTTCTCACATTTCCCCCTCTAATTGAAAAGTTAGTTGATATTTTAGCATCATTCGAAAAATCAGGACGTATGAAATTTCTCGGACAGTATAGACAGCCTGAAAGGGAACTCTTGGTTTTTATGCAGACTGAAAGAACGCTAGTGCTGTAAAGATAAAATTCCAAATAGAAGCATACTTTGAATCCTCTATCTAGTCTGATGTTTAGTTGTCTTTTAAACATATTTTCCTGTTATATACCATTGGGCAAGTCTTGTCCAATGGCAAATAAAAGTTAAAACAATGCTAATGAGTTCCATGTGTTTAGTTTTATTATCTGTTTTCAACATAGGAGGAAACAACTTGTTTGGTTTCTATTACTAACTAAACAATTGGGTTGCATTGTTCAAAGGTCCAATCAAAGTGAAACAGATGTAATTCCCATCCCTATCTTTTAGATCAGTGGTTTCCAACCAGTGTTTCTTGGAGCCCTAAGGCAGTGGTTCTCAACCTGTGGGTCTCCAGGTGTTTTGGCTCACAACAGCTGTTAGGATTTTTGGGAGTTGAAGACCAAAACATCTGGGGACCCACAGGTTGAGAACCACTGCCCTAAGGGGATCTGCGTACACTTCCCAAAGGCTTCATGGCCACTCCAGGGGGAAAAATGGAATAAAATAAAAAAACAAAAAGCAGAATCAAAATAAAACTAGAAATTACATTCCGAACTTAAATTTTCCAATGTTAATTTTGCACCTCCTCTAGCAGATGACGCTTGGTTGTTCTGCCACCACTAGCTACAAAACTATTGTAGTGTGAGACAGACAAGACAGCAAAGCTGAGCGGAGCACCAGCCTGTCGCATGCATAGAAATTGATTCTTAAAAGGGCTTCATGAGTCTAAAGGATTGGGAATCTCTGTTTTAGACTGGGGCACTAGCAGCCACTTGTCAGCTAATCTAGATTATGTCTGGTGTCACTTGCTGTAACCTTCCTACCACCTGAATACCCAAATTGTGATAGTAATTAAACCACATAGAGTTACCATTAACATTCCACAAACATTCTTAAGTATTGTAATTTCAGATAATAATACCAATAATTGGTATTATTTTAAGCTATTCAATATATATGTAAGAATAGATATAAATGTATACATATACTGTACATACATACATAGATACATACATACATGCACACGCATAGATTCATTCCACTTGGGAAGAAAGGCATGTTAATGTCTGGGCAGGCATGTAGCCAGGGGGGGCATCAGCCCCCCGAAATTCTCAGGGTGGTCCGCGAAAAGGCCTTACTGGTACATTATTTAAACTGTTATGTTTATTCATATCATGATCTGATCCCCATGCTCATTATATCCCACATTCATGGGGTTATTGGGATAACAATACAAAAGGTTTGCTAGGGTAGAACCTCTTCCACCCAGTCTCAGCCCCCCGAATCAAAAATGTCTGGGTATTAAACCTTATTATTTCACATTGTATTGCATATTGAGTACATTACATTAGACCCATCACAATGTTACTTTTTCATCAGATCATTTCATATTCAGCTCTTTTACAGGCTTCGTAATAATATAAGAACACAATCCTTCTAAACAACTAAATAGAACTATGTATTTCTCATGTTCTCCATAGTTTCACATAGTGTCTGCTACTGCAGAGATATTTCATTAAGGCTTCCACATGTATTCTCTCTTGTGTCATATCCATAACCACTTTAAAATTACAACTAAGCCAATTATCCATTCAAGTTTATAATTCGATCTGTACTATGACTAGGCATTCAACACTGTATCTCCTTCCGTATTATTAGCATCTTAACAGTCCCCATTATATAAACAGTTGTCATCCATTTCAAGCATATTGGGACATATATATCCAGTGTCAGTATAAGCATGTTTGGGTAGCGTTTCCAGGCAGTTCGTCAGGAACTGTGTTGTTTATCAACAGCCCTCTGAAGTGGAGACATGCCAAGTGGTAGTCTTGATATATAAGCTCACGATTTTTTTATTCCGGCATACCCATTCAGCCTGCTAGCTATCCAAATCAAAATAGGATCTTTACATCTCAGTTACATTAGAAATAACTTTATCCAATGTTTCATGTTGCACTTAGAAGTCTTTTACTGCCTTGTCTATTGTACTAACAGGGTGCATTCCCAAGCATCTTCTAGTCTTATCTTTATTTACATTTCACTGAATACCTGGCATTTCCCCCCAACTGAACATAGTTTCTTAATGACTATGAATGATACAAACACACCATCTCACATATTTAATTGCTCATGTTAATCCTGATGCTCTATATATAATAATCCTGAAGATTACATTGAGAATTCTGTACTTTATGAGTACACTAGAATATATACTAAGCTTTGCCCAGGTGTCGAAGGGACCAATGTGCCCCTACTTTCATCCCTATTTCCCCCTTCCCTCATAGCTTTTCCCTTTCTCTTCCCTTTTCTCATTCCTTTTCTTTCCTTTTTCCCTTCCCCTTTTCTCCCTTATCCAGTTTTTAGAGGGACTAGCTCACAATGTTTCCATGGCAATACAGCTCTCTTTTGTGGCTCTTTCCTCCCTTCCCTCATACACAGGTCACTTTTCTTTCCCAATGACATAGAGGGCCACTTCACCTAGCAACAGCCCATCCAGTGACATCACAGAGGGCCACGACACCTAGCAACAGCCTTTGTGGGAGAGACAGTTATATTTTGACCTTTATATATACAGATGATCAGGACACAAAGTTATCACTAAATAACTGTAACAAGAAACTTTAGTTTACAGTATTCCCTCGCTACTTCGCAGTTCGCTTATAGTGGACTTGCTGTTTTGCGGATTTCAAAAAATATTAATTTAAAATATATATCATGGTATTTTCGCTGTTTTGTGTGTCTTGCTGCCGCCGCTCTCCAGAGCACTTTCCCTCCTCAGTCCTCCCTCCCTCCAGCCTTGAAGGGCCTTTCTTTCCTTTCGTTCACTTTATTTTAAGTTTATAAAGACTTAAAATAGTGTATGAATATTAAAATAAATAGAGCGTCCCTACATCGCGGTTTTTCACTTATTGCGGAAGGTCCTGGAACACAACCCCCGGAATTAGTGAGGGAACACTGTAGACAAGGGGTGGGCAATTATTTTTTCCAAGGGGCCACACGAGAGCCAAAAAATATTATGGGGGGCCGCACCTGAAGGCGGAACTACATGCTAATCTACAGTACATTATTTATTTACACTATATATTACACATAATTAATATTTACATATTAATATATCAATATATATATTATTATTAATATTATATAGTATATATATAGACATAATATATTGAAATTATAATATATAATATAACATATTATTTATATTATTTTTTTTATTATTATAAAATTATTATACAATAATAATAAAAATCACTAAAATAAAATAATGCTTCCTTGTAGTCCCCTTCTCTGGAGAGTTTTATGCAGAGGCCAGGCAGGGGAGGCAAGCCAGGGGCCCTTAGGAGGGCCGGATAGAATCGGCCAAAGGGCCGCATCCGGGCCCCCGGGCCGCAGTTTGCCCACCCCTGCTGTAGACCCAAAACAAAAAGATTTCAAGATTGTTGACTGTAATGTGGTAATTCAAACATGTATCAATGCCTTTCCCTCCTGGATTGCTTTTCCCTCCTGGATCCAAGTCAAAAGTATCCTAAGAGCTTAGGACTGTGTTACTTAAAGGTCCCCCTCTTTCCACATGTAGCTACCTGAACCTGTCCATATAGCCTTACTTTTCCATGATCAGGTGAATACAACAAGAGCACACACCCTTGCTGCAAGAAAAGTCCTAGCTGTTTTTGCTAGTGACAATTTTAATTTCCTCATTCCTCCATGATCGTCACTTTGGATCAGTGCTATGGGACCCAGAGGTCCTGTGGAGAATTTGAAAAATTGGGTGCTAGTTATCAGGGGCGGTCTAAGGTAATTTTAAATGGTAGGCGAACATTATTTTGGTGCCCCCAAACATTATTTTGCCCCCATGTAAAACAAATATACAATTATAATATCACAATACCATTAGTAGTATTATATTGTATCAATGTATATACAATATATTATACCATACTCATGCTATATTATATCATAATTATATTATACTACATTACAATATAATTATATTATAATATATTGACATTATAATACAATATAACATTCTATTATATTATTATTATAAAATAATATATAAAATTATTTATTTAAATAAAATTATCCTCTACTAAATATTTTCATTACTCCTATAAAACTCAAATAACCCAAAATAAAGTAAAATAAAATATTATATATTACTATTTTGTACAATACCACTATACTGCAATATTGTTTGTAATATTACATGTAATATAAAATATATCATTATTCTATTGTTATATTGTATTTGTATTATATTGTATGACAATGTTAAGCAGAACTGTATAATAATCAACAAGAAATGCAATGCAAATGCATCAAAATCAGAATATATTACCTACCACCTGTCTCATAATTCATAGGAGTCTCCCATAAGTCCAAAATTAGGATCCCAATGTAAATGTAAATAGAAAAACAGCCAAAATGTTCAAATGAGGTCGAATACAGGCAGCGCAGCCTGGGCAAACTTGGGCCCTCCCTCCCTCTAGGTGTTTTGGACTCCAACTCCCACAACTCCTCATAGGAAGGCCCCTCAGGTCTAGGCAGAAATAGAGCCGAAGAAAGGAAGGAGGGAGAGAAGAGGTCACAGAGGAGGAGGAGGAAAGCCCTTCCTTCATTCCTTCACTTACACTTCCTTCACTGATTCTTTTCTCCTTCCCCACAAATGCGCGCGCGGCAGAGACAAAAGGAGAAGGGAAGCACTCCCTGCCTGCCCGATAGGGAGTGCTTTGCTTACAGGCTTCTGCGCAAGGGAGCTACTAGGCATGCGCAGAGGTTTTCGCGGATGTGCAGTTGCTCCTGCGCTCAATTTCAGCTCTGGAGCAACTGCGGCTGCGCGAAAACCTCCGTGCATGCCCAGAAGCGGCATCGGAACACACAAGGCCGGGGCCCAAAGCAGGCAGCTGCGGCGCTGCCTGAGGAACATCAGCAGGGCCAGGATGGTGCCCCATGCGGCCAGGATGGCGCCCCCTTCCCAGATGGCGCCCTAGGCAGCCGCCTACTTGGCCTACCTTGTAGGACCGCCCCTGCTAGTTATAGCCACTCAGATTGAGGCACTGGGCAAAGTAATGCTGAGAGGGCCACTTAATAAGGATGAAAAATTGCCGACAGCTTTGAATTCAAGCTGTCAGTAGTTATGTAACAAAGCTGATTACTAATGCTATTCCTGCTTGAGAGGACCACTAGCTCTTCTCTGCTGGAACTCCTTTTGAAAGCCTTCAAAACGATTCATGTGCATGCCTCGTGGGCTTTTAAAAATTGTGTGCCTACTAGACATTTTTAAAAAGTGACTCTAAGGCAGAGGTTCCCAAACATATTTAGCCTACTGCTCACTTTTTTTAAAAAATAGTCACCCCCCCAAGAAATCTACCATCTTTAAGTGAATAAACGGATGCAGTGATAAATTTGTGTTTTATGCATCTATATTTCTACATTCATCCTATAACATGGTAAAAAAGATGTTGCAAATAAGACACCTGGAAGATTGAAATTACAAAATTATTTGTTAAAATCAACCATAGTAACATTTTCAATTATACACAAAATATTAAGACAATTGATAGTGTTAAAATAAAAATTACAAATAACATTTAAAAGCATCCTAAATGAAAATGATGAACCTAGTGCGCAACTATCAATTTATAAATGTTCAGTTCTATTTTTGTAAGCAGCATTATTTTTTTAAAAAAAATACTTATTTTACTTCCACCGTTGCTAACTGCTTGTCACACAAATCAGAAACAATCAAAATTAGTTTTTATATGCGTTGCTTATTTATAGTATAATGTAAACAAGCCATCTCACAAACACATTACTGCCAATGCATGCTGGATTTCCTGATAGCGCATGACACACTTGCCTGTCAACACTTGCCTGTTAAGATCCGCTGGCAGACTCGACAACTGATTAGTTATCACTTACATTTTGTGTGTTCATGTAGAAAATAAAATACCCCTATTTACTTGAGTTTAAAGCACCATCGAATCAATTGTGCAACTGAATTTTCAAAACCCTGAAATCAAAAAAGCATTTGCTAGCAAATGTCATGCGCAGCAGCAAAAAAGTGTACTCTAAGTAATTTGGCCAAAAAATGTGTTCATTACAGTGGTTGCGTGCTTATAATTCTTTCTTTAAAAACAAAAGTATTAGAACACCAAAGCTTTCAGCAATTGGGGGGGGGGGGGGATCTTGGGGTACATCTATGCTGTAGAATGAATGCACTTTAACTGCCCTGCCTCAATGCCATTGGATCATGGGGGCTGTGATTTGGGATCATGGGGGCTGCGAAAGAATGCTGATGCCTCACCAAGCTACAAATCCCAGCATTTCATAACATTAAGCCATAGCAATTAAATTAGAGATTACATCCCTCTAAATAGGAGCTCAGGTGCTCCTGAAGTACAATCACAGAATCATATTATAATAGAGTTGGAAGAGACCACGTGGGCCATCTAGTCCAACGCCCTGCCATGCCGGAGGTTTAGCACAGCGGTTAAATCAGCAGCTGCTAAAGATCTATCAACCAAAGGTTGCAAGTTCGAACCCCGGGTTGGCTTGGGCAGCCAACCATCAGCCCTGCCCACTGTTTACCTAAGCAGTTTGAAAACAGCTTTAGTTGTAATTAGAGAAAATAGGTACCATTAATTAAAAAAAAGCGGGGGAGGTTTTTACAACGCCATAAAGAGGAGAAAGACCATATGCTGGAATGCGGAAATCCTGACAAGCTCTTCGTCATAAGAGGATGGAGCGACAGCACCCCCTTTGGTGCGACACAAGACCCTCCTATGTTTTTGTCTGTGTGTCAATACAAAGCGGCATTGGATGTTTGCTGTCTATGTGTACTTGTGATCCACGCTGATTCCCCTTTGGGGTGAGAAGGGCGGAATATAAATAAAGTGTTATTATTATAAGCACAAAGTACCCCTGACAGATGGCCATCCAACCTCTGTTTAAAAGCTTCCAAGGAAGGAGCTTCCGCCACACTCAGAGGTAGAGGGTTCCACTGCTACAGTCAGGAAGTTCTTCCTAATGTTCAGGTGGAATCTCCTTTCCTGTAATTTGAACCCATTACTCTGAGTCCTAGTTTCCAGGGCAGCTGAAAACAATCCTGCTCCCTCATCTTTATGGTATTCTTTCACATATTATACATGGTTATATCTCCTCTCAACTTTCTTGGCTGCAGGCTAAACATGCCCAGTTCTTTAAGACGATCATCGTAGGAAATGGTCTCCAGATCTTTGATCATTTTAGTTGCCTTCCTCTGGACACCTTCCAGCTTGTCAATATCTCTTTTGAACGGCGGTGCCCAGAATTGGACACAGTATTCCAGGTGAGGTATAACAAAACTAGGATAGAAAGGCACTCCACTAGTCACTTCTTTCCAGGATGAAGTGGAATCATTGGTGAATACCCTTTGGGTTCGGTTGCTTAACCCAGTGTTTCTCAACCAGTGTGCCGGGGCACACTAGTGTGCCGTGAGTGATCATCAGGTGTGCCGTGGGAAATTGGGACCTCGGGGGAGAGTCTAGTGCAGGGGTGGGCAACTACCGGCCCTCCAGGTGTTTTGGACTTCAACTCCCAGAAATCCTAGCCAGTTTACCAGCTGTTAGGATTTCTGGGAGTTGAAGTCCAAAACACCTGGAAGGCCGATAATTGCCCATCGCTGGTCTAGTGTGTTGAAGTATAAAAACCCTAAGAAACCTACCTCGATAAAGTTTGGGTCTTTCTGCCATTCCTGCCAGGATATCTATGTTGTGTTCATCGAAACAGGCCCAGGTTTCACACGGAGTGTATAAATACATTTCAAAACATATTAACTATATGTATTACTGTGTTAGAGTGTCATTTCATGTCATTTTGGTTGGTGGTGTGCCCCAGGATTTTGCAAATGTAAAAAGTGTGCCGCGGCTCAAAAAAGGTTGGGAAACACTGGCTTAACCAATTACAGATCCACCTAATAGTAGCATTGCCATGGCCACATTTGACTAGTTTACTTGCAAGAAGGTCATGGGGGACCTTGTTGAAGGCCTTACTGAAATCATGATATGCTGCATCCCTGCATCTACCAAGTTTGTGACTCCACTGAAAAAAGAGATAAGATTAGTCTGGCGTGACTTGTTTTTGAAGAATCCTTTTGACTTTTATTAATCAAGGCATACCTTTCTAAGTGATTGCAGACTGCCTCCTTAATGATCTGCTCCAGAATCTTTCCTGGTATTGATGTCAGGCTGACTAGACAGTAATTGTTTGGGTCCTCTCGTTTTCTCTTCTTGAAGATAGCGACAACATTTGCCCTCCTACAGCCTGCTGGGACTTCTCACGTTCTTCAAGAATTCTCAATTATTGCCAGTGGTTCTGAAAAAAGTTCTGCTAGTTCGTTCAATACTCTCGGATGTAGTTCATCTGGCCCTGGAGACTTGAATTCATTTAGAATAGCCAAGTATTCCTGGCCTACATCTTTACCTATTTTGGGTTGCATTTCCCCTGTTACCTCTTCCGTTTCATACTGGTCAGGTTGAACACCAATCTCCTTTTGGGAGAAGACTGGGGCAAAGAAGGTGTTGAGTAGCTCTGCCTTTTCCCTATCTCCTGTTAGCATTTCACCACTTTCTTCATAATGCATTGAAGCAATGTTCAGATATCTTTATTGAGGATAAATCCATAGTGTATAAAAATTTATTGCTTTTGACCAAAGGCCGTTGCAAGTCCAAAATAAAAAAGAGCGCACACAAAACAATACATATGGAATTTGCATAGTAGACAATAAAAGGTTACCAGTTACTTATACACCATGAGTCACATTTAAACCTTCTTAAACCAGATTATCTCCTTTACATAGGACAGCCATCTTCGCTATGTGCCTCCTCCTAATCTTCTTAGCCGCAAGGGCAAACAGGTAGAGTAGTATCTCTTGAGGATTCAGAAAGATTTTGTTGTCCAGTAAAGGTAAGATAAAGCGCTCCCTAGGATCTTTGTGTAGGGGGCAGCACATTAAGTAATGTACCAGGTCCTCTGGGTAGGGGCAACCAGCAATACATCTTCGTTCAATTTTGGGGACTTTTTTAAGCCTCCCGTCCCTTTCCGCTGAATCAAACATATTTAGTCTGAGCTCTGTGAAGGCTCGTCGGAGCTGGACAAAGGTCAGGCTGTCAAGGTAGTCTGGGTAGCCAGTGGGTTGTCTAAGGCTGTAGTATAGGGGGGCACACGGGGAGTCACAGGCAGCCTGTAGGTCTGTAAGTGTAGTGACTTCTAATATTGTCTTGTTTATTTTTGTCTTCCTTGTGGGGTGGTCTAGCTTTGCCAGCTCACTAACCGAGAGACCATATTTAATGGCCAGTTATGCTGCCTTGTGGACCCAATTGTTAACAGGTAGACCATTGTTAAGTTCCAAGAGACATTTTTTTGGTAATCTAGCAGTTGGCATTTCTTGGATTTTAAGCCAATAGCACAAGATCCTTTTATCTATTTGGCTTTCTAGGGTTGGGACAGAGGTTTCAAGGTGGATCATGGCAGTTGGAGTGTCTTTAGGGAGGCCTAATAGTGCCCTTAGGAAGTAATTTTGAGGCACTTCTAGACCTCGGGCACTAGGTATGCCCCAGATTTCTGCCCCGTAGAGAAATTGCGCCAGGGTTTTGGCTTTGAAAACAGTTAGGCGGGATTAACCAGATTACCACCTTGTTTGGAAGCAAAGCTCAGTGTTGCTTTGGCTGATCTGTAAGCTTGAGTTTTGATGTTACTCATCTGTTGTTTCCAGGTGGCTGATTCGGAAAAGAAAATTCCTAGGTATTTAAAGGGCCGGTACATGTTCATCTAGGCGCCAAGAGTGTGTTTTGGGGCGCCTACCAAAGACCATAACCTGGGTTTTGCTGTAATTTATTGTAAGAACGTTTTGTTTACAATATGTTGAGAATCCAGCCAACAACCGTCTTAGCCCTACCTGAGTTCTTGACAGGAGAATGATATCGTCGGCATACATTAGCAGGGAAAGCTTCTGGTCCAGAATAGTGACCGGGCGTATTGTAGGCCCTCTAACTCCTTGACAATATCATTGATATAGAAGTTGAATAAAAAAGGTGCTAGGATACAGCCCTGTTTGACACCAGTGTAGGTATTTATTTTTGGTGTGAGATGACCTGCCATATCAACTTTGACCTGTGTCGAGGTATTGGTATATAGGGCCCTAATCAGATACAGCAGACGAGGGTCAATGTCTGCCTTCTCCAATTTTGTCCAGAGCAGGTCTCTTGGGATTGAGTCAAAGGCTGATTTTAGGTCAATAAAAGAGGCATAAAGTTTTTGCTTCATATTTTGGGTGTATTTACGGATCAGGAAATTTAATACAAAGCATAGATCAATGGTGGATTTTCCCTTTTGGAAGCCGGCTTGGGTTTCAGATATTAGGTCATTGCTCTCAGACCAATCTTCTAGGCGTTCCAATAGGGTACGTGCATACAGTTTAGAGGTAATGTTCAGGAGAGTGATTGGCCTATAGTTAGCGGGGGGGTTTTTGTCCCCCTTTTTATGTATAGGGGCAATAATGCTTGATCTTTATTGAGGATAAATCAAATTATAAAATGGTGAGTTACCTTCTAAATTTCATAGAATGTATACAATTAGTTCTCCACATTCACTGAAATTAGGGGCACAGGACCCTTGCAAAACAAAAAACTACAAATAATACAATTGCTATTCTTTTACCTGAGATAACACCTCTTTGGGAATCTCTCCAGTATGAGTCTGTTGAGATTGACCATAGATTTGTACTACAGGACCTACATACTCCTAGAGAGGAGTTCTCTATAGGAATCTCCAGATCTTCCATCGTGATGCTCGATCAACCTCTGCAGAAGTTGACTATAGAGCAGACCTAGACAACCTACGGCCCGCGGGCCGGATGCGGCCGGCAGCCAATTCTGTCCGGCCCGGGGAGAAGGGTGTTGGGGGCAGGGCCAAGAGGAAGGGGTGCCGCTGCTGCCATCCCATCGCTGACTCTGGGTCCTGCGTCGGCAGACAGCCCACTGCTCCGGAGAACAATCGGAGGAGCGGCGGCTTTGGAGTGCCTGCCATCCCGGGAGGCGATCCGGGCCTGCAGCGGGAGACCTGCGGCGGCTGATCGCCCTGGTGACCCAGAAGACTTGATCATCTTCCGGGTTGCCAGGGCAATCAGCCACCTCAGGTCGCCGACTGCTCCCGCTGCAGACCTGGATCGCCTCCCGGGGTGGCAGGCACTCCAAAGCCAGGATGGCAGGCACTCCATGAAAAGGGCGATCAGCTGGGGAACGGCTGGGGGCAAGAGCGGGCGGAGTCCTGCAGCCTCCGATCATCTGCTGCTCTGCTCTGCTGCGGCGGCGGCTGGGTCCGCTTTGTCATCCTCTGGGCTGGGTCCATTGGGCCATTCCATCTTGGGATCCTTCCTCTCTTGAGGATGTCAGCCTCTATCTTGGTTTGCACCTTGTCTTCTTGAATTTTATTTTATTTTAGTGGTTTTTATTATTATTTTATAATAATTTTATAATAATATAATAATATAATAAATAATATAATATAATGTTATATTATATTATAATTTCAATATATTATAATGTCTATATATATACTATAATATAATAATTATGATATTAATACTAATAATATATGAATATTTATTGATATATTAATATGTTAATATTAATGATGTGTAATATATAGTAAATAAATATATTATGTAGATTAGAATGTAGTTTAGCCTTTAGGTGCGGCCCTCCATAATATGTTTTGGCTCTCATGTGGCCCCTTGGAAAAAATAATTGCCCACCCCTGCTATAGAGTCACACTGAAGGACCTAGAGATTTTAGAATGTTTTAATCAAATCAGTGAATAGTCAAATCCTCAAAAATCAAATCCACTAATGTGGAGGGTTGAGTGTATTATTATTTTTGTTTACAATGTCCTGCACATCAACCATGTTATCAAGCTTTACAATAAAATAACTATTAAACCAGAAAGAACTGAAAAGATCAATTTAATAACCTGTATCACACGACAATAAGCAGAATAAATAGAATAAGCCTTGGAATCTCAAAACTGACTTAACATTCGAAAGATATCAAGAATTAGTTTCAGGTAGATCTCCTTGGAGAAAGTTCTCTTTTCACAGTAACCATCTGCTCTGTCTCCTAATATGGGAGTGCTAGGAAAACGACCTTTACTTAATCTTATAGCAGAGTTTTCCAAACATTTCATGTTGGTAGCACTCTTTATAGACATGCATCATTTTGCAACACAGTAATTCAGTTTCACTAGTAAACCGGAGGTTAAACCAGGCCCTTATAAGAGATGCGTACATATATGATACATTGTAATAGCAAACTGTATAGCAACACAAGTAATCTCATTAAAAGCTTCCATTTATAGTGTTAAAGTATATGATTTGTAAGATAATGGCATATATTTCCAAGATTTTTGTCATTACGTTTGCGTGACATATTTATTATTTATTTAAAACTTTTGTACCCCGACCTTCTCACCTCCATAGAGGGACTCAGACCGGCTTACAGCAAGATTCAATGCTATACAAATTTAAAACATTTTACAACAACAGATTAAAATACATAAAAAGTAAAATACATAAAAACCAAATCGCCACTAAAAACAAATTCAACTCATCTATAAACGTGGTCACTCATTTCAACTATAATCAATCTCAGCCTATTCTGGGAATGCTTCGTTCCAAAGCCAGGTCTTCACTAGCCTCCTGAAGGACAAAAGGGAGGGGGCAGGTCTAACATCGCTTGGGAGAGAGTTCCATAGCTGAGGGGCCAACACAGAGAAGGCACTGTTTCTCGTTCCCACCAGTTGTGCTTTGCGAAGATGGCGGGACCGAAAGCAGGGCCTCTCCAGAGGATCTTAATGTCCTTGATGGTTCATAGGGGAGAATCCGTTTGGACAGGTAAACATACCTACATACGAACATGATGAGACGCACAATTTGGAGAATTCTTTCTTAACCTTGTGTGATCATAGTTAACAACATCAACAACAACTTCAGGTAACTATTAGTACAACTAACTTAAAACTAAAATAAATTTTAACAGTATAAAAGCATTTTGAAATAATAATAATAAAAATAATCAGAAAAAATTAAAAAAATCAGTTTTTCCCCAAAAGGTTTCTGCTAATCTATTTATTCAAAGGCAAAGAAAGAAAAGTCACTCTGAATAACCAGAAACTACTCACAAGGGTAGCAAAAGATCAATAAACTGTAATATGTAGCAAAAAAGTAAAAGGAAGGACATCCCAATACAAAGCATGGGACAATATATCTAACATCAGTAGTAATACATATCATAAGGAATAACAATCTACATGTATACAGTCATAGGTCAGATGTAATGCCTTCCAGGTGGGAGGTAACAGCACAAAATAGATGATCACAAATGGCTATTACATATCAGTCATATAGCAAAACACATGGCAATCATATATCAATCACATATCAGATATAATAACAGGCTTATCTTAAAGAGAACTTCTTAAATCTTCATATGAGAAACAGGATCATGGGAAAGTGTGGGAAAATCTGAGTTGGTTCTATTGTAGAACAGGCTACAAACCTGAAGTATGTTAATATTCATATAATAGAGTCTTCAAGACAATTACTGTATATTCCAGCATACTAGATGGGCTTTTAAGCCTGAAAAATAATATGAAAAGTTGGGGGCCATCTAGTACACCAGGTATAAATTAAAATAATAAGTTAAAAGGGGAAAAATCACCCTTAGTGGCACGGCTTGAGGAGGGAGGGAGGAGGAAAAGGGTGGAGGGAGGGCATAGGGAGGAGGAGTGGCAGGCCTCATTGCCACGGAGACTGGCTAGGGGTGATGGCCTGCTGGACTTTCCCAGTGGCCCCCGCCGCTCTCCATTCAAGGACCTCCGCCCTCGCCGCTTACCTTCTCCGAAGGCTTACCTAGGCCCAAGGAAGTGCCTCTGGCGCCAACTCCTAGCAGCGCTGGGTGACGGCGTGCCTTGGATCAGGCCCGGATCATCCATTAGGCCAGCCAAAGGCCACGGCCTTGGGGCGTAGCCATGGGGGGGGGGGTGCCAGATCTGAACCCCCAATTTTTTTTTTATAAAAAAGGATGATCTTCAGGCGCTTCTGCGCCTGTGTGCAGAGCGCCATAGGCCCCTAGGGCCTGTGACGTGGCTTCACCCCACCTCTTCGTCGCTCGCGCCGCCCCTCAAGGAAGGAGAGGCGCCCCCGGCATGAGCAACGAAGAGGGGGAGCAAAGCCGCGTCGGAGGCCCTAGGGGCGGGACTTTGCTCCGCCTCTTCATCGCTCAAGTCGGGCGCCCCTCCTTCCTCGAGTGAAGGAAGGAGGGGCGGACGACACGAGCAACGAAGAGGCGGAGTGAAGTCCCGCCCCTAGGGCCTCTGACGCGGCTTCGCCCTGCCTCTTCGTCGCTCGCGCCGGCCCCTCTCCTTCATTCAAGGAAGGAGCTGCGCCCGGCGCAAGCGACGAAGAGACGGTGGAAAGCCCCGCTCCTAGGGGCGTGGCTTCCACTGTGTGGCCTAGGACGCCACAGTGACTTAATCCGGGCCTGCCTTGGATGTGCTGGGAGCAATAGGAATCACAAAACTACTGCTCTCAGCATGCCCCTGGAATCACATCCAAGACATGCCATCGTCCAGCGCTGCTAGGAGTCAGCGTCCGGAGGCACTTCCTTGGGCCTAGGCATGCCAAGTGGCCTTCAAAGAAGGTAAGCGGCGAAGGCGAGGAGATCCATGAACGGAAAGCGGTGGGGGCCACGGGGACATAGTCTTGGAAGAGGGGGGTAGTCTTAAATGTCGAGTATATCCCTAACTCTATCTTGAAAAGTTGGGGGGTCGTCTTATACCACCAGATGCCTTGTATTCCTGAATATACGGTACTTGTAGGCCAATTACATTAGTTCATGACCAATGCAAACAACTTCAGCTTTCACCAAAGTGCTCTTGAACAAAGAAGTATTGTATAGTTTCCATGTGATATTAATGGGTTTTTTTGAATGTTTTCGCCTATTTGAACAACTATTTTCCTTCACTGAAAATTCTTCAACGCATCCTCTAAGAATTTAGAATGCAACAAAAGACAACTTTGAAAGACAATTTCTTTGAAATATGGAAGATGTTCTGGAGGATAAATAATACATTACCGTAGTTTAGAATTTTATTTGCAAAAACCTGCATATTTAGAAGTGGTTAGTAACATAGCTATAAATGCTTTAATAAAAATATAGAGAATATCTACAAGGCCCCTTCCAATTCCTTGGGTTTCTTTGTTTTGTTTTTGTTTTGTTTTTACACAGGATTCAAAGGAATCTTGTTCATGAAATCATGTCTGGACAAATTATACCTTCCATAGCTAATGAATGATTATGTTTTATTAGCAATTATGTTATGCTAATATTTTGTTCTAGTGTGAGCCTTCCATAGATCAATGCGTTGAAATATTCATTTCCCAAATAACTGTATGCATCTTCAGTATGTATAGTAGTCAGCTTTGTTCTACAGACTAAATGCATATTTGGTTGTCCAAAAGCCAAAAACTTCTTCAAGCGGCAGTATTACGCTTATTATTTGGCATAATACTGCCGCTTGAAGAAGCTTTTGGCGAAATGGATTGAGGCCCCGTACTTCAACCGTCGCGGCCCCTCCAAGCGTCCACCCTGGCTCCACATTGGGACTATTGATACTCCTCTCCTTTCACCCTGACACGTTCGGGGTTCGGTGCTCCCCGGGACTTTGGTGAACTGTGCATTATCCTTTATTTCGAGCCTATCACTGAGTGGGACTGGTGCACATCAGGCACCCCGCTTGAGCACTGCCTTGTTTACCTTTCTGTTCCCGGGTTCGCCTCGGCATTTGCCTGTATTATATTATTTCATGTGTGGAGGGTTTCACCAGTGTATTACATGCGGTCTGTATAAACCATTATTTCAATTGATATGTTATTGCCAATGATTGAATACATTTGAAATTTCGACATCATCTTTATTGTTTGCATGTTCTCACACACAGTAACATAGGACTGAGAATGGCACGTGGAATGCTAGGCTGATGGTGAAATCATCAATTTTGGCAGTACCAGAGCAGGGTGGGGATGAAAATAGTAAATAATGTCAGGACAATGACAACAACATCTCTGTGATCTAAATCTACAGTAGTCCAAAACTGCATTTTATCATATATACTGTACATATCTCTGGATCAGGGCTAGGACGTTTACCATAAAACATTTAAGTGCAATATTATTATCCTAATATATGTATAATATATACGTGGGGCTGCCTTTGAAGACAGTTCGGAAATTGCAATTAGTCCAGCGGGCGGCAGCCAGATTGCTAACGGGAGCTACATACAGGGAGCATACCACCCCCCTGTTGTGTCAGCTCCACTGGCTGCCTGTCCAATTCCGGGCTCAATTCAAAGTGCTGGTTTTGACCTTTAAAGCTCTATACGGTTCTGGCCCAGCTTACTTGTCCGAACGCATCAGCCGCTATGTCCCACCTCGTGATCTAAGATCATCCGGGGAGGCCCTGCTCACGCTCCCGCCTACGTCTCAGATGAGGCTGGTGGGGACGAGGGATAGGGCCTTCTCGGTGGTGGCTCCCCGCCTGTGGAATGTGCTTCCTATGGATGTACGATCCACCACATCCCTCCTGGCCTTCAGGAAAAAAGTAAAATCCTGGCTGTGGGACCAGGCATTTGTACACCAGCACAAGGCAGCATTTTAGATTGGTTTTTAATGAAAGTGGGTGATTATGGCCAATGTTTTTATGGACTGAACATTGTTTTAATCCAGAGTGAATGTGTATGGTGCTAATGTAGTTGTATTTTAATGTATTTTTAATGTATTTTAATTGTTGAAGGGTTTTGGGGTTTTATATTGTTATTATGTGGGCATCGAATTGTGCCGTACTGTGAGCTGCTCTGAGTCCCCCCTTGGGGGTTGAGAAGAGCGGGGTAAAATCCCGAAATAAATAAATAATTTACATTCAAATACATTTTGGGGTTGTTTTTTTTATCAGATGGCGGAGTGTACAACCTGTTGGACAACCTATACCAGGGACTCGATTCATTGCTTTCAAAGTACCTTTGAAAGGG
This sequence comes from Anolis apletophallus, assembly GCA_030556195.1. Lineage (NCBI taxonomy): Eukaryota > Metazoa > Chordata > Lepidosauria > Squamata > Anolidae > Anolis > Anolis apletophallus. Next base: position 110,830,845 of record JARBWK010000010.1, read on the forward strand.
GTATGTATTAAATGCTATTTCCATAAATGCTTGTTAATTATAGATCATCAAACTATGTTGAGATATATTTTATACAATCAACACAAGTCTTTTTACAGGAAAAAGAAGGAGCAATATTTCATCTTCCACAATCCATAAGGCTGCCATCACTGAAGGACAGGGCAGTCCTATGAATAAGGTGGTGAAAGTCCCATAGGCTTACTGTGGTACAATAACTAGGGGTTGTTGTTCTTTTTTTCAACTTTACACAATAATGTATTTACCATATTACTCCCTTATGCAAGTCTCCTGACAAAAAAATCTGTTATTGGCTTTGGCATGTGTTGGGTGACATCCCTCACTTTTGACTGTTTTCCTCTTATCTCACTGCCCCAGGGTCTACATTTTCCATAATTATGCTGGTGAAACTTTATGCTGAATAATGCAGGGATATTCAGAATTTTGGCTTATAGCCTCAAAATCAGTTGCTTGTTTCTGTAGAGTTAATTATAATTATCGGCGATCAATCATGCCCAAGTAGGATGGCCTTCCAAGTGTAGGGTCTTGGCGGTGGGTCCGTAGGTGACTATGGGAGACCTGTTTTTAATCAGCATGTTCTTCCACAGTGAGAACATCAGATATTATTAGTATTAATATCATAATTATTATATTATAGTATACATATATACATTATAATATATAGAAATTATAATATAATATAACATATTATATTATTTATTATATTATTATTATATTATTATTATGAAATTATTATAAAATAATAATAAAAACCACTAAAATTAAATTAAATTCAAGAAGACAAGGTGCGAAGCAAGATGGAATGGCCCAATGGCCCCAGCCCAGAGGATGGCAAAGCGGACCCAGCCACCACCGCAGCAGAGGAGAGGAGAGCAGCAGGCAATCGGAGGCTGCAGGCCTCCGCCCACTCTCGCCCCCAGCTGTTCCCCAGCTGATCGCCCTGCCATGGAGTGCCTGTCATCCCTGGAGGCGATCTGGGCCTGCAGGGGGAGCAGTCGGTGATCTGAGGCGGCTGATTGCCCTGGCTACCCGGAAGATGATCAAATTTTCCGGGTCACCAGGGCGACTGGCCCCCGCAGGTCGCCGAGTGTTCCCGCTGCAGGCCCGGATCGCCTCCAGGGATGGCAGGCACTCCAAAGCCGCCGCTCTTCTGGCCTGTTTGCCGACAAAAGCCCCACAGAGCCCGCAATGGGATGGCGGCAGCGGCACCCCTTCCTCTTGGCCCCGCCCCCAACGCCCTTCTCCCCTGGCCGGACAGAATCGGCTGCCGGGCCGGATCCGGGACGCGGGCCCTAGGTTGCCCACCCCTGATATAGATAGAACAGATATCTACAATAATCTACTCCACCTAGATTCTTTTTATCAGATTGTCTTCACAAAACCAGTCTGGAGTTGCAGTGACTCCAGTTCTCCAAACTTGTGACAAAAATCAGTTGTTTATCATATGTGCCTGCTTTCTTAAGCATGTTAATTTGTTTAGTTTAGGAGAATACGATTTAGAACCTAGGCTAGCATTACTCATTACACTATGTAATACAATTGGGGGAAAAAATCTGTTCCTGGTTTGAAAGTATTATTTCCAGTTTAACTGTGCAGTACCTACTTTGAAAGTAGTTGTTCTACTCCAGAAACCTCATTTTTGTGGCTGCCACAAACTATTTTGAATTGGTTGAGACTCTTTGCAATATTCATTGAAAAACTATAACAAAATGTGCTTCTGGATGTGCCACAAAAACAATGTTTTTGCAGTTTAATAAACTTTTTCCATGTTTTTATGATAGAACCAATTAGAAAATGACATTTATAACCCAGGAACAAAAATCATTCTACCTAGTGTTATCAATGTGTGTTGGAGAACAAAGAAACAAGAAGTGGAAGGGGGCATGGCCGGTGATATATGTACCCGTACCTCCTACTTATAAACTTTCTGCTGATCTTGAATGTTTCTTTTATTTCCCAAGCCTCATGTGATAAAGCAAATTATTTCATTTGCATCGGATTATTTTTCCTTGTGCAATAAACAATCTCTTTTTTTCTCTGTTCCAGGCAATCAACCAAAGGTTGACCCCAGTTCAAAAGTTTACACCAAAAGATCTGATTGCTGCAGTGAAAGCCCTTAATGTGGAACTTGGGTTAATTATTGATTTAACATACACCAGAAGATACTATGAAGTTAAGGTAGCAATAAATTGATATTTTAAAGGAGAATTAAACATTTGCTCTGTGTTTTTTAAAATCAAATTTGAAAACTGATGAAAACACCATTTATTTCATGTTTAGCTATAGAAGAACTGTTCCACAATGAACTCTTCCGTAAGGCCAGGGGTTTTTATTTATTTATTGTGCCATTAATTTGCATGATACTTTACACAACACAACAAAACAGATCCTGCTCCCAAGTATCTTAAAATCTAATAGCTGACATAGATTAAATTGAAACGTTAAGGCAGTGTTTTTCAACCTTTTTTGAGCCAAGGCACATTTGGATCAGGACCAAACTTGGCATGAATACTCAATATGCCCAAATGTGAGATGGAGTTTGGGGAAAATAGACCTTGACATTTGGGAGTTACAGTTTCTGGTATTTATAGTTAACACACAATCAAAGAGCATCCTGAACTCTTGCAACAATGGAATTGAACCAAACTTGGCATATTGAACTCTCATTACCAACAGAACGTACTGAAAGGGTTTGCTTGGGAATTGACCTTGAGTTTGGAAGTTGTAGTTCACCTACACCCAGAGAGCACTGTGGACTCAAACAATGTTATGTTACATTTACAAAATCCTGGGGCACACCACCAACCAAAATGACACTCTAACACAGTCATACATATAGTTAATATGTTTCTAAATGTATTTATACACTCAGTGTGAAACCTGGACCTGTTTCGATGAACACAACATAGATATCCTGGCAGGAATGGCAGAAAGACACAAACTTCCCACACAGAACTCCCATAACCAAGAGAAAATACTATAACAGTTTGGTAGGCATTGACTTTGGGTTTTGGAGTTGTAGTTCACCTATATCCAGAGAGCACTGTGGACTGAAACAATGTTGGATCAGGACCAAACTTGGCATGAATACTCAATATGCCCAAATGTGAGATGGAGTTTGGGGAAAATAGACCTTGACATTTGGGAGTTACAGTTTCTGGGATTTATAGTTAACACACAATCAAAGAGCATCTTGAACTCTTGCAACAATGGAATTGAACCAAACTTGGCATATTGAACTCTCATTACCAACAGAACGTACTGAAAGGGTTTGCTTGGGAATTGACCTTGAGTTTGGAAGTTGTAGTTCACCTACACCCAGAGAGCACTGTGAACTCAAACAATGTTATGTTATGTTGTTGTTTGTTTTCTATCCAGAATCACAATGTTGGAAGGAGGCTCACCACTTTAAGGTCCCTAAAACAGGCATGGGAAAACTTCGGCCCTCTGGGTGCTTTGGACTTCCACTCCCACCATTCCTAACAATCTGAGGCCCTTTCCTGCTTAAGTGGCTGAGGGGGGAAGGAAAAGGGCCTGAGGCTGCTAGGAATGGTGGGAGTTGGAGTCCAAAACACCTGGAAGGTCCAAGTTTGCCCATGCCAGCTTTTGACAGAGACCTCTTCCTTCCCATTCCCCATCGTGCCCTTTCTTCCCCCTCCTGCCGAACACTTTTTCTTCTACACCGCCGCTTCTGCCACCATTTTGATCCAAGCGGGCAGCGTGAGCATGTTCAGGAGGGGAGGGGGGAGGGAGGAAGATGTGACCCGTGCGGGCAGTACTGCGCAGACTCGCCCCAGAGCAAAGCGAGGCAAAGCGAGCAGAGCGAGGCTGGGAGGAAGGGAGCCTGAGTGTAGGCACACTGGTTGGGAAACACTTGAGTTAAGGAAAGGAAGTGAGAGAAAGCTAAAAAGTATCAAAAGGTCCTATGTTTATACCAACAGCAAATATTTAGACTTATTAACATTTATTCATTTATTTACTTATTTATTATTTAAAACATTTATATTCTGTCCGGAGCAAAACATATAAATGCAAATATTCAATGCAGGGACATAAATAGACTATGCACATACACAACATTAAAATCATTTATCTTGACATTGAAATCCACTGTTTAAAATCATCTAAACCATTTAAAACATGTAAACTAGCATTGGAAAATTTCCAGAAATGTTGGAATTCTTAGAAAAAACAATGCTCCTCAAAAAAATTTTAAAAGGAAGGTTTGAGAAAAGTTTGAGAAAAGTTGAGAAAAATTGAAATATATACAATATTTATGTTCTCTTCTATGTAATAGGAGAAAATGCTTCTGTAACATAGCCATACAGCCTGGAAAATGCACAGCAACCCAGTAATATCACATTTGCTATATTAACAATATAAAATGCACCAACTGTCACTTAGAATATAAAAATATTGAATGTTACTCTGTTAACCTGATAAATACACAATAATGTTACAATTTTGTTCCCTTTTTTCATTGCTAGGATATGCCCAAAAGTTTGGAGTATAAGAAACTTTTTACAGTTGGACTTGAAGTACCAGATGATGCCACTATTCTACAATTCAAAAAATGGGTCAGAAAATTCCTATGGGAAAATGCAGAAAACGGTAATAAACAACATATTTAATGTTGTGCAGGGTGAACAAAAGAATCATAACTGCGATATAACTTAGAGTGGGGGAATTGATATGTGAATTGTTTATCATTCCTAGATCCATGTTGTCTTGTGCCAACCAAAGAAGGCATTGTGGGTCATGGGCTATGTTACCCTTATCTTGTCCAGCAGCTCTTTTTGCTCCAGATAGGGACAGCAGATCTAAACCAAGCTGTTTCTCAGGAATTGTTTTGGGCCCTACATCTTGGGGACAACCCAGCATTCTAAGACCAATCTTTCTTCATCGTGTGGTCTGGAATATTGTTTTGGGTCCTACATCTTGTGGAAGATCTGAACCCACAGAGCATTCCATAAATTTACTTGAGTGCGCTGGGGTGAACATATCTTATACATCACTGGAACCTATTACTCACAGCAAGATTTAAAGATAGTGTTCATATTAGGCTTTAATATGTTATTTATTTACAATATGTCATATAAGGATTGTAGCTAATATTATGTTCTCTAAAATACAAAGGGCTGTAAACATTGTGTCTCCCAGTTGCAGTTATAAGTGTGTGTGTGTGTGTGTGTGTGTGTGTGTGTGTGTATGCATTTTGAAGTGCTTCATTTCAAGTTAAATAATGGGGTATTGAGATGGGGTCATCTCAAGACTTGACTACTGTAACGCTCTTTACATTGGCTTTCCCTTGAATGTGATCCAGAAACTCAAGCTAGTGCAGAATGCTGCAGCCCAGCTGCTTGTGGGGAAACCCATGAGCCGCCGTATAACACCTATACTGCAGAATCTGCACTGGCTACCAATTGAATACCGGATCACTTTCAAGGTGTTAGTTCTTACTTTTAAGGCATTGTATGGTCTGGGGTGTCATAAAATACTTGTAGCTTCAAACTCCAGATTTAGTGAAAATAGAAAATGCATACTACATAAGAACATAAGAACATAAGAAGAGCCATGCTGAATCGGGCCTCAGCCCATCTAGTCCAGCATTCTGTGTCACACAGTGGCCCCCAGTTGTACACGGGATCTCTAGCAGAAAGGAGGGCAAAACCCTCACCTGCTCCCGACCCCCACAACCAGTACCCGGGGAAATCCTGCCTGCCTCCATCAACACAGAGGTGGCACTTGGATGTCCGTTTCAGTAGCTACTGATTCCCTTGGTATCCATGAATCTGTCTAATCCTGCCTTGAAGCTGTCCAGGCTGACCGCTGTCACAACCTCCTCTGGAAGTGAGTTCCATAACCCAATGACCCTCTGGGTGAAGAAATATTTCCCTTTATTAGTCCTAATTTTCCTACCTTGGAGCTTCAGGAGTGCCCCTAGTCCTAGTGTTGTGTGACAGACAAAATATTTTTCTTTATTCACCTTTTCTATCCCATGCATGATTTTATACACTTCGATCAAGTCACCTCTAAACGCCGTCTTTCAAGGCTGAAAAGACCAGGCGTTGCAACCTGATTTCGTAAGGGAGCTGCTCCATCCCTTGGATCATTCTTGTTGCCCTTTTCTGTACCTTTTCCAGTTCCGTTATATCCTTCTTGAGGTGCGGAGACCAGAATTGTACACAGTACTCCAGATGTGGCCTCACCATAGATTTGTAGAGAGGCAATACAACATTTGCCGACCTATTTTCGATTCCCTTCCTGATCATGCCAAGCATAGAATTTGCTTTTTCACTGCTGCTGCGCACTGGGTTGACATCTTCATTGAGCTGTCCACCAAAACCCCAAGATCCCTTTCCTGGTTTGTCTCGGAAAGCTTTGACCCCATCAATTGGTAGGTGTAGTTGGGGTTCTTTGCCCCAATGTGCATGACTTTACACTTGTTTAGGTTAAAATGCATTTGCCACTTTGTTGCCCATTCACTCAATTTCGAGAGATCTCTTATATGTATGTTTTGCCCATTGTTTCTTTTATTGAATTATGTTGTAAACCACCTCGAGCCGCTGGGAGTGGCGGTGTACAAGCCCAAATAAATAAATAAATATTGTATGAGGACTGAAATAGGATGTGGTTTTTGGAATAAGACATCCAACTGTACCTGTGCAGGCTTTTTTGTCTATAAAGAGATTTTTTGAATTGTGTTTAACTGAAATGGATCCTAAAATCCATCAACAGAATGGGGTTTGGGGTTTGTTTTTTTGATAGGAGGTATCCCATGCCATTTGATGAAACACTTTTCAAAGTTATGTCAGTAGACCAGACCAGACCAAACAGAATGTTAAATATGGGTATTCATTTCCCCTGTTTTTTCTTGTTTAAACAGCAAGCAAGTAGAGCAGGGGAGGGGTGGGGATACTTCTGTCTTAGCCTGTTAAAATGCCACCACCAAAGTTTTTATTTCTCTAACCATAACTTGCTTCCACTGGTGCTTCCATTCATGCTAATGGTGACTTTCCTGCTAAGAGTTCACAATTTTAAATGGAATGTGACTTGAGCAAAATGGAAATTTCCCTTCCCACATACCCTGATTCCAAGTCTGTAAGGGGTGAGGTCTCACACAGCTGCTGTTTGAATTAGAAAGCAAACATGCATTTTGAAGACATGCCTACTTGCATATAGTGTATCCATTGTATGGATCGTAACATGGCTGAAGTTTCTGAAGTTAGTAGCCTGGCTGCTGATCTTTGAACCAGCTGAAGCTTCCGAGTGTTCTTTAAAGGCAGCCCCTTGTAGAGCATGTTGCAGTAGTCCAATCAGGATGTAACTAAATTTCTCAAGTCACTCCTGACATGGAAAAAAAAACATGGCTGAGATTCTAACCTTGTTTTTTTCTGGAAATGGGGAAGGTTGCTGTTCGAGAAAAGCAAATGCAAAGCTACGAGTCAATAATTATTCTCGGCACTCTGATTATATTCAAACTTCTGTCGGCCACACTGTGTTATCAACACTTTCCATATGAGGTCACTGTCTCCCCAGTCACAGCTGTGTAGTTTTGAAAATATTATGTCGGTTTATTTGAAAGAAAAAAATGGCTGCCCCCCTTGTGATTTGCATGCAATGAAAAAAAATCAATCAATGGTGCTCATTACAGTGAGATACTCGCTGAATAGCTGAAGCCTAAATTTCAGATAAAACATAGAGGATTGCTGTATGACAATACATGCCCACACATTGCAAGCCATATTGTCGACGCTCTTCAGAAACTTCATGCCATAGCCAGCTCTGGTAGTTAGGGTGAGAAGGAGGAGCTATTGGAAGGGCCAGCCTTCAAGTTGGGAGTCCAGCAGTGCCCAGCACCTTCCTCTGCTGAGCTTGGAAGAAAAGCCTCTGGAGGAAGCTACCACTTCTTAGCCAGCAGAGCAAGAACAAACAAATGTATCTGGGCAGGCAGGAAAAGGGTTAAGTGTTTGGGCTCTTTTCGACTTGGCTCAGGTTTGCAGATCCACCTGATTAGCTGTAAAATGAGCAATCAGTGCTAGGCAATACCTGAGAACTTAGCATAAAAAGTTTTCAGGAGTTTCATCTGGCAGCAGTGTCGATGCCTGGAGCTATGGCCTCGAACTGTTGATGGTCTTGGGATTCCTGAACCTCAGGCTATCTCTTGGAATTTGGATTTTGGATTGACCTTGGACTTCATTATCTGTGGGAATCAACTTTTGGATCTCTGAACGAACTATCAGCTCACCTTGTGTTATTCTCTTCACTTTGTGTCTCTTTGGCTGGATTCTTTGGTTTGAACTTGGACTGTTTGCTGTTTCGCATAGCTTCCTGTTTGGAAGCTGGGTCCTGGCTTCATGACACTTCATTTTGAAGTGTTAAAGCATGCTCCCTATAGTCCTGATCTTGCCCCATCGGACTATCACCTGTTTGGACCCCTGAAATAAGCCCTACAAGGACGAAAATCTCTTTCCTGATTAAGAGGTGGTGCATTTGTGGTTCACAGTTCACCTTAAAAAAATTTAATAAGAGAATACAAAAACTATCGCATTGAAAAGCAGGAAGATTATGTCAAAATTGATGCATTTGTCTTTCCTGAAAGTTGATTAAAATAAATTATACAGCCAGAGTGCGGATAATTTTTGACTCGCCCACGTATTTCTTTGTTTCTTTGCATCACACCCTTTATGTCGAAAGAATTCCCATTCAAACTGTGCATTCACATTGTTGTCCAAATCCGAAGATGTCATACCACTTGCAAATATAACTGGATCAGCTGGAAGGAAAGCCGGACATCCAGTCGGACCTGCAAAACTATTGCCTCAATCCAACTAAGTTGTCCTATCTGCTTTCAATTCTTAACAGCACAGTCAACAGTTAAGAGGAGAAGCATATTCAAGACTAAGCCCAGGCAGCTTTCTATCTATCCCCCTCACTGAACAGATGGTAGATCCTGTTATCTTTAGTAGTGCCTTATCACATCATTGTGGGGGCTTTGCGAGTGCAACCAGGGGCATACAGCCTGCTCCTGAATTCACAGTTCTCTCAAAGGGAACAACATGTTCAGAGTCAATGTTTCAGAGATATGTAATTGTACTAATTCTTACACAACAATATTTTTCAGAAGCTCTTCTTTTTATAATATGCCACCACTATGTTTGTAGTCACGTTATTTTTCCCCTTTTGCTTTTTAAACAGAAAAACTCATTGGAGTACACTGTACTAATGGAATTAATAGGACAGGTTACCTTATATGTAGGCAAGTATCACAGCAAAAGTGAAATAATTATTTATGCTACAGTGGTATGTTCTGATTTAATGACCAACGTGTGTCTGCACATTCCTTTAGATACCTTATTGATGTTGAAGGCTGGGACCCAGAAACAGCCATTCAAGGTATTTGTATTTCTCTTGAGCAGAATCTAAGCTTCAGCATAAGCGACATAGTTGCTACCATGTTTGTGAGAATTTTAAAAACTTGAGCTTTTATTTTTTTAAAAAAATCAAGAAACCATGTCAGAATCATATATGTGTGTGTGTGTGTGATTCTGACATGGTTTCTTAATTTATATATGACTTTACTTGGTAAAAAATAAATTATTTTCCTGTTTTAATAGTACTTTATTTACTTTTGATTTTAATTACTGTAAATGTCCTTGAACACTATTTTTTGGTCAGAAATGCTAGATATAAATGTATTAAAATAATCAAAGGAAGAGATCCTTCAATGTTTTACAAAGCTACCTTCCACACTTATAATATCCTTGTGATCTATTTAGCTTTTGGAGAGGCTCGCGGCCACCATATGGATGGTAATATATATCTTGCAGACCTCAGAACTCAGCCAATGAGAAGGTAAGTCAAGACCTATGTATGCTCGTTGTTAAATGCATTCTAGTACAGGTTTTATACCAGGAGTGAGGAAACTTTGACCCTCCAGATGTATTAGACTTTAACTTCCAGAGACCCAGCAGTTTGCCAGTGGTAAGATATTGTAGTCCAAAATGTCTGGAGAGTCAAAGATTCCCCAGTTCTCTTAAGTCTTTCTTTCACGTTTAGCATGCGACAAGTATATCAAGTAATGCAGTCTTTGCTTTGCTTGATTTTGTAAAGCACACCAAGCATATTTTCCGATAAACTGATATGTAATTGATAAGCCCTAATATAGATAATTATTGTATCTTAGCATGTTGATTGAGCACTGTTGTTCTGGAAGTGTTTTGACACACATTCATATGTAAAGTCTGGCATTAGCCCATAAATACAGATGGGAACCTTTTTGTTTCTTTATAGGAATTAGCCCTATCATATTAATGTGTCTTTTTACTAATAGCTACTTTAGCAAATGACATTATGTTGTTTCTCTGAATTTTTTCAGCAATCTGGGAATGAACGTGTGGGATGCTGATGGAGATCTAGTGCCACCACCAAATGATATGGATGGTCATATTGATAGATTTCCAAATGAAGAATATCCTAGGTACCTTTCAGAAATTTACTTGCATTAAACTGAAAATAGTAAGAGGAAAATATGTATTAAAATCATTATGGTTATTATTATTAACTTTATTTATACCTCACCTTTCTTCCCATGGGGACTCAAGCTAGCGGACAATCTAGACAAGTTTTAAAAGTGCAATACAAAAGTTTAAAAACAATTAAAAAGTAACAGTGTGGTAAAATACACTAAAATGGCCTTTAAAATTCATATCCCCTCTGATCCCACCCAACCTCCCCAAAGCCTGCCCCTAACCCCTCCCCAAATGTCTGTTGGCAGAAGAAGGTCTTGACCTGCTTGCAGAAGACCATCCATCAGGCCCGGATTACCCATAAGGCCAACCTAGGCCATGGCCTAGGAGCACACGCAGAGGGGGGCGCAGATCAAAGACCCCAAAAAAGTAGAAACAAATAAAAACGCAAGCGCATTGAGATGACTCTCTCTCGGGGGGGGAGAGGGGGGCACTGCGAGGGGGCAGGGGAGGAGGTAATGGCGCCCCCCACCCCCGCGCCGCCCCCTTGTCAAGAAAGGAGGGTGCGAGGAGGTGGAGGGAAACCCCTGGGGCCGTTGCCGGGCATGCGTGGCATCTTGTCAAGGAAGGAGGGCGCGAGGAGGACGGGGCTGAGGCAAGCCCCTGGGGCCGCTGCCAGGCATGCACAGCACCCCTTGTCAAGGAAGGAGGGCACGAGCCCGGGGGCTTCCCTCCGCCTCCTCCTCGCGCCCTCCTTCCTTGACAAGGGGTGCCGCACATGCCCGGCAGCGGCCCTGGGGGCTTCCCTCCGCCTCCTCCTCGCGCCCTCCTTCCTTGACTCAAGGGAGGAGGGCGCGAGGATGAGGCGGAGGGAAGCTCCCAGGGCCGCTGCCGGGCATGCGTGGCACCCCTTGAGTCAAGGAAGGAGGGCGCGAGGAGGAGGAGGGATGCCCACGGGGCTGCTGCCCGGCATGTGCGACACGCCAGGAACATGACGGAGGAGGCAGAGGTGGCTTGAATCCCGGCGCAGTCGCTGCCCCGCAGCAGCCTTCACGCCGAGAGGTGAGCGCGAGAAGAAGTGTTCGGAGCCTGCGTGGAAAAAGAAGGAGAAGCAGGGTTATAATTAGGCCAGGATTCTACTTGCTCCTTTTTGGGGGGAAAGTGCGGGTAGTGGAAAGAAGGGAAAGAGGGAAGGAAGGCGGCTGTTCCCCCCCCCATCCCTTTCTCTCTCGGTGCCTCAGTTCCTTCCCCCTTCTGCCTTGTCCTGCTTGCTCCTCTCCACTCCTCCCCCTCCTCCTCCCAGTGCCCACCTTTCCTGCTATACAAAAGGAGAAGGGAGAAGGGGAATCGCATTCCTCTTCGAGGAGAGGCTGCTGGTCGCCGGGGGGCTTTCCTCTCTTCATGCCGCCCTCATTTCCTTTCCTTCTTCTTGTCTTTCTCTTGCGTGCCTTCTATTCCCACTCCAGGTCCAGCAAGGACCCCTTTCTGAGAGAAGGGGGGTATCTACACTTATTATAATTAATGCTATTTAACCGCCTTGGCTCAAGGATCCTGGGAGTCTGAGTGATGTGTGTGTGTGTGTGTGGGGGGGGGGTGCGGTAGAGGTTGGCTTAAAGGGGGCATAATTCCAAAGTGTGGCCTAGGGCGCAAAAAGGTGTTAATCCGGGCCTGCCATCCATAGTTATAAAACTCTCTTTCCAGTGATTGCTATTAAGGCATCACTTAATCAGAATTGTGGCCAGATCCAAGAGTCTGTCATTTGAATCAGGATGGGATGATTTCTCCCTGCCATTGCAGCTCCCATCAAACACCCAATGTAATCCGAAACAAACTGTGGTAAGGTGGAGATTTTAGGGTAGCACCAAATGCTGCAGAATGGGAAGGGAAGGTTCACTGGATTTGTGCAGGAACAGAAACTGGACAGCACTCCAGATATTTCTGAGCTCTGGTTTCTTGCAGCCTGAGTCAGCATTGCCAGTTGTGAAGAATGCTTGGAATCTCAGTCAATTAGATTTCCTGCCTTGGTTTTATGTCCTTGCAATAAAACCCTGGAAGTACATATTAGTTCTATAAAGTTGTTTTTAAAAAGGCATTACCATTCCAATTCTACCCAATTAGTTACCATTATATTTTTATTAGAAAATTCCCTATGAATCAGCTGAATGAGCCTACTCTTCCACCACTTAAAAAAAATTAACTTCATTTATACCCCACCACCATCTCCCAAGGGGACTCGGGGCGGCTTACCTGAGGCCAAGCCCAATAGCACATAATAACAACATAACAGTAATTATAAAAACAATACAATCAATAAAACTCAACATAAACAGTAACAGAGAGTTTAAAACCATTTTGAGCGGGCCAAATGTGAATATTAAATTTTTTTTAAAATAAATAATCACTGGAAACAGACAGAGGTACATTGTATATAACAGGAAGGTTTCAAGGGCAATGTGAGCAGACACCCAACAGGGAATTAAAGTGCTTCTGAGGACATTTGCAGAGCTTGAACACAGCAGGACGTTAATTACTATTCAGGGAAGGCACATTGGAACAGCCACGTCTTCAGGCTCCTCCTAAAAACTCAAACAAGTGAAACCACAAGAGGAAGACACTTAGCGGGCTCACAAGTAATATCAGCTGTTATTTCAAACGGAAGGGACGGCAGCGAGGGAAGCAGATTATTGTTTATCCAGCGACGCGCCCCGAGGAAGTGCCCCCCCGACACGAAAACGGCAAATTGCTGCTGGCGCCTTCATGGATTCCCAAGCCGTTCGGCAAGGTCCCAGCTATCCATCCAACCCCCATGCTCGCCATTGAGCTCATTCCCATTGTGGACTTAGTCGCTGCTTTTTGATTTAAATCCTGTATCCTATGACGCCCTTTGATACATTGTTTACGGGCTTGTTTACCAACACTGATGACGCTCACCCCTCCGCCACCAGTCGCTTTTCAGTGACGTGGCTTGAGCACAGCGGTGCCGACGCTCGTAGTCGCGCCTCTGTGACGCAGCTGCGACGTTCCGGAGCGGACTCTACCAGCGGCCGCACTCAGCCTTCCCCCCTTTTTCCCTGGTTCCCAGATGTCTTTGTGAGTTACACGGAACTGTAATTATTTCCAGGGCATTTGCCCATCTCTTCACGAACTGTATATTGCTTGTATCTACTCACTCATATTGTATACATGGGACCAGGTTGCTGTGTTTGATGCACAGGCTTTGCATGTGCACGTCAGCTTGTTCATACTTGTATTTTTACCCTGACTTCTAGAAATGCATGAATATTGATTATGTAATAAATATTATTTTGATATACTGATATTACTTGTGAGCCCACTAAGTGTCTTCCTCTTGTGGTTTCACTTGTTTGTGTTCGTACTGCCATTAGCTCACCCCTCCTTTTCTTGCATTTCCGTTCCTCCTAAAAACTGCCAAAGTGGGGACCTGTCTAACATCATTGGGGAGCGCATTCCAGAGTTGGGGGGCGACTACAGAGAAGGCTCTCTCCCTCGTCCTCACCAAACGCGCCTGCGAAGGCGGTGGGAGCGAGAGTAAGGTCTCTCCAGATGAACGAAGAGATTGCATGGGTCCGTAAACAGAAATGCGGTCACGTAGATAGGCGAGTCCCAAACCGTTCAGGGCTTTGTAGGTAACCTGCACCTTAAATTGGGACCGGTAAAAGGCAGCCAATGGAGCTCCTTAAACAGGGGGGTTACTTACTGGCATCACTCCTCCAACAGTAAGAAGAGAAAAGGTATTATTTGTTAAATTGCCACCATAACTTAATGAATCAATACCTTTACTGCCATGGAATTGAATAAATTATAGGTAACTACAGACTCCCAAGATCAGGCAGTCCCCAGGTTATGAACAAGATATGTTCTGTAGATTTGTTCTGAAGCTAAATGTGTATGTAAGTTGAAACATTTTCCCCACCACCACCACCTGATCTAAAAGCTTAAGAATGCAATGCCAAAAACACAATTTGGTATGGGTAAGAGACCCTCAGGTCTCTGATTCCGAATCAGGAATGGGACAGCAGGGGACGAAGTCCACAGAATGGCAGCAGCCAGCTGGAATACTCACATGCACACACACTAGTTCAAGTGTAGTGCAATCACTTTCGGAAATGTCAATACATTTGATCCCATCTGCTTTTTAAACACCTGCACAGGAGACACATGTTCAATATCTTTCAGCTTCACTTATAAGCATTATGACTCAATGAGGATCATACTCGTCTTCTTTCTTCAACCAACGATATATCAGTTGCTTATGCAGAACAGCATGTTGCTCTGACTTTTTGCTTAGACGGTTCTGCTAGTTTCTAGCAATCATCAGAGGGTTTCCTCACTATGTAACACGGGTTTGGTTCCTGTGTTATAAATATCATTTCCTAATTGGATTTATCATAAAAACATGGGAAAAGTTTATTAAAGTGCAAAAACTTTGTTTTGGTGGGACATCCTGTAGCACATTTTGCTGTAGTTTTTCAATGAATATCTCAGAGTCTCAACCAATTCAACATGGTTTGTGGCAACCACAAAAACAAAGTTTCTGGAGTATAACATCCACTTTCAAAGGAAGTACCGCACAATTAAATAGAAAATAACTTTTGTTACATAATGTTATGAAAAGCCAAGGAAGCATGGAAAATTTCTGTGTATGTAGTATAATTATCCTCGTCTACCAAGTTACTTTCTTTCCATCTCCACAGAGGGTGGTTTCAGACAGCGATAAAGCCCGCTTCGACCATGGTTTAAAAAACCCGGGTTGGAGTGGACCGTAGTTTACACACTGCTAAAAAAAGCCCACGCTGTCTGCGGGTGTTGTCTACATGTTCTCCCGGTACTTACTGGGAGAACAGGGAGGCAGCCCCCCTCCCCAAACCCCCAAGCCCCTTTTATAAATAAAAGAACTTACCTGGCCTCCATTAAGGTGGTGCTGGAGCTCTCCTGGTACGTAGGAATGACGTGCCAGGAGAAGTAGGGGCAAGAGCGATTTTCTTCCCCCACCCCCTTTCTCCCAGCCCATCATCCCTACGCGCCAGGAGAGCTCTGGCACCACAATAATAAAGGCCGGGTAAGTTCTTTTATTTTTAAAGGGAGTTTGGGGGATGGGGTTCGAGCCCCCTTGCATTTCCCAGGTCTAATTCAGCCTGGAAAATGCGAGATGGCTGTGCGGATGGCCCCTTTTTTATTCTTCCTTGGCCTTTCATAACACTATGTAACAAAATTTGAAAAACAAATATTGGCCAATCCAGACAGTGGCCATAATGCAGGGGTGCTCACACTTTTTCAGCATGCGAGCTACTCTTAAAGCAACCAAGTCCAAAAGATCTACCTGCCCGCCCTCGCCACCTCCTGCCGCCGCGCGCTCTTGCGGGCATTGCCGACAAGGCGTGGGCATCCAGAGGGAGCACTGCTGCTGTCTCACCGCAACTGAGGAGCACAGCTTCCTGGACGAGAGAGGCACCGCCTCCAGAGGCCCCGCCTTGTGGCATTGCAGGGAAGAGAAAGGAGCCAGCAGGAGGAGGGCATCCAGGGTGAGCGCTGGCCGCCCCATGCCTGGTCGAAGATCACCTGAAGAGGGGCAACAGAGGCTGAGCATAACACAGCTGCTCCTGGACGACCCTCGTATATAAGAGAGAGGCACGCGCTCCTCCAGAGGCCCCCGCACAGTGTGCTTCCTTCTTCTTCCATGGGTGGGGGAAGATGCCCCACAGGCGATGCGCCAGAAGCGATCCTCACCACGCCCCTGGAGAGCGGAAGCCAGCAGGAGCCACAGTGAGCGTCGCCGCTTCCTCCCGCCCCTGGCCTTTCCTCCCTTGCCGAAGAGTGTGGAGGTGTGCCGCAGGTGTGCCGCGCACATTGCAGGAGCGGCCCATCCGGCTGGTGAGGCCTTGGGTTATATAAGATCACCTGGAAGAGGGCTGAAGATCTACTAGTAGCTAGCCCCGAGCTACCTAATGAGCACCCCTGCCATAATGGGTTTGCCCAGCATCTCCCAAGAAGGCGCAGAACAAATCCACTAACAAATTAATTTAGTACAAGGCAGGGTTTTCTTGTTTTGTGGCTAATGAATTTGTTTTTCTCTGTGGACGTCGTCTGTACGCCCCACTTTCAAATGCAGGAGCTCCCACTTTTAAAGGGCTGTCTGGGTGCTCCCAGAATCATTCTGTGAAGGCAGCGGGTGCTTCGGCTGAAACTCCCATTCAGTATTTATAAGGAAGAGATCTGTTCTCTATTTTCCAGTTTTGATCAACATTACAGTCTGGATGCAAGGGCAAAAACTAATATATTTTTTTGGAGAGGTGGCTCTTTCCTTCATTCTGATTCAACATAGACCCCTCTCCAGTAAATTATTTTAGTAATCTACCCAATTCTGTGACTCAGAGGAGATCATGAAGAAACAGAACAGATGGGTTACAAGTAACTGTAGCTCTTTGAATAGTAATCTGTGAATTCCACGCAGCGTCCCCGCTTTGCATTTTCCCCTGGTGTTTTGTGGCAGATACGGAACTGGAGGAAAATGCTGAGATGCACTACCACATATATAGTGGATTATGGATAGCCCTTCTAAAGCCACTCGGTTCTGGAATAATCTGGTCTAAAGTTCCAGCTCTAAATAAGTCGAGACCAAGTTATGTGACCTAAAAAGAATACTGTTATAGGCAAGTTAACTCTGTTCTATCCAAGGATTACTTCAGAATTTCAATAGTATGGATTTGTTCCATTGTAAATGATGAGATGATGTTCATTAAGGAGCATTTCGTTTCAAAGATATGTGTACAATTGCCACTTTTGCTTCTTATGTTTTATTTTAGTCACCTAACTTTGGCACTAATTTTTCCTGAAATGAACAAAAACCATCCTTTTTTCATTTTTCCAATAGACCTGCAAAGAGATCAAGAGTTTACGATGATGGCCACGGTGACGTACCAGAACAGATCCGATTGAGGGGATTTGATTTTATTAACAAAGGGCCCGGACAACGGCGAAAGCCATACTATGATCAACAGTTTCAAGATGACCCAGAGCCTCAAGTAGAAATGAGACAAAGACGTTTTGTAGACCACCAATTTTATGATGACTACCAAGCGGAAATACCGAGGAATGATTCAGAGTTTGGCACCAGGGGATCAGGGCAGAGGCTCAGACCTTGCCGTGACCCTCACCTTTGTGATGACTTTCCAGTAAGTGCTCCATCAGAAGATATTAATATGGGCCGTGGAGAGAGACAAAGACGTTGTCCTGATAACCCTCCTTCCAGTGATATACTCATGGATTCACAGTACAATAGGGGCCATAGACAAAGACCATTGTATGACCCCCAGTCTAATGACGAATATCAGTCACATAGGCAGTTTAAAAATCCAGCATTCCACAACAACAGACCTGACCATGACGAAAGAATGAAATCATATCATGACCGTTTCCCTCACGATGATATACAAACGCCAATGGGAGACTTTGAGTTTGTTAGAAGGGGCCGTAGACAACAAATAAGACCGTTCCTTGATCATCAGCATTGCAGTGATTTACAAAGAGAGATCCCAGCAGAAGAAGTTGACGACAGAAATTCCGAATCAAGATGCAGACCTTTTCACAACTCCCAGGCTTATGGCGACTACAGTGAACAAGTGCAATTTAATGATTCTCTAGACAGGAAGAGTGAACAAAGGATGGGGCCTTTTGGTGATCTTTCGCCTCATAATGACATGCCATATGAAAGATATCCAGAAAGGTGAGAAGAATTATCATATTATCTCAGACTTGTCATGGTCAATCTCCTGTCTTTGACAATGGTTGTTATTAAGCAAGACAACTACATAATAACGTGATGTAATTAGGAATATTTAATTCATTTTGATATTGTAGGTACAACTTTTTTGATAGTCCTGTCTGCCATGAATGTCTAGAACAGTCTTTCTCAACCAGTGTGCCGTGGCACACTAGTGTGCCGTGACGGACCTCCTGCTGTGCCGCGAGAAAAGCTCTCTGCCCCCCTTCCTCCCCCCTCCTGCCAAACTCCTGCTGCTTGGGGGAGGAGGAAGGGCCAGGCAGTGGCGAAGAAAAAGAAAAAGGGACCGGGGCGCCGCCTCCTCCGGCCATTTCCCCAGACAGCCTCCAATCCGCCATGACTCCCACCATGACTCTCGCCCCTCGCTCTCTGAAGCCGCGTGGAGGAGGAGCCCCGCCCACTGAAGCCCGTCCACCGCTCATGCTCCTCCTCTTTAGGAGAGCTGAAGCTGGGGGGAGGGGGCGGAGCATGGCGCGGCCTGTAGGAGAGCTGAAGCTGGGGGGAGGGGGCGGGGCATGGCTCTGCCCCCTCCCGCGGCTTCGGTACTCCCAGCAGCTGCTCCAGCCTTGAGGGGGCAGTGCCAAGCCAGCATTGTGCTGGCTCTGGCACCGCTGGCTTGGCACTGCCCCCTCAAGGCTGGAGCAGCTGCTGGGAGAGGTGAAGCCGGGGGTAGCCTGGCTCTGCCCCCTCCCTGGCTTCGTCACTCCCAGCAGCTGCTCCCAGCAGGCCACCAACCCCCAGCCGTTCTTTACTGTGTTAGAGTGTCATTTTGTGTCATTTTGGTTGGTGGTGTGCCCCGGATTTTTAATGTTAAAAGTGTGCGCGGCTCAAAAAGGTTGGGAAACACTGGTCTAGAAGACAAATCATATCAGCAAATTGTCATTTTGATAATATCAGATATCAGATATTTATGGATGTAAAACAGTAAGATTATGAATCACTGAATCATGGTGATAATAAACAAATTATCAACGTAATTTCTGTTAACTATAAATGGTGCTAGAATGTCAAACTTGAGACTTCATCGTTTTGACACTAAAAATGTTTTTAAAATACCATATTTACTCAAGTCTAATGCGCTATTCGATCCGTTTCAGTTTTCAAAAACCCTGAAACCAAAAAAAGAAGAAGGATTTGCTGCTGACTGTGATACGCAGCAGCAAAAGTGCACTCTTTGTAATTCAGAACACCAAAGCTTCTAGCAATGGAAAAGACAACTTTGAAATTTTGAAATGTTGTAAAAAGAATCCACTTTAATTGCCTTAGTTCAGTACTATGGGATCTTGAATTGCTGCATGGATGTACACAGACACTCATGTACACACGCATCCAGACAGTTGAGTAGAATCTCAATAATCCTACAAATGAATTTACACGAGGAATAATAATAATAATAATAATAATAATAATACTTTTTATTTCTGTTCCGCTCTTCTCAGACTCACCCCGAAGGGGACTCAGTGCGGATTACAATACACATATGACAGACAGTCCCTGTCGGAAAGACATACAATTACACATAGACAAATACAGTGCAGTTTTTAGAAGGACTTTTTCTTTCCTGGCTGCGTCATACAGGTGGGCGTCATCGGGTGTGAATGCTCCATTACATCATTGTTGTTATGTCCCTGCGTCATTGCGCCATCACATCACAAGGGGGGTGCTGTTGTTCCATCCTCATGACAGGAGCCTCTTGTTTCCACCACTTCCGCCTCTCCCTTCTCTGTCAGCCTATTTCAGACAAGTCTGTGCAAAAGTCCTTCCCCGCTTTTATGGTCCCCAATTTGTTGTTAATTCACAGCTGGGCTGTTGAACTGCTTGGGTAAACAGTAGACAGGGCTTACAGCTGGCGTCTAACTCAGCCCGGGATTCGATCCTGCAATCTTCAGATCTTCAGATTGCCAGCACAGCTTTGTTACCGCTGTGCTATCTCTCACTCTTTTCCCTGTCCATTGCAACTCTGCAAATTGTCCTAGATAACCTCCAGAATGTATTGTCGAAGGCTTTCATGGCTGGAATCACTGGGTTGCTTTGAGTTTTCTGGGCTGTATGGCCATGTTCCAGAAGCATTCTCTCCTGACGTTTTACCCACATTAATGATAGGCATCCTCAGAGGTTGTGAAGTCATGACATGAAACAATCAGGGCCAGCTAACACCTCCCAACAAAGGATTCCCCCATGCAGGAAGCAGCCAGTCTTTGAAGCTGCAAGGACACACAGTGATAATCAGGTGGTCAACTGCAACGTTCACGCTTGCCTCAAATAGACAAGAGTTGTTTCTCCCACTCAGAACATTCCACAGATATATAAATCACACTTGCCTAGTTTCCAACAGAACTCACAACCTCTGAGGATGCCTGCCATCGATG
Source organism: Anolis apletophallus (assembly GCA_030556195.1). NCBI lineage: Eukaryota > Metazoa > Chordata > Lepidosauria > Squamata > Anolidae > Anolis > Anolis apletophallus. The sequence continues at coordinate 110,851,502 of JARBWK010000010.1, forward strand.
TGGGTGAAACGTCAGGAGAGAATGCTTCTGAAAAATGGCCATACAGCCCGGAAAACTCACAGCCACCCAACCTCCAGAATAGTGTGGAAGTTGTCACTTGAGGCTGCAAGGCAAAGCAAGAATGAGTTTTTTAAAAATCATCTGTCTTTCAGGGGTGAGCCTCCACTGGATCCTAACTCCCTCCTTTGACAGTAGGAGTTCTTCCATAGTTCCATTCTCTGTTTTATACATTACATTAAGTATATCTGTATTCCCCGAGGTCGCCCTTATCTTTCTCAGGAGGACTTCCAAGAAACACCCTTATTTCACAGAGATGGTAGTTCTGATAAGGAAGACTACCACAGAAATTGCAGGTAAAAGTTGCTATTGTCATAGTATCCCTCAAAAGATGCATTCCCTAAAATAGAAATGTTGGACAATTTATAATAATATAAAAGTATATCATATATTATTACCAATAAGCTTTGCATATTTTGTCTTTTACAATACGATAGCATGGTTCCTTCCTTTAAAGAAGTGAGCCTTAAAAATAAAAGTGACTGGAAATGTCACAAACAGACTGTCTTAAAGAAGCCAAGCCCACTGTTAGTAATAAAAGTTTATTAACTGTACCACAAAACTCAAAAAATGGCCAAACTTGACCAAACACACTGAAAACTTAATGTGAAAGCACAAGAAACCCAAAAAAATACAGCCAGTCTGGTCAAAAGAAAGTCAATAGCACAAAATACGGATTAAATCTCTGGAAAATCCGCAGCAAACTCGAACACAACAAGAACGAAGAAATAGAAAGCCATGCGCCATCAGTCCGTCCGTTGTCATCACACCAGAAGAAGCAGGAAGTAGCAGTCGTCACACCAGAGGGCAGGCAGTAGAAAATCACCGAAGCAGTCCCAGGTCAAACCGAAAGAGCAGTCAGTGTCAAAGACAGCCAAAAACGACCCGAAGTCAAAATGGGAAACCAGAAGAATCTAGCACACAGGGATTTAATTCGGTGTAGCCAATGAGCAAGTACAAAATGTGGGTCCCACCAGATACAATACCAGAGTCCAGGAAGAAGTCCAGGGTCCAAAGTTCAACTAGCAGCAACACAGGGCAGAGCACACTCTCTTAGCCTCAGAAAACTCATAGTGTCACCTTATTTTGGAAAATGGCATTCATAACCATTCAAAAACACCTTTTGGAGATCATAACTTTTTAGAAAAGCATGACCTTTCAGAGAAGAGCCAAAAACCCTTTAGAATAGAATCTCGTCTTGTAGTATACAAACATATAATTATGCAAGATAATGGTTTCAATTGTTAGACTGAATAACCTGTTACCTTTGATCGGTTAGGAAAACAGATTTTTTTTCAGTGCATAAAAAACAGCAGAGCGTTCGAAGTGTTTTTGAGTGCCCAAAATACAGGTCCTTCTCAAAAAAATTAGCATATAGTGCTAAAGTTCATTGTTTTCCATGATGTAATGATACAAATTAAACTTTCATATATTGCACACCAACTGAAATATTTCAGGTCTTTTTTTTGTTTTGTACTGATGATTTTGGCATACAGCTCCTGAAAACCCAAAAATACTGTCTCAAAAAAATTAGCATATTTGGTCGGATGGAATATGCTAATTTTTTGAGATATGTATGCCAAAATCATCAGTATTAAAACAAAAAAAGACCTGAAATATTTCAGTTGGTGTGCAATGAATCGAAAATATATGAAAGTTTAATTTTTATCATTACATTATAGAAAATAATGAACTTTAGCACTATATGCTAATATTTTGAGAAGGACCATATTCGCCTGTAAAACAATTTGTTTTATATCATGCACTCAAAAATGAAGTAGACTTGGGTAAAAATAACATATTTGGTTTGCTTACAACCTTCATGTGTTCAGTGTCGAGACTCCCACAGATGGCTCAAAGACACGCCAAGCTAGCAAAAGTATTTACAGTTTATTTTCAACAAAAACACAGCCACAGTCCAGCATCAAAGGAACCCACACCCAAAAAAAAGCCCAGTAAACAAAAACAGTGAAGACGTCCGTCTTTTGAAGTCCTTGGCTTTATTCCGGCTCGAAGTCTGTTGCGATGTGAAGACCCGTCCAAGAAGGAAAGGAAGAGTGCTTCTCCAATTCCAGGAGCTAAGTATACAAACAAACACATCAAAGCCCCCGCATCCCACAGCAACTCCCCTCCACCCATATACGATACCAAATAAGAGACAGGCACTCACAGCAACACAGGAAAAGACCAAACGAACGCGGTAGTCACTAAACATAAAAACACACATTAAAACCCCCAACATACAACATTTTCAGCTAGAGCTGCCATGGCAGCTCCCCCAGAACCCAACATGGAAAACAGCCCAATACTCACAGCTTGCTGGGAATCAGGAACTGCGACACAAGAAACAAGAGCACCAAATACAAGAACCAGCAACCCACCAGCAACACCTTGGCCGACCGCAGAGTCCCAAATCCCCAGGCCTTACTTTAATACACTTACAAATCAGAGTCATCAGACTCCCCACCCAACTCTGCCCCATTCCCTCAGCTGCAGCACTGGTGTGTTCCTCCAATCTTCCCACCTTTGCTGAGCAGTTAAAGGACCCCAGTCCGATTCAACATCCCCACTAGGCCAAGCAGGGTCACTCGAAAAACCAAAAAGACTTTCGCTGGACTCAGCATTTATCACATCCCTGACCTCTTGCAGCAGTGCTGAGTCCAGCTCGGTATCACTCTCTTCTGAGGGTAACTCTACGTCAAACCCCTCAAAAGTATCATCACTGGTAGGCTCCCTAAGTATTTGTCGGACCTTTCTCCTGTGCTCTCAGCACTTGCAGCCCTTTTCCTCCCAGCTGCCGTCATTCTGCCCAAACCTCCCTCTTCCAGTGACATGTCCAACACAGAATCCTCCTCCGAGTTACTACCTGTAGCAACTATAGGCTCAGTTTGCTCAACTACAACATTCAGTATACACAGGTACAAAACTTACCAGTCCAGTTTCAGATGTGTTGGAGATAATGCTCTGTGCCATCTGGTCAGGGTATCTCTCTATAACAAAACAGCTATTAACAGGTCACATATTCAAAAGGAGGGAGAAAAAGAGCATGTGGTCTCCAGCCCCTTCTATAACTTCTCAGGAACCATAGTCAAGGAAGCTGCATACCAGAACATACATACAGAAAGCCGGAAGCAACAGGATCATAGATAAACATCACTAGAGAAGGCTTGAAGAAGGTTGTCATTTTCAACACCTTAGGTTCACTTTAAGTTGGAAGTGACTTGAAGGCACACAGCAGCAGCAACAACAAGAGGAAGACTGTTTTACACTTCCATTGACCCAGTTAACAGTCAGCGATCCATGCTTATAATGCATTGTGGTCAGTGTGATTAAAACATAGGCTCAGGGTTGTAACCATAATTTTAAAAGGTTTTAGTTATTATGTCTAAGTAACAATAAATCAGAAGTTTGACAGATAAGAACATAAGAAGAGCCATGCTGAATCGGGCCTCAGCCCATCTAGTCCAGCATTCTGTGTCACACAGTGGCCCACCAGTTGTACACAGGGATCTCTAGCAGAAAGGAGGGCAAAACCCTAACCTGCTCCCGACCCCCCACAACCAGTACCCGGGGGAAATCCTGCCTGCCTCCATCAACACAGAGGTGGCACTTGGATGTCCATTTCAGTAACTACTGATTCCCTTGGTATCCATGGGAATACTGACAACACCATGAAAGCAATATAGATCAGATATTAAAAAGATATTAAAATTGGCCATCCAGTTCTGCTTTAGCAAGGCAATTTGAAATCTCCATTATTCACCCATATATAGACAACTGGGCAGGCTAATATGAATGCACGTTCTGCTGGTATTGCCTATCATCCTTTTACTCAGTCATTTTGCCCTTGATGTGTAGCAAGGATTATTGCTACTTAGGGCCCTTCCACACAGCCATATAACCCAGAATATCAAGGCAGATAATCCACAATATCTGCTTTGAACAGCGTTATCTGAGTCCACACTGCCATATAATCCAGTTCAATGTGAATTTTATACATCTGTGTGTATACAGCTGACCCAGGATGAACCAATTTCAGATTGGGACAGCACATTATATTTGTAATGTAATTCATAGTGCCGTGGATCTGCAAACATTGGTGTATTTCCATTTCGGAACAGATGTGACCGGCAGTTTTAAATTGAAGCAAGCTATTTCATCATGTTTCTATAGACCAGTGGTTCCCAAAGTGGGCGTTACCACCCCCTGGTGGGCGGTGGGGCAATCTAGGGGTCGCTGGAAGGCTCAGGAGAATTTGGGGGGCGCTGAACCCCTGTAAGGGGGCGGTGGGGGTGGTGGCGTGAGCCAGGTGACAGGCTACCATCCATCTCTGAGTGTGTCTCTCTCTCTTCTTCCCTCCTCCTGCTCTTTCCTCCTCCTCTCGCCAAGCAAGGGATAATAATAATAATACCTTTGGGGTTCCCTTCCAACTGGTTGAGTCTTATAACAACAATAATAATGTCCTTCAACATATTTAGTGGAACATGGATTCAGTGCAGTAACCAATTTATTAACAAAAAAAGAAACCGATTGCTCAATAGTCCATCGCGATGATTTGAGATTACTGCTGACGAAAATAGAGCCGAGGATGACTAGATTGGTAGCAGCATGCCAGGTTCATCCCTCTCATTAAGATGATTTCGAATGTTTTAACTTTTTTTGTATTACCTTTCTATTCTAAGTTCAATAAATAGTTTCATAATTTCAAACTTCAATGTTTCTAAGTTACAACTTTATTATATTTTACGAAAAAGGTAGAAATATTAATACATATATCTTTCTGTTTGATTGCTATTAAAAATTGTAAAACTTAATTTCTAGGGGGAGGGTGAGTAAAAAAAAATTCTGGAAAGGGGGCGGTAGGCCAAAAAAGTTTGGGAACCACTGCTATAGACATATAATCTGAATGGAAGGATAGATAGAAGAGGAAATGATAAAAGACATATCATAACTTGAATACAATCTTCTGAAACACTACCAATCTTAGGCCCTTTCTACACTGCCATATAATCCACTTTAAAGCAGATAATCTGGATTTTATATGGCAGTGTAGATGGGGCTTCAGTTCATGCCTGCTCAGCAGTAAGCATTGAAATGTGAGATCAGTTCCCCTATTTACCCATGAATTTCATAGGGTTTTCTCAAGCAAGGAATACCCAGACATGGTTTGTCCAGTTCCATCTGACGCCCCTTCCACACAATTAAATAAAATACCACATTTTCTGCTTTGAACTGGGATATATGGCAGTGTGAACTCAGATAACCCAGTTCAAAGGAGATATTGTGGGATTGTCTGCTTCAATATTCTGGGTTATATGGTTGTGTAAAAGGGCCCTGAAATACAGCCTGTAGCATCTGGTATTTATTGGTGGTCTCTCACCAAGTACTGAGCAGACCTGGTCTTACTTCACTTACAAGATCTGGTACTTAGGCCTGGAAGTAAGACCTGCTGCTCTGTTCCCCAGAGATCGCTTAGGTCGAAAGAACAAAATCTCCTTGATGTCCCTACTGTCCGGACTTACCACCTGTCATCCACCAGACAAAGAGCCTTCTCGGTGGTGGCACCTGTGCTTTGGAATGCCTTGCGTGATGAAATACGAGCAATTAGAGAGCTGTCCTCTTTTCGGAGGGCGTGTAAAACTGCTCTCTTTCGGCAAGCTTTCAATTTAAGTAGCCCTCTGTAAACTCCTGTCTTGAATTTATAGTAGTATTTTAGTATGTAGTTTTAGTTATTTTGTTGTTGTTCTACTTTTACTGTGTATGTAGAATTTTAGAATTGTGGAAACCGCCCCGAGCCTGCGGGAAGAAGTGGTATAGAAATTGAAATCTATATATATAAAATGATAGCTGTCGTCCTAAGTAGCCTATAGACAGCAAAACCACACAAGGCAGACACACAAAAACAGCGCACATACCCACAAAACCCTACAAGGTATGTTTACCGTCTGAAAAATTCAAAAAAAAAACTAAACAACAAAGTCAAAAATACAAAAATAAAAAGAACTACAACTCCCATGATCCCCCACGCTAATGCAGAGGGGGGAAGAAAGGAAGGAAAAAGGAAGGATAGCAGGAGGGAGGGAAAAGGAAGGATAGAAGCAGGCATGTAGCCAGGGGGGGCTAAGGGGGCTTCAGCCCCCCCCCCCGAAATTCTTAGGGTGGTCCGGAAAAAGGCCTTACTGGTACATTATTTAAACTGTTATGTTTATTCATATCATGATCTGATCACCATGCTCATTATATCCCACATTAATGGGGTTATTGGGATAACAATACAAAAGATTTGCTAGGGTAGACCCTCTTCCACCCAGTCTGCCCCCCCCCAGCCCCGAACCAAACTCAGCCCCCTCCGAAACAAAATCCTGGCTACGGCCCTGGATAGAAGGATGGAAGGAAGGAAGGAGGGGAGAAGAAAGGAACGGAAGGATAGAAGGAAGAATGGATGGAAGGAAGGAGGGGAGAAGAAAGGAAGGAAAAAGGAAGGATAGCAGGAAGGAGGGTAGGGGAAAGGAAGGAAAGGATAGAAGGATGGAGGGAAGGAAGGAAGGAAGGAGGGGAGAAGAAAGGAAGGAAAAAGAAAGGATAGCAGGAAAGGGGAGGGGAAAGGAAGGGAAGGATGGAAGGAAAGAAGGAGGAGAGAAGAAAGGAAGGGAAGGATAGAAGGAAGAATGGAAGGAAGGAAGCAGGGGAGAAGAAAGGAAGGAAAAAGGAAGGATAGCAGGAAGGAGGGGAGGGGAAAGGAAGGAAAGGATAGAAGGGTGGAGAATGGAGGGAAGGAAGGAAGGAAGGAGGGGAGAAGAAAGGAAGGAAAAATGAAGGATAGCAGGAAGGAGGGGAGGGGAAAGGAAGGAAGGAAGGATAGGAGGAAGGAAGGAAGGAAGGAGAAAGGAAGGGAAGGATAGAAGGAAGAATGGATGGAAGGAAGGAGGGGAGAAGAAAGGAAGGATAGCAGGAAGGAGGGGAGGGGAAAGGAAGGAAGGAAGGGAGAAGAAAGGAACACATACATACACACAAACATACACACACATATATATACATACACAGAAATATACAAATATACACATACACATATACATACACACATCTGTACTTACACACATATACAAGCACACATATACGTAAGTACACACATATACACGCATATACATATACACATATACATAACTACACACACAGTCCCCAAGTGACAAACATCCCACAGCAACGCGTGGCCAGGTCAGCTAGTAATAAATAATTAATTAATAATTTTTTAAAGGTGCAGCCTTTTAGTGCTTGTCTATCTCACAGTCATGAATGACTCCTTCATCAGTGTAAGACATTTTCAATTAATCGTAATTTTCATATTATAGGTCTGACTGCTTGGAAGATTACAGAAGAATCCTCTCTTCAGATGCAATTATAAGAGGAGGAAAAACGAGATTTGCCTCGTATTCCTCGCACCCAGCACATCTCATGTCATCTTCCCACCAGGAAGTTACTTCCTCTTCGGTGGACTGTGAAAGGGGGCCTCAGTGCAATGTCACAAGGGAGATGGGTCAAAGGAAAAGGTTACCTGTGCTAACAATTGATTATAATTATGGGTTGCCTTTAAACTATAAAGCTGAAGAGGAAGATTCACGTCCAAGGGAGCGCTATATTTGGAAATGAACCACATACATATAGGCATGCCTTTTCACATATTTTCTTTTTGTGTGTGGACCAAACTTCTCTCATAATGGGTTTTTAAAATGGTACTGGCATCTGTGCACTAGTGGCTTATTGTCTGAAGAGGAATGCCTTGTCCTGACCATAGCAGAATGGCCCCCATCCATACGATTTGGATCACAAGCCATCAATGTATGTCTTATAAGACTAGCTTGTTTGTTTACATTTAGGTAGTCATTATATTTCTTACATAAGAGATATACGTCCAATATAAATGAATAAATAGTAATGTTTAGTTAACTGGAATGATATAGCATAAGGCACAGCTGAATCTGGCCTCTTCTACACAACCATATAAGCAGATACTCCACATTATGTGCTTTGAACTGGATTATATGAGTCATATAATCCAGTTCAAAGCAGATAATTCAGGTTTTATGTGACTGTGTAGAAGGGCCTGTGTTTTCCTTCATTTTCTCATTTTGAAATATGTAATTTCAGTTTATAAAACCTGTTCTCAATAAAGTTTCACTATGAATTGGATTATGATTTGAAAGGAAAGAAAACAAATTACTCAAAATATCGAAAGAGTTATGGTAACAATGTTAATGAATTTGGTGGTAAGAATTTGGGTTTCCTAAAGCCTTTCCAGTTTTTAAAAAATAGAGGCAAGGGTTGTTATCGAATAAAGCCTATCACATTAGAAGAAATTAAGCTGATCTCTCCTTTTCTATTGGTATCCTAGCCATAAAATCTCAGCTGTCATTTTTCTTTGCTTCTGAATATAGATACCTTGCTCCATATAAAGTTATGGTTCATCCATATATAAGGGATGAACCATAATTTCTCAAAGCCTTGGAGGCATTGTAGAGCCATTATTGCTCCCATTATACCATATTTACTTGAGCCTAATGCTCACCTTTTTTTTTTGCCAAATTCTGTCTTCAAAATCAGGGTGTGTGTCACGACTTGGCCCTTGACCCCTTGTTGTTAAGGTAACGCTGCCACCAACCTTGGGTAAAACCCAAGGATTTATTATCTATTACATATAATAAAAGTCAGTGTTTGCAGTGGTGCGGCCGAGCGACCGACTGAGCGACGGGAGGAATATGTGCCAGCATTTCGATTGGCTGCCATTGTGGGATTATTTGCATAACAGGCTCTAACTGGCCAGCCTCAGAACTCCAATATTCTACGGCCCCAGACAGAGGGGATTGGTTGCCACTGAAATGGAATTTGCATAACTGACTCCAAATGGCCAACCACATTCAAACATTCTAAAGTGACTCAGAGGGAAAGGGAAAGGCCTCAGGCAGTCAGCCACTGAGGCCTACAGCAATGACAGATCAGGACCAAACTTGGCAAACAGGCGACCAATGGCCCACTTCACTACCTGGTGTGGTTTAGGGCAGGAGGAGCCACGAATGATGGGATTTGCTGTACCTTCACGTCATTCACTTCCCAAAAAACACTAAAGCCCCTATAAAACACAAACCAGCCCCAAAATTGACAGAAAGGCTTCCTTAACTTGATTTTCCTGACTAGGTCTCAGCTCATGGGATATTGTTAGGCTTCCTTAACTTGATTTTCCTGACTAGGCCCCCGGGACTCGCAGTACCTTCACTAAATTCCTGAGATCACTGCAAGCCACATAAACATCTAATAGGAACCAACCTTGGCACACAATGCCTTCCTCAAATAACCCGGGCACCGCCGGGTCCTCAGCTAGTAGATTATATAATTACTGACAACCAACCCCCTTATGGCTCAATGGCTACCCTCAGCGTGGTGAGTGCTGAGGTAACACAAATGGCTTTTAAAAACTGGCACCAGGTAGAGGCTTCACATGAAAGATGGCACAATATGGGGCTTGTGTTTTAAATTGAACAGAGAAAATGTTTATTGTTTCAACTGGTTTCTTTAAAAAGGTACGGAAGCGTAACAGTTACTTTCAAAAGCAGGATCCTTAATGGTTACTATAAACAAGGTACTGAAATCTTAGATGTTTCTTTAAATAGGTTCCTTGAACTTCAGGCACAGAATAGTTATTTCTCTAACTGGCTCTGCCTTTCCCTCGCACCAATAATAGCAATTAATTGTGAGAACAAACACTAACTTCTCAGGTAGTCCCTGAATAATGCTTTTGACCAGTCTAGCAGCCCTTAATCTGAGCTATTCCGCTAGAATACCGGTCCCAGAGAATTCCTCTCTGAACACACTAATCTTCCCCTAAAGCAGAAGATTAGCTAAGAGTCTCTCTCCTGTCTCTGAAACAGTGTGGAAAGATATCTCTCTCTCTCTCTCTCTCTCTCTCCCCCAGAGATTCTGTCTCTGTTGTTGCTTTGTCGAAAGCCAAACCCTAACTCAGTGTTTTTCAACCTTTTTTGAGCCGCGGCACATTTTTTACATTTACAAAATCCTGGGGCACACCACCAACCATAATGACACAAAATGACTAACTGTCATTTTACTAACTGTCACCCTCCCCCCTTGTGACGCCGCTGCTTCCGCCAAACCCCCTCCCGGCCCCCTCTCTGGGAGGCCCACGCATAGGAGGCCCATCACTGTCCCGCAGGGGAGGGCTGCGCTGAGTAGCCGAAGCGCACACGGACTCTGCTGAACAGGACGAATAGGAATTGAGCACATGGGGGTGGCTCCGAGCCTCGGAACAAACTGCAGCGGAGGCTCGCAGCTGTCGCCACCCCCAGCTCTCCTTCCGGAAGGGGTTCAGCCTCCCCAGGAGTGCCTCCCCCACGCACTTCCCTTCGGCTTTCCTGCTGTCGCCTTGGGGCCAGATCAGGAAGGAACCGAGCTGGGCTGTGGAGCTGCGCATCCCGGCCTCTGCTCTGCTCTGCAGCGAACCCGGAGCCCGGCCAGGAGAGGCCAGGAAATTAGGGGTTGCTCCCCTTCCTCGGTGCAGAGGGGCTAGAGGGCAGAAAGCCTCGCCTCGAGACTCCGGGAGCGGGGTCGGATGGGGGCAGCTCCCATGGACTCCTCCTCCCTCTCCTCCTCCTCTCTCTCTCTCTACACTGTAATTTCCCACGCCACACCTGATGATTGCTCACGGCACACTTGTGTGCCATGGCACACCAGTTGGGAACCACTGCCCTAACTGACTCTCAGACAACATTTTCCCTCTTAACCAGTTTGGCTCCTTGACTCAGCTCTCTAGCCAATCCCCAGGGTCAGGCATGTAGCCGGGGGGGGGGGGGCTAAGGGGGCTTCAGCCCCCCCCCGAAATTCTCAGGGTGGTCCGCGAGAAGGCCTTACTGGTACATTATTTAAACTGTTATGTTTATTCATATCATGATCTGATCACTATGCTCATTATATCCCACATTAATGGGGTTATTGGGATAACAATACAAAAGGTTTGCTAGGGTAGACCCTCTTCCACCCAGTCTCAGCCCCCCGAACCAAACTCAGCCCCCCGAATCAAAATCCTGGCTACGGCCCTGCCCAGGGTCATACTGTTTCCAACCAGAGGAGTTCCAAACCACTCGCACTCTCTAACAATTCCTTCCCATAATGGCTGCCCTGTGGAAACTCCCTCTCAACATGGATGCCAAACTGTTTACATAGGCCGACCTCACAGGCTTCAGCCTAGCCAACTGGGTGAGTCCTTACAGCCTAGCCAACAGAGTGAGTCCTTACATTCGATGATGCATTAGTAAATATGGGTCTATTTAACCAGACCATTCTTTGTGTGTGTGCGTGTTAATTTTTTTATTGTATACAAGTGGCAAGCATAAGTACAAATTGCATTAACCAGCCAAACTGGTACATTGCAATATTCACACCCATGAAACACCCATGACCTCCGTCACTACTTCATGTGAATTCCATATCTAATAAAGGGCCCTTCCACACAGCCCTATAACCCAGAATATCAAGGCAGAAAATCCCACAATATCTGCTTTGAACTGGGTTATCAGAGTCCACACTGCCATATATTCCAGTTCAACGCAGATAATGTGGGATTTTATTCAGCTGTGTGGAAGGGGCCTAGGCCATTTGAATATAGTCTAATAACTTTTCTGTCCAATCCTTTTTAGATAGTTTTTTTCCCACCTTTCCAAAATTTCGCTATTATCAGTCTGGCTGCAACAAAGCTATACTGACACATGTCCTCATCTCCTTTATTAATTCTCCCCTAAATATTACTAAAAGGCAAATTTCTGGATTTTTCTTAACCTTATTGGTAATATTTTTCTTTGTTTCCTTAATCAACTTTTTCTAACAATCTTGTATCATCCTACAAGTCTACCAAACGTAGAAGAATGTGCCTTCTTGCATCTTACACCTTCAGCATTCCCCTCAATGAGATTTATCCATTTTGGCTATTATCTCTGGAATTATATAACTTCTGTAGAACATTTTGTACATATTTTCTTTGATGGAGCCAGCTATTGAGAATTTAAATCCAGCCTGGCAACTGGACTAGGAAGACGTGCTGGAGAGAGATCCAGTGTCTGCTGAGATAGTAAGGGAGAGACTACGGGCCTTTCCACCCAGCTATATAACCCAGAATACCAAGGCAAAGAACCCACAATATCTGCTTTGAACTGGATTATCTGAATCGACACATATAATCTAGTTAAATGTGGATTTTACACAGCTGTGTGGAAGGGGACTACATCAATCTTCCTTTCCACCCCTTAATACTAGATGAAACAGAGGATTTAAATAGGCCATTCTTAAATACCTAATGCCATTCTTAGGGAAAGTCAACATGAGAACCCAACATTAAAACTACCAGCAACTTAAGAAACAACTCATCCTTTATTTATTTATTTACAGTATTTATATTCCGCCCTTCTCACCCCGCAGGGGACTCAAGCCGGATTACAATTTAAACATACATGGCAAACATTCAATGCACAACACATATAGACAGACAGTCAGAGGCTATTTAACTTTTTTCTGGCCACCAAGGGAGCTGTCGCTTCACCGTCCATCTGCGACACTGATGAAGTACTTTCCGCATTCCCTGCATGCTTTTTGCTGGAGATTTTTTTATGGCGTCATAAATTTGTTAAGTTAGCCTCCCCACACATAGGTGGTACCTAAATTTCCTACTTGACAGATGCAACTGTCTTTTGGGTTGCAAAGGTTGACAGTAAGCTACACAAAATTGGCCGGAAGCTCACTCCAACCTGGGCTGGCTTTGAACTCACGACCCTTCGGTCAGTAGCGATCTTAATGCAGCTGACACCCAGCCAGCTGTGCCACAGTCCTGGTGCTTTATATTTATGTGTGCATCTTTACTGATCTAGTCAGGAAAGCTTTTTCATGGTGACTGTTCCGTCCTCCAGACGTTTCATATGCATTGCCCCATAGTTTTGTTTAAAAAGGGAGCATTTTTCCTTTTGCATCTTTCCTGGGACTGTTCCAGGCACACTGGCACCCTGCCTGTTAATTATTAGCAGGGTTGCAGCCTGGTGCAGAATTTGCCACCTAAAGCTCTGCAAATGTATCTTTTTAGTTGGTGTCCGCCCCTTTTTCTTCCTGGGATTGGCCTCCATTTTGGAAAGTGCTGCAGTTCCTTTCAGAGAGGGAAGGAATTCAGATGTGTTTTTGGCCAGCCAGGATTGGCTCCGAAAGGGTCACCGTAAGTACTGCGTGCAAACCTGCGTGCTAACCTGCATGCTGACCTGCTTGCTGAGTGCTGATTGCTATTTGCTTGACCAATAGCTGGGGGGACTGCTGGAGCCAGATAGGTTTATGGTACCTTGCAGAGACTGGCTTTGCATGCTGTATAGGATAGACATCTGGTTACCAGCCCAGCTTTAGGTCACCTTTGGACTGGTCTTAGGTTTAGAGGGGGGAAGGAGTGGTTCCTTCAACCAAACACCTAGGACCAGGGTGGGAAATATCGGGTTTCCTGCCATCCAAAGGGAAGCAGTAGGAATCTTTTGAGCAACAACCCAAGGCATTTCCAGTCTGGTTTTTTTTGCAACCATAAAGCTGTGCCAAGTCCTGCAAAGACTTTGTTACTAAATAAACTGTTTGATTTTCAACTTTAATTTGGAGTGTTTTTTGGGTTGCCAGACCACCTAGCCTTTTCAGCAAGCGCTCTGCAGTCCACCAGGTAGAAAGGACAACACATCTGCCAGTTTTAATTTTAAACAGACCTGGTGTGACGGCATGGTGACCATAGAATGGTGAGCAGTTTTATGTAATACTTTAACATTCAATAATGACAAGTGGCAAAAATTAACATTGCGCAGATGTATCTTCAGCCCCTTCTGCACATCTGAATAAAATCCCACACTATCTGCTCTGAACTGGAATACATGGCTGTGTGGACTCAGAAAACCCAGTTCAAAGCAAACATTGTGGGATTTCTGCCTTGATATTCTGGGTTATATGGCTGTATGGAAGGGCCCTTACTTTCTCTCCTCACTCTCTCTTACCGTCTCCCCTCACTCTTAAGTCTGCTCCGGAATCTCCTGTATTCCTCTGAAGCGCATTGTGAAGGAATGCAGGAAACTACAAACAGAGTATCTCAATTTGCGGGGAAAGGCAGGATAAAAAGAAGAAGCCAGAGAGTGAGGCAAAGAATCATGAAGTCTGAAAGGAGTACCTGGCAGGAGGTAAAGGAGAAATGTATATACAGTATGACCAATACCAACCCTGTGTATAAATGCACTAGTATAAGAGAACAATAAGAATACATAGAGTCTGTTAAAGATACATGGGATCAATTGGCATACTGTATGTATAAATCCAATACAATACTACGTCAGGAGAAAAATAAACAATGCAATGATGCCAGATATTGGATAATCCCTCCTTGCAACTGTCCCAGGTGAAAATGCTGTAGGATGTAATGTCAGTTTATACTAGCCGACGCTGTAGTGTAGCTCGCTGAATAGCCGGCTGCACATGGATGTATCCCAGTTGGCGTTACTATATACCAAATAAAGATAATTTTTATAGACTTACAAATGAATGTATCCTGGGGTAATGTACCCAATGTAAATGCACCCAAATATATGTCCTCAAATATACAATCTGTAAACAAAGAAAATGCCAGGTATTTTCCACAATGTACATTAGGAAGTGGGAGGGAAAGGTAAGACTTAGTCAAGTTATTGTTAGTAGTTTAATAAATTTTAGCACATATCTTAGCAGGGAATGATTTTTTGAAGTGCGGGTATGTGAACCCAAGAATGCTGAGTCCAGAGATAAGGAATATTATATTATACTTGATGGAATCTCAGCCTACTCGCTCTCCTTTTCTTTTCTTCCTTCCTTCCTTCCTTCCTTCCTTCCTTCCTTCCTTCCTTCCTTTCCTTCTTTTTTTTTTTCTTTTCTGTACATCTGGCCAATCAAATTCTTCATCACCTAAAAGAATATAGCAAAATTACTTGAATCTTTGGACAGCATGAACACTGTTTTGGAACTGTTCCCTTTTTGCCTCTTAGCACTGCACATTCTGTTTCTGTTTGCATATTCTAAAACAGTGTTTCCCAACCTTTTTTGAGCCGTGGCACACTTTTAACATTTAAAAAATCCGGGGGCACACCACCAACCAAAATGACACAAAATGACACTCTAACACAGTAATACATATAGTTAATTGACCTTGAGTGTTGGAGTTGGAGTTCACCTATATCCAGAGAGCACTGTGGACTCAAAAAGTGATGGATCAGGACCAAACTTGGCATGAATACTCAATATGCCCAAATGTGAACGCAGATGGAGTTTGGGGAAAATAGGCCTTGACATTTGGGAGTTGTGGTTGCTGGGATTTATAGTTCACCTACAATCAAAGAGCATTCTGAACTCCACCAGTGATTGAATTGAACCAAAATTGGCACACAGAACACGCATGACCAACTGAAAATACTGGAAGGGTTTGGTGGGCATTGACCTTGAGTTTGGGAGTTGTAGTTCACCTACATCCAGAGATACCCTAACTTGCAAAACTGAGGCGGCGGCGGCCGGACGGGAGGCGCATTGGCCTAGACGGAGAGGACGCTCTCGCCACCACCGCGGACGTGATGCAGAAGGTCTGGGAACTGGCGGACAAGGCGTGAGTATTATGGGGTGCTTGGGGGAGAGGTGTGTGGCCTCCACAGCCCCTTCGCCTCAGCCACTCCTTCCTCCCCTCCTCCATCTTCAACCCAATGCTGTAGAGCCGATCTCGCGGCACAGGAAGAGTTGCCCCACGGCACAGTGCTGTGCCGCGGCACGGCTCTTGGGAAGCACTGTTCTAAAAGAACTCTGCCACTCCTTCCATTCTCTTCCTCCTCAGTCCTATCACTTCTCACCTAACAGTTATTGTGTGTGGGGCTTGAGTTTGTTTTGCAGATGGCAAAAAGCGATGTATGGCGTGAGCAGGATGGAAGAAGAAGCCCACGAATGTATAGTATTTTGCTGTTA
This sequence comes from Anolis apletophallus, assembly GCA_030556195.1. NCBI lineage: Eukaryota > Metazoa > Chordata > Lepidosauria > Squamata > Anolidae > Anolis > Anolis apletophallus. Next base: position 110,867,594 of record JARBWK010000010.1, read on the forward strand.
AAGAGCTGCAAAAAGCTGCTTGAGTGCAAGGTTGCAAACTGGCAACCTGATTTAAGACTTAACACAGCTTTCCTTAATCTTTAGATCTAGGCTGCACATCTCATTGTATACCCATCTACCATCTGAAACAAACAAAAACTGTTTAGAAACACGTTTTAAAAAATTGTATTTAGTCCCAGGAGAAGTATTCTGAAAGCGCTAAATCTCTGCAGCACTCATTATAGAGTCATATTATATTTTTTAAATTTTTATAGCTTGGAAAATATTTTCATTGGGATGTTGGAAACAAGATGGGCAGAGGAATACCTGAGAAACATTTCTGGCATTTCAAGACTTTTTGGCACAGGAAAAATAACAGGAGCAGGAAAAATATCAGTTGTAATTATTTTGGTGTAGCAACTAAATGGTCGTCTATCTGGATATTTATCTCCTATTCCAGTTTTAGTCATAATGCACCATCTATAAATGGCACTGAAAATGCTGGTAGGGAATTTTCTCCTTACAGAAGGAAGGAAAACAAAACAAATGTTTATTGTTCAGAAATGTAATTGCAACAATCCAAAACAATAAAATGCATATTATCAGCATTTTGGGTTTGACTATTGCTAGAATTCATGAGGTAAAAAGCAGCTGGAGGACAATTAAGATTGCAGTCCTCCTGTTTACATAAGAGAAATCACTGTTTAATACAGTGGTTCCCAAACATTTTTGGCCTACCACCCCCTTTCTAGAAAAAAATTTACTCGCCGCCTCCCTAGAAATTATTTTTTAAATTTAATAGCAATTAAACAGAAAGATATATGTATTAATGCAGTGGTTCTGAACCTTTCTAATGCCATGACCCCTAAATAAGGTTCCTCATGTTGTGGTGACCCCCAACCATATTTTCGTTGCTACTTCATAAATAATTTTGCTACTCTGTTGCGACCATAGACTTGGACGGACCCTTAGTAAACCAGCACACAGTAACTGCGGTTAAATGCTTTATTTAGAGTAAAAAGTAAGTGAAAGAAGGTAGAGAAGGCAAAAATAGAATAGTTCAGTGATGCTCCCAGCATCTAGTGGTAACAAAGTAATAGGCTTTAAGAGTCTAATAAATGCAAATAATCTTGGTGCCGCAATTGGTTAAATCCAGGAGTTTCTTGAGGCAAAGCTTAGCAAGAGTTAGAGTCAAAAAACAGGAAGGCTTTCCTGGCCCAGACAAAGTTCCATGATACTTGAATAAGTTGCTGAAACGTTGGCACGAGATTCCGAGCTCCTTCCGGGCTTGTAGCAACCCAGCCTCCATTCCAGCCAGGGGCCCGCTCCAGGGGTTCCAATTGCTTTAGACCCACTTGCTGTAGATTCAGGTGAGGAGGATGATGTGGCTGTTGGGCTCGCATCTCCAACTGAAAGTTTACAGTGGGATGACAGCTGGCCAGAGGCCTATTCGGATGGTGAAGGTCAGGATGACTCAGATTCGGATAGTTATGAGAGACTGGGAGGGAGAGGTTCCCAAGAACGCATCTGGGAACCTGCGGGGGATGAGTTGATGGAGACCGAAGGGGAGGCTGGTTCTCAGGAAGATAGTGAGCCAGCTGCGGCTCGGCCTGGGAGATGTTTTGATCGCAGGAGAAGCATCGAGTCCACTCGTAAGGAATGGCGCCGAAGCCTAGAGCGGCGCTGGTCTCACAAAGGGGGAGATTAAGTATACGTTCTCTGGGAACGTTTCCTTAGTTGGTCAGCCACTTCTGATCTGAAGGGAGTGTAGCAACCGTGCCCTGGAAGCCATAGTCTGGCTGTCTTGCCAAGTACCCTGCCAAGGAACTTTGCCACGGACCTTGTATTTTCATGGACTTTGCCTTGCCTTGTTTTAAGGATTTACTTTGCCTTGGATTCCTTGCCTTTGGTTTTTGAACTTCATGTGTTTTCACCTGGACTATTGACAATTACCGTATTTTTCGCACCATAAGACGCAGTTTTTTTTCCTCCCAAAGTGGGATGAAAAATCAGCTGCGTCTTATGGAGCGAAGACGCAGGGAGGGAGGGGGGAGCAGAGGGGGGCGATATATTGTACTTACCGGGCGGCGGAGGAACCCGAGGTGGAGCAGGAGGAGGGGGAGGCCACGAGGGCGGCCCCCACGGAGACTGAAGACAGCGCTTCTTCCTGACGTCAGGAAGAAGCGCCTCTGTCTTCGGGTCTCCGTGAGGCCGCCCTCGAGGCCAAGACAGAGGCGCTTCTTCCTGACGTCAGGAAGATGCGCCTCTCCAAGGAGGAGGGGAGGAAGGCCTCGCTGGCTGTAAGTACGCACGGAAGGAGAGAGGCCGGAGGGAGGGAAGGAAGGAGGAAGAGGCCGCAGCGCCTCCGCAGGGCTCCCTTTTTTCCTATTTTCCTCCTCCAAAAACAAGGTGCGTCTTATCAGCAGGTGCGCCTTATGGTGCGGGGGTACTTAATTGGACAATTTGCTTTTTCACCTGCTTTTTTTATTATTCAATAAATAGTTAATTGATCATTGTCTCTGTGTGTGTGCTTAAGGGGCCGGGCCAGGACCCAGCTTGTGACAGGGCTGAATCTTTATAGACCCCGGTTGCCTTGATCCAGGATACGCCGGCTGCGTCGAAGCTCTCTCTCAGGAGCGGGTGGGAAGACTTTCTTTCCCACCGCATCTTGGTCTGAATGGAATGTAAGCTTATTAGTGCAACCACCTGGCCTCCGGGGAGGATCTGTTGTTTCCTGGTACCAGGCCTCCTTATCAGCCTGTGAAGCAATAGGGCTGCGCTTAACCTTGGGTGCTTGGGGTTCACTTGGAGGTTGCTGCAGAGGCCTGCTTTCAGGCCTCTCTGAATCTTTGCTTTTAACATGGCGTTGGTCTGGTTTGCTCTTGGAACCTGGCTGGGGTGTGACACACTCTTACGAATTCTAATCCAAATATCTAATATGCAGGTCAAAGCGAAGGGGGCAGGGCCAAAGAAGAGGCCCGTGTGACCCCTCCTAAATGGCCAATCGTTCACCGCCCCATTAAAGGGGTTCACCGCCCCCCCCCAATTCCCCTGAGCCTCCCACCGCCCCCTTAGATCGCCTCACCGCCCACTAGGGGGTGGTACCTCCCACTTTGAGAATCAGTGGTTTAATATAATGGGTCTTACCTTCAAAGAAGGGCTGGGATCTCAGATAAGCACTGGGAATAAAACTGTCATCTTCTCCCACTAAATCTCAGTAGGACTCTGATTAAAGTTGGAATAAGTAATTTAATTTACTTCAATGTAAATTATACAAATGTATCTATTTTGAGTTAATATGCTTCAATTTATTTTCATGTTATACTAGGGACTTTATTCCACCAGCCTGTTGTCTCATTGCAATCAGATTTTTTAATTAAACAAAAAAAATTCAATATTGGAAAACAATAACTTTTACAACTCAGCACAATTGTCCAGCCTTCATATTTTATTGATGCTAATTCCCGCAATTAGTCTTCACTTTCTACCTGTGTGTGTGTTTGGGGGGGGGGGTGTCCTATCTCCCTTTGCCATTTTTGTCACAACTACCGCGTTTCCCCAATAGTAAGACACCCCCGATTGTAAGATGTATCGGGGGTGTCAGGGGGGTCGGCTAACGTAAGCCGTACCCCGAAAGTAAGCCGCACTCGAAAGTCCATGCGAAGGGAGGCGGAAAGAAGGAGCAAGAGGCGGGGCGAAGCGGCGCCGTGTCAGAGGCCTGGCTGTGACGCGGCCCCTAGCGCTGCCTCTTGCCTCTTCTTTCCTTTCCTCCCCTTCCTTCGTTCACTCGAATGAATGAAGGAAGGGAGGGGGGAAAGGAGAAGGAGCAAGAGGCGGGGTGAAGCGGCGTCGCGTCAGAGGCTTCTCCTTTCCCCCCTCCCTTCCTTCGTTCACTCGAATGGATGAAGGAAGGGAGGGGGAAAGAAGGAGCAAGAGGCGGGGCGAAGCAGCGTCGCGTCAGAGGCCAGGCAAGAGGCGTGCCGCGAAAGAGGCGTGCCGCAGTCGGCCCGTGTGGCCGGCTGTGCGGCGGCGGCGGCCGGTGTGGCGGCGCCCCTCACAGGTACCGTCGCCCTACTGGGTGAAGAATTCTTTCGGGGTATGTCCAATATAAGACGTACCCCGAAAGTAAGACGTAGTGGGGCTTTTGGGGGTAAAAAGAAAGTAAGACATCGTCTTACTTTCGGGGAAACACGGTAGGTTGGGGTTTGGAGCCCAGCACACTCTGCTATTTCAAAGGCCAGATCAAGACATGAACCAGCTCGGTTAAAAAATAATGTCAGAACAAGTCTGCGCTCTCAACGATCTAGAACAGGGCTGTCCAACAGGCGGCCCTGGGGCCGTACACGGCCCCCGAGCCCCTTTCCTCCGGCCTCTTAACTTGTTTTAATAAAATACAAATAAAAAAATAAAATAAAATAATAAAAATACCTATTTCCGGGTTTAGGCAAGCATCGCGAGATACGCCAGCCACAGACGGGATTTTGAGGGAGGTCAAAATCCCGTCTGTGGCTGCATAGTCTCACGATAGCTGCCGAAATCTCGGGTCCCGCGGGATTTGCGGCCGGCCTGGGCGCGCGCCTCCTCCTCCCACGCGGCTGCTTCCAGGCCAGCCCCCATTCCCTCAGAGAGAGGGAGGAGGGGAGTGAGGTAGGGAAAGCCCTCCTGGCTCCGTCCTCTTCCTGTGGAGGGCCCTCGCTTCCCGCCCCGTGGATAGGAGAGCCACCGCGCCCGGCCTGAGCTTGGCCTCGGCTCTAGCGGGGCTCTTCGGGGACGGCGGTGTTGGCGCTTCGGCCCTGTGGCGGGGCTCCCGCAGTATGGGTAAGGAAGGGCCTGGCTCGAATCAATCAATCTTAAAACAGTGGGACCTTGGGGGAGGGGGGAGGGGTCCTCAGCGGCGGTCTCCTTGGCGACGCTTCCTTCCCCTCCCTCCGCGCCCTCTCCCCCTTGTTGTGCTGCCTTCCCCCACGTGCAGGGCGCAACGTGGCTTCCTTTGCGCCTGCCCGCGCGGCTTGTTTTCCCTTCAGGGAGGGAGGGAGCTCTTTGGGCCTCCTCCACCCGCCTCTGGGAAAGGAGGCCCCATCAAGCCCTGCAACGGCATTGAGGTGTTTGTTTTTTTTTTTTTGGTGTGTCCCAATTTGAGTGTGGACTCAAATAACTCAAAGGTATTAGGAAACATTCCCCCAAATCCACCAGTGTTCCCATTTGGGTATATTGAGTATTCATGCCAAGTTTGGTCCAGATCCATCATTATTTGAGTCCACAGTGCTCTCTGGATGGAGGTGAACTACAACTCCACAACTCAAGGTCAATTGTAAGTAAATTGGAGCCGGGGGAGGGGGAGCAGGGAGGGGCAGAGCCAGGGGAGGGGCGGGGCGGAGCCGGGGGCGGGGGCAGACCCTTCGGCCCCCCAGGTGATCAGTGACCGGAATTCCGGCCCTTGGGCCCGTAGAAGTTGGACAGCCCTGATCTAGAAGTACAGAACATATTTATACACTTTTGATCCATCCAACCCTTTTGATGTCATTGGCGGTTGGTGTTCAGATGTCATTTGTTGGTTTGAAGTTTTGAGTCCATTAAAGGCCTGCCCCAGAAGTAGGCGGGGACCTCCGACATGCAGTGTGTCAGCATGGAAAACAGTTCATGATGGGATTAATTACTCAATCCAGTTTATACAAAGAAAAGAGTTTGGTGAACAGAATGTGCAACAGTTCAATGGAAGGTATACACTGGTAATCCACATGCTCATCTCCAGGAACCGATGTTTCCAGATCGTATCAATAAGCCAGAAAAAAACCTTTACATGATGATATTAGCTTCACAATGGATGGGAAGCCAGAAGTGCCTCAAGTACACAAGCAGGCATGCTAAATTATTTTAACTGGTTTTCCGGGACTTACACACTGAACCGTATAAGCGCGTATCTTCATAGATAGCATTAGAGCACACAGCTATACTTTATAAATGAACCATGTACGTATATGTTATTAATTACCATGCAATAATTACGAATTAAGTTGTATAGGTTTTATGAGTGAATCTCAAGACAGTAAACATGCAGATTCAGGAGGGGAGAAAAGCCCCTTTAAATTGTTCTTTAAACATGTTGGGAAAATACCAGTTTGTGGGATGGGAAGTATACAAGCATTTCCTGTGGAGCCATTCCTTGAGGTGATCCACTTATTCAAAGAGGGATATGGTAATGTCTGTGGGATGTGCAATCAATCAACCTTCCATGGCGGGGTCAATGAAATTAGACCAACGAGCAGAAAGGTGGGAGGCCGCTTTCCTAGAATTGCAAAGTTGTATAAAAATAACATTCATGTTTTAATCATATTGAAATTGCATTGAATCCATAATTTAGGGAGGGAGGGGCCCATTTTTTAAATTAAAAAAACAGCCATATTGTGCAGTAAGCTCCATCCAAAGGCAGTTTTACCGTGCCATAATTAGCCTTGTGCGATAAAGTCATAGGAGTCCAGAAGACCGAGGCCTCTTCCACACAGGTATATAAAATCCACATTGAACTGGATTATATGGCAGTGCGGACTCCGATAATACAACTCAATGCAGATATTGTGGGTTATATGCTTGGATATTCTGGGATATATGGCTGTGTGCCTAGGACAGTGTTTTTCAACCTTTTTTGAGCCGCGGCACATTTTTTACATTTACCAAATCCTGGGGCACACCACCAACCAAAATGACACAAAATGACACTCTAACACAGTCATACATATAGTTAATATGTTTTTAAATGTATTTATACACTCAGTGTGAAACCTGGGCCTGTTTCGATGAACACAACATAGATATCCTGGCAGGAATGGCAGAAAGACACACACAAAGGTCTTGCTGAACAGCTGGGAGTTATAGTTCACCCGCAATCAAAGAACATTCTGAACTCCACCAATGATGGAATGGAATCAACCTTCCCACACAGAACTACCATAACCAAGAGAAAATACGATAAGAGTTTGGTGGGCATTGACCTTGAGTTTTGGAGTTGTAGTTCACCTATATCCAGAGAGCACTGTGGAGACGTGGGGCGAGTCTGCACAGTAGCGCCCGCATGGGTCACGTCTTCCTCCCTCCCCCCTCCCGCAGAAGCGGCAGCGTGAGCAAAGCGAGCCAAAGCAAGCAGAGCGAGGCTGGGAAGAAGGGAGCCCGAGTGGAGAAAAAAGAGTGTTCGGCAGGAGAGGGAAGAAAGGGTATTGGAGGTTCCAATTTCCCACGGCACACCTGATGATCGCTCACGGCACACTGGTTGGGAAACACTGGCCTAGGAGCCCTAGTCCAAATCCTCACTTGGTTATAGAAACTCACTGTGTAGCATTGGTTAAGTCACTCTCTCTTGGTTTTAGAAGAAGGCAATGGCAACCCCCCCCCCTCTCTGAACAAATAATTTTAAAAAACACACCCACATCCATGATAGCTTAACCATACGCTAAAAGTGATTTGAAGACACATAGCAATATTTGGGAACATTGTAGAGATCAGGGTTCAAATCGCAGCTCAGCCATGGAAACCTACTGAGTGACCATGGGCAAATCACATCCTCCCAGCCTCAGATAAAGGCAAAGGCAAACCCTCTCTGAGCAAATTTTGTCACGAAATAAGTATGATAGGTTTTCTGTTTGGCTGCCATAAGTCAGAAACAACTTGAAGACGTGCAGCAGCAATAAACAAACAACAACAACACATCTATCAAGTGCTTTCTATCTTTGGCCTTTTCCTTTTATTCCTGAATTAGGAATTCACACACAGTATTATACACACTGAAAAGATAGAGCCACGCATGGCAAATTACACATAGCAAATGTACACACATAGTTCTGCATTGACTTTGGGGTGTATCCTATAGAAAAGAACTGTTGGTGTATGAAAAGAATGGGCAGCTTTTCGATGCGGCCCTGGAACAGCCTTGAATGTACAAAGGATAAAGCAGAAAAGCACTTTTGTGGTTAGGGGAGATAAGAAATAATCTGCAATGCTGAATAGACAGCACCAGAGGTTTCACATCTAATTCAGCTCTTTCCAAAAATCTGTTGTATCTGAAACCCAGGAAAAACACTATGTTAACTGATATGGAGATTTGCCAAATGTTTATGGAGCCCTAGGAACAATGTCAGAGAACACATTCACCTGCAAAGTTATGAATGTAAAAATCAGTTGTAAACTTATTCAATAACACTATGTAACAGTACCCGAAAACTATTCTATTCCTGCTTTGAAAGTGCCATTTCCTGTTTAATTGTGTGGTACTTACTTTGAAAGTAGTTGTTATACTCCAGAAACTTTGAGTTAGCATTTGTGCATTGGTTTGAATCCCTGCTCAGCCATGGAAACATATTGGGTGACCCTGGGGAAGTCATACTCAGGCCCGGATTATCCATAAGGCCACACTAGGCCTAGGGGCGCAGCCGAGAGGGGGTGCCAGATCCGGACCCCCCCAAAAAAAGTTTTTTTAAAAGTTGATCTTTGGTTGTGTTTGCGCCTGCGCGCAGAGCGCCATCCACGCCCCCCTTGCTCTGCTGCACTTACTCCTCCTCAAGGCTGGAGAAGCTGTGGGACGGCGACAGCTGAAGCCGGGAGGGGTGGGGCATGGCACGGCCTGGCTCCGCCCCCTCCCCGCAGCTTCAGCTGTCCCACAGCTTCTGCAGCCTTGAGGCAGCACTGCCAAGCCAGCATTGTGCTTGCTATGCCACTGCTGGTTTGGCATTGTGCGCTCGCGCTCTCGTGCACTATCTCTCTCTTGTGCGCGCCTTTGGAGCGAGTTTGCACCCGCTGCGCTCTCCCCAAGCCTCCCAACTCCCGAGGAGACCTTAGAGCACAGCGGAGCTTTCCAGCCAGTGGGAGTGCATGGGGACCTTGGGGGTGGCAGGAGGTTGGTTTAAAGGAGGCGTAATTCCAAACTGTGGCCTAGGGCGCAAAAAAGTGTCTGGTCATACTCTCTCATCATCAGAGGATGACAATGGGGAAAAAACTCTCTTAACAAATGTTGCCAAGAAAACTCAATGACAGCGTCATTTTAGGTTCGCCATGAACTAGAAATGCAAACAACAAACACACAACAGCAACAGCTTGAATGCAAGTTGCAAGATTATAGTTGGAAGATAATATTCCAAGATAGTTTAATCAAGTTGCTTTTCAGATCAAGCAGGTTCCAAAGGCAAATCTTACACCTTTGTGCTGGGAATGTCACTTTAAAAGCAAACAAATGATCTTGCTACTTTGTAGTGTACTGAAAGAGCCAGCTAAGCTAAGCTAAACATCTGAGACCTTACTAAGGAAGGTTTACACTTTTTCAGCATGCGAGCTACTCTTAAAGCAACCAAGTCCAAAAGAGCTACCTGGTCCCGCCGCCGCGCGCTCCTGCGTGCTCACGCCACTGGGCGCTCTTGCCACCACGCGCTCTTGCCACCGCGCGTGCTCTTGCTGCTGTTTTCCGCCCACGCAGCGCTTCTTCCGCCTGCGGGGCATTGCAGGAAGGAGAAAGCACGAGGCGGGGCATCCAGAGGGAGCGCTCCGCCCTGACTGTCTCGCCGGCAGCGGAGGCTGCACAGCTGCTTCTGGACGAGAGAGAGAGGCAGGGCACTCCCTGCAGAGGCCCCACCTTGTGCTTCCTTCTTCCTGCAATGCCCCACAGGCGAAAGAAGCACCGTGAGAGCGGAAGCCAGCAGCAGGAGCGCGCGTGCGCGCAGGGTGTGCGTGCGCACGGCAGGAGCGTCCCATCTAGCTGGTGAAGCTCGAAGATCACCTGGAAGAGGGCCGAAGATCTTCTAGTAGCTCCCAAGCTACCTAATGAGCACCCCTGGTTTACACGTTTCACAAGATTTAAGTGACATAGATCCTCTGGTGGCTCAGTGGGTTAAACCCCTGTGCCGGCAGGACTGAAGACCGACAGGTCGTAGGTTCGAATCCGGAGAGAGCATAGATGAGCTCCCTCGGTCAGCTCCAGCTCCCCATGCAGGGACATGAGAGAAGCCTCCCACAAGGATGGTAAAACATCAAAACATCTGGGCGTCCCCTGGACAACACCCTTGCAGACGGCCAATTCTCTCACACCAGAAGTGACTTGCAGTTTCTCAACTCGCTTCTGACATGACAAAAAACATGTCTAGGAACTCCCAAACTGCCTTCCTTTGACTGCAGGATTGAGTCTATCACAAGACTACCTCCTGGCAACGCATAAATCTGTTAGGCCCTGAGCTGCCCATACTCTGCCCTCCCTATCCTCTCATGTCCCCTCCCTCCCTTTCTCCCCTTCTTTGTTGCTGTTACTCTGTTTTATGTCAAACTTTGTAAACCGCTCCGAGCCCTCGGGGAGTGGCAGTATAGAAGTTTGAAGAAATAAATAAATAAATAAAAGAAAATCAAACTAGATTTAACTAGATCTGCATCCTCTCACATCTGAACATAATTTGAATTATTATGTCATACCTGCCATTAGAATAAAAAAAAAAGGAATTTACGTGTTCCTTGCATATGACCTGTAACTCTTGGCAGCTGTGGGAAAAGACTGATTTTCTGCAAATGCAGCAAGCAATAGTACAGCGCAGGCCCAGATTACCCATAAGGCCACCCTAGGCCATGGCCTAGGGCGGCACCTTTGGGGGGGCAGCAGGTCCGGACCCCCCCCCCCAAAAGTTTTAAAAAATCATTAAAAAATTCAAAAAATTATTTTTTAAAAAAAGGGCGCGTGCGTGCGGTGGCGTAAGCGCCATCCACGGCTGCCCCCCTCCTTTGCTCTGCTCCCCTCAGCTCTGCCCCCGCTGTCGGCTCCGCCCTGCCCCCGGCTGCGCCCCCGCCTCCTCACCAGCGTGAGGAGGAAAGAAAGCCCCACCCTCGGAGCCGATGCGGGGCCTCCCCATGGCTCCTCCCTCCCTCCTAAAGCCGCGATTTCGGCCGCTTCTCAGGCGGGCATAGTGGCTTTAGGAGGGAGGGAGGGAGGAGCCGGCGAGGAGGCAGTGCAGGGCAGGGGCGGGGCGGGGAGGAGCCAGGGGTGGAGCTGGGGCGGAGCGGGGAGGAGCCGGGGGTGGAGTGGGGAGGAGCCAGGGGCGGGGGCAAAGCCTTTGGCCTAGGGCGCCAAAAGGGCCTGATCCGGGCCTGTTACAGCCCCCCAAATAAATGCAATGAATAGTGAAATGTATAGCTAAGCAGAGTTAATGTTAGGTTATAAAATATTTCTTACATTGAGAGAAATGTGTTCTACATGAAGTAGAGGCGGTGACCTAAATCACACTGTCTCTACTACAACACACACTATGTCACACATTTGGGAGAGGGAAAAAAATTGGTTTGAAAGTGTTATTTCTTGTTTAACTGTGCAGTATTTACTTTAAAAGTAGTTGTTATACTCCAGAAACTTTGTTTTTGTGGCCGCCACAAACTATGTTGAATTGGTTGAGACTCTGTAAGATATTCATTGAAAAACTATAGCAAAATGTGCAGCAGGATGTCCCTCAAAAACAATGCTTCTGCAGTTTAATAACCCTTTTCCATGTTTTTATGATAGAACCAATTAGGAAAATATATTCATAACCCAGGAACAAAAACTGTGTTACATAGTGTTATTCGTTATCACTTATGTGCATGTGTCATTAGAGCAGTAGAGAGTATCGTGCCTCAACTGTAACAGCTGTTTTGATTGTGGTATGTGCTATGCTTCTAATTATTAGTGACAATATTTATTAAAGCAAGGGATGGAATCGTGCAACCTTCCAGATCTTGTTGGACTGCAAACCCGAGCAACCCTACCCAACAAAGTAAATAATAAGAAATATTTGAATGGCAATCCAGGATCTGGAAGGTTGAAGGATTCCTATTCCTGCTCTGAAGGAATGGGAATCATGTGTAGTTTGATCCTAATTATTATGTTTCAAATGGGTTTAGACCAGGGGTGGGCAATTATTTTTTCCAAGGGGCCACATGAGAGCCAAAAAATATTATGGAGGGCCACACCTAAAGGCGGAACTACATTCTAATCTACATTATTTATTGATTTATTTACTATATATTACACATCATTAATATTAACATATTAATATATCAAGAAATATTCATATATTATTAGTATTAATATCATAATTATTATATTATAGTATATATATAGACATCATAATATATTGAAATTATAATATAACATTTTATTATATTATTTATTATATTATTATATTATTATAATAAGATTATTATAAAATAATAATAAAAACCACTAAAATTAAATTAAAATAAATTCAAGAAGACAAGGTGTGAACCAAGATGGAATGGCCCAATGGACCCAGCCCAGAGGATGGCAAAGCAGACCCAGCCGCCGACACAGCAGAGGAGAGCAGAGCAGCAGGTGATTGGAGGCTGCTGACCTCCGCCTGCTCTCGCTCCCAGCCGTTCCCCAGCTGATCGCCCTGCTATGGAGTGCCTGCCATCCCTGGAGACGATCCAGGCCTGCAGGGGGAGGAGTCGGCGATCTGAGGCGGCTGATTGCTCTGGCGACCCGGAAAATGATCAAGTCTTCCAGGTCGCCAGTGCGATCAGCCGCCGTAGGTCGCTGAATGCTCCCGCTGCAGGCCCGGATCGCCTTCAGGGATGGCAGGCACTCCAAAGCCGCCGCTCATCCGGCCTGTCTGCCGACACAGGCCCAAAGAGCCCGCGATGGGATGGCGGCAGTGGCACCCCTTCCTCTTGGCCCCGCCCCCGGCGCCCTTCTCCCCGGGCCAGACAGAATCAGCTGCCGGGCCGCATACGGCCCGTGGGCCGTAGGTTGCCCACCCCTGGTTTAGACCGTTTTAAATTAGTGCCATTTTTAATAGCATAATTCATTTTAAAACAATTATTATTGAATTGTAGCTTTGTTTTAGTTTAATAATCTGTGTTTGAGCCACACTAGATTTCATATCGTGAGAAAGGTATATGCTTGTTGTGAACATTTACATGCATTAACTGACAAGGGAACTGATTAATCAGCAAGATTTCTCAGTAGATAGATGTCATTTCCCATTGTGAAGAATATAGGATACAATATTTCACAATGATGAGGCTTTTAGACAGTGAATGTGCAGTTGTTTTTACTAGTTACTCATCACTGAGGAATCATCTCATGACCACATCTTGTATTTCCTAAATAATGGTTAACCACACTTTCATGATGCACACACACAAGTCTGACTCAATCTGTTAAGACCTATTTTTGAAACTATCATCTTTATTAACATTACATTTTAAGACAGTGTTTTTCAACCTTTTTTGAGCCGCGGCACATTTTTTACATTTACAAAATCCTGGGGCACACCACCAACCAAAATAACACAAAATGACACTCTAACACAGTAATACATATAGTTAATATGTTTTTAAATGTATTTATACACACAGTGTGAAACCTGGGCCTGTTTCGATGAACACAACATAGATATCCTGGCAGGAATGGCAGAAAGACACACACGAAGGTCTTGCTCAACAGCTGTCAGGCATGGGAAAACTTTGGCCCTCTGGGTGCTTTGGGCTTCAACTCCCACCATTCCTAACAGCCTGAGGCCCTTTACTGCTTAAGTGGCTGAGGGAGGAAAAGGAAAAGGGCCTGAGGCTGCTAGGAATGGTGGGAGTTGGAGTCCAAAACACCTGGAAGGTCCAGGTTTGCCCATGCCAGCTTTCGATTCCATCGCCACATCTATCTTCAGCCTCTGGCGGTTTGAATATATGTGATTATCTACGTGATTTTCTACCTTGTCGCTATGATTATGGTGCTGCTTTTTAAAATTGTCCACAAACTGACTGTGTTATTGTGTGGATCCCGGAACTGACATTGGATAACATCGTGAGGATACACTTTGTTTTTTGCACTCACTTCCGTGATTTCATCAAATATCGCGAGTTTTCCGTAGACGAGCACTCCGTGAACTCACTACTTTCTGGTTCGCAACTCTTCCACTCTCTGTGGCGACCACGCTGAAATACCTTATGTAAGACTTTTGATTTTCTCCAGCAGGATTGGGTACTTTAGATGTGTTTTTTTGCGTATGATTATGTATGATTAATTGTGCATTTTGTACTGTGACGTAGCGGCGCTCCTTTAATAAGTAAGGGTATTGGAGGTTCAAATTTCCCACGGCACACTGGTTGGGAAACACTGTTCTAAGACCAGGGACAGGTCAAAGTCTTTTGGTACAAATAGTGGTTGAATCCAATAGTTTATCTATTGAAATTATTATTATTATTATTATTAGTAGTAGTAGTAGTAGTTATACCCCACTTCTTCTTTCCCAAAGGTCACTCAGGATCTATCCTGACAGGCCCAAAAAGCAGGACCTGTCTCAGTTTTATCGGAGGCGTCCAAACAATGCCTTTGGTAAAACTGAATTAATTAAACACCTTACCAAGTGAGGGTCCTGTGTGGATTGGGTTTGGGGACCATGTGATGCTCCAGAAGCCCAAAAAACTGAGAGGGCACCCACCCCCTACCCATAAACTCCAAAATAACCCCTAAAAGGTAAAATAAAAACCTGGCTGCCTTTATGTTCCTCCATTACGGGGACTTCAGAGTGGCTGCATGCCACCTCAGTTGTTATCGGGATAGCATGTTTTTGGGGATTTTTAAATTACTTTTTTAATTGTTAACACAAGTAGAGTATTACAAATCTCACCATTTTCACTCAAGATAATATATCTTATTTACTTAACTTTACCAATCCCAATTCCACATGGCAGTGTAGAAAGGGTTTTTGGCCATATAATAATCCACATTATTTGCTTTGAATTGGATTATATGACTCCACACTGTCATATAATGCAGTTCAAAGCAGGTAATCTCGACTTTATATGGCAGTGTAGAAGAGGCCAGTGTAGCAGCATTACCATTTTGTGATTTTAACACTTTGGGTCCAGGCTACTTAAATAACCTCATCTCTGAATATACGCCCACATGAACACTGTGGTCATCGGAGGGGGTCCTGTCCTCGGTCCCACCCACGACTCAAGCATGGTTGGTGGGAACGAGAGAGGGGGCCTTCTCTTACTTTTTCTGGAATCCAAAAGTTAATACTTGTCTGGAATCTGAAATATTCTCAAAATCTGAAATTGCCCACATGAGTGGCTGAGGAACTTTCCACACAGCAATATAACCCGGAATATCAAGCCAGACCATCCACAATAACTGCTTTGAATTGGATTATCTGAGTCCACACTGACAGATAATCCAGTTCAATGTGTATTTTATACAGTTGTGTGGGAGGGACCTATGATAGTGACACCTTTGCTTTCTGTTCAATGTATGAGGATTGAATGAAAAGTAATGCCTCCACCTTTGTTACTTGGGTTTGGATGGGAATATTTTAACCGCCACGAGCCCTCGGGAAGAGGCGGAATACAAATGCAAATAATAAATAAATAAATAAATAAATAAATCAAAAGCAGAAATAATCCTTAGAATGTGCTCTTTCACTACCACTATTCACTTTTCCACATAATCACCAGACAATTGGATACATTTCTGCCAACTATGAACAAGTTTTCTGAAGCCGTCACGGTTCCTGGCAAATTTCAAGTCTGTGTGCTTTCATTTCAGGCGTCAGCATCCTGGGTACCCATCGTGCACAGATCTTCCAATAGTCAAGTAAAGTGATAATGTGACCCATAAGTTCTTGTGAAATGCCGATTATGCTTGAAATTTATCTCTGAGTGATATGACAATCATCCTGAATCAATCTGTTAACCCTTTGCTTGTGAAACTTGGTGGTTGCTGTCACAGGACATCCAACTCTTTGTCATGCAAGTCAGATGTTCCCACCTCAACATGTTTAAACTTACTCACCCAATGACGCACAGTACTCACATCAACACAATCACCGTAAACAGCTTGCATTCTCTGATGAATCTCCTTTGGGGTGACACCTTCTGCTATCAAGAATTCAATGACTGCACGTTGCTTAAGTCGCATTGACCGATCGTCTGCGCAGGGTTCCATACTTCACACTTTAACATCACAACCATTCAATGCTAAGGCTTCCCGTCAAAATGGAGCTGTAAAGGAGAGTCTACTGAACAAGCATGTACCTGCCAGGAACCTTTTTGACCCAGAGAGCCATGAAAGCAAAATATTTGGACATTTATTTCAGTGAGAGCCATATAATATATATAATATATTTTAAGACTGAATTCAACTAAATGTGAGTACATACGTACAGTACATGCTATGAGAAAAGGATTCCCCGGCAGAATGACAGGACACTTCAGACCTGGCTCTGCAAAAGGCATGCTCAGGACTCTGGGAAGGAAGAGAAGACGGAAGGAAGGGGGAAAGAAAGAAAGACTGAGGAAATAAAGGAGGGAGGGGAGAGGAAGAAAGAAAAGAAGAACGATCTATGGAAAAGGAAGAAAAGAAAAGCAGGAGAGAGACAAGGGGGGGAGAAAGAAGGAAATGGGAAGGGAGGAAAGGAAAGGGTGGGGAAAAGAAAGGGAGTGAGGAAAAAGTAAAATAATGAAGAGAAAAGAAGAAAAGAAAGAAGGGGAGAGGGGGAAGTGAAAAAGGAAGGAGAAGAAAAGAAAGGCTTGGGAGAAAGAATAGAAGAGGAAGGAAAGAAGAAAGGGAGAATGGAGGAAAGAAGGGAAGAGAGGGAGGGAACAGGAAGGAGAGAAGGAAAGGGTGAAGGGGAGAAAGGAAGGAAGAGGGAAGAGGGAGAATGGAGGAAAGAAGGGGAGGGAGGGAGGGAAAAGGAAGGAGAGTAAGAAAGAATAGAAGAGGAAGGAAGGAAGGAAGAGGGAGGGAGAATAGAGGAAAGAAGGAAGAGGAGAGAGGGAGGGAAAAGGAAGGAGAGAAGGGGAAGGAAAAGGTGAAGGGGAAAAAGAAAGGAAGGAATAGGATGGAAGGAAAAGGGAGAATGGAAAAAGTGTCACTGCTCCCCGCTGCATGCTGGGAAACCAAGGCCCAGACTGCTCTGGAGAGCCAGGTGCAATCATGAAAAGAGCCACTTCTGGCTCCCGAGCCATAGGTTCCCCCTACCCCTGCTCTATACAGTTCTGGCCCAGCTTACTTGTCCGAACGCATCTGCCGCTACGTCCCACCTCCTAACTTAAGATTTATTTCCGGCATTTTACCCCGCTCTTCTCAACCCCTGAGGGGGGACTCAGAGCGGCTTACAAAAAGGCACAATTCGATGCCCACACAGTAAAACATAATATAAAACCGCAGAAACATTCAACATTAAAATACATTAAAATACAGTTACATTAAGCATCATATGCATTCAATTAAGTTAAAAACAATGTTCCGTCCATAAAAAGCATTGAGCCCTATTCATCAACTTTCCATTAAATTCCAATCTAAACTGCCTTGTGCTGGTGTGCAAACGCCTGGTCCCATAGCCAGGATTTTACTTTTTTCCTGAATGCCAGGAGGGATGGAATTGATTGTATGTCGCTGGGAAGCGCGTTCCACAGACGGGGAGCCACCACCGAGAAGGCCCTCTCCCTCGTCCCCACCAACCGCATTTGAGAAGTTGGCGGGAGCGAGACCAGGGCCTCCCTGGAAGATCTTAAATTCCAAGATGGGACGTAGCGGCAGATGCGTTCGAAAAAGTAAGCTGGGACAGAATCGTATAGAGCTCTCTTTTTTTGTATAAAAAGTCTTTATTGAATATTTCAGACATATAACATAAAGATTAAAACCATGAAGTAGTGAAAAAAATGGACCCCCAGAGCTCGTCGCTCTGGGTGGCTGAAATAGAAACGGAAAGTCCATTAAGAATAGAAAGAGCAAAGAAAAAGTATGTGCATTAGAGCAGTCTTTCACAACCAGTGTGCCGTGGCACACTAGTGTGCCGTGACGGACCTCCTGCTGTGCCGCGAGAAAAGCTCTCTGCCCCCCCCTTCCTTCCCCCCCTCCTGCCGAACTCCTGCTGCTTGGGGGAGGAGGAAGGGCCGGGCAGTGGTGAAGAAAAAGAAGAAGGAGGAAGGCCGTTTCCCCAGCCAGCCTCCAATCCGCCATGACCCACCATGGCCAGGGCTCGCTGAAGCCCCGTGGAGGAGTTTTCCAGCCAGCCCATCCACCGCCATGCTCCTCCTCTGTAGGAGAGCTGAAGCTGAGGGGAGTGGGCAGGGCATGGCCCCATAGGAGAGCTGAAGCTGGGGGAGGGGCGGGGCATGGCGCTCATAGGAGAACTGAAGCTGGGGGAAGGGGGAGGGCATGGCGCGGCCGGGAGCAGCTGGTGAGGGGCGGGGCATGGCGCTGCCTGGCTCTGCCCCCTCCCCTGGCTTTGGCACTCCCAGCAGCTGCTCCAGCCTTGAAGGGACAGTTGTGCTGGCTCTGCCACCGCTGGCTTGGCACTGCCCCATCAAGTCTGGAGCAGCTACTGGGAGAGGTGAAGCCAGGGGGAGGGGGCGGGGCATGGTGCGGCCTAGCTCCGCCCCCTCCCCCGGCTTCGGCACTCCCAGCAGCTGCTCCCAGCAGGCCACCATCACCCAGCCGTTCTTTACTGTTAGAGTGTCATTTTGTGTCATTTTGGTTGGTGGTGTGCCCCCGAATTTTTTTAATGTTAAAAGTGTGCCGCGGCTCAAAAAAGGTTGGGAAACACTGCATTAGAGTGTGAGAGAAGCCAGGGGTTAATGGCCCCCTTGCTTCTACAGAGTGTTAGACGCTTGAAGGCTTGACAAAGATTCTATTCCTCTCGACTTCTGTGGCTGGTTAGCCTTTCTTCTTTTTTCTGCTGGCTCTTTCGGAATATTTGAATGTTGTTCTCTATGTATGAAAGTCAGAGATTACAAACATATCCCTTTCTCTCCATTAACCCCCGAATACGTTTCCCCCTCCCTTGTTGACCCTCAATTACCTCTTTACTCTCCCCCCTTTACCCCCACCCCCTTTACAGGCTTTTCACCTTAAGTTCTATGTCTTTCTCTTTCTTATAATAATCTATCAAGTCTGACCAATCCCATTTGTTGTTTCTTTCCTCTGGCTTATTTGTCTTTCGTTCTTCTCTGAGGGCTTCCGTCATAGCTTCCATCTGGACCGTCTCAATAATTTTCATCTGCCATTCCTCCCTTGTGGGGACCTCCTGGGATTTCCAGTATTTGGCCATAACCATCTTGGCCGCCGTAGTGGTCAGAATGAATATATCTCTATCCTTCTTCTCCCAGGAAGAGTCCACTTTTCCTAGGAGGAATGATTCTGGACTTTTCTCGATCGACCTTCTAAGTATTTTCTCCAATTTGGTATGTATCTCACACCAAAATCTTTCTGCTCTGGGGCACATCCACCATAAATGGAAGTATGTGCCTGTATTCTTTTTTTTTTGCAATTCCAACAGTCCGGTTTTTGGTTTTTATATATTTTTGCTAATTTGTTTGGTGTGAGGTACCACCTATATATTAGTTTAATCCAATTTTCCCTATACTTATGACAGTAAGAGATGTTGACATTGTTTTTATTTATTTTATTTTATTTATTTTATTATTCGGGCTTCTATGCCGCCGACTCCCTGAGGCTCGCGGCGGCTTACAGGAGCCGAAGGGCACAGTAAAATACAGGCAATAAGCAGTTAAAAACAATTAAAAACAACAGCAGTACAGTAATTAATAACACAGTTAAAACAATGAACAGCACATCATCCTCAGAAGAACGAATAGATGGCGGGGCATGGGCAGGACTTACTCACCAAAGGCCTGCTTAAACAGGTATGTTTTACAGGCCCGTCTAAACGGGAGCAAGTCCTTCATAGCCCGAGTTCCGGCCGGGAGGGCGTTCCACAGCGTAGGTGCTATGACAGAGAACGCCCTCCGGCGGGTAGTAGTCAGCCTTGCGAGTTTAGCTGAAGGTATCTCCAGGAGATTGGAGTCCTCAGACCGAAGTGATCTCGGAGGGCAATATGGGGTGAGACGGTCCCTCAAATACGCTGGCCCCAGGCCGTGTAAGGCCTTAAAGGTGAGGACCAACACTTTGAAGGTGATCCGGTGCTCAATTGGCAGCCAGTGGCTCTTTTTCCATATGGCTCTCCAAGTCTCATCTTTTATCTTAAAACCTACGTTCCTGGACCATTGTATTTTGTAGTTCTCCCCATTTTTCCCTAATTGATTCCAAATTAGTATGATTTTGTATATTCGTCCGACTTTTTTCTTTTTTTTCATCGAATATTATCTCTTCGATTTCATTTAGGGTGTCCTCAAATCCAATTTTTATATCTTCCCTATATTTTTCTCTTAGCTGCAGGTAAGAGAACCAATCGAGTTCTCCACCGTCTTCAATCTGTTCTTTGGTCCGTAGCTCATAGCTACTACCATTCCATCTCAGAGAGTCCTTATAGGTCAGCCATCTCTTATTGTCCAGTTAACGAATTCTATACGCTTCCATCGGAGATGTCCATAATGGGATTTTTGCTCCAAATTTTTTTATATATTTATTCCAAATTCCAAGGCTTTAAAGGTCAAAACCATCACTTTGAATTGAGCTTGGAAGTGGACAGGCAGCCAGTGGAGTTGACACAACAGGGGGTGGTATGCTCCCTGTACGTAGCTCCAGTTAGTAATCTGGCTGCCGCCCGTTGGACTAGTTGTAATTTCCGAACTGTCTTCAAAGGCAGCCCCACGGAGAGTGCGTTGCAGTAATCTATTCAGGATGTGACCAGAGCGTGGACGACTGGAGCCAGATCAGACTTCCCAAGGTACGGGCGCAGCTGGCGCACGAGTCTTAACTGTGCAAAAGCTCCCCTGGCCACCGCTGAGACCTGGGGTTCCAGGCTCAGCGATGAGTCCAGGATCACTCCCAAGCTGCGAACCTGTGTCTTCAGGGGGAGTGTAACCCCACCCAACACAGGGGTTGGTCATCCAGGGAGGCCCTGCTCTCACTTCCACCAGCAACTCAACTGCGGCTGGCAGGGATGAGAGACAGGGCCTTCTTGGCTGTGGCCCCCCCTGCCTGTGGAATGCGCTTCCAAGCGAAATACGATCAACCCCACCCCCAGGCCCGGATTACCCATAAGGCCAGCCTAGGCCATGGCCTCGGGCGGCAGGTTTTGTGGGGCAGCGGATTCGACCCCCCGAAAACATAATATTTTTTTTAACCGCCCTCTCGCAGCACTCCCCCCCGCCTTCTCCCGAGAGAGTCATCATACCTCGGGAGAGGGCGGGGGGAGAGCGCTGCGAGGGGGCGGGGAGGAGGGAATGGCACCCTCCCCTCGCCTGGGCCGCCCCCTTGCAAAGGCAGGAGGCGGCGAGGAGGAAGGGAAGCTCCGCCCGCCGGGCGGACATGCATGCTTGCGCATGCATGCCCACCGGCGGGCTTCCCTTCCTCCTCCTTCTCCTGGCCGCCTCCTTCCTTTGCAAGGGGGCGGCCCAGACGGCGAGGAGGAGGGCGGGACTTCCCTTCCTCCTAATCGCACCTTCCTTTCGGTCGCGGGAGGAGGTGGACGGAAGCCGCGCGGCACTGCTCGTGGGGCTTCCGTCTGCCGCCTCCTCCCCCTCCCGCGACCAAAAGGAGGGTGCGAGGAGGAGGGCGGGACTTCCCTTCCTCCTCGCGCCTTCCTTTCGGTCGCGGGAGGAGGAGGGTGGACGGAAGCCGCGCGGCACTGCTCGTGGGGCTTCCGTCCGCCGCCTCCTCCTCCTCCTGCGACTGAAAGGAAGGCGCGAGGTGGATGGAAGGGAAGTCCCGCCTCCTCCTCGCGCCTTCCTTTTGGTTGAGGGAGGTGGGGAGGCGGCGGACGGAAGCCCCACGAGCAGTGCTGCGGGGCTTCCGTCCACCTCCTTCTCCCGCGACCGAAAGTCGCGAGGTGGACGGAAGCCGTGGGGTCGGTGCCGCGCATCTTCTGTCCACCTCCTCGGGCCGTCCTTCCGGTCGCAGGAGGAGGCGACGGAAGCCGCACGGCCGGGGCTGCTGCCACACATGCGCAGCAGCAACCCTGGGCGGGCTTTCGCACCCTGGGGGCGTGGCTTTCCGCACCCTGGGGGCGTGGCTTTCCGCACCCTGGGGGCAGCGGCGCGGGGCGTCTTGGCCTCGGGCGGCCGAAGAGCCTAATCCGGGCCTGCACCAGCAACTCAACTGCGGCTGGCAGGGAGGAGAGACAGGGCCTTCTTGGCTGTGGTCCCTCCGCCTGTGGAATGCGCTTCCAAGCCAAACACGACCGACCCCATCCCTCCTAGCTTTCAGGAAGAAAGCAAAAACGTGGTTGTGGGGCCAGGCCTTTGTTTTGAAACATAAACAAACCACCAACACATAATTGGGTGTTGGGAATGGCTTCATGCCCAAGTATAGCTGTTGACGTCACTGTGAACTTGGCCTCAGAGAACCCAGATTAGGTTTAATTGTTTCCATCAGGCGAAAATAGAAGAGGAAGCGGGCCACGCAAAGGACGCCGGGACTTGTAGTCACAGGGCTTGTAGACTTGGAGGCACCGCGTGTCGCCTCAAGGGCCGTTCCATTCTGGGCCTATTAGTCATCCTTTCGGTTCATGCAAACCACGGGATTGTTTTGTATCTATTCGCTGGGCGAATTTCAAGGAATTAAGACAGGCCTCTTTCTTTAGATCTATTTGCTACTAAAGGTCCAATAAAGGCGTCACTATGTTTAAATCCCCCCCCCCTGCCTGGCTGTGCAAATGGTACGGTCCTCGCTCGCCCAGGCGGCCGCCATCACCTCCTCCTCCTCCTCAGCGGGGTCTCGCGCAGGCTTGTCCCCGCCCCCGCGCTCCGCTTCAAAGCCCGGACGCGATTGGCTGCGGCTCCGCGTCCGTGCCAATCAGGAAGGGGCTACCATGGAGGAAGGGAATAAATACAAGATGGCTGCTCATATAAAACCAGGCGTTGGGCTTCTCCCTGGTGATGGAGGAATAGAGGCCTTTCCCCGCCCGGGTCGCGTTTCGGGGCTTTGCCGCTGGGATAGGCGCCAGGAGGGCGGAGCGGGGCTCGGGCCGCCGCCGCCTCTGGGGGCCGCCCCGTTCCGTTGTGGGCCCCTCAGGGCCAGGCCAGGCCTCGGCCCCGCTCTTTCCTGTCAGAGCTGCTCGGCTAGGCCCGGCCCCGTCCCTCTGCTGCCATGGCCGTCTCCAGGTTGGTGTGTGTGTGTGTGCTTGTGAGGGAATGTGTGTGTTGTTGCCTTAACCGTGCCTGGTTTCCCCTCAGGCCTCGTGGGTCGCAGTGAAAAAGCAGGCCTCTGTGCATCCTTCCAAAGCCAGGCCTCTCCCCTGATCCCAAATGGGGGCTCTGCGGCCTACCAACTGTCGCATCCCCCCACGTTCAGACTCATTTCGAAAGGCTTCTGGTGGAGGAATCGTATTCTGAGGGCCCGTCCAGACTTGTCATATAACCCAGAATATCCAGGCAGATAATTCACAATACCTGCTTTGAACTTCAGCTTCCACACTGCTGAATTAACACCCAACATTTCCCTGCTTTGAGCTGGAATATATGGGGCTCTGTGGCCTACAAACTGTCACATTCCCTCCCTTCAGACTCATTTCGAAAGGCTTCTGGTGGAGGAATCGTATTCTGAGGGCCCTTCCAGACTGTCATATAACCCAGAATATCCGGTCAGATAATCCGCAGCAGGCCCAAGTTTCACACTTGTGAACTTCATTTCCATATTAACAGCTGAATGTCATTTTGTGTCATTTCCCTGGTGGTTTGAATTTTGTAAATGTATGGGGCTCAAAAAGGTTGAAAAACACTGCATTACATTATAATTTAATATAATACAATATATTCATGACTCAATATATTTTATTATGTTATAGTATGATAATTGTAATGGAACTAATAAAATAGTATGATTCTGTATGGTGGCCATTTCCAGTGGTGTTGTAATGTATAATGTATATAACCCAGAATATCCGGTCAGATAATCCACAATATCTGCTTTGAACTTCACCTTCCACACAGCTGAATTAACACCCTACATTTCCCTGCTTTGAGCTGGAATATATGGGGCTCTGTGGCCTACAAACTGTCGCATCCCCCCACGTTCAGACTCATTTCGAAAGGCTTCTGGTGGAGGAATCTCATTCTGAGGGTCCTTTCAGACTGTCATATAACCCAGAATATCTGGTCAGATAATCCACAATATCTGCTTTGAACTTCAGCTTCCACATAGTGATTTTATAGTTGATAATTATAATGTAATAATAGTAATAATAGTATGATTACGAAAGGTATGGTGGAGGAATCTCATTTGAGTATTGGTGGTGTTGTAATGTAATGTATATAACCCAGAATATCCAGGCAGATAACCCACAATATCTGAACTTCACCTTCCACACAGCTGAATTAACACTCTACATTTCCCTGCTTTGCGCTGGAATATATGGGGCTCTGCGGCCTACAAACTGTCGCATCCCCCCACGTTCAGACTCATTTCGAAAGGCTTCTGGTGGAGGAATCGTATTCTGAGGGCCCTTCCAGACTGTCATATAACCCAGAATATCTGGTCAGATAATCCACAATATCTGCTTTGAACTTCAGCTTCCACACAGCTGAATTAACACCCTACATTTCCCTGCTTTGAGCTGGAATATATGGGGCTCTGTGGCCTACAAACTCTCACATCCCCCCACGTTCAGACTCATTTCGAAAGGCTTCTGGTGGAGGAATCGTATTCTGAGGGCCCGTCCAGACTCTCCTATAACCCAGAATATCCGGTCAGATAATCCACAATATCTGCTTTGAACTTCACCTTCCACACAGCTGAATTAACACCCTACATTTCCCTGCTTTGAGCTGGAATATATGGGGCTCTGCGGCCTACAAACTCTCACATCCCCCCACGTTCAGACTCATTTCAAAAGGCTTCTGGTGGAGGAATCGTATTCTGAGGGCCCTTCCAGACTGTCATAGAACCCAGAATATCCGGTCAGATAATCCACAATACCTGCTTTGAACTTCAGCTTCCACACAGCTGAATTAACACCCTACATTTCCCTGCTTTGAGCTGGAATATATGGGGCCTGTGGCCAAACTGTCACATCCCCCTCCCCTTCAGACTCATTTCAAAAGGCTTCTGGTGGAGGAATCGTGATCTAAGGGCCCTTCCAGACTGTCATATAACCCAGAATATCTGGTCAGATAATCCACAATATCTCCTTTGTGTTTGAATTAACACCCTACATTTTTACATTTGAAAAATCCTGGGGCACACCACCAACCAAAATGACACAAAATGGGGCTCTAACACAGTCATACATATAGTCAATATGTTTTTAACTCATATTTATACACTCAGTGTGAAACCTGGGCCCCTTCCAGACTAAACACAACCATAGATATCCTGGCAGATAATGGCAGAAAGACACAAACTTTGAACTTCTCCCTAACCAGAGAAAATGCTATAAAGTTTGGTGGGCATTTTCCCTGGGTTTTGAGCTGTAGTTCACCTATATCCAGAGGGGCTCTGTGGACTGAAACAATGTTGGATCAGGACCAAACCTTCAGACTCATGCCCAAATGTGAACACAGATGGAGTTTGGGAAAAATTCTGAGGGCCCTTCCAGACTGTTATATAACCCAGAATATAGGTCAGATAATCCACAATATCTGAACTTGAAATCAGCTTCCATCAGCTGACCAAACACCATACATTGAACCTGCTTTGAGCTGGAATACTGAAAGGGCTTTGCCTACAAACTGTCACATTCCCTCCCTTCAGACTCATTTTCAGAAAGCACTTCTGGTGGAGGAAGAAAGGGTATTCTGAGGGCCCTTCCAGACAGTCATATAACCCAGAATATCCGGTCAGATAATCCACAACAGTGTTTTTCAACCTTTTTTGAGTTGGGACAACACTTTACAAAATCTGCTGGGGAACTTCACCAACCAAAGCTGACACAAAATGACACGCTTTGAACACAGTAATGGGGCATATAGTTAATGTTTTTAAATGTCATTTATACACTCAGTGTGAAACCTGGGCCTGTTTCAGACACACAACATAGATATCCTGGTAGGAATGGCAGATAAGACACAATATCTGCTTTGAACTCAGCATTCCCAAGACAAAATACTATAACATTTTCTTGCTTTGAGCTGGGTTTTGGGCTCTGTGGCCACTTATATCCAAAGAGTTCAGACTCATTTCAAAAAGCTTCTGGTGGAGGAATCGTATTCTGAGGGCCCTTTCAGACTGTCATATAACCCAGAATATCCGGTCAGATAATCCACAATATCTGCTTTATAAATACATTTAAAAACTACTAACTATATGTATGCTGTGTTTTGAGTGTCATTTTGGTTACATTTCCCTGATTTTGACATGTAAAAAAATGTGCCTTTGGCTCAAAAAAGGTTGGGGCACTGCATTACATTATATTTTAATATAATACAATATATTATGATGTCAATATATTGACTCATTTGATAATTGTAGGTTCTAATAATAATAGTATGGTGGAGTATATGCATTCTGTATTGGGCCCTGTAAAACTGTCATATAACCCAGAATATCCCGGTCAGATAATCCACAATATCTGCGTTGAACTTCAGCTTCCACACAGCTGAATTGACACCCTACATTTCCCTGCTTTGAGCTGGAATATATGGGGCTCTGTGGCCTACAAACTGTCACATCCCCCCACGTTCAGACTCATTTCGAAAGGCTTCTGGTGGAGGAATCGTATTCTGAGGGCCCTTCCAGACTGTCATATAACCCAGAATATCCGGTCAGATAATCCACAATATCTGCTTTGAACTTCAGCTTCCACACAGCTGAATTAACACCCTACATTTCCCTGCTTTGAACTGGAATATATGGGGCTCTGTGGCCTACAAACTGTCGCATCCCCCCACGTTCAGACTCATTTCGAAAGGCTTCTGGTGGAGGAATCTTATTCTGAGGGCCCTTCCAGACTGTCATATAACCCAAAATATCCGGTCAGATAATCCACAACAGTGTTTTTCAACCTTTTTTGAGCCATAGCACATTTTTTACATTTACAAAATCCTGGGGCACACCACCAACCAAAGCGACACAAAATGACACACTAACACAGTAGTACATATAGTTAATATGTTTTTAAATGTATTTATACACTCAGTGTGAAACCTGGACCTGTTTCGATGAACACAACACAGATATCCTGGCAGGAATGGCAGAAAGATACAAACTTCCCACACAGAACTCCCATAACCAAGACAAAATGCTATAAGAGTTTGGTGGGCATCGACCTTGCGTTTTGGAGTTGTTGTTCACCTATATCCAAAGAGTTCAGACTCATTTCAAAAGCCTTCTGGTGGAGGAATCGTATTCTGAGGGCCCTTCCAGACTGTCATATAACCCAGATAATCCACAATATCTGCTTAGAACTTCAGCTTCCACACAGCTGAATTAACACCCTACATTTTCCTGCTTTGAACTGGAATATATGGGGCTCTGTGGCCTACAAACTGTCGCATCCCCCCATGTTCAGATTCATTTCAAAAGGCTTCTGGTGGAGGAATCATATTCTGAGGGCCCTTCCAAACTGTCATATAACCCAGAATATTTGACTTTACCATCAGCTTGGAGCCCCTCTTGCTGTGTTTAAAATAATTCTATAAAATTATTTATTTAAGTAATTTTATTTTGTTTAAATAAATAGTGTATAGATAATAGATAATAGATAATATAATATATTAATATATCATATAATATAATGTTACATTACATTATAATTTTATATAATACAATATATTATAATGTCAATATATTGTATTATGTTATAGTATGATAATTGTAATGCAATACTAATAATAGTATGATTACAGTATGGTGTGTTGTATATGCATTTGGTATTGGTGGTGTTGTAATGTAACACAGTATAATACTGCCAATGATAATGTGATATAATTATATCGTGATATTGTAATTTGTATATTTGTATTACATGCAATATTGCTAACAATATTGCGATATGTTGTAGTGCAATATGATGTGTAGTGCTAATGTTGTGCTATGACAGTAATGTTAATTGGTTTTTCAGCTTGCTGTAAGCCACACCGGCAATATTGTTATATGTACATTGTAAGCCACTCTGGCAGTATTGTTGTTTGCTGTAAGCCGCTCTGAGTCCCCTTCGGGGTTGAAAAGGGCGGCATATAAAAATAGTAAATAAATAAATATCCGATCAGATAATCCACAATATCTGCTTTGAACTGGTTACCTTCCACACAGCTGAATTAACACCCTACATTTTCCTGCTTTGAACTGAAATATATGGGGCTCTGTGGCCTACAAACTGTCGCATTCCCTCCCTTCAGACTAATTTCGAAAGGCTTCTGGTGGAGGAATCGTATTCTGAGGGCCCATCCAGACTGTCATATAACCCAGACTATCCGGTCAGATAATCCACAATATCTGCTTTGAACTTCAGCTTCCATACAGCTGAATTAACACCCTACATTTCCCTGCTTTGAACTGGAATATATGGGGCTCTGTGGCCTACAAACTGTCGCATTCCCTCCCTTCAGACTCATTTCGAAAGGCTTCTGGTGGAGGAATCGTATTCTGAGGGCCCTTCCAGACAGTCATATAGCCCAGAATATCCAGGCAGATAATTCACAATATCTGCATTGTGAATTGAATTATCTGAGTCCACACCGCCGTATAATCCAGTTCAGTGTGAATTTTATACAGAAAGGGCCTGACCCTCAAAGAGCGAACCACTGTTTAGTAATTATAGGAGTCCAGTCTTGAAATGAATGGGGAGTCAGGGCTTCCTTGTTTTGTATGCGTGCTCTTTCTTTGCCCACGCCTCGAGCATTCATTCCAGTGCCAGGAAAGGCATGCTGTCTCGCTCTGCTTCTTGCCTGCTTGTTTATTATTTATTTACTTACATCATTTCTACCCCGCTCTTCTCAACCCCCCAGGGGGGACTCAGAGTGGCCTTACAAAAGGCAACAATTCGATGCCGATACACAATATAAATACAATATAAAACCATAGACATTCAGAATTAAAATACAATTAGCATTGACACATAATACACATACACTTAAGTTAAAAACAGAGTTCCGTCCACCGCATAAACATTGAGCCATAACCATCAACTTACCAATTACAATTCCAATCCAAAGTACTGCATTGTGCCAAGGTGCAAAAGCCTGGTCCCAGAGCCACGATTTCACTTTTTTCCTGAATGCCAGGCGGGATTGGGTTGATCGTATGTCGCTTGGAAGCGCATTCCACAGACAGGGAGCCACTACCGAGAAGGCCCTCTCTCTCGTCCCCACCAACCACATTTGAGAAGTTGGCGGGAGTGAGAGCAGGGCCTCCCCGGCTGATCTTAAATTACGATGTGGGATGTAGCGGCAGATGCGTTCAGACAAGTAAGCTGGGCCAGAACCGTATAGAGCTTTAAAGGTCAAAACGAGCACTTTGAATTGAGCTCGGAAGTGGACAGGCAGCCAGTGGAGCTGACACAACAGGGGGTGTTATGCTCCCTGAATGTAGCTCCGGTTAACAATCTGGCTGCCGCCCGTTGGACTAGCTGCAATTTCCGAACTGTCTTCAAAGGCAGCCCCACATAGAGTGCGTTGCAGTAATCTATTCGGGATGTGACCAGAGCGTGGACGACTGTAGCCAGATCAGACTTCCCAAGGTACGGGCGCAGCTGGCACACAAGGCTTAATTATGCAAAAGCTCCCCTGGCCACTGCCGAGACCTGGGGTTCCAGGCTCAGCAATGAGTCCAAGATCACTCCCAAGCTGCTTTTATCCTCCTGCTTTGAAATCAAGTTAGAAGAGACCCCAGCAAGGCCATCCAGATCAACCTCATTATGTCATGCAGGAATACACACTCAAAGAAACCTTGACAGATAGCCAACTGACCTATGCTTGAAAATATCCAGAGAAGGAGACCTCATAGCAGTCCCAGACAGTGTATTCCACTGCTGAACAGCTCTTCCTGACAAAAAGGTTTTCCTAATGTTTACATTCCAAGTTTCCCCGGAAACGAATGGGACTCCCTAAAGTCCCTTCCACACAGCTGAATAAAATCCCACAGTATCTGCTTTGAACTGGAATATATGGCAATGTAAACTCAGGGCCTTTCCAGACAGGCCCTATATCCCAGGACCCGATCTCAGAGTCATATAATGCAATTTAAAGTAGAAAACCTGGGATATAGGGACTGTCTGGAAGGGCCCACAGATAACCCAGTTCAAAGCAGGTAAGTGGGATTTTCTGAAGGTTTAGAGGGCGTACTTGTCAAGTTTGCAGATGACACCAAATTAGGAGGGATAACTAATACCTCAGAGGACAGGGTCAGAAATCATAATGACTTTAACAGATTAGAGAGCTGGGCCAAAACTAACAAAATGAATTTCAACAAGGACAAATGTAAGATACTACTGTTAAGCAGAAAAGTGAAATGCAGAGATACAGGATGGGAGATGACTGGCTTGACAGCAGTCCATGTGAAAAAGATCTTTAAGTTATCCAGGATAACAAGTTGAACATGAGCCATCAGTGTAATGCAGCAGCTAAAATAGCCAATGGGATTTTGGGCTGCATCAAAATGAGTATAGTGTCTAGATCAAGGGAAGCCTTTGTATTTTGCTTTGGTTAGACCTCACCTGGAATACTGTGTCCAATTCTGGGCACCACAGTTGAAAATAGACATTGACAAGCTGGAAGGTGTCCAGAGGAGACGAGAGAAACTAAAATTATTAAAGGTCTATGAACCATTCCCTATGATGATCATCTTAAAGAACTGGGTATGTTTGTCTGCAGAAGAGAAGGTTGAGAGGAGACATGATAATCCTGTATAAATATGTGAAAGGGTGTTACAAGGAAGAGGGAGCAGCAATGGGTTCAAATTACAGGAAAGGTGATTCCACCTGTACATTAGGAAGAACTTCCTGACCGCACGAGCTGTTCAACAGTAGAACTCTGTCTCAGAGTCTGGTGGAAGCTCCTTCATTGTCGGCTTTTAAACACGGGTTGGATGGCCATATGTCAGGAGTGTTTTTTGTTTTTCCTGCATGGCAGGGGGTTGGACTAGATGGCCCATGTGGTCTTTTCCAACATTATTCTATGATTCAGTGCATTGAGACAGGTCAAACCACTATTGAAACCTTGGCATGGATGAGAGCTATAAAATTCTGGTTGCATGTTTCAAACAGACCTTGGGCCTTTCCAGACAGGCCCTATATCCCAGGATCTGATCCCAGGTTTTCTGCTTTAAACTGGATTATATGAGCCCATCTGGGATAAACAGAAAACCTGGGATCAGATCCTGGGATATAGGGCCTGTCTGGAAGGGCCCCTTGATAACTATGTTCCTTCTCTGTTATCAGATCATTTTGGCCTATCTTTGGAAGCACTTAGGGCTCTTCCACACAGTCATGTAACTCAGAATATCAAGGCAAAAAATCCCACGATATCTGCTTTGAACTGGGTTATCTGAGTCCGCACTGCCATATAACCCAGCTCAAAGCAGATAATGTGGGATTTTATACAACTGTGTGAAAGGGACCTCGGTCAGGAGCAGACTTTTGGATCTTGACTTCCATAACTTGACTCTTGCAGCAAAGACAACTTGCTCCCTACTACATCCTTAATTTCATGCAAGCGTGAAGTCATGTCAGCATATCTTCACATTTTGATTAATCCCACCCAGAGGATAGCTTTGGCGACTGCTCATTTGAATGGGAGATATAAAAAAAGTCTTGTGACTCAGTCGCTTTTGAAACACTTCATCATTCTTGGGGTTTTTTTGCCTCAAATATGATAACACATGGATGAAATACAGGAGTTCTGTTTTGTCAGTGTTCTCAATGGCAAAGGTGTTAATAAAATTCTATATCTTTTGAACAACTCTGAGGCATTCTTTTGTGGGACTTGCAAATTTTATCCTTGGGATTTGTAACTTTAAAGTATGTTTTCTTTTCTGTTATTTTCTTTTGTATATACCTGTATTGCATGCCAATTTTGTTGTTGTATTCCAATAAAGGCTGTGTTTGTTTGTACACAAAATCTTTTTCCTGCAGCTTGGAATTTCTTTTCCTGCAGTTTATTTTATTTTACAACTTGTGCAGCATTTGATTCAGATTTCTCTTTAAACACATCTGGCATTTTCAAAAACTTACCTAAGCATCTGCATCAACATCCTGGTATATTATTTTACTTGTTAAGTTTAGCAGTTTTGCACTTTGCCGTGCTGCCCTAAATGTATTTAGAATATGACACTTTTCTCAATTGCTGCTCTTTATGTCCGTCATTAATACTCTTTATGCTTCATTGCAATTACATGCAAGTTATTAATAACCCATTGGCATACTTTCAGAGTGATTCTTCTCATAATGTGTAACAGTGTATTGTGTGACCCTCCAGATGTTGCTGGTCTGCAAGTCAAAAGGCTTCCATAGCCAGCTGTGCAGGCTATGGCTTTTTGGAGTTGCATCATAACAAGTTCTGGAGGCTGTTCAATTTCCCCCTTTTTAAAGAGAAAGGGTTTAAAATGTTTTGAAAACTAGTGGTCAGTAAGGAGGTTGGATGTGTCATTCAAGCGTATGCAATGGATTTTTCTGGTGGAGCGCAGCGTGCACAAAACTGGCCTCGCCCTTTAAACCAAAGGTTCATCTGCCAGGGCCTAGCAAGCTTAGGACGGTGGCAGCGAGGTCCTCAGTTCGTAGGTTTGATATGAGTTTCCTTCTCTAGATGGTTGACCTTACAGGGCTAGACAAGCACCATCTGCCCAGGTTTGAAATTAGCGCTTTCCTTCTCTTAGGATGGTTGCCAAAAGGCTAGAGAGCCCATCCTACCCATTGACACTCTTTGTCAGACCCTTCGGTTGTGACCTGTCTGGCATGCTACCGCCAGCATAGCTCACAACTTAATTAGGGTATGCAAGCCTCTCCCCCGTGACAACGGGGTGCCAATGGAGAGGCAATGCAATTGGAAAATGGTGATGTACTGAATGTTAGAACCAATACTGTTGTGATATGCTGCATCTTAAAACAGCTAGCCATATTGATGGATTAAGTCTCTTTTCCCATGGTCTGCATGTTGAAGAAATCTCCAGTAACCATAAACAATTACTAAATCTGCTTCTATTGAACTTGTGTTTGTATCCATGTGTTTAAGAACATGTTAACTTCTTGTGCCCTTTGCGCTTAGAAAATGGTGGGGTTTTTATTTTTACATGCTATTTAGGAGCATTCTTCTGGTAGTCTGCTGTTAAGTGGGCCTGTTCTGTTGTTGCTATTTATAGAAGAGAAGATTCAAAATCTAGTTTTTGAACATGTAAACTAAAACCTACAGTATTCCCTTCGGCTTGATTACCTTGCAATAGCTTTTGAGTTTCTGTCAGGGTTCTTCTCTTTCCTACTTCCCAAAAGTCCGTTTCCCTTTTGTATAGCTGTTACGCTGAGGTCTTCTAAAGTATTACAATGTAGCAGATTTAGGGAGTCCATTATTTCATGGTTTGGAGCTTCCTATACAGAAAGTTTAGGCGTTGGTGTTCAGTATTTTTAGTTCAGGGAGCGCTAAAGAAGCTTTAAGAAAGGTGCCCATTGAGGACTTTAGGGATCCAGTGGTAGTTGAAGTTAACAAGATTTTTCTGGAACAGATACCTGTATGTCTAAATCAGGCATGGGCAATTGCCGGCCCTCCAGGTGTTTTGGACTTCAAATCCCAGAAATCCTAACAGCTGATAAACTGGCAATTGCCCACGCCTGGTCTAAATACTCAAATGGCCTCAGATCACGCTTTATCTTAG
Source organism: Anolis apletophallus (assembly GCA_030556195.1). Classification (NCBI taxonomy): domain Eukaryota; kingdom Metazoa; phylum Chordata; class Lepidosauria; order Squamata; family Anolidae; genus Anolis; species Anolis apletophallus. The sequence goes on from JARBWK010000010.1 coordinate 110,901,228, forward strand.
AAGCTAAACCATGGTTAGTCCTTGTTTAGGAGACCACCAATGAATAACAGGTGATGTAGGCAATATTTCAGAGGAGGGAACCGGAAAAAACACCTCCGAGTATTTCTTGCTTAAGAAAACTCTTTGATATTTGTGGGGTTGCCTCAAGTTGACTGGTGATTTTATGGCACATATGTCCAACATATCTGCATGACATCACATTGTAGAAGGATGAAAAACAGTATTAGAATATCCAAATGGTCCAATCTCCTTAAGGCAGTTTTACCTTTAAAGTTCATTCAAAGTCAAAATACTCTCCACCAACATAGCATGAGCATTAGGGAGAATTGTAACAATGAAAAGATGGGTTTGAGGGTATATTTTAGTTGCTGGTTACAACAAAAAGAGGGCTACAATAGCATCAATAGGGCTTTAGCCATTCTAACTCATGAATAGGAAACGATCTCTTTGTGGTTTGTTCAGTCAGTGGGGAAGTGTAATATCTTATATATAGTTAAATAAGAAGCTTGAGGGTTTTATCACATGTCATTACAAGTGACAAAGCCTTTAGGCTGAACTCTTATTCTGGGTGTGGGTATGAGTGTGGTGATGGAGGTATTTAAAAGTTTTTCCAGATGTTAGAAGTGAAATACTAAACATTCAGTCCTCTAGAATTCATGGGACTATCAGATGAAAATTTGTATAATGTATTACGATTTGTGTAAAAAAAAAAAAGGCAGCATGGGAGTTCAAACATTTTAACAAGTTTGAATTCTAGCAGGGAGTCATACAAAGATGAACATTTATAAATTAAATAAAGGTAAAGGTTTCCCCTTGATGTTAAGTCTAGTTGTGTCTGACTCTGTGGAGGAGTGCTCATCTCAATTTCTAAGCCGAAAAGCCGGCATTATCCATAGACACCTTCGAGGTCATGTGGCCAGCATGATTGCATGGAGTGCCGTTACCTTCCCACCAGAGCGGTACCTATTGATCTACTCACATGTGCATGTTTTCAAACTGCTAGGTTGGCAGAAGTTGGGGCTAACAGCAGGAGCTCACACTGCTCCTTGGATTTGAACCACTGACCTTTCAGTTAGCAAGTTCAGCTGCCCAATGCTTTAGCCCGCTGTGCCACCGGACGCTCCAATTAAATTAGGTCAATGCATTTATCAATGAAAAGTTATACTTGTCTTTAATATTTGATGTAGAATATCAATTTTTTTTAGTTAGTACTAGCAGTACCCAGTCATGCATTGCTTTGGCCCAGTCTGGTTAAATAGAAAAGAAAGAAAAGAGAAAGAGCAAGGTTCTAATTTTAGGAGATTTAAGGTTTTGAACAAACATTTAGTTTTATTTATATAGATAACAGTCTAAATAATAATAATCCTGGTCTATATAATAACAATATAGTAATAATGGTTTGAATAATAGTAATACTTGCTTATATAATCATCTATATAATAATAATCCTGGTCTATGTAGTAATGATAATGATACTTGACCATATAATAATAGATAATAATGTCTTTTGGGGAAATCCTTCCCTTCCTTCCCATTTATCTCTCCCTTCCATTCAATCCTTCCTTCCTCCTGAGCCTCCAATCTTCCTGGAGGCGTGGGCATGAGGTGGTGCCAGGCAAGGCCAGACAGGGTGTGAGGCTATGGGAGCCCTGGCTTGGGCTGAGCCTACCTTCTTGCCTGCCTCCTTCCCTCCCTCCCCTGGGCCGTTCCCCACCCCATCCCTCTCTCTGGCCTGGGTGAAAGGAAATGGAGGGAGGGAGGAAAGAGAGAGGGAAGGAGGGAGAGGGAAAGAAGGAAGGGTGGAAGGGAAGGAGGGCGGGAGAAAGATGGAGGTGAAGGAGGAAGGAAAGAGAAGGAAGAAAGGATAGGATGGTGAGAGAGAGGAGGTCCTGAGAAAAGAGCCCAAAGAGCTGCATCTGGCTTGGTTTTGCCCATACGTACATTAAGAGTATCCATCAGCTGTAGCTGAATATTTATGCCACTTATCTGCAAGTTTTGGACTAAGATACACCAGTCCTGTTATTACTATGGAATATTTAAATGGCTGTGAAGGGAGACTGCAGCATCAGTCCGATAAGTTCATGGGTGTCACATTCAAATACATAGCAGTGTTAGTCTGGAGTATCAGTATGCAAAGGGATCTTGTAGCACCTTAGAAATTGGGTGAAAGAACTAAACATAAGCTTTCTTGGATGAAGTCAGTTTCTGCAGATGTACACATACACTGGATTGTGAATAGTTAACTGGAAAATAATTTCAAATCCTGAGTCACACAGGATTCGATTCACAGACAGTAGAAAGCTCCATGATTTGAGGAGATGCTTGTGAAGGGAATGATAGACATGCAGTGGATGGTCCTCCTGCTACATCCAGAACCTTGGAAGAAATTAAGACCATGGAAAAGATATCAAAAGACTGAGGGAAGGGAATATGGAAGAAAAATAATTGATCTGAAAGGTACATTGTAAGACAGAAAGAGAGCTGGAGAACAGACACGTAATTTTTAAAAGAATGCTTGTACTCTAACTTTTTGACTTTATTCTTTATTGAAATTATAAGAAGTTTCAGAATGTAGATTTAGTTAATCCATTTGACAGGAATATTGAACAAAATTTGATATGTGAAATCAAGTGCTTGTTTGGTTTTAAGTTTTAGTATTCTAAGGCAAGAATGTGATTTTTCACTATGTAGATATTGAATGTACTGAAGTTTTAATCTTGGTTATACATTTAATGCAGTTTCCAAAAAAAAAGTGGACATCTTGTCTACCTTTTAAGATGGCAAAGTTTTCTTTAATTATTCTATATCAGGGGTGCCCACACTTTTTCAGCATGCGAGCTACTTATAATAAAACCAAGTCAGAAAGATCTACCTACCTCCGCAAGGCTGGAGAGGGGAGGGGGCGGGGCTTGGTGCGGCCTGGCTCCGCCCCTCTGGCTTCAGCTTTTCAGCTTTTCCAGGCTTGAGGAGGGTGGGCTTCAGAGGGGCAGGCAGGAGGGTAGGGCCACAGCAGCCAGACTTAAGGGATGGCAGTGGTGGCATAGCTAGCACAAGGCTGGTTTGGCCCTACCCTCCTCAAGCCTGGAGAAGCTGCTGGGAGTGCCGAAGCTGGGGAAGGGGCGGGGCTTGGCACAGCCTGGCTCTGCCCCCTCTGAGAAGCGCCCCATAGAGCTGGGATCAACCTCCTTCGGTACTGGTCGATCGCGATCGACTTCCTGGGCAGCCCTGTTCTATATGAAACAGATAGGTAATCGTTCTCAGTTATCATGTCAGTAGGTACTAATAGGTGCCCCCACTGACAACAGTAACTTTTTTGTTATTGTATATTAAAATATTAATGGTCTTGTTTCTTTGAATATAACTTTTTGACGTAAACCTCTATCTGTAATCTTAAGAAAATGTGTAGATGTGACTCTTAAATGTTTGAAGAAACTCACAGAAGCTCCTTATGTGATCAAATACTTTCCTATATTTGTGTAATTTAAAACTATTTACATATTTTATGTAATAAAACTTTAAACTTCTTTTTAAATGATGTCAGATAAATAAAGTTTGATCAGGGAAAGGCTAGGGAAGTAGAAAACCCAGTTGTAATTATTGCCTTGTGGATTCTTCTGGGAAAGACTCTTGTTTAAACCTGGAAATCTCTTGGCAACTAGTGAACGTAGAACTGCCTGACAATAAAAACCAGGTTTCTATATTTGTTTAGTTTATTTTTACTCCCTCCTTTGCCTAAAAAGGCACCCTGAGTATCTTGGAATAATCAAGAACAAGACAGTTCCTTTCCTTAGGCTTTCGTGCACAAAGCAGAGTTTGGAAAAGGGCAAAAAGTAAATTCATCTACATTGTCACATAGCTTTCACAAGGATAAATACACTAAATTATAAAAGCAATTGTTCGAACTAAATCTGTGAACTTAATAACAAAGGCTGTCCACAGTTCATTGTGGGTGACCGTAAAGGAAACACAATTGCAAAACAATCCTTGATACAGCATGAGACTGAATAAATCTTAATACTACTTTCTTAAATATTCTTAAATTTCTTAATTATCTGATTGTTGCAACATTTATTGGTTAAAATATAAAGTAAGCAGTCCTGAATAATACATTTTGTTACCAGCCTCTCCAGAAAGCTCAAAGAGGAGTACAGCAAAGTGAAAATATATGAACATGATACATACAATAAAATAGATAAAAACACACCAATCTAAAAAAAACTTACACCAAACACAGGATACAGAACATATATATAGTGGCAATAGAATGGACATTTAAAATCCACTACTAGAAGTTGTCTGGATAGGCCTGCCAGAATAAATGGGTCTTCAATTAAATGCTGACAGCTAGTTTAGCTGTCAAAGTTCTTCTGGCAGGTTGTTCCATAGTCTTGGGATGGCTGATGAAAAGGTCCTCTGGGTGATGGTAGTCAGTCAGGTCCTAGCAGGCTGGAGTAGCTGCCCCCAGAAGATCTGGGTGTCCTAAAGGGTGGATTGTGTGGGCGAAGGTGATTCTGTAGGTAACCTTGACCTAAACCATGTAGGACTTTCAAGGTCAAACTTTATTGTTCTGTAAAGAAATTGATAATGCTTGAAAAATGGTCTTTCCTTGTATTTTAATTGTTTGAAAGATTCAGACGTGAGACATGAACACTTAACTGAATCGTAGGACAAGTCAGTCATTCAACCGATAGTGAATTGTGACACTTGTTTTTATTAATCATAACCAAAATGTGATGTTATTAATTTCTTAAATGTTGTATTCCATTGTTCTACTTTCACCTGACTTAGCCAATGGTTTGTTGACCGAAATAAAGGCTACTGACTGACCGATGGTAAGAGCTGTTCAGCAGTGGAAGAGGAGTCTTCTTCTCTGCAGGTTTTTAAACAGAGGCTGGATTGCTTTGATTGTGTGTCCTATATGGCAGGGGTTGGACTGGATGACCCTTCGAATCTGTTCCAATTCTATGATTCTGTGATTTTAATTGGGCCTACTTATAGGATAAAATAAAGACATTCTGGTATGTGGTAGGAAATCCACATGGTGTCTTCTGTGGGGTGCTGTGTCAGATCTTCCTTAAAATGGTGATATAAAGTCGTTCCACTTTATTGTATGCACTTTACATAGGTTTGTATGCATTCCTTCTCTGCTTATGGATCAACCAGTTTTACAACTCAGTTGCATATATGGCTGTACAAGAATACTTCACATAAAGGCTCACTTGAACAACTTGAATCTTTTTCAATTAGTTGCTATGCTTTAATGGCGCCCAAAATCTGATATGTTTAATTTGTTTTTCTTTGTGGTGGGATCGGATCTATAAACAATATATTATAGAATATGGGTCTCGACCCTAAATAAAGTATACATGCAGAGAGAGTTAATATGTATAAAAACATATTTAGGAGCCTTTCCTCAACTGGTGCTTCTATATGTTTTGACACATCATCCAAAACCATTTGTCAAGTTGACTGGACAGATGGTTGTGTTGATTCAAACATCTTGGGAGCACTGTAGAGAAGCATGACATGTAGTTTTAGGTCCCCAAACTAAAAACCATGCTGTGTTGGCTTCCAATTAGCAGGGTGTTTATTATTCATTGAACACTATTTTTGGAGACCAGCTTTAAACCTTCAAACGATGCATATGTAAGCAACTTACTTTATAAAGCGTTCTTAGCCATCATAGTGTGAATGACAACTTCAGAAGCATATTTCTTTAAATTACATAACTTCTGTGTTATTTCATTTCTAGAAAAAATATCTTTATGTGACCTTATGAGGTGAAGGTTTGGTGCCCAGTGAAAGTATAGAAAAGCACCGAGTTTGTGCTTTTCTGTTGTTGTTGCTCTTTATCAAGAAGAAAACTAAAAACTATAATGTAGTTAGTTGTACAAGAATAAGCTTAAATCTCAGGAAGAAAATTTAGCCCCTCTTCTCAAACTCTTGTCACTATAGTTAGGAAGCAATTAATCTGAACCTTAGTAGAGTATCTGAACTTTTAATTTATTTCATATAAATGAGTAACTATCATTAATTCCCATATCAAAAAGTGAAACAAAAGTGAAATTTAGTTTTCCAACTTTGTTTTATGCCAGAGGTTGACCATATTCAGTGTTCTGTTACTTTTTAAAAATGCACAAATCCCCTTTAGTTTTCAAAGCAAGGATTCTTATTATCTTTAGTAGTTAACATATGGCCGTTATGCATCAAGTGATTGTAAGACTGCACTTTTGCTGAAAAAAACACCCCATACTGATGAAACCCTGGCCTTCTATGTCCACCATTATGTACAAAAATTCTAGCAACAGCAGGTGCTAAGCAGAATGAATAAAAGTAACTTTTACTGTATTTTTTTAAAAAAGAAACCTAATTTTTAAGTGTACGTAGCATATTTATTTCTAACCATTAGTGAATATTTATATTCTGAAGGGAATGAATGTCTGTAACGATTACACCCAAGTTATAGGAGACTGCTCTGTGTAAACAGAAAGCCCATGTGATCATTTTTCAAACATGAATATTTACACTCTTGCCTATTGAAGGTAAACATTTGATTTTCACTCCATGAAAACAAAGTTTTCTGGTCTGCTCAGTATAACTACCAAAGTTACCAAGGTATTCCTGCTTTAACAGAATTAATTTCTTTTATATAGTTGGAAAACATGGTGACATAATATAGTATGACACTGTAAGCCTTTTTACCTAGCCCTATAACATCCTCATTAAAACAAAAGCAAACTTTAAAAATCCCGAGGTATATGAACTAGAACCATTGTAAGACGTTAAGTGCAAGCATTCAAGGATGTTGTGGAAAGAGGGAAGGAAACTGAAAGCAGAACAAAAGCACAGGGGCTAAAATAGCATAATGAACACAAGCTAAAAGAAATATGTTTATCCCAAAGCCAAGATTCTTTGTAAGGGTGTCATAAGGCATTTAGACGAGAACAAAAAGTCTTTAAATGTTTCTGAAGGAGACAGAATTCTGATTTTAACATAAGTGTGTCTGTTAGTTTCCAGTGATACTACAAAATTGAAACGTTGTAATGAAATTATATTAAAATAGTATGCAGACATTATATAAATCTATGATGAAAGAAGACTGATTCATTATGTTAAGCAAAAGTACTAGATTGAGTACTATATGTGCTAAATCTGTCGATCGTCATTTGTACACATACACCCCTGAAACAGATGCACAAACAACGTATTTTCCTCTAATGGTCTACTCTCATTGTGACTATCTGCCACATTTATGAAGTTAACAGAGCTATATTTGCAAGTAACAAGTATTGTCAATTTCATACATAGTTTGCCATCCACCTTCAAGGATTTCTCTTTCATTGGTTTGATTATTCATGATTTTGTATCTGCTGCTTATCTAGAACAACCTTCTCTATGTCTTCTGTCCTACCATCAGCACAAGCGCACCACTCCCTTTCCCACTCTGGCACTGTGACACCTCAACCAAAATTTCAAAGCCCTTCTGCCTCCCTAGGACACTGAAGCCAATTTTAGCAGCTGATCCACCTCCTCGGCCCACTCCTCTGCCTCCTCACCTTCTGTCCTGCCAATACCACCAACTTGTCCCTCCCTTTCTTTCTTGGCATCACAATCCCTCAGACGGATTTACAAAGCCCCATTCACTTCCCAAGGATATCGAAGCAGATTTTAGCTGGTGGCAGCTGATCTATCTCATCCCACAAAACTACATATTCCCCCTCTCAACAGCATGAACCCATCTCTGAAATTGGTTTGAAAATATGGTTGAAGATCCAACACTTGGGGATCCAGGTTTGGTCACAAGTGCCAGTAAAACTTTTCTAGGGGACTATGATGGCATGGGTCTGTTTATAAAAATGTTACTTGATTTACTTTGTGAATATGATGTATGTTGGGAGGGGGTGGAATGGACCATTGAAACGGATGATGATTGATTGAATATTTGAGAATATTTGCATAAAATAATTCGTGAATAACAGCTGGAAGTTTAGTTTGAACGAGAATCTGAATGGAATCACTTGGTGACTCTCAAGGGACACTCAGTAACTTCTCTTTCTCCCAGTACAGGACTCAAAGAAAACCTTCACACTGTTTGCAGTGAGATACTGTGAAGGTTTTACATTGGGGGCTTAAGAGTAAACCCCTCCCAAATCCCTAATTTGGTAGTGCCAAGAAGTGAGATGGAAAGCTCAGACATCCACAGAGACCTATTCAGGAACAGGCAGGAATGCAATATAAAACATCACACCTTCAAGTCAAAGAAGCAAACTATAATCCACACTGATTATCTGCCATGTTTATGATGTAAAGTTTTTTAGAAGGACACATTTGCTGGAGGAACAGCTATGTTAGGTTGCTACACAAAACCTTTTACATTTTTTTAAAAATATGAAAATTATAGCCTTGACTCTGATTGATAAAATCCAAATAGTCAGATTAACCCACCTTCTATGCAGATTGAACAACCTGTTCATAGCCAAATCATGCTGTCCTCAGAGTACAAAATAAATAAGTATTTACCACTAAAGACCACATATGAACAATGTTTTGAACTAGGCTGTTATTGGGTTGTTTTTGTTGTTGGCACAAGGCTCTGAGCTATATGGCTTAATAAATTCTTTGAATGGTGGAAAATCATAAACCAAAACTAAATGAATGAGCTAGCTATGAGTAATAGTAAGCCATTAGGTCAGTGTTTCTCAACCTTTTTTGAGCCGCGGCACACTTTTTACATTTACAAAATCCGGGGGCACACCACCAACCAAAAGGACACTCTGAAGGTACAGCTGATGGGGACTGTAGTACCATCACAGAAAATACATTGACCTGTTATACTGTATGGTTGGAGTAATACCAATAATTGACAGCAGGTGTCAGCATACTATAATATATGCAATAATACATGATCTACTCACATTGAACATAGCTACTGGGGGGGGATAGGTGAATGATGTTCCATGCAGTCCTTCCAGTCAGTGGCCACGTGACTCTGGAGGCTCCTGCAGAGAACGCCGGCTCTCCGGCTGAGAAAAAGTGAGCCCCAGCGCCGGAAGGGGAAGCCTTTCCCTCCTGGGTCCGTGCGCCTGCCTGCTTGTGCCCCTCGGGAGGCCCGCCCGCCCGCCTGCCTGCGTGTGCCGGACTTTGCCCTGGGTGAGTCCCCACGGAGAGGCAAACTGCACCATTCTCTTGCGGAACACGGGCCTCTCTAGGACCTAGAGAGGCAGGAGAGGCTCAGGAGGGGAGGGGCCGGGCGATGCTCTCCTCTTCCTCCAGAAATGAGTCTCCTGGGTCCGTGCGCCTGCCTGCTTGTGCCCCTCGGGAGGCCCGCCCGCCCGCCTGCCTGCGTGTGCCGGACTTTGCCCACGGAGAGGCAGCCTTCCCTCCTTGCACCCACGCTCCCTCCCTCCGCTTGGGTCTCACCGACTCGCGTCTCCCGCCGGGCTCTCTGGAAGATGCGAGCCGGACAAGCTCGGCTCCCAGGCAGGGCCTGGGCCCTGCGGGGAGCCATTCTCCTGGTTCGCGGGTTTGTCCGGCTCGCGTCTTCCGGAGAGCCCGGCGGGAGACGGGAGCTGGTGAGACCCAAGCGGAGGGAGGGAGCGTGGGTGCAAGGAGGGAAGGCTGCCTCTCTGAGCAAAGTCCGGCACACGCAGGCAGGAGGGCGGGCGGGCCTCCTGAGGGGCACAAGGAGGCAGGCGCACGGACCCAGGAGGCTCATTTCTGGAGGAGGAGGAGAGCGACACCCGGCCCCTCCCCTCCTGAGCCTCTCCTGCCTCTCTAGGTCCTAGAGAGGCCCGTGTTCCGCAACCGCTGATCCGCGATCAGCTGGTGTGCCGCAGGAAAACCTCGGAGGGGGGAGAAAGGCGGGGGGAAGAGGTTTTCTTGCGGCACACCAGCTGATTGCTCACGGCACACTAGTGTGCCGGGGCACAGCGGTTGACAATGACTGCATTAGGTTACTCCTTCAAGAAAGAATTGTTATTAGGATTTCTTTGATTCTCATTCCTTTTCTGGAAGAAACGCAACCTTGCCTCAGTTCTCACTTCTCATTCTATGCCTTGTCCTTTTTATCTTCATGAGAACAGTCAAAGCTGAAATGCTGAAAGTGCCTTTTGAGGGAAGTGATAACTAAATCTTGATACTCTTGAACACATGGGCTTGTAGGAAGAAATAGATAATGAAATAAATGAAGGATAGGAGCCATGTGGACCTCCAGACGTTGTTGGATTACAATTCTCAATTCCTTGCCATTGGGTATGCTGGTTGGGGCTGCTGGGACTTTCATTCCAATAACAGCTGTGAGGCCCCAGCATTACCATTCATTATCTAAGGCAGATAGTAAAATCCCTTTGGAATCGTGGCACTTGGTTCTTAAGATTGTACTGTTCATTTTAAAATTAGCTGCTACTGCTAATCCCAACTCAGGAATTTAATCTAGAAATTATTTTCAAGGAGTACTAAGTAAAAGTAAGTAAAACTTTATTTCTATTCCTGCCTATCTCCCCTTGGGGACTCAGGGAGGCTCACAACATAAAAGGCAAACATCCAATGCCGTAAAATACAACAATAGATTAAATAATTCAAATAGACGGTACAGAACATTTGACAAAAAACAAATCACATAAAAACAGTAATGTAATAATAACCTTATTTATAGCCCGCCACCATCTCCCAAAAGGGACTTGGGGAGGCTTACAAAATAGCACAACAAACGTGCAACACAGAACACATAGAATACAACACAGAATACATAAAATACAACAAAATGTCCAAAAAATCAATAAACAGCAGCAATTAACATAAAATAATGACTAACAAAATTAACAGAAGCAATTCAATTAAAGTAAGTCATCAATAAAACAAAACAATAGAGTATAATTAAAACAGGCAGTACAAACCAAATAGCAACCCAGCCATAAAACAAGTTTAAAAGACTACATTAAAAGACAGGGTAAAATCTTCTTATTTATCCAGTTAGTTGATATCATGCTAAATTTGTCTTGTGGAGATGGCTTGCCTACAGGGTCTCGCTTTTTGTATCACCCTTGGGCAAATGATTTGACCTTCCTGGGTCTCCTGCGCCTGGGTGGCTAGATTGAAGCTATCCCTTAGCTGGGCAGTGCGCAAAGACTGTGTATGGGTACAGATTGAGAGTGATGGTGCAGAGCGGTCTCAAAGCCCTTCCTCCATCGGTGCAATCTTGGACAACTATTGTTATGTATTTAAAAGCGGTGTTGGCTAGACATTTTTTTTTCTGTAAAGAGCAAATGTGAGATATGGAACTTGGAAATTCCATATCGGACTATCGGAGAGTGTGGTGGGTTGTGCAGGCAGGCCTGGAGCACAGCTGCAGCTGAGCACCTCTTACACTGGAGTAGCTTTCCAGGCCTGCCTGCACGCCCTGCCACACACGCGCTTTCTTTCCAAAGAGAGTACGTGTGTGGTGTGGCGTGCAAGCAGGCCTGGAAAGCGTGTGCACCTGCTAGTGCTTTTAGACGAGCGCCTCTTACTCTGTATAAACCAGGTAGTGGGTGCCAGGGAAGAAGAATGCACACCGGGAAGGGGAGCCAGTGAGTGGGAAGGTCCCCGTCCCCCCGTCTGATTTTCAGGGTCCCGAACCAAAAGAACTGTAAACAACCCTCCCGATTTCAAAAGGCTCACAAAAAACAGATTGGGGCCCCAACAAAAGCTTTGAGCGGATATTGAGTATTTGAGTAGTTTTGTTCATACGGTTAAGGGTAAAAGTAGCATAATTGTTCTGTCTTTTAAAACCGCAGAGAAATACCTAACCTTTCCATGTTGTAAATCAGCTAGATTGTATCTAAACTCTATAGGTAAATATCACACATTTCATTATTGGAGACAGACAGGCACAGAAGAAGAAGTCATTGAACCAAGTTGTTATTCTATTCCAGAAATGGGAAGCCTATCAATTTGACTTCTCCACATCTGGGCAGTAGTTAGTTGTGTGTGTGTGTGCCACATTGGTCAAAGGGCTACATGGCAGCTCATTTAATCATCCCCTTTTTGCCATTCCCAGAATTTCTCCCTTCTTATAAAGGCTGACTTAAAAACTGCATTTATGTAAAAGCTAATTTTGGCATGGGTAAAACCCTGTGGCATTGAGAGTCTATTCCCTTATCTGCTATGAACTTCCAAAAATTGGATTACAATTAGGATAGGTTAGAAAGGGAAAATAAAGGCTATATCACTTCAGTCATGTTTTTCGTTGCCATTTAACTCCTGGAAAGGTATGTGCGAATGAATTGTTCTGGAATAAAAAAATATCTTGTCCAATCTGACATACTACAATAATCCAATCAAAAGTTATACATAATATAATTGTACTAGTTATGTGCTTTGTAAAAAAGAGTGTCGTACAAGTGTTATCAAATAAGTGCAGAGGTGGGGAAAATATTTATGTAGTGTCATTTTGTCATCCATATTAGGCTTGATCGTCTTTTTATTTTACTGGATACTGGGACAACACCAGTAACAAGGAAAGCAGCTGCGCAGCAACTTGGGGAAGTTGTTAAACTTCATCCACATGAGCTAAACAATCTGTTGGCTAAAGTAAGTATTTTCGTGGGTGTTTTGATAAGGAATACAATGGGATTCCTCCCGTACATCTAAGTAAGACTAAATGAGACAAACATTTAGTTTATAATGGCTGTAGTGATTTTCTAAATTACAGCATTCCATTTCCAGACTATCCAAATACATTTCACTAATTTGTATGTTAGATCATGCTTAGTATATCAGTCTGACTGGCTACATTTGATTTAATGAGTTAATTCTCTGAATTGAGACTATTTATTAAAATTACAAGTCCGAAAACATGTCATTGTTACTAGACATTTAAGGAAATGTCTTTAGTTTGCCGACTTCTAAAACATGGTGCTTCTCTTCTTGGATCTGCTGGTGCAGAATTTGAAATTCAAGATGACACATCCGGTATTTGTCTATTTAATGCTTTACACTACGTATTTAAGTAATAGCATTATGATATCCAGAACAAGCCAAAACATTTTATTGCTTTACACAAGGATCATATGGTGCCAATTCCCAGTTCCATAGACTCATAGCTTATTAGGGGATATACTCTTTCATTGTACCCGATACTGTGGTTATATTGGAATACACAGGTATACCTCTGGAAAAAGGGAACAATTGGGAAGATAATATTATTGTCCCCTGCTATTTGCTGCTGAAGGTATGGAACTGTTTGTTTTAACTCAGTTCAATAGCTTTTATATTACTTCCATTTGTTGGTGATTTGAAATTTTTGTCAGATCCTATAATTAGATTAATAGTTGAGTTTGTACAACTCTGATATCAATTTAAGAATATTTTCCACATTTCTCCTGCTTTAAGATGGTATACAAATGGAGAGACTGATAGCACCCCCATGGATTACATTCTTATACACACTCAGAAAAACAAAATAATTTTAGCAATTCCACTATTCTTCAGTTACATTTTAAAACTACTTCACCTAGTATTAAGTCATGTCTCGTCACAGCCAACAGTGTATATTTCTCATGGATAACAAAGCTGATATAAATAATATTAACTTGTTATGCACTGAAATTGTTATTTAAATAGTGCATTACTGTGCTATATGCAATGTTATTCAATTTCTAGATCATTATATTACTTACGTTGTGGTTTCCGGCTACCAGTGAAAGTTTTCCTGGGCAAAGTTCTGCTTTGGCTAGTGAAGAGAAGGAACTGGAACAGAGTTGGGTGGGCATTATATAATGGGAAAAGTGGAATTGATGAAGATCAGCTCTGTCTTTTTTGCATTAGTGCAGTGTTCCCAACCTTTGGTCTCCCAGTTGTTTTAGACTTTAACTCCCAGAAATAACAGCTGTCTTACTAGCTGTTAAGAATTTTGGGAGCTGAAGTTCAAAACACCTAGAAAACCAAAGGTTGGGAACTACTGTTGGATCTGGAGTCTCCATGGACAGAATGAGCCCTTCCCAGTGAATTTAAAACAGCAATAAAGACTGGTCTCTTCTTGCAGTCTTGCTCAGATGATTTCAAAATATGAAATTTAAATTGATTACTGATTGTTTATAATATGCATTAGTCTTCTATGTTCTTGTAATTTAATGTTTTAGCTAGTGTATGTGTTAAGTGTTTTTAACTGATGGTTCATGTTGTGTTTTAATATGTTCTTCTCCACCTTGATACATGAATATTAGGAAGAACTCCCTGTGAGAGCTATTCAGCAGTGGAACTCTCTGCCCTAGAGTGTGGTGGAGGCTCCTTCTTTGGAGGCTTTTAAACAGAGGCTGGACGGCCATCTGCCAGGGGTGCTTTGAATGCGATTTTCCTGCTTCTTGGCAGGGAGTTGGACTGGATGGCCCACAAGGTCTCTTCCAACTCTATGATTCTATGTAGATTAAAAGTTCTTGTTGTTATTATTATTTGTGAGTGGTAGATTTTAAATCAAAACCTCTATCTGTCTGCAGTTTAACATTGAGTCTTGAAGCTACCTTGTCAGTACTGGTTTACTGCATACACTAAATAATCCGGAATAGTGAGGTAGCTTTTTCAAAATATTGGGCTTTAAGCATTATATATTTAACCTAATTGGTTTTGACAAAAAGTCTGCCATGAAAACATTTGTGACGGAAATTTTAACAAAATTGAAGCATACTATTTTAAAGTCTGTTAATATGTATTAAATTTTCCAAAGAAACAGACATGTATCTCTTTAAATACTGTTGAAGTGAAGGCAATGCCAAAAACTGAATATAATGCAGGTTGTGTTTTTAAAATGTCTATCGAAGCATCATTTTGTTTTCAATTCAAGTTTTCTGCGTACATCAAAAGGCAACCACTGAACGTAAAAAGCACAAATATGAGAAATGTTAGAAATGTGTTACTTCTTTCATTTTGCTTCTAGAAACTGATATATATTCAGTGGTTTATTGTAGCAATTGATAGATATGGTGTTGTACTTTTCACTTCTAAGGGGACGTTGATCCGAAAGAAAGGATTGCAAGACAAAGGAAACTGCTTCAAAAGAAGCTCGGTCTTGATATGGGAGCTGCAATTGGAATGAATACAGAAGACCTCTTCAATGATGAGGATTTGGACTACATTCCTGCGTCATCGTTTTTTGTACACAAACAACCGGTAGGTAAAACTTTAGGCTGCTTGACTATAGAGACTTCTGTAAAGTGCTGCTGCTGTAATGAAACACTGTATTTAAATATTATACTTATAATTACTTTAGTTTTATGAAGATAACACACATCAAAATGTAAACATCTGTTGTATATTGTGAAAAAATAGTTTATGTGATAAGCACTGAGCAATTTCTGACAGTTTATAAGGTGCAGTTGGATAGAGTCACTTGGATAATTGTGATTGGATAAGACACTTCTGCTCTCACAGAGGTAGTTCCTGTTTCAGTGATTGCCCCTTCCAACTACATCCATATATGTTGTATTTTACAGTCTTCCAGAAAGTTCTTTGACCCTTGTGAAGCTATTGGCAGGAAATAAGAGATGCTGTTTTACACAAGCATTGCTTATTTTGATTTAAGACAGACTATAGCCACTAAATCTTTGCATCTTTTCAGACTCTCCAGGCTGCTGAGTTGATTGATTCAGAGTTTCGAACTGGTATGAGTAGCAGACAAAAGAATAAAGCTAAAAGAATGGCCAAGTTGTTTGCAAAGCAGAGATCAAGAGATGCAGTAGAAGCAAATGACAAGAGGTACAGTCACAGCTGAATTTTTTTGATTCATTGATTGAATACATGGTGATAAGTTACAAGAATAACAAATAGGATAAAATACAAATAGCACATTTCCATCTCTTTACAAAAACTCTGGGGTGAGTTTTTTCAGTTAGCTAGGGAAAATAGCACCATACAAGATGATTATATTGGAAGGCTTGGTAAAACTTCAAAGTACACCAAAGTGCAAAAACAACAACAACAACAAAAAACAAAAAGAAGGAAGGAAGGACAAAAAGTAATTTTGCAATCTCTTATTTTACCCCTTTGGGCAGCCATTGAAGAACGACAGATGGTGAGGAATTGAAGAGGAAAGGTTCCTGACTGAAAGTACTTTAAATGTGCAACATATTTTTGTAGGCACCATCCGAGTTTGAAAAGCAATCTCATCAGTTCCTTTTCAGTACTCTATATAATGTTTTGTGCTTTCAAGTAATTTCTGACTTATAGCTACCCCAGCATGAATGTATCACGGGATTTTATGAGCAGAATGTTTTCCTTTGAGGCTGAGAGAGTGTGACTTGCCCAAGGTCACCCAGTGCATTTTCATGACTGAGCAGGGATTCAAACTCTAATCTCCCAGTCGTAATAAAACTACTTTCTCTCTTTTCATTGTATATTATTCTATGTTTCATAATTGAAAACAAATCTTAAGAAAGTGTTCAATCTGCAAATAATAATTCTGTCTTTCACTAGAACATGGGCTTTTTTTTGCAGCAAAGGAGTGTCACAAAATAATATAATACCAGATTATTACCTGTTTTCTTTCTCTGTATTTCCAAAATATTCTGATTGATATCAGTAAATATGATAATTAACCCCATGTATTCAAAGCAAGTACCGCATAGTTAAACAGGAAATAACACTTTTAAACCAGGAACACAAAATTTTGTTACATATATTTCTGGAGTACTGAAAAGGAACTGATGAGATTGAGGTTTACATTTTGTCTCAGATGTTACTCTGGTGTCAGTTGAGACGGTTTTGAGAGATTTCTGTATGCTTACAATGCATTGTTAATAAATGTTTTATTAAGTGGTGTTACTTAAATGTTTCTTTTTTAAAAGCAATGATAGCACTGACGGAGAACCAGAAGAAAAGAGGAGAAAAATTGGAAATGTTATCCTCAGTCAACCAGCATCTGACACCAAACTCTTGGTAGAGAATATTCCAGAAGAGGTACAGAATACATTCATAACAAATTCAAGTGATATCAAAAACTCATTGCAGTGATTAACTGAGGTCTAAATCATACTATTAATTCCAACTAGAGTAGGCCACTGAATTAGTAAAATGTGTGTTAAGTATGGACCTAAAAATTCCTTTGATTCAGGCCCCTTCAACACAGCTGAATAAAATCCCACAACATCCGCTTTGAATTTGAATATATGGCAGTGTGGACTCAGATAACCTGATTCAAAGTGGATATTGTGGGATTTTGTGCCTTGATATTCTGGGTTGTATGGCTTTGTGGAAGGGCCCTTAGTGGTTCAATTGTAGTTAGGAGACATTAACTTACAGGACTTACAGTTCTACACCTGAGCTTTCTCCCATTGAAGGTAATAGGACTTGAGTAATATGACTGCAGCATTCTAGATGCTTGCAACAGGGAAACTGGTTAAGATATCAGGATGATGTGGAAAGTTATACTTTGCTGCCATTCTGGGTTTGTTCTGTGTAAAAGTATGGAAAGGTGATTAGGACCGAAGAAAGGGATTTTTTTAATCCGCTCATCATGATCTTTCTTAGCAACCAGTTAAAGAGACTCAACTTTTTTCCAAATGTTCACAACGTAAGGTTAGAGGAGGTGGGTGGTTGTCAAGGTGGGCTAAGAGAAATTGCCTGTTACCTCTCTAAAATAGCTAACATTAACTGGATCATATTCTTAGAGAAAATGCAGTCTTAATCTTGAATTACTTGACCGTGCAAGCAACTTCTATGGAACGCTGAAAGAAATTGATTACTGCGACAATTGCTTAGAATTACTTTTTTTTTCAAAAGTGCACTTTTGAATATTAGTGGAAATAAATATTGAAATCAAGTGCCTTTGGTAATTGCATCCTTCAATGCACACTAGCACAGACATCTCAAAGATGCGATGGAACTACTGAAGAGGCTGTTGTTAAATATTTCTTTTGCAGTTGCTCACAACTGTAGTTTAATACACCTGTTAAATCAGTGGAATTTAAATGTGCATAAATGAAATATGGGGTTACATTTTTCATGTTGCTTTGATTGATGATAGATACATCAGATTAACAGAGTTAATAATAGTTACTGAGCACTTTCAGTAAATATCTAACTATAATTTAAAACTGATGTACTATCCAGAGTCTTTCAAAGAAAGAAGAGATCCCTAGAAAGATACAAGGAGTAATACAAAGAAGGTGCAGAGTTCAGAGGTCAAACGCTCAATGAAAGATACGTACATGTATCAGAATACTGTTTCAGTGTTTTCTAAGGAAGCAGATATGCTTGCTGATCGTACAGGGTGAAGAGGATAAGGGGTAGTTGAGTTCCAACTAAGAAGACCAGCAGCAAAGAAATGCTAAATTAGTTACATACAAATAGTGACCATAGGTCAAGCCAATGTGAAAATGTCAGTACAGTAAAGAAAAATAAAAGAAGAGATTAAAGGGAAAAGGGACCAAAATGTTTTTTTTTAATGTCAGGAGTGACTTGAAAAAATGCAAATCACTTCTGGTGTGAGAGAATTGGCAGTCTGCAAAGATGTTGCCCAGGGGACTCCCAGATGATTGATGTTATACCATCTTGTGAGAGGCTTCTCTCATGTCCCTGCATGGGGAGCTAGAGCTCAATACTCGGGAGCTTACCCCACTCCCCAGATTGGAACCGTCAACAGTTTTATAGTTTTTAGTTAAGAATTTAATTCTTTCTGTTGTTTTAAAGTGTGTTTTTATATTCTCTGCAAGCCGTCCTGAGCCCTCAAGGAAGGACGGTATACAAAACTGAATAAATAAATAAAACTGAATAAACCCGTTGGTTGACCACTACTACCGGCACAAGATTTTAACACATTGCACCACAGAGAGCTCCTTTTTGGAGGGGACGACAACAACAACAACGACCAAAAGGTCAATTTATTAAAAACAAAAAGGCAAAGCCTTGAACTCAAATAAAGAAATAGAAGCTACTGAACACAGTATGGCAGAAGAGAAGAGTGAACGAAACCCAAACAACACAAGGCAGAATACTTAAATATGAAGGGGCAAAATGTAATCGGGTGGAAGTTCGGTCTCACAATTTCCCATGAAAAAATGCCATGGATTTCTGATCCACAACAGGATTGATTACATTAAAATTTGACAATTTAATTTCTTCTTTCTAACAAATCTACCTTAATGTCCTGTAGTTAATGTCATATGTTTATTCAAAGTGTAGGCTAAGGTTTAATGTAGTAAAATGTTATCAAGATGGTTTATCTTTTAAGAAATAATTTGGAAGCTAAGTCTTCTTAAGGTTTTATTTTTGTCTCTTTTAGACAAATGAATGGCCTCTCGAAAGTTTTTGTGAAGAAGTGTGTAATGATCTCTTTAATCCATCATGGGAGGTAAAACATTTCTCTTAACTGTCTTCAGTCACATAGGATTGAAAAGAATATACTTTTATCAAGATGCTTGTGGTGCATTTCTGATTTAGTAAGGACACCAGTTGTATTTGCTCAAAGAAAAGAGTAGAACAATTGTATTGATTTTTTTTGCACAAAGATTTAACGATTTATCAGTAAATTGACATGCAAGACCAATAATACCCGATTCAAACTTTGTATATGCATGCAAGTGGGAAAGTTGTACAGGCATCAGTACTGTGGGTGCCAGATCTTCCTTCAGATATCATAACCAAACTATTGTTTGGTCATTAGAAATTTGCTTTACTTTTGAACTTTTCCCAATATGCAGATTACCTCATCAAGCTTTTGGTTTGCTGCAATATCTGTAAAATATGACTATGTATTTTGGAAAGGCTTTCCATTGCTTCATAGCACTTTAGTTTATGATTGAAGAAGCCCAATGACCCACAGGCTTGGCTGTATTTTAGAAATTTTATACTCTTAATTTTATTAATTGATGTTGTCAGTTGTTTGTATTCAGTTATTTTATGTATGGTTCTGGTTCTGGTTCTGAGTGCTTTGTGAGCTGCCTTGAGTCCCTTTGGGGAGATGGGACAGTGTATAAATAAAGTTTTTAAAAATTATTATTATTATTAATAATAGGACTTTTAACTACAGTCTCCCTCCACATTTGTGTTTTTGACTTTTACAAATTGGATTATTCATTTGATTTAAAAGTTTTTTTTCCTGGTCATCCAGTCTCTATTGTTAACTTCCCCCACTCATGCTGAAGGATCTAGAGATTTTTAGAGAGACTATTTCTCTAGGAATCTCTAGATCCTCCAGTGCAATTCTATAACCAGTTTCCAGTGGAAGTTGACCAAAAAGTTCTGCTGAAAGATCTAGAAATTACTAGAGAGATGTTCTATCAGTTTTTTTAAAAAAATAGCAGTTTCTTTATTTGTGGGTTTTCACCTTCATTGAAGTCTTGTGCCCCTAACCCTAGCAAATGAGGAGGTCTGCCTGTACTCTTTTTATTTTAGCTGACTCGGTGTTTAAATATTTGCTTGTGTATTTCTGTATGTCAGGGGCTTGGACTGGATGCCTCTTGTGATTTCGTCCAACTTTATGATTTTATGTATCTGCATTTTAATGGCTTTTCAGATTCGGCATGGTGCAGGTATTGGACTGAGAGAAGTACTTAAAACACATGGAAAAAGTGGAGGTAAAATAGGAGACAGTACTTTAGAAGAGGTAAGAATAGTATATGCAACCCTAGAAAAAGTCTAGTCCGCACTGACACATTTAGTTGCAGTGCTAATTGTTCAGCTCATTTGTGTCTATGTTTGTTTGTTTAAAACGTGGAGACAGATTGCTAAGGGAAGTAGAATGCTAGGGAATTCCAGCATATGTTAAAATGAGCAATTTTTTTTGGCAGTCTTGTAATTACTTGTTCACACCTCCTACCAACCTGTTATCAAACTTATAATCAAGGACTGTATTTTTAGCAGTAAAACATTGCTTTTTCTTTTTTAAAAAAATGCTGTCATTTGTTGTTTATTTTTGGGGTTTTATAACAAGGTACTAGTAGTCACACAAAAAACTTGACATTGGTCTCACCATGTAATCGAATTGACTGGTAGAAAAAAATGTGCTGCTTGCTACTTTGATTTCTGGAATGTGTATTACATTTTAATGTTCTTCATGAATGTGAATTTTTTTAAAAAGCTCTGATGGAAAATAGCCTAGAAATGTCTGACTTAATCCACAGGTTTTTTTCATTGGCTGTTTTTTACATGCTAGAAGACTAAAAAATAATGCCAGCCACTTGCAGTCTAAAATGATACTTTACAAACTTTGAATCCTAAATGTCAATTCTCTTGCTGGTATAAGACAATTCCAAGTTTGTGGTTGCTCTTCATTAGTATTCTTTTAGTGTCTACGTCTTTATTTTGGTTTTATTAATTCAATAACATTTGTTAAAATATTCATTTAGTTCCATCAGTAAGATGAGGAAACACTTCTTTTTATGCCTTGTAAAATATCTAAACACTTCAGCCAATTAAAATTTTATTGTTTTATCAAACAGATGTTTCAACAGCACCAGGAGTGGCTGGAAGACTTGGCTATCAGACTTCTTTGTGTATTTGCACTAGACAGATTTGGTGATTTTGTTTCAGATGAAGTAAGTATCAATATTGAAAGTCTGCTGTGTGTACCGGGGCTTACTTTTGGCTTGTCTTTCTACTATTCTGTTTATTGCTGCTGTTTTTGATTTTAGGTTGTGGCACCAGTGCGAGAGACATGTGCACAGACTTTGGGAGTAGTGCTGAAATACATGAATGAAACTGGAGTTCATAAAACTGTGGCTATCTTGCTGAAGTTACTTGCACAAGAGCAGTGGGAAGTGAGGCATGGTGGTCTGCTGGGGATAAAGTACGCGTTGGCAATTCGTCAGGTATGGTTTTAAGTTTCATCAGGATGTTGTCCATTCCATTATTCCAATTAGAGGTTGCACTATCCCATTGTGTAGAATAGGGGTGCTCACACTTTTTCAGCATGTGAGCTACTCTTAAAGCAACCAAGTCCAAAAGATCTATCTGCCCCCGCCGCCGCGCGCTCCCGCCACAGCGCGTGCTCCTGTTGCTGTTTTCTGCCCGTGCAGCGCTTCTTCCACCTGCGGGGCATTGCAGGAAGGAGAAAGCACGAGGTGGGGCATCCAGAGGGAGCACTCCGCCCTGCCTGTCTTGCCGGCAGCGGAGGCTGCACAGCTGCTTCTGGACGAGAGAGAGGCTCCCTCCGGACGCCCCGCCTCGTGCTTCCTTCTTCCTGCAATGCCCCGCAGGCGAAAGAAGCACTGCGAGAGCAGAAGCCAGCAGCAGGAGCGCGCGTGTGTGCAGGGTGCACATGCGCATGGCAGGAGCACCCCATCCGGCTGGTGAGGCCCGAAGATCACCTGGAAGAGGTCCGAAGATCTACTAGTAGCTCACGAACTACCTAATGAGCACCCTGGTGTAGAAGCATATGTATGAATGTTTTCACCCAGTAAAGCCACTAGGAAGTCTTTCTTGCCTGATCACAACATTTGGGTTGCATTTTTTTATTTATTTATTTACTTTTATTTATATTCCGCTCTTCTCACCCCAAAGGGGACTCAGAGTGGATTACAGTACACATACTTGCAGACAATCCCTGCAGTTCAACATATATAGACATTTTAGACATATTTAGACATATATAGACGAACAGAGGCAAACTTCTGGCCACCAGGGGGAGCCGACACACTTCTCATCTCTCTCAGCATTTTCCAGCGTCCCTTTGTTGTTCTTCTGCATTCCTCAGCGATTCCTGGAGTTCTTTAATGGCCTCATAAATCAGTCAAAATTTGCCTCCCACTTAATGTGGTACTTTTATCTTCTACTTGACAAATGAACTGTCTTTCGGGCTACAAAGGTCGAGAGCAGGCTACACTTAAGGTCGAGCACCCACCTCGACCCAGGCAGGCCTCGAACTCATGACCTACTGGTCAGAGAGATCTTATGCAGCTGACACTTTAGCCAGCTGCGCCACATTCCCGGTGCATAAGGTTCTGCATCCATAGATTTTTCCACCAACCTGTCTTGAAAATATATTTTGATTCCCTATCCATACATACATTATGTACAATTACATAATTGTATCCCTTATGTAAATTTTTACTACACCATTGCACCACAGATTTTGGTATTCACAAGTGGAGAAGGGTCTTGAAACAAGCCCTAGTGGATAACAAGAACAGACTGTAGTTATTTTAGCAATTCATTAAACATCTATAAATGGATACCCCCCCCCCCCCAAATTTCTGTAAGTTCTGGAACTGCATGATTTTTTAGTTATTTTTTAAAATTCCAAATATGCGTTCCACTAAAGTAGTTTTTCAGTCTCCGGCCCATTATGAATTTTGGTGTGTTTTCCAGCCATTTCATCTCATCACCCACCGGATCGGTTGGGCTTCTCCCAGCCTCTCATGGTCCCACATTCTCCTGTTGCAAAATAGTGATAAAGGGATAGTAATCTCAGTGGAGATTGCAAGGTGGAATAGGTGTTAAAACTAACGCCTTTGTGATAGAGATGGGCCCGAATCACCGTTAATGAAAAGATTTGTAGTTTACGTGTAATTTCCGAAAACAGAAAGGGGAAGAGAGAGACTTAAAAAACAACAACAGTGAAACAAATTCAGAGAGACAATATTTTCGGAAAGAGTTAAGTCCACAAAATACCTGAGGCCTGGGGATCTGTGGCGTCTCTTTCTCTCCTTAGCAGAAGAAGCCTCTTCCATTTTTTCTTGGGAAGTGACCTCCTCTTCCAGAGAGGGCCCTTAGAACTCACTTTCACAGTGGCACTAGCATAGGGTGCATGATGTGAGTTGAAGTTTCTCTCTCTCTCTCTCTCTCTCTCTCTCTCTGGCTTGCAACCAATAAAAAGCCCGGGCGTGTCCATGTTCTGATTGTCTAAGAATGAACACAACCGGCGACTATAATTCCCAGAACCCTCTCTTGCAATTTGCCTTATTTTTAAAAAGTTATGTTTAAAACTTAAAATAATTCTAAAACATCTTGACAGGCATGCAGTTGTAAATAGGGTCTACAACTGAGGTAGACTGAGAGGCCTTACAATGACTGAGGATTCAGCCTTTAAAGTTTCCCATTTTAGCCAGTGGGCCAAATTTCTGCCGAATGAAATAAAAACACCCCTCACCTTTTGGGTAACTTGTTGTTAAACAAAAAGAACGATCAGATGAAAACAGACCTGAAAATGTTATGCCTTTTGGCCCAAATGCACCTGACTACTCTGTGATCCTGAGATCCCACTTCCATATTGTTGCTTATCTCTGGTGTGTGTGTGTGTGTGTATATATATATGTGTATACATTTTAATACATTCTCTTAAGTACATTGATTCTCTTAAGTTGCATACATACATCAAAACATTCCATACTTTTGTATTTCACTCTTAATTCATTACATCAACTATATATGCATATATATCTTATATCTTACCATATTCACCTCTGTGTCCATCCCCCCCCCCTTTCTGAGCCACTTCAATTAGCATCCTCCTTCCAAAATCTCATGTCTTCTTGTGGAGGTAACTTCCCATCTACTTCTTTTAAACCATTCTCGATAAATTTACCCCAGACTTCATCAAAGTCATTTACCTTCTGTACCCCCTTTCTAACTTTTAACCTACATGTCAGTTTATCATTTATTGCTAATTTCCATAGTTCTTTATACCATTCTTCAATTTTTATATTTATCTTGTCTTTCCAGTTCGTTGCTATGAACAACCTTGCTGCAGTTAATATATTATTTACTGCATCCTTCTCTGTTTTCCCTAAATTCTTAACATTATATAATGACAACAATGCAATACTCACACTTTTTTCCATCTTCATATCCATTATTACTTTTATTTCTCTAAATACCTTCCCCCAGAATTCATTTACATATTTACATTCCCACCACATGTGTATATATGTACTCACCTCTTGGCAACCTCTCCAACAGTTTTTTATAACATTTTTTATTAATATTTGCTATTTTTACTGGTGATATGTACCATTTCCATACCAACTCTGGTAGTATATATGAAGAAACAATAATTCAATGTATTGTCGAACAAGAATTCCATTCAGGATTGCTGGAATGCAGAAGGAAACTTTTCCTACCTCTTCCAAGTAATCCCAAAATTTCAGTATACAGGAAGAGGGAAAGTAAACTTCCACATCTTCTATCAGAAGATACACATATGGAAAATGTATGCTCAATAACGTGATAGGGAGTAAAAGTACATATATGTTGAGACCCCAGTCTGTTTGTGTTCTCCAGTTTCCTAATACATGCCAGATGTGACCCTTAGGGTTGTGAAGGGATTGTGCATCCCGAGCTGAAGCAGTCTCTTGTTTTTTAGAAACCTTATTTGTGATTTGCCCATTTTACTTAGCTAAATCAATGACACAGTATTGCACTTTGATCCCATGCCCTTGCTCCTTAGCTACAATTTGCACTATCCCATTCCCTTGTCTTGTTTACAGTCTGGCCATGTCTTATGATAGTTGTCACCATAGGTTTTGAGCATTGTTCTGAGTTTTAAATTGTTGTTTTATATGCTATGTGTTCTACTATCTTGTATTGTACTGTGTGTTTATTTAATGCTCTGTTTTAGACACTTTGTGCCATATGTAAGCCAGCCCGCCGATTCTCTTTGGGGATATGGAGGCGGGATACAAGAAAAAAAAGAAGTTGTTGTCGTTGTTATGGTAAATTGTATAAAAAAGCCTTAAGAGTCTACTGCACACTAAAAAAGTTGACTTTATATTTTGATTTTAAGCCTCCCACTTCTTGCTTTTGCAGGACTTAATTGATACCTTATTGCCAAAAGTCTTGCCTGCAATAACAGAAGGACTACAAGATCTAGATGACGACGTTCGAGCTGTTGCTGCAGCATCTTTAGTACCAGTGGTGGAAAGCCTTGTCCACCTTCAGCCAGAGAAAGTGAGTCAAAGTACATTGACGCCCTTTACATTAGCCTTCCTTTGTCGGTAACTTAAGCTGGTGCAAAAACACCGCGGCTCGACTACTGGCTGGAGTGACACTATCGTGCCACATAATGCCAGTCCTACAGCATTTGCACTGGCTCCCGATCGAGTGTACCTGAAAGACCGCCTTTCCCCAGAGGTCACTACGATCCATGGATCAAAATCTATTGGAGGTTCCATCACTTAAGGCCTGTCGCTTATCATCGACGCGGTAGCACACTTTTTCTGTAGTAGCGCTTACTCTCTGGAACACCCTCCCAGAGGAGGCCCGATCAATAACTGATTTGCAGGCCTTTCGGAGGGTCTGTAAGACCAATATTTTTCGACAGGCGTTTAATCTCTGATGGCTGTATGTTTTTAATTTCACTGTGATTGTGTTGTTTGTTGTTGTAAACGACCCTGAGCCTCTCGGAAAGGGTGGTATATAAATTGAAATAATAAATAAATAAATAAATAAATAATGGTATAGATATAGGTGTGTATATATATATATATATATATATATATATATATATATATATATATATAAAATTATATAAAGGGGTTCCACAGTCCCAAACAGAGAAACCTTACAACGCAGAAACACCAAACTTGCCAACAGAAATAGGCCTCAAGCAAGGTATGTTTGTAGCAAAGAAACTTTCCCCCAAAACCTAAAGGCCCCCAAAACAACGAGTAAAAAAACTACATTTCCCAGCATCCTCGGGGCTGCCAACGACTCTCCCAGCCTCTACATTCTGACAACATGATTGGCTGCCAATAAGGGTGGATTTGCATAACTCCTGTACTGGCCAGCCAACATGAACATTCCGACCCATAATAAACTGTCAAAGGACGATAAGGCAAAGGGCTGAGGCACCCCTACAAATCACAGACCATGCCCAAAATTGACAGTAAGGCTTCATTAACTTGATTTCCCGACTACGCCTCAGCTCATTGGACATTGTGTATGGCCTGAATTGACAGTAAGGCTTCATTAACTTGCTGTTCCTGACTAGGCCTCAGCTCATGGGACATTGTGTATGGCCTGAATTTACAGTAACCTACCTTGGCACACAGAGCCCCTATGACCCACGCTACATTCTACTACAGTTTGGAGGAGGGTGGACCATGGATTATGGGACTTGAAGTACCTCCATGGATAATGGGATTTGTACTACTTCAAAACCCATCATTCCCCTCAGACCACTGTGGCCCAGAACCAAGACCGATAAAGACCAAACTTGGCACACAATGCCCCCCATGACCCACACTCCATCCGACTGCAGTTCAGAGGAGGACACACCATGGATAATGGGATTTCAAGTACCTCCACTCACTTCCAAAGTACCCCACCCACACAAGCATCAACCTCTACATCAACACAGCAGACGGAAATACAAAAAACATTGTATATCCACAAGCTATGCAGAACGCCAGCAACACCACACACCAACAACTCCCCAGGACTTCCACATCCCACCCACCAGAACAACCCACAACAACACAGCCAGGGCCCCAACAACACCATAACTAACAACAATTCCAACCCTTACATACTCAGACTTTCTCGCATCTCCTAAATAGGGCACAGCAACGCGTGCCGGGTACAGCTAGTGTGTGTGTGTGTGTGTGTGTGTGTATGTGTGTGTGTGTGTGTGTGTGTGTGTGTGTGTGTGTATATATGCATTGTTTGTGTTCTAAACAAAATTACAAGGACTGAAAGTTACTTTGTCTTGTGTCTGTATTTAAATTTTAGGTTCCATTTATTCTTAATATATTGTGGGATGCACTCTTAGATCTTGATGACCTCACAGCTTCCACAAACAGCATAATGACCCTTCTGTCATTCCTCTTGACTTACTCTCAGGTCCAGAAATGCAGGTAATCCAGATAGAAGCGTTCTTGACCTTTTCTTTCATAGCAGCTCAAATGTGATTTTTGCTTGATAAGCAAGTATAGTAGATTTGCATGTTTTAGCCTTCATATAATACATTTTTACGGTAAATTTCAGGCATGTCTGGTCTGGAAATGTAGGAGGATTTAAAAGAAAGGATTAAAAATCCCAGTAAAGGAGCAAGATTTGACGAGGGAAAGATTTCTCAGTTTTTATGCATATACTTTAGTGCCTACTCAGGAAACTTAGCCTGAAATGTTGACGTTATATATTTTGTATTTCAATGCAATGTGTTTTTTCCCTTTCTCAGTATCAGATTAGTAAAAAGCTTTTTCAAGTGTAGGAAAGTTAAAAGATGAGTAAGGTGAGAAAGACCTCGCTTGAAATCTTGGGAGAACTGTTGGACTATGTCTTTTGCCTTGTGTGCTATAATTTCTTCATATCTAAAGTTTATAATATATAGAATGTATTTTTCTTGTTAATAAAACATTTAAAAAACATTTTTTACTTTAAAACATGAATATTAATTGAAAAACAGTTTAACTTTTTCTTCATGTATTTTCTTTCCATTGCCCCCCAGTATTCAGCAGTCTCTTACAGTTCTAGTACCCCGTGTATGGCCATTCCTACATCATACAATATCTTCTGTTCGAAAAGCAGCATTAGAAACCCTGTTTACCCTCTTGTGTACTCAAGATCAGGTAAGAGTGATGTTATAGTGAACTTTAAAAGAAAAAAAGTTAGCATATACTTAATTCCAGTTATGCTTAAATCCTATGGGATATCCTTTATATCCTATATTTAATTCCTGTATTCTTTCCTTTGAAAGCGATAAAGCATTTTACAATATTATTAAAATTTCACAATCCATAAACATTTCAAAACACAATTAAAACAGTGTCTATAAACAATCTTTTTAAATACGAATGAATAGAGATGGGGAGGAGTGAAGAAAATGAATGAGTGCATGCATTCAAACACACCAAGGGGCAAAGAAGGAGAAAAAGAGATATTGTGTTGGTGGTTAGCTGATCCCTCGTTCTCAGATTATGATGGCCTTCCAAGTGACTTCGGAGCCCTATTCTTGATCCTCATATTTTTCCACAGCCAGGTGGAAGACAGTTCCGGTCTGGGTTGGTTTGACGTGCCTTCCTCTTGGCACATTTCTCCCTTTCGCCCTCCATTCGTTCCACTTTAAATTCTTCAGCACCGCTAATCACAGCTGACCTCCAGTTAGGGCGCTCAAGGGCCAGGGCTTTCCAGTTCTCTCTTTGGTGTCTTTGCACAGTTTTAAAGGTTATTTTTAAATCTCTTTTCCTGTCCACCAACATTCCATTTTTCGTTCTTGAGTCAAAAGTATAGTAACTGCTTTGGGAGATGGTGATCGGACAGTTTGGCCAGTCCAGCGGAGTTGATGGCATAGGAGCATTGCTTTAATGCTGGCAGTTTTTGCTTCTTCCAGCACACTAACTGGCATTTATCCACCTGTCTTCCCAAGAGATTTGCAGAATGTTTTAGAGGTAAGGTTGATGGAATAGTTCCAGGAGTTGAGTGTGAAGTTTGTAGACAGTCCATGTTTCGCAGACATATAACAAGGTTGGGAGGACAATGGCTTTATAAACAAACACCTTGGTATCCCTACGGATGTCCCGATCCTCAAATACTTTCGGCTCCAGTCGGAAAAATGCTGCCTTCGCAGAGCTCAGACGATGTTGTATTTCAGTGTCATTGTTGACCTTTGTGGAGAGGTGGCTGCTGAGGTAGCGGAAATGGTCAATATTTTCTAATGTTACACCATTAAGCTGTATTTCTGGCATTGCAGAGGGATTGGCTGGTGCTTGCTGGAAAGGCCATTTGGTTTTCTCGATGTTCAATGAGAGGCCGAGCTTCTCGTATGCTTCTGCAAAGGTGTTTAGAGTGGCTTGTAGGTCGTCTTCTGAATGTGCACGGACTGTGTTATCAGCATATTGGAGTTCTCTAACAGATGGTGTGACTTTCGTTTTGGCTTTCAGCCTGCTTAGGTTAAATAGCTGTAGCACCCATGGGTCCGCCCGGGCCACGGGGGAGGGGTGATGCACCGGGGGTCCCGTTGGCATTGGGACCCGCACAGGCTGAAAGGGACTCGGAGGATGAGTTGGAAGGCCCAGAGCAAGATTGGTCAGCCGTGCCTTTGCCCAGTCCACCGGCAGAGAGTTTAGCCTGGGATTTTGAATGGGAGCATTCTCCCGGGAAGGAGCGGACCAGGGGGAGTTGGGAGGCAGCGAAGCAGATAGCGGAGATAGTTATGAATTCCCAAATGGCCGAGGTTCCCAGGAGCTGGCCGAGCAGCAGATGGAGGCTCGCGGATGGGAACCTTCGGGGAGGCTGCTTCTCAGGTAGCTAGCGAGACTAGGCGGGAAGAGCGGGCCGTTCTCATAACAGGCGCAGGGACATAGAGGAGGGCAGGAGGAGCTGGCATCTGTCCCTAGACCGTCACCGTTCGGAAAGTAGAGACTGGAGGCGCCGGGCCCTAGATCGTCGGGGGTCCCGGCCGAGGGATTAAGTACGGCCCCGTGGGAACTGATCCTCAGTTCTCCGGCCACGTCTATACTGAATAGGCGCGAAGCGGAGTGGGACCACAAGTCCATAGTGGTCATCAAGCCTTGCCTTGCCTTTGCCTTGTTTCCTGAGCCGCAGTGGTTTGCGGCACCTCGCCCTGGTCCTTGATTCGCATTGGATTGCGAAACCTTGTCCTGTTTCCTGATCCGCATTGGTTTGCGGAGCCTTGCCACGCTTCAAGCTTTTTGCTACGATACTTTGGACTATTTGCTTTATACTTTGAACACTTGCATATTATTGGACTATTTACCTTTTGAACTGTTTTATATACTCAATAAAGTAGTTAGCCTTTGCTACGTCTCCGTGTGTGTGTTAAAGGGGCAGTTCTAAGTCGGCGATTGTGACAGTAGCTAGCTATCTGAATGTATGTATGTGAACAAGAAGGGAGAAAACAATGGAAGTAGGAACTAACAGAAGAAAGCAGAGATTAAAAAAGGAGACAGAACAGAAAAGGCCAAGTATCTTTTATCCCCCCCCCCCTCCCCAACATAAAAACCCATTGTCACCACTATAGGCTGAAGAAATTCATGGTAAGTTCCAACTTCCTTTGTTAAAAATAATGAACTTTGATGCTCTCTTTTTCTTTTGTTAGGATTCTGCAACTTGGCTTACACCCATTTTGCAAGACATGTTAAGACATATCTTTCAGTTCTGTATTTTAGAAAGTAATCAAGAAATTCTGGAACTAATACATAAGGTATGTATCATCGTAGAATTGTAATTCACTCTGCCTGTCTATATAAATGTGAATGTTTGTCCTTGTATATGATTGTCTTTTTCCCCTTCTTTTCATAGGTGTGGCTTGAACTGTTAAGCAAGGCTACTGTACAATACGTAGTAGCAGCTGCGTGCCCGTGGATGGGAGCTTGGCTCTGCTTAATGATGCAGCCTTCTCATTTGCCTATTGATTTGAATATGTTGCTAGAAGTGAAAGCTAAAATGAAGGTCAGAAAATAAATTGTAATTGGTAACATCATTACAACAATATTGTTTTTAATACCATATCAGCTGGAATGGAATACTTGTAACACCACAATAGGCTTTTCTCTTAATTTAAGAAATTCAGGGTCACAGTTGTTATTATAATTATTTATATTGACTAAAAGAGACATAACTTCTGTCAGTCAATGGCACCTTACTTAACCTTGGCCTAAGCATCAAAATCCAGTACTGAAAAATAATAGCATGGGCCATTATATAACATTGCCATCTTTATTCTTTAAAAAAAGGTCTGAATTACTATTAAATGGCCAAATCATCTTTTAAAATTATTGATTACATGGACTATATCGTAGTGATTATGTTTATTGTTAACTCTGTAATGTCTTTGTAGGGTATACACAGCTGTACGTATACTACATATATAAAGTATAACGTATTTTTACACCTTATACCCAATATGTTATCCTTCTATTCTTTCATTCCTTCTGGTTGTGGTGGTGAGATCAGAAAGATTGAACACAAATATTTAATAAATTCATGTCAAAAGCATTGCATACATAAATAATTTCAAAACTGATAAAATAGAGGGATCACAAGCGGCTAAATAGTTTTAGACCAAAAATGAGCAACACCGACTGCATTGTCTGTAGCTTTAAACAGTTCTTCCTCTGTGCATGAGGCAGGGCATTGTGGGCAAGCATACAGACGCTGAGTTGTTTGTTCTGCTTCACAGTTGCACAAGGTGGAGGATTCTCCTAGGTAGTGCCATTTTGCCAGGTTGTCTTTTGATTTGCCCACTCCACTTTTGATTTGCCCAGCATAACTAAAAAAAACCAGTTTTCAGTGATAGGGTTAAAAAAGTTTACAAAGAGATGCTGCCAGTTTTTCTCCAGATCCTTTATAATTGTTTTTAGTGTGGGTTTT
Source organism: Anolis apletophallus (assembly GCA_030556195.1). Classification (NCBI taxonomy): domain Eukaryota; kingdom Metazoa; phylum Chordata; class Lepidosauria; order Squamata; family Anolidae; genus Anolis; species Anolis apletophallus. Next base: position 110,933,466 of record JARBWK010000010.1, read on the forward strand.
ATTGTAGTAGTAAGGCCAGGCCTCCACATTCATTTGGTTTAAGGATACTGTGAAAGTGAGAAACGTGATGGTATAGAAATTTCTGTAGGTCCTCCAGAACAACTTTGTGGTCAACTTCCGATGGAAGCAGACCATACAATTGCACTAAGGGGCCTAGACAAGACATTTCTAAGATGAACATTTTAATCAAATCCACAAATGTGGAGGGCCGACTGTAGCAGTAGTAATACTCATAACAGAAAGGGGTCTTTCAGGCCTCCCTGGGAAGGGAGTTTCTGAACCCAGGGGCAGCCACCAAGAAGGCCCTTTTTGGTGTTCCAACCAACTATGTTTGCAGTCATATCAGCACGCAGTCAGTCTGTTTTATATGTTCATTAACTAGAGGACAGGACAAAGGAATGTAGTCTTTTTTTCTGATAAGGAATGAGGATTTGAGTGAGAGAATCTAGTTGCAAACAGCATTGTAACACACATCTCCTCTTATGAGCCTAGTAGAACTTTAAGATCATCTTGGGAGGTTCTGCTGTCTGTCCCACCCTCTTCGCAAGCATGATTGGTGGGGATGAGAGACCAGGCCTTCTCAGTGGTGGCTCCTCAGCTGTGGAACTCCCTCCCTAGCGACACCAGGCAGGCCCCATACCTTCTAGTTTTTTAGAAAAATGCTGAAGACCTGGCTTTGCACAGAAGCGTTCGAAGAATAAGTTACTAAGGGTTTCAACATGGTCTGAATAAGGATTATGTGCAAGGAATTTGGATGAATTGAACTATGTACTTGATATATTAATTTGTATACTGTTTGTATGTGTTTTATATTGACTGTTGATTGGTTTTGACTGAGGAAATGTTTTTGTAGTTTATTGTTGATTTTACTGGCCCAGCTTACTTGTCCAAATGCATTCACCCCTATGTCCCACCTCGAAATCTAAGATCTTCCAGGGAGGTCCTGCTCTTGCTCCCATCTACAGCTCAAATGTGCCTGGCAGGGACGAGGGACAGGGCCTTCTCGGTGGTGGCTCCCCTATGGAACACACTCCCAACCGAGATAAGATCGATCTCTTCCTTCCTAACTTTCCGAAAGAAAGTAGAGGCATGGCTGTGGTCAATAAATAAAAGCAGCACCTCAAGGGACGAACTGGATTAGCGTTAAGTCTGAGGAGGCTGGTTTAATGTTTTAATGATGATTTTGTATGGTTTTATGTTGTTTTTATCATGTTATGTTTATGCTATGATTTTATTGTATTGTTGAAATAGCCTCTTAATAAGATTGAATGTAGGCGGCCCAGAGTCCGCCTTCTGGGGTTGACAAGGGCGGGTTAGAAATGCGGTAAATAAATTAATAATAAATAAATACCGGCATTGAATTCTTGTCGGAGTTGTAAGCCGCCTTGAGCCCCTTAGGAGTGAGAAAGGTGGGGTAGAAATGAAATAAAGCAAATAAAATAAATAAAATAAATAATTAAAGGGGAGAGTGCGTAAATTCTGCCCTTCAGTCAATTTGCAAAGCTTTCTTGTTTTTAAAAATAGAATGCTGGTTTTTGGTTTGTTTTTTTGTCGTGTCAGGAGCGACTTGAGAAACTGCGACTTGCATATTGCTGTTAAAGTAAAATCATACAATTGGCAATTGTTTAGAAGACAAGTATTTGCAAGCAGTGGGAGGAAAGCTTGAGGATAGCTTCTCAGTTCCAGAAAAAGAGATAGTGCTATTAGAAGGTAGAATAAGGCACAGCCTTAAAAAGGCAGCTGTGCATATGGAAAAGGAGATACACGAAATACGATTTGGCACCTTCACTCCCTCATCTTACTAATCAAACTTTCTGTATATCCCAGGAAAGGAGCAGAGAAGAAAAGGAGAAACCCCTTGCAAATATTATTCAGAACCAAAGAGCAGATATTCTCCTTCCAAAATGTACCCCCCACACACACACACACGCCCCCGTTTTATCTGCTAAAGTGCAGTCTCTCCCTTATAGATTTCTTGCTTCACGAGATTAGATTTTCTCATCTGTTGGCAAGTGGCTATGTAAATCATAGTTGTAAGACATTACTGGCTTTAAAGGTTATTGAATTGTTTGAATACGTTTAGTTGGCTGTTTATTATTCTTTCTCATTTCAATAGTTTGACACAAAAATCTATACTCTGCCACTTGTACTTGCAAGTAGTTAGTCTTGGCTGTTGATGTCAAGATCTTTCGAGTATTGATTATTAGTGGTACGAGTTTCCTCATTGTTTGAGAAGAGTTTGGAATGAAAGACTAATGGTGTGGGTCCTAGAGAGAAAGAGTGGCTTTCAAAGGTTCAAGTAGTCTCTCTCGGCATTACTTCGCAAACGAAGATTCTTTAGGAAGGACACATCCCACGCTTTTTACAAGCGCGTTGATGACTAAAAAGGCCAATCTGAGATAGGCAAGTCCGGTTGCAGAAAGCACAACACAAAGTCTCCTTGGGTGATTTTTCCCCCCAAGTTGCAGCTCTTTCTGCGTTGTCGTTTCTCTTCGAGACCCATTCGGCGTGTCTTCTCGAAAGAGGCCGCAGCATTGTGGATAGTGCGTCTCCATGCCTCCCGATGTGAGATCAGGGTGGACCATTGTTGGTGATCAATCTGGCCGACCCTGATACGTTGCTTTAGGGAGTCCTTATATCTCTTTTTGGGGGCGCCTCTCTTGCGCTGACCCGTGGCGAGTTCACCGTAGAGTAGTATCTTTGGGAGGCGGTGGTCCTCCATCCTAGAGATGTGCCCTGCCCAGCACAGCTGTGTTCTCAATAGCATGGCCTCAATGCTGGTGATCCCTGCTTGCTCAAGGACAGCAACATTTGTCACATAGTCGGTCCAGTGTATATTTAGGATTGTGCGAAGACAGCACTGATGAAAGCGTTTGAGGAGTCGTAGGTGATGGCAATAGGTGACCCATGTTTCAGACCCATATAGGAGAATAGACAGTATGATCGCTCCAATGGGCGCCAATGGAGAGGGGTTCAAGTAGAATAATGTGATAAAAATAATATGCCCTCCCAATGTTTGTAGCCAAGCTTTAATACCAACAAATATTATATGTGGAATTAAAGGGGACACTCACCTTAAAAACACCTTGTATCTTTTTCACAGGAAAAGATTGGTGGCAAAGTGCGGCAAGGGCAAACCCAGACTAAAGAAGTGATACAAGAATACATTGCTGGTGCAGAAAGCATTGCAGAAGATCCAGCAACCAGGGATTATGTTGTCATGAGAGCCAGGATGATGGCAGCAAAGTTAGTTTATTATTGAAAATCTTAAGCAAATTTTAAGAGTTTATAGACAAGATGCTTTTTATATTTCAAGTTAAAATGGCTCAGAACACTGTGTTACTTGAAATGTAACTAATATAAAATTGATTGTTGTTTTCAGATTGCTTGGAGCACTCTGCTGTTGTATTTGTGATCAGAGTCTGAATGCCATCTCCCAAGAAATAAAGCCAGCTGAATCACTAGCTCAGCTATTGCTTTTCCACTTGAATTCCAAGTCAGCTTTGCAGAGGTTTAGTGTCGCATTAGTAATCTGTGAGTGGGCTGCCTTGCAGAAGGTAGGACACTTGCTGCTATGAAAATGACATTGTTTTAAAATGTAAATCTTTTTTGCCATGTTTCAGCATGCTTAAATTATAATTTTGCAATAGATTATATTTTATGGTGTTGATAGGTGAAATGCAAATTTTTCAGATTGAAAATGTGTAATTTCTAGGACTTGAAGCACAGCAAGCAGGGACAAAAATGTTTTCATACATGCAGAGAGTGAAGCTGTCTTTTTAAAAAATAATAATAATATGGGAATATTGATTTATATGTAGTATAAAACTGTGTTTTCAAAAATAATTGAGAATTCATGAGTGAATGATAATTTATTAATTATTTATTAATTATTTACATCATTTATATTTGCCTGTATATGTGTCACAATGCCCATATACAGGCAAACATTCAATGCCATAGACATACAACGTATATAGACAGACAACGAGCTACACAATTGGTCGAGAGCTCACCCCGATCCGGGCAGGCCTCGAACTCATGACCTTCTGGTCAGTAGAGATCTTATGCAGCTGACTCTCAGTCAGCTGCTCCACATTCCCGGTGATAAGACAAACATTTGCAATCTTTTGGAAATCAAGTTTACTGTTCCTTCTCATTATGGTCCAGGTAACAACCAAGAACCATATTTTTTGTTTTATTAGTATAGTGTACTTATTGTTGATTACTGTGGTTTTTTTTATTATTGCAGTTACACATTGGCTTTTGCATTATTATTGCTAAATATCGGTTTTCTCGATTAGAATTATAACACTACTTTAATTGTCGTTCTTTAAAAAACCTGAGGATCACTTAGATTCAATATGTAAAAATAGCCCACTTGGTGGCAATATTATGATTGAAATCTATTTTCATTTCCAGGAAAATAAAGTGGTGGCTCTTGCTGTCCAGTCACGCTTGCTTAGTGTCCTCTCTGAGCATCTTTATTATGATGAAATTGCTGTCCCCTTCACCCGAATGCAAAATGAATGTAAACAACTCATCTCCTCATTTACTGATGCAAATATTGATGTTGCCAGCAGGGTAAACTGCAGTGTATTTACAATAGATCAAGCTAATGAACTGGTGAGTGAATCAGTGAAAAAGCTAGCCTCATGTTTAAATGAGCAGTGTAAAAAGTTACCTCAATGGTTGCAGCAACAAATGGATAAAAAGCAATCTGTGTTATCACTGAAGGTGGTTCTAAAAATAATCTTGTTCATCTATACATATAGATATGTACCTAATTTATGTCACAGATCAGAATGATAGAAAGCAGTGGTTCCTAGAGGAACCTTTGTCAGGAGATCTCTTTCCATTTTGGAGAAGTGTCTTAAGTGCTGTGGCCTTGATCCTTTGATTTATGTTGGACTGCAACTTCCATCATCCCTCGCTGGTGGTCATGCATGATATTAGTTGTAATCTAAAGTGTCTCAGGGCCCAAAATTGACAACTTGAGTTAACCCTTTTAAGAGTGGGAAGGCATCCCTTCCTCACTCCATCAGTGGCAGTGCCAGGCAGGCTGTATTTTGCACACAAGGTTGTGCTAATGTTCCACTTTGACAGCTAAGATTTTTAAGCATTTCAGATTCTCCAGGTTTAGCAGTTACACTTTAAATGTAAATGTGTTAATTCTTCAAGAGGGAAGTTTGTAATGCAAGGAGAACAGAGACATGCTAGACCTTTAAAGGAAAGAGTACAATACTGTTTTTTTTATAAAAAAAACTATAGCCATTTTCCAATAAGAAATAAGCTCAGTTATAAATGAGCTCATTGAAAAAATTGTAAAAACACTATTGTAAATAAACATGTTGATTTCAGATCTTTAGCTATATATTCTTGTGGGTAATACAGTAGCAGTTTTGTCTTCATCTAATAATAAAAATAAAAAAGTCAGCAAATTATTATTGTCTTTAATAAGGTTAAGTGTTACTGCTGCTGAAGAAAAAAAAGGTATTACAGCTGTTGTTCACCTCTGTTATGTTGGGATATGCTGCTCCTTCTTATATCCCATTTTGTGTTGTAGCTGGTGTTGAAAGTCATCTAGTCTCTCCGTGGAATGCATCATAATCAGTCCTTTGCTTTCAATTTCAATGCAGTAAAGAAACAAAGCAGTCTTTCCTAAGGTGGTCGTGAGCATGGTCACATTTGAGTGAAACAGCAGCCAGAATCCAGTGATGTATTTTCACTGGATTATGTTGCTTCTGCTGATGACGTTGGATGGTAGTGATCTTTCCTCCTGTGGCTGTTGCACACCATAAAACAGTGGTTCTCAACTCCCAGAAATCCTAACAGTTGGTAAACTGGCTGGGATTTCTGGGAGTTGTAGGTCAAAATACCTCGGGACCCACAGGTTGAGAACCTCTGCCCTAAAACATGTTACAGAAGGTTAGGAAGTGGTGTGGAACAGGTTCTTAGTGCTACAAAGGGTAACAATGGGTAGAAGAAAATCCTAATTCTTCTGTCAGAAGAACACATACATCCTGCAGAAGTACTTTGTTGTCTCCTAGCCACCGTTTCCCTCTTAGTAACAGATAGATTTGCAGATGGAGCTTTTCAAAAATATTACCCCTGTCTTTTTATTGTGGGTGCTGCTGTTGCAAAGATAAGATTCTGCATGAGCAGGTTGTCCTCCATCGAACTACAGTGTGTTTGGACCATACCATGTCCTTACTAAATACACATTATAAAATAGTAATATATTATCCTTTCATTAAACAGGTAACTGGGTTAACCTATTTATACTAACTGGCCTATTAAGATTGCTCTAGACCAGTGTTTCTCAAACTCTGCTCCTCCAGGTGTTTTGGACTTCAGCTCCCAGAAATCCCAGCCATCTTACCAGCTGTTAGGAATTGTGGGAGCTGAAATCCAAAGCATCTTGAGGACACTGTTTGAGAAACTCTCCTCTAGACACTTTCCTTCCATTGAATTATGGTATTAAGAGAAGCCCAATTTAGATTTATTTTCATAAATATTTATTTTTAAAATTCTGACTACTGTATATGAACATAGTAGGTATATAGAAGTATAGCTTCGGATTGTTTCTGTTCCAGTTAAGATGTTACAATCATCAGCCTGGAAATGAATGTCCTTTACAAATTTTAGTATTCTGGATGACGAAGAAAATGAAGCAATTTTTAGTCTTAAAGGCAATACAGGGAGACTAACATCATTGTGATGTAGGAGCTTTTCATTGCAAGTTAATGAAACAATAGAATACAATAAGTTAATGTGTTTATATCTAGTTTGAATGCATTTAGACGCTTTAGAAAATCGTGCACAGCATACTGTAGGTTTATTGCCATTCTCCATTATTCGCTTTCCAGCTTGGGTTTTTTTTGTTTAGTGGTCTGCAAGAATGAAAATATGGTGCACAGCCTCACCCTTACTTTACCGCTGCCTTGAAACCATGTGGCAACGAGAGCAATTGGTCTCACGAAATCCTCTTATAGTGCCAAGGCAACAGGGATGTTGAGAGGGGAGAGGCTGACTACTCATGAAAGATTACTACTACCACATAGATATTAAATACGGTTTTCTGTGGACAAGTAGATAGCGACAACTGGATGACTTAAGTTCTGTATCCAAAAATATTGCTGATGTGGTCTGTCCAATGCAGTTTTCTGAATCAGTACCCCAAATGACCAAACCAAATCTAAAGTTGACCAAAAAGTGATTGGTACTAATTTTGGAGAGTGGTCCCTGGCCAAAGTGGTCTCTGGTAAAAAAAAATTGGGAACCACTGGTTTAGAACACCATAGCATTCAGATAGATATGCCCAGTGCCTCCCCTACTAGGTTTTAAGTGTAGTCTTCTTGTGAACTTGAATATACACTCACTACCCGAGTGAGAGCCAGCACAAGTGGTTAGAGTGATGCACTATGATGGCTCAGCCAAGTGTATCAATTAATATAGCAATATGTTTCATTGTTTTGAAATACTTTAGGGTCCTTTCTTTCATATGTAGTAATTGGGATTTTTTTTAATTTTGACTAATTTTTCTTAGGTCAGCACTATCTTCAGTGAAGTCACATCCTCTCTTAATCTGAATCCTCCAATTTTACAGCAGCTTGAAGGCAAACGACAGCAAATCCAAATGACTGTTACTGAAACTAACCAGGAATGGCAAACGTTACACTTGAGAGTACATACTTTTACTGCTTGTGCCGTTGTCAATCTGGAACAGCTTCCAGATAAATTAAATCCGGTCATAAAACCACTGATGGAGGCAGCGAAGAAAGAAGAAAACATACTGGTTCAAAATTATGCTGCTTTGTGCATAGCAAAGCTACTTCAGCAGTGCACAACAAGGTCCCCATGTCCTAACTCTAAGATCATAAAAAATCTTTGTAATTCGCTCTGTGTGGATCCCCATCTTACCCCTTTAGCATCATGCCCTGCACAACCCTTGAGTAGCCATGAAAATTCAAAAGGTGAGTCAACAATAATTAATTAAAATGGCAGGGAATGTCAAGCAGTACTTCCAGTACAACTGTTGATTTTTCCAACTGTACCTCAAACAGGATTAGATGGTGTACCTAATTCGCAGATACTAAAAGTGAATCAACTGGATTCCAAAAGTGGATTTTGTATGATCAACCCTTGACAAACTGTCCCATTTTTTGAAGTTAACTGTGAAGTTGGTATTGTTCCCTAATGCTCTTTTATGAGTATTAGTTTGGGAATCTGGAGAATCTCTAGATTCTGAGAACCAATTTATATTACAGGAGGTCCTAAAATCAGAGTGCTATTTATTGATTACAAACTACAGTTGTACTTGTATTTTCAAAGGGTGATTTTTCATGAGAAACACTTTAAATGAGTAATAGTTTCATTGTTATACTTTCAGTGTTTTGAGTTTCAAAAAGGAATTGGGTACATTTGACTGTCAGCTTCCTTGAATATGATCTTGTGCACAAATGCTTATTTAGATGTTGACTTTCTTTAGGAACTCATTTATAAGAGTAGTTTGTGCACTTTAAGGCATCTTCCTCGACTTTTACAAGTGTGGGGAGGGAGAGAAGAAATTAGCTTAAATACTTAAAAATGGATATGTTTATGAAATACTGGAATGGATCCTATATCTAATGACCATGTTTAATTAATTCACTGTCATTGTCATTGTCCCCCGTCTCCCCTCCCCCATGGTTACAGTAACAATGGAGGGCTTGTGTGAAATAGAAATAGCAACTGGATTTAGGCCTTTGCATTTTGTAGTGATTGTTCTAGCGACCATGCTTCTTTTTAGATTTGATCTTCTAGGTTTATTTGTGAATTGATATATCAGACTCAGCGTTTTCTTTCTGTTTCTCCTTCCAATTTCTTATAAGTATGCCTCTGTTGATAGGTTACCATGTTGGTTCTATCAGTGCAGTGGTCTCGTAATTTTTTATTCAACTATTAGCTATGAAAACTTTTTCAATTATCATTATTTCTTTTTAGGATCAAATTCTGAAAGAGATGGTATGCACCATATGGTCACCAAACATAAGGGTATAATCACACTGTACAGGCATCAGAAAGCTGCATTTGCCATCACAAGCCGACGAGGTCCAACGCCAAAGGCCCCAAAAGCTCAAATAGGAGATCTTCCTACAAATAGTAGTGGAAACGTAACTACAGAGCTTGATGAAGTGAGTACATATCTTAATTTGCAATTTTGCTAGTACTATTACTCACTATGGAATTACTGACCACACCGCCAATCCTTCCCCTCCCCACACCGCCAATCCTTCCCCTTTTCAATCCTTCCCCTTTTCACACCATCCCTCCCAAGCTCCTCCAGGCCGGAGGCATGCGGAGAGGAGACGGAGAGGTTAATGGTGGCTCCGCCCCCACCCTCCAGGCCGTACCTCTCGGGAGCCGAGCCCAAGCCCCGCACAGCCGACACTGAGTCCTGCGATGCCGGTGCCGCTCCTAGTCCCCTCCTCTTCTGGGGGACGGTCCTGGAGGAGGGATCGAAGATACACTCGGCGGTCTCGCTCGTCCTCCCACTGGGGCGGGTATTCTACTGGCCTCTTAGCCGTGGCCCCTAATCCTGCCTTTTGGCAGATGACCCCGGAGGGGCAATGTTTATATAAGGGCCGGTACAGTCTTCAACACGGCTGGCGCCCCCTATGGCGTACAGGGCATGGTACCATCAATGCCCTCTATATCGCAGCTGGGCTCGGTACCGCTAGTGCCCCCCTGTGGTGCAGCCGGGCTCGGTACCGTCACCACCTACTAGTTTGGTACAGCCAGGGATAACTTCTGCTTGAAAGATCTTATTTTAAGATAGGATTTGGGAAATGGGTGAGGGGTATGTAGAGAGAATAATAATGCTGACAACAGATAAGGCATTGCTAATATAATAAATGTGGTGTATTGGTTTGAGCACCAGGGTTAAATTCCTACTGGGAAACCCACTGGGAGACCCTGGGCAAATCACACTCTTTAACCTAAGAATAAAACAAAGGCAAGACCTGTGAACAAATCTTACATGAAAACTCAGAATATATTCACCTGAAGGTTCTCATAAATTGGAATTGGGTTGTAATGGACTGAGAACTAAACACAAATAAATTAAACCCAACTCTCTCATTAAATTTGCAGGCTCAGAAAACCTATGTAGTACAGAGGAGAGGTGCAGAATTTGCTTTATCCACTATTGCTAAACATTTTGGTGCTGAAATGGCAGTGGGTTTGCCACATCTCTGGGATGCTATGGTTGGCTCCTTAAGGAACAATATTGACATCAACAACTTTGGTATGTATGCATGCTATGTGTTATAAGGATGTATGAGTATAATAAAAGTTCAATTTTAACATTTTCTTGATAATAGAATATTTCTTGTAATAGATCGAAAGGTTCTATTGGAAAAAGGAGATGGCCCAGCCCAGGAGTTAGTGAATTCTCTACAGGTTTTTGAAACAACTGCAGCATCTATGGATGTTCGGCTTCACCCTTTGGTAAATAAATGAATTGCATATAATTTTCAAAATACGTTTTCATTATGGACATGGATGTTTGAAATGAGTAGCATTGGTGTTGATGTCATAAAAACATTTTTTCTTTTTCCATGATTCCTAGAATATAAAAAATGTTTAGAATAGCGGTTACAAAAGTGTTTAGTTTGACAATATTATCATTTTTAAGTTGCCTTGAGTACTAGTTCTGTGGAAAGGGCAAAAAGTAAACAAATAGTATAGTAATGCTATTAGTGTAGTGTTAGTTACAATTACTGAAATGTTGTTGAAGGCTTACATGGCCGGAACTAGGCAAGTGAGGTTTATATATCTGTGGTTGTGTGAAAAAACACAACCTACAAACTATCTGCAAACCCACTAAGAAAATCCAACAAATGCTACGTTCAGCAAAGGACAAGAGGGATCCTATCACCTCTGCAGGAGTCTACCATATACCATGCAAGCTGTAGACAAATCTACATGGGAACCACCAAACACATTGCCCAAACACGAATCAAGGACATAAAAGGCACTGCAGACTAATTCAGCCAGAGAATTGCAGCCATAGCAGAGCACTTGATGAGCCATCTTGGACACAGCATATGATTTGAGAACACATACAGGTCCTTCTCAAAAAATTAGCATATAGTGCTAAAGTTCATTGTTTTCCATAATGTAATGATTGTTCCGTCCTCCAGACGTTTTATATGCATAGCCCCATAGTTTTGTTTTAAAAGGCAGCATTTTTCCTTTTGCATTTTTTCCTGGGACTGTTCCAGACACACTGGCACCTTGCCTGTTAATTATTAGCAAGGTTGCAGCCTGGTGCAGAATTTGCCACCTAAAGCTCTGCAAATGTATCTTTTTAGTTGGTGTCCGCCCCTTTTTCTTCCTGGGGATTGGCCTCCATTTTAGAAAGTGTTTTAGTTCCTTTCAGAGAGGGAAGGAAGCCAGATGTGTGTTTGGCCAGCCAGGATTGGCTCCGGAAGGGTCACCGTAAGTACTGGGTGCTTACTGGGTGCTAACCTGCATGCTGACCTGCTGATTGCTTTTTGCTTGACCATTAGCTGGGGGAGTGCTGGAGCCAGATGAGTTTATGGTACCTTGCAGAGACTGGCTTTGCATGCTGTATAGCAGTCTTTCTCAACCAGTGTGCCGTGGCACACTAGTGTGCCGTGACGGACCTCCTGCTGTGCCGCGAGAAAAGCTCTCTGCCCCCTTCCTCCCCCCTCCTGCCAAACTCCTGCTGCTTGGGGGAGGAGGAAGGGCCGGGCAGTGGCGAAGAAAAAGAAGAAGGGACCGGGGCGCTGGCTCCTTCGGCCATTTCCCCAGCCAGCCTCCAATCCGCCATGACTCCCACCATGACTCTCGCCCCTCGCTCGCTGAAGCCGCGTGGAGGAGGAGCTCCGCCCACTGAAGCTCATGCTCCTCCTCTGTAGGAGAGCTGAAGCTGGGGGGAGGGGGCAGGGCATGGTGCAGCCTGGCTCTGCCCCCCTCCCGCATCGGCACTCCCAGCAGCTGCTCCAGCCTTGAGGGGACAGTGCTCTGGCACCGCTGGCTTGGCATTACCCCTCAAGGCTGGAGCAGCTGCTGGGAGAGGTGAAGCCGGGGTAGGAGGAGTGGCGTGGTGCAGCCTGGCTCCGCACCCTCCCCGGCTTCGGCACTCCCAGCAGCTGCTCCCAGCAGGCCACCAACCCCCAGCCGTTCTTTACTGTGTTAGAGTGTCATTTTGTGTCATTTTGGTTGGTGGTGTGCCCCCAAAATTTTTTAATGTTAAAAGTGTGCAGCGGCTCAAAAAAGAATGTGAAACACTGCAGTATAGGATAGACATCTGTTTACCAGCCCAGCTTTAGGTCACCTTTTGGACTGAGCTTAGGTTTAGAGGGGGAAGGAGTGGTTCCTTCAACCAAAACACCTAGGACCAGGGTGAGAAATATCGGGTTTCCTGCCATCCAAAGGGAAGCAGTAGGAATCTTTTGAGCAACAACCATAATGATAAAAATTAAACTTTCATATATTGCACACCAACTGAAATATTTCAGGTCTTATTTTGTTTTGTACTGATGATTTTGGCATACAGCTCCTGAAAACCAAAAATACTGTCTCAAAATTAGCATATTTGGTCGGATGGAATATGCTAATTTTTTGAGATATGTATGCCAAAATCATCAGTATTAAAACAAAAAAGACCTGAAATATTTCAGTTGGTGGCAATGAATTGAAAATATATGAAAGTTTAATTTTTATCATTAAATTATGGAAAATAATGAACTTTAGCACTATATGCTAATTTTTTTGAGAAGGACCTGTAAATGCTGGACCAATCTAATTATTATGTTATTTTTTATAATTAATAATTTATAATAATAATAATTAATAATAATAATTATGGTTGGGAAGAAAACATTTATCCTTACGTGGCTTGTGTGAAAGGATTTTCCACTTTCATCTGAAAATTTACAGATAGCCATAGTAAATCCATTTGGCCAAGCTTGTGATATGTTGGAGATCCGTTGATTTTTACGAGCCCCAACCCTTTACAGAGTAAAGAAGGGAGAAGAGAAGACAGTTTGATCTTGTCTCTTGTGGCATCAGAGCTCCTCCCCCAGCAACAATATAATATTATATAATACTAATATTATTAATGATGTATTAGTATTATGCTAATAATATTGTATGTTTTAGATATGACTTGTAAGCCGCTCTGAATCCCCTTTGGGGTGAGAAGGGTGGCATATAAATGTTGTAAACAAACAAACAAATAAAACAACCACCATGTCACACTACATAGAGAAGCCATTGAAATCCACAATTTCAACAGAAAGGAAACCATGAAAATGAACAAAATCTGTCTACCAGTATTAAAAAAAACTCTAAAATCAGGACAGTAAATAAAGAGCACCACTCAAACCACAGGGGAATTCCAGTCATGAAACAATCAGGGCCAGCTAACCCCCCCCCCCAAACAAAGGATTCCCCCAGGCAGGAAGCAGACAGGCTTTGAAGCTGCGAGGCTATTCAGTGCTAACCAAGGTGGCCAATGGCAACCTTCACAGTTCCCTCAAGAAGACAAGAGTTCTTTCTCCCACCCTGGACATTCAATAGATATATAAACCTCACTTGCTTAGTTTCAAACAGAACTCACAACGTCTGAGGATGCTTGCCATAGATGTGGGTGAAACATCAGGAGAAAATGCTTCTGGAACATGGCCGTACAGCCCAGAAAACTCACAGCAATCCAATTACTGAAAGGTTCGGTGGTTCTTAGTAAAAGTTACCAGCTCTTTTCTGAAGCTGTTGTTAGTCTTATTTTGATTTGGACAAGAACTGAAAGTTAATTTGAATGAACTTCTTAAATGATTGCCATACATTTAAAAATAGGAGCCACAACCCCCAAGGTGCTGAAACATGTAATATATTCTTGTTTTCATCTGCATTGTAACATGCATACTGGCTATAAGAATATATCCCTTGTATTTCTTCAAGCTGTATTTAGATTGGAGGCTTGATATCTCATGTGTTTAAAACTATTGCTTGAAATGCTGCAGATTTCTGTGTTTTGCTGAAATAGAATAAACTCTTAAATAGCATTGAGTATGTTTACAATTACTGGTATTTTTTTCCTTTTGCAGTTGATACAGCATTTGCCTTATCTTTCTATGTGCCTTCAACACCCTAATACAGCAGTGAGACACATGGCGGCTCGTTGCGTAGGTGTAATGAGCAAAATAGCTACCATAGAAACCATTCACATTTTCCTGGAAAAAGTTCTTCCTTGGCTGGGAGCAATAAATGACAGTACCAAGCAAGAGGGTGCAATCGAAGCTCTTGCCTGTATCCTTTAATGATTCTAATTACTTGGGTGTTTTTTTTTAAATAAATGTTCTTTATTGCAGGTTTTCAAAGTTTAAAAACATAAAACACATAGAGCACACTTACTGGGATAGGAAAAGGGGGAAAAGGGGGTAGTAATTACTTGGGTGTTTGAACTACCAAATATTTTCAAAATGTATGATTTTGTGGGCTTATTTCTTACACTTTATTCAGGCTAAAGATGTGCGCTTCTCACACAATGGATTGGGTATTCTTTGCTTCTGAATAGCAGCGTTTATGTGATCATTTGCTATGTAGGCTTTTAGCAGAAAGGTCACTTTGTAGGAAATATATATGAATTGTTTAAGTCACAGTCCACTGATCCTCACTCAGTCCAGATTTCCATCTGTTGACATTGGACAATGCTTTCCTGTAACATTTTTTTAAAAGCCTATACCCTGTAATTTGACTGTATCCAGTACATATGGTACTGGACGTGAAAAGCTTTTCGTACCCTGATGGACACTGGAAACATTTGTTCTTTAATTTCCTGTTGAACATGGTCTGAAGCTTTCTATTACAAAATGATTGAAATACCTTTTATAACTGGGAAGAAAACATTTATCCTTATGTGGCTTGTCTGAAAGGATTTTCCACTTTCATCTGAAAATTTACAGATAGCCATAGTACATAATAATAATAATAATAATAATAATAAACTTTATTTCTGTACCGTCCTACCTCCCCGAGGGGACTCAAAGCGGTTTACAACAGAAAATTGGCAAACATTCAATGCCAGCATAACATAACAAACAGAAAAAAATCATAAGCAATAAAATAAACAACACCAGCTGTACTTATAGAACAACTCAAAAATAACATACTTCGAAATTTAAATATATAAATCAAACATTTAGTACCGGGACTGTGGCACAGCTGGCTGGGTGTCAGCTGCATAAGATCTCTACTGACCAGAAGGTCATGAGTTCGAAGCCTGCCTGGGTCGAGGTGGGCTCTCGACCTATTGTGTAGCCTGTTGTCGACCTTTGCAACCTGAAAGACAGTTGCATCTGTCAAGTAGGAAATTAAGGTACCACTTAGTGGGGATGCTAAATTTAACTGATTTACAAGGCCATAAAAAAGACCTCCAGAAAAAACACTGAAGAATGAAGGAGTGCGACAGCTCCCCCCTGGTGGCCAGATGTTAAATTGCCTCTGTCTTTCTTGTGTGTTTGTGTGTCTAAATGTAATCTGTACATTGTAATCCGCCCTGAGTCCCCTGTGGGGTGAGAAGGGCGGAATAGAAATGAAGTAAATAAATGTTTACTACTAGATCTAATAATAGCAAATAGTCAAAACATTAAAAGTAAAAAGGTATTACAAATCAACAGGGCTAAGGTGGTGTCAGAGTCAGAGTGTTTAAGTTGCTGGCCGAATAAAATTATTATATTGCACAATAATATAAAATTATTATATTGCACAATTCTACAAGTTAAAAAGGACTTATATTGGTCTAGTTACCATCCCCCTCCCCATAACATCCACCCCCCTTCTTTATGCCCTCCCAGAGACTCCCAGATCCCCACAATTAAGGAGTCCTCTGAATACTGTTTATGCAAAGGAATGCAACCCAGGTCTTCATGGGGGCGGGGGTATAAACTGTGGTATGAGGTCCTTGGGGAAGTAGATGGGGGTGTTTTTTCTCGTGATGGTGAAGTGTCTCTATCCGTGTTGGTAAAAGTCCTATAATGCCAAGATCTTATTGATTGGCTTAACACAGTTGGATTGCAAAGCAGGCTCTGGGTCTAGTGCAGGCTGTTTTATCTGCTGCTGACTTCAGGTGAGATGACACAGCTGTGGGGGCCACACCTAGTATGTTTGGTAAGTCTGGCCCCAGGCAGGAGTTCTAAGGTACAGTTCTCACCCTCTGGATGTTTTTGCCGCTCAGCAAAGCTTGTGAAATGTTGGAATCCATTCTGGAGATCCATTGATCTTTACGAGCCCCAACCCTTTGTATTGTTGAAGGCTTTCATGGCTGGAATCACTGAGTAGCTGTCTCACAACCTCTGAGGGCGCCTGCCATAGGTGCAGGTGAAGCGTCAGGAGAGAATGCTTCTGGAACATGACCATACAGCCCGAAAAACTTACAACAACCCCAACCCTTTGTTCTGCCAAGAAGCTGAACAATAAGAGCAGTAAACATAAAGTTGTACTTTCGTTTTCTCTTATGAATTGAAATAGGTTTTATTAGACTGAACTGTGACAATAAGCCAAAGGCTAAAAGGGAATTTAAAGGTGAAAGAGTGAATCCAGTTGGTATCACATAGTAAAACCTAACAATTTCACTACCTTGATGTTACCTTCACCCATCCATACACTGTATTTATTCTATAAAACACTTTCTAAGCTTAAAAACAAAACAAAAAATAGAGCTATATTATCTACTGTTGCAATTGGCTACCTTGATTAGCATTTAATGGCCTTGCAGCCTCAAAGCTTTGCTGGTTGCTGGCTGGGGGATCCTTTGTTGGGAGGTGTTAGCTGGCCCTGATTGATTCTTGTCTGGAATTCCCCTGGTTGTTTTTTTTAGTGTTCTTACCCTACATCAAGAGGAAAAGTGTTCCTACTATACATCAAGGGAACCACTGACCGCATAGGGAAGCTCATGTAGAAACACAACCTACAAACTCTCTACAGACCCACTTAGAAAAAATAGCAAAGGACAAGATGGATCCTATTACCTCTGTAGTCAACTATATACCATACAGTTGTGTACAAGTCTACATAGGAACCACCAAACGCAGCATTGCCCAAACTCAAATCAAGGAACATGAAAGGCTTCAGACTATTTCAACCTGAGAAGTCAGTCATAGTAGAGCACTTGATGCTCAGCATATTATTTGAGAACACAGAAAT
The DNA here is from genome assembly GCA_030556195.1 of Anolis apletophallus. Classification (NCBI taxonomy): domain Eukaryota; kingdom Metazoa; phylum Chordata; class Lepidosauria; order Squamata; family Anolidae; genus Anolis; species Anolis apletophallus. Next base: position 110,950,683 of record JARBWK010000010.1, read on the forward strand.
GCTGCACCACTCTTAACTGCTATGTCAGACTACACAGAGAAGACATTGAAATCCATAAGCATGTGGACAGTTTCAACAGAAAGGGGGAAACCATAGAAATGAATAAAATATGGCTACCAGTATTTTTTTTAAAAACTCTAAAATCAGGACAGTAAATAAAGAGCAACACTAAAAAAAACAGGGGAATTCCAGACAAGAAACCAGCTAACATTTCTCAACAAAGGATCCTCCAGGCAGCAATCAGCCAGGCTTTGAAGCTGCAAGGCCATTCAGTGCTAATCTAATCTTGCCTTAAACAGGTGGCCAGTTGCGTGCTGGGCCCATAACCAATGTTAAGATTAAATTCTCTGCAGCGGATGTTTGATGTTGTGCCTTAAACAGACAAGGGTTCTTTTCTCCCATCTCTGTTAGACATTCCACAGCCATCGTCACTTACTCTACATAACACTTAAAGATATACATACACAAATTAACATTTAATTACTATGGTACATTCTATCAATTCTAACAATATACTCACTTGCCTAGTTTTCCAACAGACCTCACAACCACTGAGGATGCCTGCCCTAGATGTGGAACATGGCCATACAGCCTGGAAAACTCACAGCAACCCATGGTTTAGATCCAAAGGTGCCTTTGTACACACAGAATTTAAATACACAAGTGAGAGGGGCTAGGTCTTACTTTTCTTCAAATTGTCTCAGATCGTAACCTTCCCAGAAGCACTCAGGTTCCTTTTTTCATAAGATGCAGCTGGAAAGTGAAAGTAGGAAGGCCATGTTTTATTATTTGGTTTCAGTTCACAGAAATTAAAGATACAAGCCTATATATGCAGTATATATAGTGTGAACCCTGTATCCATAGGGTATGTGTTTCTGAACTTATTGTGGAAACAAAATCACAGATTGTAGCAAATCCTAATAAAGGGAACTATTTATTCCAGAAATTAACATAGTCAAATTTATAGAAAGGATATCTCTCTAGAAATTTCCTAGGTCCTCCAGGCAACTTCATATTGCCCTATCCCCCAGTATTTTAATTTTTTTTAAAAAAAATTAATCTTTGAATCTGGCTCTGCCTTTGGTCATCATTTTCAGAGTCTAAATCTTTTAATTTTATATTGTTGTGTTGTTTATTTACATTGGTTTTGTATTTAAGTCATATTACTTTGATTTGCTGTTGTGTTCTTATGTTATACTGTGTTTTTTGTATTGATGGGCGTGGCCTCATGTAAGCCGCCCCGAGTCCCCTTGGGGAGATGGTGGCAGGGTATAAAGTTTAATAATAATAATAATAACTCTGTTAATTTCCAATAGATGCATGTCATAAAATGGCCTGGTTAACCTAGAAAATTCCTAGATAGAATATAGTTTGTTTTCGTTGGTAAGGTGAAATCACGGGTACCGGTACCTCTGATATGGGGCTTGTACTGTAACCCCTCTTTAGAGGCTACAAACAAAAATAAGCTTGAATAAGCTTGTTGTGGCGCTGGAGCTTGAGCACCTCAATGATGCCATGAGCGAAACTGTAAAGGGACACCCAAGACGGGGATGGTCATGGCAGAGAGGTCAGACCAAATGCGATCCCTGGGGAACGTGATGGCAACTGACCCCAGTATTTTTGCCAAGAAAACTAAATGGATCAGTACAACCAGAGATCTTACTGATGTAGAAATGGCTCTGAAACTACTAAATTCCTTAATTCTGAATTCAGGTGTAATGGAGCAACTAGATGTTGGAATTATTCCATATATAGTTCTTCTTGTAGTCCCAGTTCTGGGCAGAATGAGTGACCAGACCGACAGTGTACGTTTCATGGCCACTCAGTGTTTTGCAACGTTGATTAGACTAATGCCCCTTGAGGTAAGTAAAAAATCTTACATTTTCTATTTGTTTTGTGCTTATTTATTTATTTTGTGTCAAAAGCATTGCATAAATAGATAAGTCTAAAACTGATAAAACAAAGAATCACAAGCTGCTATATATTTTTAGACCAAAAACGGGCAACAGCGATTGCATTGTGTGCTTTCTTATACATATATTTCCCACAGTGTTCTCTAAATTCTAGGTGCTCTCAAACAGTGAAGATTGAAATTACATGGACTGGGAAATCTGTGTTTTGTAGTCAAGCAGCACTAAAAATTACATTTCTTCAGGGCTTGCCCCAGAAAAAATTCCCAAAGGAACTAGGAAAAGGATATGCTCAATTCAGTACCTCCTGTGCTACTCATCTTCCTCCTATCTGCACAGAGCAGATGTCTATTCCTGGATTCCTAATCCCCGAGTAATACTAGGATGGCAGGCTGGGCTCTCTAGCCTTTTGGCAACCATCCTAAGAGAAAGAAAACTCTAATTTCAAACCTGGGCAGATGGTGCTCGTCTAACTCTGTAAGGTCAACCATCTAAGAGAAGTTACCTCGAACCAAACCTACGACCTGAGGACCTTGCTGCCACCGTCCAAGCTTGCTAGGCCCCAGCAGACTACCTTTTGGTTTAAAGGGTGAGGCCAGTTCTGTGCACGCTGCGCTCCACCAGAAAAATCCATTGCACAGGCTCGAAAGCCACATCCAACTTCCGTCATCAACATGCTTGTAGAAAGTCCTTCCTGAATCTTCGTTTGCGAAATGTGTATAGTTGTGTACAAGGATTGTTGTGTGAACAATTCATACCTCAAACGAATGAAATATTCTGGGATGGAATAGATCCTGAGTCAGGCACTTTTTGTAGGCAATATCTTTCATTGAGTACTCACTGAGTATGTTTAATACTATAATAGGGTAGGTTGTGTGTGAACCCCATGCTACCCTTAGAGGCCTCATGTGAGACAATGAATACTATGTAGCTGGATACATTTTATGGAACAGGAAAATAAAATGTGTGGCAGGAAATATTATTTTGTGCAGTTTGCAGTATGGGCTTTAAATAGGACCAAAGTTATTTCTTAGATAAGGAAAAGATAGAAATCTAAAAAGATTTCATAATCTCCTATTAATAATATTTTATTGGGATTGCCTCTCCGTTGGTGCCCCCTTGTCGTGGGGGAGAGGCTTTCGTGTCCTAATGAAGTTGTGAGCTATGCTGGCGGTGGCAAAATAGCCACCGGTAGGGCCTCCAATGCCAGACAGGTCACAACCGAAGGGTCTGACAAAGAGTGTCAATGGGCAGGATGGGCTCTCTAGCCCTTTGGCAACCATCCGAGGAGAAGAAAAACACTAATTTCAAACTCGGGCAGATGGTGCTTGTCTAACCCTGTAAGGTCAACCATCTAAGAGAAGGAAACTCTAATCAAACCTACGACCTGAGGACCTTGCTGCCACTGTCCAAGCTTGCTAGGCCCTGGCAGACGAACCTTTGGTTTAAAGGACGAGGCTAGTTCTGTGCATGCTGCGCTCCACCAGAAAAATCCATTGCACAGGCTCGAAGGACACATCCAACTTAATCATCAACGCACTTGTAGAAAGTGTGGGATGAGTCCTTCCTGAATCTTGGTTTGTGAAGAAAAGCCAAGAGAAGAAGAAGAGATTGGGATTGACCCCTGATTGGTCCATTTCTGATCATGAACAAAGTTCCAACTTTGGGTCAAACTGAGTTCCAGAAGATATTATGAGCACCACGCAGCAGTCTTTTTACACCAGAACTACAGCATTCATTGGTACCTGGAAAGTGTAATGTGGAAATAATAGATGGTGCTGGGTAGACCAGGGAAAAGTGCTTACTTGGTACCAATGCATATTCATGGATTCAACCAGCCACTGTTTGAAAATATTCCCACCCATATCCATAGAGAGTTCTGGAACCAGTCATTAGCATACATCAAGCATCCATTGTATTTTATCTTTTTGTCAATTGTAACAAATAATAAAAGCAGGGACTCAAATTAGATGGGTGTGTGAATATAGGGTGAGGTATAAATATTTTATTTAAATAAGCTTCTGGTGATCACTTGTAAAACCTAAACAGCCTAGGACTTGAATGTTTATTACTTGGAGTGCCTTCCTTTTTATGAAGATTTGCCAATTGGCTCCTGAAGTCCTATAGAGATAAGACATTTTTCACCAGTTTAGTGATATTTTTCTCAAAGTTAAGCTCATAACAACTGGGAAACCAAGTACGGATTTTTAGAATGTGACTAAACTTATTGTGAATTAATAATAGCAAATTGCAGTAATTATTAAAATTTATTTTGCTTCTAGTGAACGATTTCCACCAGTATACTTTATTTTTCCTCTGAAGGATTTAAGATTCTCAGAGTAGTACAGATTTGTGTTAGAAATCAGCATGAAAATTTTTATCATCTGCTAAAATGGAGCTTTGTATAACCTTCACAGATTAGATTTCAGTTTTACCTGAACTAACTACTCATAAATACTTTCTATTATACAATTTTGGTTGTATTCGTGGCCGTGCTCTTATTTCTCTTTTGTTCTTTTGCTAATATTCAAATTATTGCCAAGACTAACATGAAATTTAACACTGAGTGATCAGGAAACCATTCACTGGATAGCAGGAAAGGTAATAATAGACAAAGAAGCTAGTGTTGTAAAGAAGATTAACAAATCATTTTTATTCTTATCTATTCCCACTATTGAAAACTACTCTGCCTTAAAATAACATGAGCTTGAAACGGATAGTATGAATGTGTTAAGTGTTGCAATTTTACTTTAACATAACATTTACATGGTAAAGAAATGGGAGAACATTAGCTGAGAAAATAGTCCATGAAAAACACTTTTTTATGTACAGTGGATTCTTCCTGTTTGGTGGCAGGTCATTTTTTGCTCCAGAGGAACCATTAGTATGGGATATAATAATTACTTGCATATATATACAAACAATGCTTTGCTTTATATATTGTAAAAACTTAGCTGACCTAATAAAGCTCTTTCCAGCTATGTGATTTCACTATATATTTTTATTGTAACGTTGATGTTGTTAAGGTTGATATCAAACCTAATATATAGGATTTTCACAAACTTTCAGAAAATCCTGAATTTACTCTTGCTTTATTTTTTAGGCTGGTATTCCAGACCCACCTGAAATGTCTGAAGATTTAGTCAAAATTAAAGCCAAGGAGCGCCATTTTCTTGAACAATTATTAGATGGGAAAAAACTAGAGAACTATAAAATTCCAGTACCAATTAAAGCAGAACTCAGAAAATATCAGCAGGTATGTTCTTACAGGAAGTTACTGATTCTTCATCATGGTCTCTGTGTATTTAAAATGTTGTGCACATTTATGCAGAGTTAATTTTCCAAAATATGTTTTTTAAGCAATTGATTTTAAAGCAGACATAAGTGATTTTAATGTTTGTATATATTTATGGTTTTATGTTCCGGCATTGAATGTTTGATGTATATATAAATGTCATAAATAAATAAATAAATAAATGCCATGTCCCACTCTGAGTCCCCTGTGGGGTGAGAAGGGTGGAATGTCCGAACAGATTCTCCCCTGTGAATCATCAAGGATGCTAAGATCCTCCAAAGAGGCCCTGCTCTCGGTCCCACCATCTTCGCAAGCGCGTCTGGTGGGTACGAGAGACGGCCTTCTCCGTGATGGCCCCTCGGCTATGGAACTCTCCCAAGCGAGGTTTGATCTGCCCCCTCCCTCTTGTCCTTCAGGAGGCTAGTGAAAACCTGGCTTTGGAACGAAGCATTCCCAGAAGAAGGCTGAGACTGGTTATGAACCAAAGTGAATGATCACATTTACAGACTGAGTTGAACTTGTTTTAGTTGGCGAATTGGCTTTTATGTATTTTTATCTATTTGTATTTTAATCTTGTATTGTTGGTTGTTTTTAATTTGTAATGTAGCATTGAATACTTGCTGTAAGCCAGTCTGAGTCCCTCTACGGAGGTGAGAAGATCGGGATACAAAGTTTTAAATAAATAAATAAAAAAAATGTTTTAAATAAATAATTAATATCTAGATGGCAGATATTTTGTCCACAGCCCCACTCCTCCCTTTTAAAAGTACATCAAAATAGTTGCTTTTTTGCAAATCAGGAATGACAGTGCTGCAGACCTCCAGATGTTGTTGAATAGAATTGCCAATGTTCCTTAAGTCTTGGCAACAGCTGCTGGGAACAATATTCAACAACACCTGGAAGAATGCCCAACCCTGCTGTAACTGATGCTCTTCAAACAGCCATCTGCACACACAACTCACCTGTCTTCCATTTAGTGGCCTATTAATATTTACTATCTTTTACCTTAGTGTCAACCGTTGTGCATATTTGGAGAAGGGGCAGGTACAGCTAGAATCTCAACTCTCTCACTGGTTCCAAAGATAGGCACAAGTTCTGGAGAAGTTTTAGATGTTCTAAGGATAGAGTCTGGGCAGGGAGAAATATTTATGTGTAAAAGCACCGACATTCACTCAAAGAACATTAGATATAAGTGAAAAGCTTGCTTCTTGCTGGACAAATATGATTTTCTTGGCAAATTTGGAACCCTGTTTTTGTTATGATATAGTGTTAACATCGAATGTCCCTCTCAAGCAGAAGGATAATTGAGTTTAGGTCTAGTGTGATTTCTCCCTCCTAGAAGCGAGAGGTGTTGGCAGGGGCAGTCCGATCTCTCCGGGGGGAGTAAGCGAACATTATTTTCGCCCCCGGCTGCTCCCGGCTGCGCCCGCGCATGCACACTGACTCCCAAGCGCGCCGGCGCGGAGGAACAGGGGGGGGGAGAGGGGACTCACAGGGCGGGCTCCCGGACCCGAGGAGGAGCAGGAGGAGGGGGGAGGCCACGAGGGCGGCCCCCACGGAGACGCAGCAGCAGCAGCTGCAGCGCCCCCAGAAGGGCCCGGAGCCAGAGGCACATCTTCCTGACGTTACTTCGTCGCTGCCTCTGCCGGGGAGGAAGGCCTCGCCGGCCGCGCACTGCAAGGACGCCCGGAAGGAGAGACGCCGGAGGGAGGGAGGGAGGGAGGAAGAGGCCGTCGCGCCTCCGCAGGGCTCCCTCCCTCCGGCGTCTCTCCTTCCGGGCGTTCCTGCAGCGTGCGGCCGGCGAGGCCTTCCTCCCCGGCTGGCTACGGCGGCAGGGCGGGGCGGCGCCCCTCCCAGGTGGCCACGCCCGTCTCCGGGAACGTTGCCCTACGCGACCGCGTAGGACGCTTAATGGGGAAGGCCGGCCCTGGGTGTTGGTGCCAAGATGTGTTGGGAATCAGTATGGGAGATCAGTTATTTTTGAGGTATTGCTCCATTTGTGTAACTCAATCCCAAGGGAAGTAGGCTTGATCCTTTCTGTTTGTTTGCTTTTAGATGAGCAGCGAGCAGATTCAAAATTGTTACTCATTGGCCTGGAGCCCCAGGTGGCACAATGGGCTAAACCAGTGGTTCCCAAACCTTTTTGGCCTACTGCCCCCTTTCCAGAAAAAAAATTATTCACCGCCCCCCAAGAAATTAATGTATTAATGCAGTGGTTCTCAACCTTTCTAATGCCATGACCCCTAAATAAGTTTCCTCATGTTGTAGTGACCGTCAACCATATTTCTGTTGCTACTTCATAAATAATTTTGCTACTCTTACGAATTCTAATCCAAATATCTAATATGCAGGTCAAAGCGAAGGGGGCGGGGCCAAAGAAGAAGGCTGCGCGACCCCTCCTAAATGGCCAATCGTTCACCCCCTTAAAGGGGTTCACTGCCCCCCAAATTCCCCTGAGCCTCCCACCACCCCCTTGGATCGCCTCACCACCCACCAGGGGGCAATATCGCCCACTTTGAGAATCAGTGGGCTAAACCCTTGTGCTGGCAGGACTGCTGACCGAAAGGTCGGTGGTTTGAATCCATTGAGCTGGGTGTGCTCCCGTCTGTCAGCTCTAGCTTCTCATGCGGGGACATGAGAGAAGCCTCCCACAGGATGGTAAAACATCCATGCATGCCTTGGGCAACGTCCTTGCAGATGACCAATTCTCTCACAGCAGAAGTGACTTGCAGTTTCTGAAGTCGCTCCTGACATGAAAAAAAAAAACCCAAAAACTAATTGGCCTTTGTTATATATTTTAATTTGGCTTGCTGTTGGATTTTCTTTACTTCATCTGAACAGTGATTGTAGTTGTAACATATTGCCAATGTTCCTTACTGTGATCTGTTTTTTGAACTTTCTTAAAGACAAAAAGAAGTACACGAGGTAATGAATAAATACCGTAAATAAGAAAAACTTAAAAGTACATGCCTTGTCCCCAGCTCTTAGGATTTTTTTTTCTTTTCTCCTTTATAGGAAGGTGTGAATTGGTTGGCTTTTCTTAACAAATACAAGCTTCATGGCATCCTCTGTGATGACATGGGGTTAGGGAAAACCCTGCAATCCATCTGTATTCTTGCTGGAGATCATTGTCACAGGTAGCTATAACAATTACGCCAAATGAGCTGTCTTCATCATATTGTAATAGTATGTGACACTTCTTGTAATGTTCCTCAAAGGGCCCAAGAATATGCAAGAACTAAGATCGCTGATAGTGTTCCTCTCCCGTCCTTGGTGGTGTGTCCTCCCACACTCACAGGTCACTGGGTGGATGAAGTGGGGAAATTTTGTTCCAAAGAGTATTTGAACCCGTTGCACTACACTGGTCCTCCCACAGAAAGGGCAAGGTAAGCCCATAGTGTAGGTCTCTGTTCTTATAGTTTTGTGCACATTTCATTTTTTTTCTTTGGGGATTATTTAGAAAGCATTGGAATCATTTATAAACTTAATTTATCTATACTTCGTCCTCTAAAGGCTGCAGCACCATGTGAAAAGGCACAATTTAATTGTCGCTTCCTATGATGTTGTGAGAAATGACATTGATTTCTTCAGGTATGAACTGTTATTCAGATCCTTCTTTTTGTCTTTGATAATACATTATTTACTATGCAATAAAAAAGGATATCTAGGTTACATCCAAACATTGACTGAACAAGATAGCTATGTTCCTAGCGACCTTTTGCGGAACAGCAAGTTAGTAAATAAATGTTTTGCACCATGTAGTTTGGTATAAAATCTTTCAACATGTGCAAAGTATAGCATCAGCGCTTTTCAACTATATATCAATAACATCTCACAAAGCCCAGATTTATTTATTTCGTGTCAAAAGCATTGCATAAATAAACAAATATAAAACTGATAAATTAAAGCACAAGCAGTTAAATAATTTTAGACCAGAAACATGCAACAGCAACCTCATTGTCTGTAGGTTTAAATAGTTCTTCCTCTGTGCATGAGGCAGGACTTAGTGGACAAGCATACAGATGCAGAGTTGTTTGTTCTGCTCCACAGTCACACAAGGTGGAGGATTCTTCTAGATCAGGGGTGGGCAATTATTTTTTCCAAGGGGCCACACTTGAGCCAAAAAATATTATGGAGGGCCGCACCTAGAGGCTGAACTACATGCTAATCTACATTATTTATTTATTTATTCGCTTACTATATTTACTATATATTACACATCATCAATATTAACATATTCATATATCAAGAAATATTCATATATTATTAGTATTAATATCATAATTATTATATTATAGTATATATATAGACATAATATATTGAAATTATAATATAATATAACATAATATAACATAATATCATAATTATTATATTATAGTATATATATAGACATTATAATATATTGAAATTATAATATAATATAACATTAAAATTATTAAACAATAATAATAAAAACCACTAAAATAAAATAATGCTTCCTTGTAGTCCCCTTCTCTGGAGAGTTTTATGCAGAGGCTTGATGGCCATCAGTCCGGGGGTGCTTTGATTGTGTATCCCTGGGGGTTGGGCTGGATAGCCCTGGGGTTCCTTCCCTCTTGAAGACTTCCTGTTCCCACCTTTCTAAAAACCTCCTGACAGCTAGCCTTTGAAATTTGTGACGGAAAAGGAAGAGATCAAACCCCATTGAAAGGATGGGAAAGTCAGGAGCAAACTTGGCATGAATCCTCAATATGCCCAAATGTGAACACTGGGGAAATTTGGGGAAAATAGACATTTGGGAGTTGGAGTTGCTGGGATGTATAGTTCACTTATTAAGGATGCTCGGCGGCACTGGCGCTTGCTCCCTCCCTTCCTCCCTCCCTGGGCGCCTCCCCCCTCCCGGTCACTCTGCTTGCCTGCCTTCCTCGCCCTCTCACCACTCGCTGCTCGCCCAGGCAGGCAGGCAGGCTCACTCACCGCTCACCTCGCCCCGCCCACTCGCTGCTCACTCTCTCGCCCACGCGCCCGCTTGCCCTCTCGCCCACTCCGGCTCTCCCAGCACCAGCAACAGCAAGGCCAGGCAGGGGAGCGAGAGGGCGCGCGGGTGGGGCGCGAGAGGCAAGCAGGCGGGGCGGGGCGAGGCGAGCGTTGAGCCTGCCTGCCTGCCAGGGTCCTTAGGAGGGCCTGATAGAATTGGCCAAAGGGCCGCATCCGGGCCCTGGGCCATAGTTTGCCCACCCCTGTTCTAGATAGTGCCATTTTGCCAGGTTGTCTTTTGATCTGCCCACTCCGCTGCTGAGTCTGTTCAGGGACTTCCAAGTTGCCCATTATTTGTTTGCCCCTCGAGGAAATCCTTTATAGGGGCCCATCCATTTGGGGATTTTCTGGTTTAACTGCCCAGATGGATCCTCTTGCTGTCACTGGGGGAACATTAAGAGGAGTGGTGGTTCTCATGAAGTTTTTCCTTGATTTGAATCCATTGGAAGGAGGCTGATAGCCACGCAGTGGATGGCTTTCACAGCACTTAACCTTATTTCTAATATAATAATAATTTTATTTTTATACCCCGCCTCCATCTCCCCGAAGGGACTCGGGCAGCTTACATGGGGCTAAGCCCAACAATACAGTTAAAACATAACACATTAATATGCATAACAAAAATAATAACAAGTAACAATATAAAAATAAAAACAACAACATTAAGCAATATATAAAACGGACATCAGAGCCAACGACTCTCACAGATAGCAGCAACTTTCCATTGAAAATCGGGAGAGGGGGGCAATGCCAGCTAGCTTATAGTGTCTATCAACAGATAAAAGTTTGAGACATGCTGCGATTATTCTACATGTTTTTTGAGTCCTATATTCACCTGCTTCGCATGGGCAGGCTTGTGCCAAACAGATGAAAACAAGGCCAAGATCACAACAGTGGGATTGTTTCACCATAATGCTCACAGTGGGAATTATTTTGTTTTTGTTTTTTAAAAATAATATTTTAATTGACTCCATATTCTTTCACACAAGAAGTTAAAATGGAGCAGTCAGGTAAAAAAAGGAAAAAAGGGAGGGTGGGGGTAATGGAGTTATTGTTAGGAGGTTAATGGGAGAGGGCTGAGGGGATGGAGGGAACAACATTGTACAAAATTATAGTTGTTACTTTCTGTCCTTAATATTTTATATACTGAAGAATGATCAGTGTTGATAAATTATGTTTTCTTTCCTAGAAATATTAAATTTAACTATTGTATTCTCGATGAAGGCCACGTCATCAAAAATGGAAAAACAAAACTGTCCAAAGCAATAAAGCAATTAACTGCCAATTACAGGATAATACTGTCTGGGACACCAATTCAGGTATTCTATTTGATTTTTCACAAGTAAAACTAAATAGCATAAAAGGCCCATGCCAGGACATCAAGTGACCCTTGAGATGGGAGAGGAGGTCATGATGAGATGGACCCATGATGTTGTCATCTTTTGTCAAGTACTAGCTACTGTAATTCTCTGATTCTGTTATTTTTTTCCTCCAACAAATGTTTTTCCTATATTCAGAACAACGTCTTAGAATTGTGGTCGCTGTTTGACTTCCTTATGCCAGGATTTTTGGGTACAGAGCGCCAATTTGCAGCTCGTTATGGCAAGCCTATATTAGCTAGCAGAGACGCTCGGAGCTCCAGTCGAGAACAAGAGGCAGGTGAGAAGGAAGCTCCTATTTTAGCTTGAAGTGCTGTTGCAGCTGGAGAAAATGAATGCTTCCTGTAATTCAAGTATGGTACTAGAAGAAACTGTGTTCATTTAAGGCAGTGGTTTCCAACCTGTGGTCCACAAGAGCAAAAATATGGTCTGCTGCCTCACCATTGCTACACCGTTGCCTTGAAACCACGCAGTAAGAAGAGCAACTTATAGGGAATGCGGCACAGCACAGCTGGCTGGCTGCATAAGTGTCACTGGCTGCATTTTAAGTTATCTTTTAACTCTACTGACCAGAAGGTCGAATAAATGAGTTTAAGGCCTGCCCGGGTGAGTTTGGGTGAGCTCGGGGTGACCAATTGTGTAGCTCGTTGTCGACCTTTGCAACTTGAAAGACAGTTGTGTCTGTCAAGTAGGAAATTTAGGTACCACTTGTGTGGGGAGGCTAAATTTAACTGATTTACGAGGCCATAAAATCTCTCCAGGAAGTACACAAAAATGAATGAAGGAATGTGTCAGCTCCTCCTGGCGGCCAGAAGCTGGAATGTTAAATTGCCTCTATGTCTGTGTATGTAAGTTGTATGTCAAATGGCATTGAATGTTTGCCTGTATATGTGCATTGTGATCCGCCCTGAGTCATAACCCTTTTGGTACTAATGTTGTCAAAGTGGTCCTGGTTAAATAAACCACTGATTTAAGGTCTTTACTAATACATAAATAAGATTTTCTTCTGCACATTTGTAGGTGTTCTTGCAATGGAAGCGCTGCATAGGCAAGTCTTGCCATTCTTGTTGAGGAGAATGAAAGAAGATGTGCTGCAGGATCTTCCACCAAAAATTATTCAAGACTACTATTGCACCCTCAGTCTTCTACAGGCAGGTTCCATGCTTTGTATTATATTGTCATGAGTAAGGAACAAAGGCATCAGCTGTGGGTCTTCTCAGCTCTTAGATGTGTTTCAGCTGGAATTCTATGTACTTTTGCATGGTTGTCTCTTGTTAAAAGCCTGGCATATGTAAATTGCATCATCTGTTGATCACTGATTGAAACCATGGAATTGAAAGTAGTGTCTTGTTTCCAGGTATAGGTAGTGCTCGGGTTATGAGCAAGATAGGTTTTGTAGATTTGGTCTTAAGTTGGATTTCAATGTAAGTTGGAACAGGAACAACGTTTAAGAAACCTTTTAAAAATTGGATGGCTTAGAAAAGGATTGACATCTCTGTTTGGTTGTTTGTTTTGTTGCCTGTGCCTCTCATTTCACATTCTGTCCCTTGATGATTGGGTATTGAAAATTTTAGGTTGTTGTGGAAACAAGAATTGATTATAAATCTTCAGTGGAGACATGTTTTCTCTATGATAACTCTTCCAGAACTAAATTTCCCTTCCTATGGGTAGATTTTGCCTCCCTTCCTGTTGTCTCACCCCCATTTGTAAGTAGGAGTTGGATGTTTGCAACTTGGGAACTGCCTGTAATGGCAGGGCTTCTTCCATCAAAAGCAACAGACGCTGATATTACCTTAACAGAGCCAAGTGAAGGACCCAAACTAAACAAGAAGTATATAACCACAAAGATTGTAAATTGTCAAATAATATTATTGTTATTATCACACATAGAACACTGTACTCACGGACCCCAGTCGTATATATACATTCAGTTCATTTCCACAAGGTAAATTTCAATCTACAATTTCATAAAGAATCAGGTCCAGAGGTAGGCAAATTCCAATCACAAGTTCATGAAAATCGTCCAAAGTTCATTACATAACGTGCATATTGCAAAGAAACATAAGTTCATAGTAGAAGTCTCAAAGACATCAACAAAACGTGCATATTATGAGCGAAGTCGCATCAAGTGGAGCCAAACATAATTTCATCCAAAGCCGGGTTGACGGAAGCATAAGAATTCTTTCTCCGTTTCGCACCAATAGGTGCTTTATCAAAACCAAGATAACAATATAGCTAGTGGTGCATCCACTGATCACAATCAAGTAGGTAGTGAGGCACGGGCCATACTCAAGGGAGTATCGCCATAGAAAACATAGAATCATAAAGTTGGAAGAGACCTTGTAGGCCATTCACTCCAGCCCCTACCAAGAAACGGGAAAATCCCATTCAAAGCACCCCCGACAGATAGATATCCAGCCTCTGTTTCAAAGCCTCCAAAGAAGGAGCCTCCATCATATTCCAGGGCAGAGAGTTCCACTGTTGAACAGCTCTCACAGTTAGGAAGTTCAGGTGGAATCTCCTTTCCTGCAATTTGAAGCCATTCCTCTGCATCCTGTTCTCCAGGGCAGCAGAAAACAAGCCTGCTCCCTCCTCCTTGTGGCTTCCCCTCACATATTTATACATGGCCCTCACATGTCTCCTCTCAGCCTTCTCTTCTGCAGGCTAAACATGCCCATCTCTTTAAGCCACTCCTCATAGGGCTTGTTCTCCAGACCCTTGATCATTTTAATCGACCTCTTCTGGACACATTCCAGCTTGTCAACATCTCCCTTAAATTGCAGTGCCCAGAAGTGGACACAGTATTCCAGGTGTGGTCTGACTAAGGCCACTTCTGGACCATCTAAGGACCTCTTTTGAAAGACTGGAGGAATGTCTGTTATAGCTTCACTTCCATTGCAAGGGAAGGGGGAGGCTGGTCAAAACGGCTTCTCTAGTTCTGAGAGGGCAGTTAACCTCAGTGCTTAGTTTTTAACTCGGCTGTGCAGCAGTATTCGATTTTACCATCATTTCCATTTAGTACATAAGTAGTCATTTGTCCTTTGATGAGTCTATCGCTTAAAATGGAGCCATTCTTTGATGTGCAAAAAGGGTTTGAGTGATATTAAAAGCATTTATAGTTGAAACAGTAGTTTGAAGTATTACAACAGGGTCAGAAATATGATGACAGCTCATGTTCTCACTGGTGTGGAGCAATTATTCCATTGGTCATACTAGCTGGAGATTTTTTTTGTCTAAGTAGCATATACTTTTCTTTATGTCCTGAGAAATACGTAAAAGTCTCACATCAGAACAACATATCTTATGTGTGGCCAAGACCCAAAAATAACATACGTATAAAACAGCTCCGTATTTAAGCAAAACAATACGTTTGAGAACCAACATATGTGGGGTTGATTGTGGTGAATTGTAGGGGTGATAAGGAAATATGTATATACTCAGTTTTATATCTTATCATATTTATCTACAGTATTGTTATAAGTGTCTTATTTTAACTTACTACATAGAGTGCAATCAAGTCTTATCAAGAATTGTTTGGTTTGGTATTGTGATATGGCCAAAGGACTAATCAATAAAATTAGTTCTACTACTACTACTACTACTACTACGACGATGTAAAAGTCATATATTCAGTAGGGTGTTGTGTGATTTCTGAGTTGTATGGCCATGTTCTAGCACAGGGCTGTCCAACTTCTACCGGGTCCAGGGCCGGAATAGAGGTCACTGATGACCTCGGGGGCCGCTCGGCCCAGGCCCCAGCCCAGGCCCCGCCCTCTCCTAAAGCTGTCATTCTCGCGGGCAGCACATCACAGGCCTGGCGTGACGCGTTGCCCTTGGCGCCGCCTACTCCTCCTATCTGGCGGCCCCCCGCCCTTCCTAGGGCGGGGGAGCCGCCGAAAAAGGGCAGAAGGCGGGGCAAGAAGGGCAGCGCCGTCACGCCAGGCCTGTGACGCGCTGCCCTTGGCGCCGCCTACTCCTCCTTTTCGGCGGCCCCCCCCACCCTTCCTAGGGCGGGGGAGCCGCCGGTGGGCAGAGAGGCGGCGCCAAGGGGCAGCGCGTCACAGGCCTGGCGTGACAGCTGCCCTTGGCGCCGCCACCCTTTCCTAGGGCGGGAGCCGCCGGTGGGGGCAGAAGGCGGCGCCAAGGGCAGCGCGTCACAGGCGTGGCGTGACGCGCTGCCCTTGGCGCCGCCTACTCTTTTTCGGCGTGGAGAGAGGGACGGAGGGCGGTGCAGGGAGGAGGAGCTAGCTCTTCCTCCTCCCTGCCCCACCCCCCCCCCGGCCACCATTTTTTAAAAAAAAAATTAGAATTTTTTTTTAAATTTAAAGGTGCCGGCTGGGGGCATGGCTGGGGCCGTGCCCAACAGGCTGGGGGGCCGGATCCGGTCCCAGGGCCGCCAGTTGGACAGCCCTGTTCTAGCATGTCTCACCAACATTGTTAGATCCTCTGAAGAGGCCAGCCACAGATGCAGGCGAAACATCAGGAGAAAATGCTGCTAGAACACAATCATACAGCCTGGAAACCACACATCACCCCAGTGATTCTGGTTATGAAAGCCTTCGACAAGTCATATATTCCTTTTAAAGGAGAAAAGTGTTGGCTTGGTCCTGGAATGGCAATACTTGGAGAGTCTAAAAGTAGTCATTGATTTCTTAACTTAAAGGGAAAATAGATTCCTGTTTTTAAAGGGCAGGTATTATTGAACACCTCCCTGATTATTTGTGTGTGTGTTCCCTCTTTTAAAAAAATATAGGTTCAGCTTTATGAAGATTTTGCCAAATCGCGTGCCAAATGTGATGTTGAAGAAACTGTTTCAGCAGTTTCAATGACAGAAGAGACTGAAAAAACAAAACTTAAAGCCACCGGACATGTGTTTCAGGTTGAAATTTATTTTATTGCACCTTGTTAATAAGTATTCAATAGATTCTTGCTTTAGCTGTAACTACCAGCAACATTTCCAACAATGGCTTTCGATGGGGTGAATTGTTTATAATTACAAACTTCACAATAGTTTGTATCCTTAAAGAATGTGGAATCTCACAAAGATGAAATAAATGGGAAAACAAAAATCACCAAATATTTCTAACGATGGTAATTACTGTACTAGATATCAGTGTACTAGATTTTATGTGAACTTTGCTCTATCTTCAATCATGTAACTGTAACAAAGTGATAAACATTAACAATACCAACACATCTCTATTTTGGCAAGATTTAAAAACAATAGGAAACTATATTCTTTTCTTCTCTGCTTGCTTTTTAAGGCGCTGCAGTATTTGAGGAAACTATGCAACCATCCAGCATTAGTTTTAACTGCTAGTCATCCAGAATATAAGAGAATCACAGAGAAGCTTGCAGTTGAGAACTCTTCCCTTCGAGACATCCAGCATGCTCCTAAACTCTCTGCCTTGAAACAGGTGGGCAGTTAAAGTTTTTAAATACCGGTAGCCAGATTTTGTTCATTTTCATGTTTTGCTCCTTTCTGTTGAAATTGGCCACTTGCTTGTGGATTTCAGCAGCTTCTTTATGTAGTCTGACATGGTGGTTGTTAGAGTGATCCAGCATTTCTGTGTTCTCATATAATATCCTGTGTCAAGGTTGGTTCATCAGGTACTCAGCTATGACTGACTTCTCAGGTTGAATCATCATAATTCCTTCTGCAGTAGGGGCTTATTGCATAAAGTGCTCTCCAGAGAGACCGCGGTGTCCGTTTTTAATAGGGACTAGTAAATAGTAAACCCTATTAAAAATGGCCACCTCTGTAGAGAACCTTATGAGGCAAGCCCTTAGTAAAAATGTTATTTTCCTTGCTTTTCTCCTCCCTCTTTTTCACCTCCAGACTACATTCTCATTCTTTTTCTATCTGAGGTGTTTTCTGTATCATTCAGCAAAGATTCGGCCCTTTGGCTATAATGGGAAACTTTAAAGGCTTCAATCCTCAGCCATTTTAAGTCCTATCTGCATGAACCTACCACGGTTGTAGACACCACTGACAACTGCAGGCCTGACAGGTTTCAAAACAATTCACCAACCTACTGATTAGTTAAGAATAATTTTAAGTTTTAACCATAACATTTGGGAATTGTAGTCGCTGGTTGTGTCCATTCTCAGCCAATCAGAGCACAGATACCATCAGGATTTTTATTGGCTGAGAGAAAGAGAGAGAGAAAAACTTGCATCATGCTCCAAGAGGAACTTTCATTGGCCACCCTGTGCTAGTGCCACTGGGGAAGTGAGTTCCCAGGGTCCTCTCTGGAGAAGGAGGTAACTTTCCAAGAAAAAAATGGAGGAGGCTTCTTCTGCTGGGGAGAGAAAAAGACACCGCAGATTTGTGGACTGAACACCTTTTGAAAATATCGACTCTCTAAATCCGTTTTGCTGTTGTTTTCGTCTCTCTGTTCCCCTTTCTGTTTTTGGAAATAAAACTGAAACGGCTCTCCAAAAACTGCAAATCTTTTTGTTAACAGTGATTCGGGCCCAAGTCTAGTACATACTGTATATCAGTGCTGTCCAACTTCTAACCGGCCAAGGGCCGGACTTGAGGTCACTGATGACCTGGGGGGCCGTTCGGCCCCACCCCCAGCCCCTCCCCAGGCCCCGCCCCAGGCCCCTCCCGCCCCGCCCCCGCCCCAGCCCCCTCCTACGCTGTCATTCTTCCTCGCCTTTTCCCTGACTGGCTTCTCCTTACTCCCTCTTTCCCCGCGCGCCGCGCCTCAGATCCCCGTGCATGGGGAAAGAGAGAGAGGAGAACCCAGTCAGCTGACTGGCTTCTCCTCTCTCTCTCTTTCCGCGCTGGCGCCTGGGATCCCAGCAAGACGGGGGGGAGAGAGAGAGAGAGAAGCCAGTCAGCTGACTGGCTCTCTCTCTCTCTCTTTCCCCGCGCGCGCTGGCGCCTGGGATCCCCGCACGCGCGGGGAAAGACACAGAGAGGAGAAGCCAGTCAGCTGACTGGCTTCTCCTTTCTCCCTCTTTCCCCGTGCGCGCGCCCTTGCCCCGATCCCGAGCGCCGGCGGGGGGAGGGGAAGGAGGAGGGGCGAAGGAAGAAAGCAGCCAGCTGGCTTCCTCCTCCTTCGCCCCTCCTCCCCCGCGGACGCCGCGGCTCCAATCGTGAGCCGCAGTGCAGGGAGGGGAAGGAGGAAGGGCGAAGGAGGAGGAGCCAGCTCTCTTCCTCCTCCCTGCCCCACCTCTCCCTCCCCCCCAGCCACCATTTTTTTAATCGATTTTTAAAAAAAATTTAAAAATGGCGGCTGAGGGCATAGGTGGGGCCGTGTCCAACAGGCTACGGGGCCGGATCCGGCCCCGGGGCCGCCAGTTGGACAGCCCTGCTGTATATGAACCTTGAAGAGTCTGAGGCTGAATCCACACTGCCCTCTATCCCAGGATCCGATCCAGATTGTCTGTTTATCCCATATTATCTGTCAGTGTAGACTCCTATAGTCCAGTTCAAAGCAGATAATCTAGGATCAGATTCTGGGATATCGGGCAGTGTGGAAGGAGCATGAGTTGTCTGTTTTATGTTTTGCATATACGAAAGATACGAAGGTATTTTATATTACGTCAGACTGTGTGTTCATCTAGCCTACAGCACTCTGCTCTGACTTCAGCTTCTGTGGGTCACAAGCAGAGATCTTCTGCATCCCGTAATATATGATCCTTTTAAAGTCAGATGCTGGCAATTTGTTATGGGGACTTCTGTCGTTAAGACATGTGATTTGTCATTAAACTGTAGTAGCTTCCCGTAGATTTAAGTCTTATTGAGTTGTATAAGTTGGGGAACGTTTTTCTGCTGAGTTCAGCAGTTGAGGGAATATTTCTGTTTGTTCCTTTTAAGCTGCTGCTAGATTGTGGTTTGGGAAATGGCGGCTCTTCAGAAAATGGCACAGAAACCGTAGTTGCCCAGCACAGGATCCTTATTTTCTGCCAGCTCAAGAGCATGCTAGATATAGTAGAACATGACCTTCTGAAACCTCACTTGCCCTCCATTACCTATCTGCGATTGGATGGCAGCATACCTGCAGGTCAGAGGCATTCCATCGTTTCACGGTAAGGCTATTATCAAATATTTTTGAACAGAGGAGTGGTTACAATTTTAGACATCCCATTGTTTCTGAAATGCATGACATTTTACCACTTTTGTGGGGTAGATAAACTTGTTGCTTTTTTTTAGTAGATTCAAAAGGCTATAAAGGTCACTTTTTATGGTTAGCATCAAAAAAAGGAATGCAGACCATAAACAAAACTGCCACGAAGCTTCATATCTGTGCTGGAGCCATGTTAGGCATTTTCTCCTTGAGGCTTAGCATCGGAGGCCCAATTCAATGCACAGCATAAGTTAGGAGTATTCCAGCGAGGAAGAAGCAATGTAATCATTTCTTGGATGGTGCAGATAAGAACAATCCTCAAACCTTTGAATTACCATATATATATTCGAGTGTAAGCTGGGTTTTTCTGGCCTTTTTTAGGCTGAAAAGGCCCCCCTCAGCTTATACTTGAGTCAAAAGCTATTTATTATTTTACCCTGTTATTATTATTTTTATTATATTTAATATTTTACTCTTATTATTATTACATTTACATTATTTTCTCTATTATTTTATTACATTTATTATTTTACTCTATTAATAATATTACAATTATTGTTTTACTCTATTTTTATTGGAAGGATACGTAAGGACATTTACATTGAAGAAGATTACAATAATAGTTTAATCAGAATTGGACAGCCTTATGTTAAATTACAACTTTATGTAAACATTCAAAAACATGTAACCCACTGATGCCTCAATTAATGTAATTTTATTGGTATCTATTTTTATTTTGAAATTTACCAGTAGCTGCTGTATTTCCCACTCTCAGCTTATACTTGAATCAATATGTTTTCTCAGTTTTTTGTGGTAAAATTAGGTTCCTCGGTTTATATTCAGATCAGTTTATACTCAAGTAACTATAGTATATCACCTTGTTTTAGAAGCAGGTTCCCCAGTTCCAGAAATAGGAGCCAGGAGGTTCTTTTTCCTTTCATTGAATTTTTCAGCTTTCTCTATTCTTGCCATCCATTTTCAATCCTGCCTTGCATCAGTGACAAAGCCCCTTTAATTTACTATTAATTTTTAGGACTAGGGTAAAGTTTAATGGCCGGCTGCTATGTAGTTTGTGCTATGGCTTAGACCAGGGCTGTCCAACTGGCGGCCCTGGGGCCGTACACGGCCCCCCAGCCCCTTCCCTACGGCCCCCTATCCTTTTAAAAAAGAAATTGGCTGTTTAAAATAAAAAAAAAATTTAAATTTATTTTGAATTTTTTTAATATTATTTTTTAATATATTTTTTCGCGGAAGGGAGGGGCGGGGCAGGGAGGAGGAGGAGCAGGCTCCCTCCTCCTCCATTTTTTTCACGGCGGGGAGGGGCGGGGGCAGGGAGGAGGAGCTCCGGAGATGGCGCACAGCCACGGCGGAGAACCGAGAAGAGGAGCTTTCTGTGCCGCGCCACCTCCTGCTCCTTTTCGCGGGTGCCCCCCCTTCCTTCCTTCATTCATTCACTCCAGCGATCACACTCACATCTAGTTTACTTGCAAGCCCATCTGTATATAAACCTCACTTCTTCCTAAACCTTTTCAGTGATGGTGACTCAAACTGGATTATGCAAATATTGATACCTGAGCAGAGAAAGGGAAAAATCAAAACCAACTACCATGAGAAATAAAATTCCAGTTTTGTAAATTTCCAGTTTCAATCCTTTCTAAATAAGCACTGAAAGGAATGCAAATTAAGGTTCCTGTTATTGGCTGAGTCCCTCCGCCTTGGCCACGCCCCTTCCTTTCCCTCTGCCTAAACTAGAAGAGGAGGATGAGACGCCATACAGCCCAAAAAAACTTACAACAGCCCAGCATTTTCTCCTGATGTTTTGCCCACATCTATGGCAGGCATCCTCAGAAGTTGTGAGGTCTGCTGGGGTGGGAATATAGGGGGCAGAAATATAATAATAACAGTAATGAATGTATTTAATTTGGAAATAGGGGGAGATGGGGATGGGAATATAGGGGCAGAAATATAATAATAACAGTAATGAATGTATTTAATTTGGAAATAAGGGGAGATGGGGATGGGAATATAGGGGCAGAAATATAATAATAACTAATGAATGTATTTAATTTGGAAATAAGGGGAGATGGGGATGGGAATATAGGGGGCAGAAATATAATAACAGAAATGAATGTATTTAATTTGGGGGGAGATGGGGATGGGAATATATGGGGCAGAAATATAATAATAATAATGTATTTAATTTGGAAATAAGGGGGAGATGGGGATGGGAATATAGGGGCAGAAATATAATAATAACAGAAATGAATGTATTTAATTTGGAAATAAGGGGGGAGATGGGGATGGGAATATATGGGGCAGAAATATAATAATAATGTATTTAATTTGGAACTGAGGGCTGTTTTGCTGAGGTGGGCTCCTTTCTTCCTTCTTCCTTGCTTTAATTCTTGCTTTTATGTTATTTATTTATATTTATTTCCCTCCCATATATATTCCCTTCTTCAATCCATCTCTCTTCTGATATTTATTTATATTTATATTTATTTCATTCAGTTCCATTTTTTAAAATTTATTTTATAATTAATAATGCAACTAGTAATTGTAAGTAAATTGGAGCCCGGGGAGGGGGCGGGGCTGGAGGGGGCGGGGCCAGAGTGGGGGCGGAGCTGGGGAGGGGCAGGGGCGGGGCCGGGGGCGGAGGCAGACCCTAAGGCCCCCCAGGTGATCAGTGACCGGAATTTAGGCCCCCGGTCCGGTAGAAGTTGGACAGCCCTGGCTTAGACATATCGAGTCCCTGGCTGTGGTTGGTTGGTTCTCTGTTGACATGGTTGGATGTCTCTTACATATCTTTCTCCTCCTGGCTCAGAAACCAAGGAAACCATAAACAACATCTTGTACTGTGCTCTTTCTGGAAAGCTCTTCTGCCATTTTTTTTCTTTTGCTCAACAACAAATGCAAGATTCCCCTTGCCATATAGGTTTCTTTTAGAAACTCTTCCTTTTATTCTCGGTATCTTGGAATTTCTAGGTTTTTATTACTAACATTAAAACAGTCCTAATTTTTATTTCATTCTCACTCCTCATTCATGCCAAAGAGGTTATATATGTTTGTGTGCTTTCAAGTCTCCTGTGGCCCATGAATTTTATAAGGTTTTCTAAAGCAAGTCCCTTCCCCTGAAATGCAGCCTACACTAGCTGATATTCATTGATCATCTCCTATCCAAGTACTAACCAAGGCTGACACAGCTTAGCTTCTAATGGGAGCTGATGCCTTCAGCCTATTTAATATAAGTGCAATTTATCCAAAAGGCATCCAATTTTGGGACCCATTGTCGGTTGACCCCTCATTCTATTTACCTGGTAGTTACTCGAAAGGGGAGGGATGTTACGTTTTTGTCATTCGGCAAAGATTTGGACCTTTGGTTACAATGGGAAATTTTAAAGGCTCAATCCTCTGTCATTTTAAGGCCTATTTGCATGAAACCTACCTTGGTTTTAGACCCCATTTACAACTGCAGGCCTGCCAAGTTTCAAAACAATTCACCAATCTACTGATTTTAAATATATATATTTTAAGTTTTAACCATAGCATTTTTTTAAAATAAGACAAATTGTAAGAGAGGGTTTTGGAAATTGTAGTCGCCGGTTGTGTCCATTCTCAGCCAGTGCAAGTCGTGCTAGGAAAACGACTTCCAAACAGGACCATTGCTGGAGGAACTTTACAAAAATAAATAGAGGGACACTGAAGCTGCTGGGAAGGGAATGTGGCACAGCTGGCTGGGAGTCAGCTGCATAAGATCTCTACTGACCAGAAGGTCATGAGTTCGAGGCCTGCCCGGGTCGGTGTGAGCTCTCGACCAATTGTGTAGCTTGTTGTCTGTATATATGTCTATGGCATTGAATGTTTGCCTGCATATGTGCATTGTGATCCGCCCTGAGTCCCCTGCGGGGTGAGAAGGGCGGAATATAAATGATATAAATAAATAAAAGGGAGAAATACATAGCAGATCCCCTGCCTGAGTTAGATTGCCGACTTTACTCCTTCCTAGCTAGGAACCGGATAAATCCTGCTCCCTTAATCTGTTTTGCCAGGGTTTTTGGCTCCCTCCTCCACATTCTGTTTTCGGAGATTATATAAAATGGACCACCGAATATTACAAGTCTTTTTTTGTTCAAACTGAAGCCTACTGTTTAGGCCCTTTGTTCCGTAAAGATGCAATAGGAACAGATAAGAGTTTCGGTGCCAAAAAGCTAATGTTCACCATCCCTGCAGACCACAAGGAAACTCTCACTGGAGGGAGAGAAGTTGTAGCAGTCGAGTGTGCATCTCTGCTCATTGTTGAGGTCTGTTGTCATTATTATCCTTGAGATGTTTTAGTGCCTCTAGCAGAAACAGATGTGGTCAGGCTATTGACCCTCCTGTTCCTGCTTTTTCCTACAAAGACCACTTCAGTTTGAACTCTTATGCTTCATTTAGAATGAAACCACCTCTCCAGGACGCCGCCAGATGGTGGTACAGAGCACTGGATACAGCCCAGTAACTTTGAAATGATTGGAGGAGTCAGAGGTCATTGCAGCAGCACCACAATGGATTTTCAAGTGTTTTTCACTAACACATCTCTCAGCATGTCTCAAAAAACATAAGAAGCCTTCAAATTTCCTGCCTGCCCCTTTCAAATTCAGTTTTTACAATAGCAAATAAGAGAAGATGGCCATTTTTGTGGAAGGAACATATTATTCTTACCATAGTAATTCCTCTTTCCGTACAGCAGAAGTAAGGGCAGGAACAGTAATTTTGATACTTCAGCTTGTTTCCTCTAAACCAGTGGTTCTCAATCTGTGGCTCCCCAGGTGTTTTGGCCTACAAGTCCCAGAAATCCCAGCCAGTTTACCAACTGTTAGGACTTCTGAGAGTTGAAGGCCAAAACATCTGGGGACACACAAGTTGAGAAACACTGCTCTAAACCCGAAGGTTTCAACCTTTGACTATTCGCTCCTAAAGGATGACTACAACACGCTTTTCCAGAAACCAGACTTATTTATTTATTTACTGTACTTTTATACCGCCCCTCTCAGCCCGAAGGCGACTCAAGGCGGTGTACAATGGCAAACAAATGCCCACAGATAAATACATAACAATTAATAAAAACAGTCTTATAAAAGCAAAAATTTACGGTTAAAAATATAAAATACCAATCTCATCGTCTCCTTATTAGAATCGGTTTCCGTTGCATCGTCATCGTTCCATAGGTCTCAGTTCCATAATTACATTTCCTCTGCAAAAGCCTGCTCAAACAGCCAGGTCTTGACTTTCCTCCGGAATGTTAGGAGGGAGGGGGCCAATCTAATGTCCCTAGGGAGGGCGTTCCATAGCCGAGGGGCCACTGCTGAGAAGGCCCTGTCTCTCGTCCCCACTAATCGCGTCTGCGAAGAAGGCGGGACCGAGAGCAGGGCCTCCCCAGTCAATCTTAAGCACCTGGATGATTTACCCATGTCCAACTTGCAGGCAAATAACACAAACAAAGTATGATAGAATTATTAATCACTTATTTGTTGGAAGCTGTAACAATATTGTCCTTGCAAACTGATAATCAAATAGCCATTTGGTGTTGTTTTGACAGTGGAAAAGCTTGAAGTACAACCTGTGCTTCAGTCTTCTCCACATCTGTATTCGTTCCTAACTCGGAAGGACTGCAGATTATCACCTCAAGCATCAGCTTGCCTTTATTCTACAAAACGACTGACACGAAAGGCCACATCCTATGACTCACAGCCTCATGTATAAATCCATCCTCAGGCCTGCCTCTTTCTAAGCACAAGTTCCTACTATGCCCTTTGGAAGTCAGCTTTGTCAAGAGGTCTCACACAATGCTCCCCTTGCTATTTGGAATTGGTCACTTGCTCAAATGACGAAATATTTAGACAAGGCAATCTACAGATATCAGTCCTAGAGGTTGTGAAACCAAGTTCAGAGGACCAGGTCATCCAAGGAAATTACCCAAATCAGAAAGGCAGATGCAGAATGAACTCTGGAATGCTTTTAAACCTGTTCCCTTGGCCTTTTTGCACATAATCTAGCATTTCTGCATTCCTATAAGAACAGATAGCTGTCTGAAACAGATTCTGATTTTTCACTTAACTAGAAAGAACATCTCGTATCGTCTGAGAAATTTTCAGTGTCATAACAAATTGACTAAGATACCAGGACCACAGTCCATTGAAATGCAGTTTCACCTAATTTATGTTTGCTGCCATTAAAAAAAGCATTGATTTATCTATTGTATAGACCAGTGCTGTCCAACTTCTAACCGGCCAAGGGCCGGACTTGAGGTCACTGATGACCTGGGGGCTGTTCGGCCCCGCCCCCCAGGCCCCTCCCCCAGCCCCACCCCCAGCCCCCTCCTAAACTGTCGTTCTCCCTCCTCCTCTTTCTCCGGCGCCGCGGCGCATGGGACACCAGCGGCGCTGGGAAGGAGGAGGAGGCCCACCGCCTTGCACCCTCCCACCCTTCCCGGCGCTGCCGGTGTCCCGTGCGCTGCAGCGCCGGGGAAAAAGGAGGAGGAGGGAAAGTTCTCCCTCCTCCTCCTCCTCCTCTTCCACCGGCGCTGCGGCGCAGGGGAAGCAGCGACGCCCGGGAAAGAGGAGGAGGAGGAGGAGGGAGAACTCTCCTCCTCCTCCTCTTTTCCCCGCCCGCGCCTTGCCCGGATCCTGGCGCCGGGCGCGCTGCTGGGAAGGAGGGACGAAGGAGAAGGCAATCAGCTGATTGCCTTCTCCTTCGTCCCCTTTGCCCAGCGCCGGCGCTCAGGATCCAGGCAAGGGTGCGGGCGGGGGAAAGAGGAGGAGGGAGAGTTCTCCTCCTCCTCCTCTTCCCGAGCTGCCGCTGCTTTCCCCCAGCCGCAGCCGGTGGAAGAGGAGGAGGAGGGAGAACTCTCCTCCTCCTCTTTCCCGGGCGCCGCGGAGCACGGAATAGCAGCGACGCCCGGGGAAAGAGGAGGAGGAGGAGGGAGAACTCTCTCTCCCTCCTCCTCTTTCCCCCGCCCCTGCCCGGATCCAAGGCGCCGGCGCGCGGGGGAAAGAGGGACAAAGGAGAAGGCTGTCAGCTGACGGCCTTCTCCTTCGTCCCTCATCTTTCCTCGCGCCCCTGCCCCGATCCCGAGCACCGGCGCGGGGGGGGAAGGAGGAGGGGCGAAGGAGGAAGAAGGCAGCCAGCTGACTTCCTCCTCCTCCGCCCCTCCTCCCCCCCAGACGCGCCGCGGCTCCAATCACGAGCCGCGGTGCAGGGAGGGGAAGGAGGAAGGGCGAAGGAGGAGCAGCCAGCTCACGTCCTCCTCCCTGCCCCGCCTCCCCCACCCCCCCCCCCCCGGCCGCCATTTTTTAAAAAAAATTTAGAATTTTTAAAAAAATAAAAATGGTGGCCGGGGCATAGTGGGGGCCGTGTCCAACAGGCTGTGGGGCCGCGTACGGCCCCCGGGCCGCCAGTTGGGCAGCCCTGGTATAGACTACCTCATATATAATATTCTCCCGTTTCCTGACAGAATGCTGAATTAACATTAACTAGGTCCGAGAATTGTATGCCTTTGATCCAAGTACACTGCCATGAAAAGATACTGTACAAAATCTGGTATGCATTACTATTCTGCAAAACAGACCCTATCTGAACCAAGTGTTGATTAATATACTCACTTACACATCTTCCTATTCTAAATTTAGTTCTATAAATTGTATCTTGTTTCCTGTAGACCCAAGAGCTTTTTTGCCAGTTGGCTTGAGTAAATATTCATTTTCCCTTAGCTGGATTAGGCATTTCTTCAAAACTATTTGTTTGAAACATATTCTTATGACAGGTTACTTTGTCACCAGTTGCTTCTGGTCCTTCGTCATAGCAGGCAGAAACTGGCTTTTCCTACAATCCCTTGGAAGAGCTCCCTTAAATGGTCCTTCTAGTAAGAGAGATTACAGGGCAAACCATCTAGGAGATTTTTCTCATCTCTCTTTCCCCTGCCTCTCCAAGCAGGCTGGATAGGGTTGCTGTGACTGGCAAATGGGCTGTGTTTAAATGACATATTATGCCCGCCTATGCAGCACCAAATTATATGGACATCTTATTTCAACCTTGCTTCTCACTTCCTTGGCCTGTGTCACTTGCCGTAATGGAATTACAGTGGATCTTTGACTTAAGAGCATCCCAATTTAAGATGTTTTGAAATTTCACTTTGACATAAGAGCAGCATTTTGAGTTAAGAGCTAGCACAAGAGTGAGCACAAGCACAAGAGTACAGGGCTTTAGGGAGTACCCTCCATGCCTCGTACTCTTGTTCACTTTGGGAAATTGCCATTTTGAGGAATTTTGTGTGATTTTTATTCCTTGTATGTTTGGCTTCATGAATAGAGGGAGGGAGGGAGAGCAAAAGAGGGAGGGAGGCTGGAATGAGGACAGTAAGAAGAAAATGATGTTTCTGCCTCATCACTTTTTGCTTTGTGCTTTCTTACCACAACTTAGAGCTTCTTTCATTTTAAAGTTGACCTTTCTTTTTATTGTGCATTTATACATTATTTGTTATTATAAAGTGCTTTTTCTTGTTTAAAGCAAAAATGGGGGGGTCCCCTCCCACAAAATGGATTTCAATGCATTTCAATGGGAAAATTCACTGAGATAAGAGTGATTTGAGTTAAGAGCTCAGTCACAGAACAAGAACTCTTAACCTGAAGTATCACTTTAATTTTTTCTTCTTGTCTGCATGTATAAACCCTTTTTCACATTCAGGTTTAACAATGACCCATCCATAGATGTACTCTTACTGACTACTCATGTGGGTGGACTGGGTTTAAACTTAACGGGAGCCGACACAGTAGTGTTTGTTGAACACGACTGGAATCCGATGAAAGATCTCCAAGCAATGGACCGAGCACATCGTATTGGACAGGTAAGATGTGTACAACCATTGAGTCAGGGACAGTTTAAACTGCTTGAATGTGTCAAAATCTGGTTAAAACTTTCAAAGCTAGTGCCATATGTAGCCATCATCCCACATTTGTTTTCTAAATTAACAATAAGAGATTATATTTTTAACATCTTCAAGTTCACATACGCACTCAGAAATATAGTTATAGTAGTAGTTTTAATGGATATCTGTTTATAACGTGTATAGGTTATATGTTGTAGAGAGAGGTTTATTAGTTGTTGATGGAAAAATTATTTTGGTTTCTGTTTTTTATGGTGGTGGGGGTTTTTTGTTATTTTTTTGTACTCTTTAATTCCATTTTTTTCTTGTTTTGTAAGTCTGTACCATTTCCTTTTTTTTCTAAATGTTTAAATAAAAATTACACCATGTAACACAATTTTTGTTTCTTGGTTATACATGTCATTTCCTAATTGGTTCTATCATAAAAACATGGAAAAGGTTTATTAAACTGCAAAAACTTTGTTTATGTGGGACCAGTTGGCCATGTTTGAATGTGTCTACCTAAGGGTGAGTGGCCGGGACAGAACAGGGATTTTGTTGGTGTATCAGCCACCCCGCTGCTCAACAATCTCCCTTCTTGAGCTAACCAGTTTGGTCTCGGGCCTGACGTTGGAATCCCAATGACTAATTGTTCTGGGGAACTTCTACATCAATGCTGAGACTACCCTATCAGGAATGGCTCAGGAATTCATGGCCACCATGACAACCACGGGTCTGTCCCAAATGGTTACAGGCCCTACCCTTAGTGCAGGGCACACACTCAACCTGGTCTTCTGTTTGGGATGAGATGACGGTGACGATATTGTGCAGAAACCATCTACAGTTCCTTTGTCATGGACCAATCACTACCTGGTCAGATTTAGACTTACTGGGACTCAAAACTTCTGCAGAAGTGGAGGACTGATTAGGATGGTCTGCCCCTGGAGACTTATGGATCTGGGCAGATTCCGGATGGCTCTTGGGGTTTTTCCTGCCACCTCGGTAGGTGATTTTGTCGAAGATCTAGAAGACCTCTGGAATAGGGTGGTTGCTAGGATAGTTGATACGATTGCTCCTGAATGTCTCCTTTCACAGAGCAGAGCTAAATCAGCTACCCGGTACTCCAGGGAAATGGTGGCGATGAAGCCAGTGAAACTGAGACTATAACAGCATTGGTGGAGAACCCACAGCGAATCTGATCGAACATGGAATATGCAAAAATATTATTTATATACACAGTAGAATCTCGCTTATCCAACATTCTGTATTATTCAACGCAGTCTGGCTCCCGCCCGGATCCACAGCTGTTCCATTTCATTACAATGTTTTGGTGCTAAATTCATAAATACAGTTTATTCTCTGGCATTTACTTCGCGAACGAAGATTCTTAGGAAGGACTCATCCCACACTTTTTATAAGCGTGTTGATGACTTAAAGGCAACTGGCTCCTTACCTATCCAGGAATGACCTCGCTACGGTGATCCAGGCAACAGTCATCTCGAGATTAGACTACTGTAACGCCCTCTACATTGGCCTTCCCTTGTCAACAACCCGGAAACTCAAGCTGGTGCAAAATGCTGTTGGGAGCACCTGCGAGAGAGCACATCACACCAATCCTACAGCAATTGCACTGGCTGCCAATAGAGTACCAGATTGTTTTCAAGGTGCTGGTTTTGACTTTTAAGGCCTTGTATGGTCTAGGGCCAGTGTACCTGAGAGACCGCCTCACCCCATACGTTCCCCCGAGATCTCTGCGCTCAGAAGAACAAAACCTTCTGATGATTCCATCAGTTTGTTCCTATCGCCTCTCAGTGACAAGACAACGAGCCTTCTCTGTGGTGGCACTGATGCTATGGAACGCGTTACCAGATGACGTTCGGGCTATCATGGAGTTAGCCCCCTTCCGGAGGGCCTGCAAGACGACCCTTTTTAAGCAGGCCTTCAATCTAAGTTCCCCCTGACAACTCTGACCACGTCCTTGTGTTTTATATGCATTTTAATCTGTTATTTTATATAAACCGCCCCGAGCCTGCAGGGAGGAGCAGTATATAAAAATGAAAAATATTTTTTTTTAAAGGCCAATTTGAGATAGGCAAGTCCGGTTGCAGAAAGCACAGCAGAAAGTCTCCTTGGGTGATGTTGTTTCCAAGTTGCGGTTCTTTCTGCGTTGTCGTTTCTCTTCGAGACACGTTCGGCGTGTCTTCTCGAAAGAGGCCGCAGCATTATGGATAGTGCGTCTCCATGTCTCCCGATGTGAGGCCATGGCGGACCATTGTTGGTGATCAATCTGGCCGAGCCTGAGATGTTGTTTCAGGCAGTCCTTGTATCTCTTTTTTGGGGCGCCTCTCTTGCGCTGACCCGTGGTGAGTTCACCATAGAGTAGTATCTTTGGGAGGCGGTGGTCCTCCATCCTAGAGATGTGCCCTGCCCAGTACAGCTGTGTTTTCAATAGCGTAATTACTACACAACATTACCATATATTGAACTGCCTTTTCTGTTGATTTGTTGTAAAAAAAAAAGATGTTAAATGTCAAACGTAATTTGACCTTTAATAGGCTTTTCCTTAATCCCTCCTTATTATCCAACATTTTTGCTTATCCAACATTTTGCCTGACCATTTATGTTGGGATAAGCGAGACTCTACTTTACCTAATGACATATCTTGGGAGACGTGATCCAAATCTAAACACAAAATTCATTTTTGTTTCATATCCACCTTTAAGTATAGCCTGACGGCAATGTTGTATGCAATATTTTTAAAATAATTTTGTGCATGGAACAAAGTTTTATGTACACTGAACCATTAGAAAGCAAAAGGTGCCACTATCTCATCCACACATTTTAACAATGTTGAATTTTGGATTTCCAGCTAAGGAATACTCAACCTGTATTCATTTCTTCATTGCTTTAGTTGATGTGGCTGTGTGCTGTATGTTCTTTTAACTGGTGTCTTTAGATATGTGCATAAATGCTCACTGTTGTTAACTTATCCCACAGAAACGGGTTGTTAATGTTTATCGCTTGATAACAAGGGGAACCTTGGAAGAAAAAATAATGGGTCTGCAGAAGTTCAAAATGAATATTGCAAACACAGTTATTAGCCAAGAGAATACCAGTCTGCAAAGCATGGGGACTGATCAACTCCTTGACCTCTTCACTCTTGATAAGGTAAAGAATATTCATAACATATCCGAAAGCAAACTACAAATACTTCAGAAGGTGTTTTAGCTGTAGACTGGTTATATTTGGGAAAGATAGAGAGGTAATAATAATATTTCTGGGTTGTTGTGAGTTTTCCGGGCTGTGCGGCTATGTTCCAGTAGCATTGTCTCCTTAGTTTCGCCCACATATGTGGCAGGCATCCTCAGAAGTTATGAGGTCTGTTGGAAACTAGACAAGTGAATATATCTGTGGAATGTCCAGAGTGGGAGAAAGAACTCTTGTCTGCCTGAGGGAAGTGTGAATGTTGTATTTGGAGAAATTGATTAGCATTGAATAGCCTTGCAGTTTCAAAGCTTAGCTGCTTCCTGCCGGGGGGAATCCTTTATTGGGAGGTGTTAACTGGCCCTGATTGTTTCTTGTCTGGAATTCCCCTATCTTCGAAGTGTTGTTCTTTATATACTTTCCTGATTTTAGAGGTTTTTAAAATACTGGTAGCCATATTTTGTTCATTTTCATGGTTTCTTCCTTTCTGTTGAAATTGTCCACATGCTTGTGGGTTCTTACCCACCTCTCCTCGTGGCTTGAGGAGGGTCACAGGTAGTACTATTCTTCCTTTATTTATTTACTTTATTATTTATATTCCGCTCTTCTCACCCTGAAGGGGACTCAGAGCGGATTACAGGTATATATACTTAGCAGACAATCCCTGCCGTTTCCACATACACACCTATAGACGAAGAGAGGCAAACTCTGGCCACCAGGGGGAGCTGACGCACTCCTCATCTCTCAGCGTTCCCAGCGTCCCTTGCTGTTCCTTCCACATTCCTCAGCGTTCCTGGAGTTCTTTAATGGTCTCATAATTCAGTCAAAATTTGCCTCCCCACTTAATGGTACCTTTATCTCCTACTTGACAGATGCAACTGTCTTTCGGGCTGCAAAGGTCGATAGCAGGCTACACTTAAATGTCGAGCACCCACCTCGACCCGGACAGGCCTCGAACTCATGACCTACTGGTCAGAGAAATCTTATGCAGCTGACACTTAGCCAGTTGCACCACATTCCCAGTGCTCCAGGAATGGGAATCACTTGTGAGATCATCGTCTTAATTCTTAACAATTGTCACACTTAAGATTATTGTCTTGCAATATGCAAACTTGTCTTGTTTAAGTTTTTGTTTTATTATTTCCAAAATTAATTGCCAAAATGTGGATCTTAACATACATGTATTTCTATTCATTTTTCCTCCATCTTGGTCCTCTAACCCAATCCCTTTCAAGGATGGAAAAACTGAAAAAATGGACGGTGCCACTTCTGCTTCCGGTAAAACAAGTATGAAGTCAGTTCTTGAAAACCTTGGAGACCTTTGGGATCAAGAGCAGTATGACTCTGAATACAGCCTTGAAAAGTTCATGCACTCTCTCAAATGACCGTTCCTGGTGGCAGTTTTCAGCTGATATTCAGCAAGTTTCAAAATCATAGAGCCGGACTTCTAAGGTAACGTGTAAATATCCCTGTGGAAGAAATGTGAGGAAGGGCTGGCCTTTTGAAGAGAGACGCCGCCGCCTTCGCTTTGGAATCATTTAAGTCTTAAATACGGATGTCGTAAAGTAATTTTGGATTTCCAAAATAGATACGAACTCTTATTTGATTAAAAAAGGGGGGGGGAGGAAAAAGCGTTCTTAACAGGTTTTGCACATGTTGATAAGTGTTACTTCTCTTTGAGCTAAGTCTGTCACTTCCCCTTTCGAACCTGAATCCACAGGAAATTTGTACAGGTTGGTTGGACTCCCTTCGCCTTGCTTTAATGGTACACTTAAAACAGCGGTCAGTTTAAACAAGTTAGAATGATGTTTAGTTCACTTTGGGATGTGATATTGGCGAGATAATGGCAGAGATTATCATCCTGGAACAATATTGGGGAATCAAAATGAGACTCTCAAGTATTATAAAGTTCCCGTTTTTATATACATATTATATATTTAAGCACGTGGTGCTCTTCAGTCTTCTCACGTTTGAGAGCAGTTGACTTTTTAATAGGAATTGCAGATAATAATGGCTTACTTCAAGCCATATCCTCATCCTGTTTAGAGGGTGCCATTTTTAAACCTGTGTGTGTGTGTGTGTGTGTGTGTGTGTGTGAATGGCTAAGTTGTTCCCCCGGTTCAGATAACTAAAATATGCAGTAGGTTTCAATCTTATCTATTTTTTTGTAATTGAAAGAGGAGATATATAGACAAGAGCTTTTCTGGGAGCAGATCTTATAAAATTGAGACTCTATGCTGGAAAGACTCTCTAATGTGTTAGTGCATGAACCTCTTACATGGGAGAGAAGAGATGCTCTCTTTAGGGATCCAGACCACGAACGGTCTTAGAAATGCCTACATTGCATCAGAAGGAATTGCGTATTTGAGCTGAAGCCATTTTAAGTGGCTATGGAAAAGGACAGTAAGAATAATAATAGTTGTACATTTTAAAAAAGAAAGGTATCTTCTAAAAGGGAGTCTTTAGTGACATATGTCTGCATAGATGTGCATGTCTGTACCAAATGTGTACACAAGTTTTCTAAATATATTAAAATCAACATAAGCTGTCTCAAACACATACACAGAATATATGAATAGTTGTCCTATCTACAGTTTGGAGCTTGCACTTCAGCCTCAGAGCTTTGAATAGCCATGAGACCTCAAACAATGTAAAATAATCACTTTGGTTTTGTTTTGGTTTTTTTAATAAAAAAAGGGGGGAAAAACACGTTGGCTTACGGAGCACGGTCGTTTTGCAGCACTTGGATATGAATAAACACGTGTCATATTTCAATGGATCTCTGAACTGCTATACTGTACTATTAAATTAGCATTCCATGGGGAAAAGACAATAAAAAGGCCAAATTGGCATTAATCAGCAGCCTTTATACTTCTTGTCATTCTTTCTGCATGTTTAGTCATGAAGATTATGGTGAACTGAACTAAAATAAAATGACATTACAACGACAACAACAAAACTTTATTACGGTCACTGACCAGCACAAAGCGGGCACAAGCACCATGAGAAGGGAAGGACAACTCCCCAGTAAGCAGTTATTTAAAATTAGATTAGAAATCAGTATAAAAATATATTTTAAAAGACAGGATATTGTAACAGGTATGGAACCGAAGGGGGAGGGGAGAGATTGATGGGAGAGGTCGAAAACACTGGGGGACGACAAAGGGGGAAGGGAGTCTAGTAGCATTTCAGCTGTAACATGTTGCTCTAACTGCATTCCCAGCAGGGTGTTGCCTTACGGTGTCAATCATCATCCGTCTGATTTTAAGAGCAGCAGCACAGAACTTGGTAACACTGTAAGTTATTGTAGTGTTAGAGTCTGAAAGCAGCAGGGTGGAATAATATTTTTCACTGCGCCCCGGGTATTTTAAAAGCCATGGTCTAATGAGATTGGATCTAAGATCTCTGTAGAACATGCATTGAAGAAGCACGTGCTCAGTTGTTTCCACATGACCAGACTCACGGGGGCATAGTCTCTGCTTGAAGGGGGTCTTCTGATACCTCCCCTCCAATACAGCCGATGGGAGGGCATGGCATCTTGCCCTTCGGTGTTTGGGCACCTCCAGGTCTGTTAGGTATGCCATGGGGACAGTGAGGTATCTAGTGGCTTCCCTAACAATGAAGGGTGGGGAACAGGCTAGGTCAGATTGGCACTCTGTCCAGGATCCGTTGCTTAATGAGATCCTTGGCTTGGTCCCATCTCATGCTTAGCAATTGTCCTTGGGTTTATGGTGAACTGAACTAAAATAAAATGACATTAATGCCTTGTTTATTTGACTTGGAGGGAAATGGTTGGTTTCCTTGTCATGGGACACCTGTTTGTTTGTTTGTTTGTTTGTGAAATTTATATCCCACCTTTCTCTGAGCACAGGCCCAAGGTGGTTACAACAGAATAAAAACATATAATTCAAAGTGAAAACAACCAATTATTCATAAATATTTGAAACGGCAATCACAAAACGGTGTGAAGATGAAAACCAAGATAAAAACCTTCAGCTTCCACTACCATTTATTTGGCTTAATTAAATGCTTACTCGAAAAAGAACGTCTTCACACCCTACCAATTATGTGATCTGATTTTTGTATTGCATGTTGAGGGGAAAACACAGGATGGCACGAAAATGTCCTGATTCATGAAGTTGCACTCGAGCCTGGTTTCACCTATGCATCACACATGACTCCAGTATTGGTAACAAAACAGTCTATTGAAGAAACGTCAATAAAAAAGGCAAAACAAAAAACAACATCCCAAAAAGCAATAGGACAAAAGGCTAATAAAAGGCAATAATCCATACACCAGAGATCCGTTTCAAAAGAGACAAGGTATATGGAAAAACAGGATCCAAAACATAAGCATAAATCCATAACCTGGAACGCATGAACTTTTTCCAAAACATGAATCTATGAACATGAGCACAAAAGTTTCGCAAAGAACTTAACATAGACTTGAATATGAAGCATAGACTTGAACATGAAGGTGTACATGGTAATGCAGTGTTGCCTGCTCTGACCCTTAAGTAAACAATCCTTTAAGGACCACAAAGCCATGAAATCATGCCTGTTGCTCCAAAGATTTCTCACTCTGATGTTTGGATTTCTCCCTCTGTTGCTTCCCATGAAGTGATCTCCATAATTTGGCTCCCTCCTCCCCGAGATTGAGCCTCAACTCCTAACTTCATGTGTGTTCCCAGGGGAAAGATCTCTCCCTTCCAGCTCCTTACCTTCTGTTGCCAAGGAACGACTTGGGGAGAGGTTCTCCCTATATTCTGAGAGAGAGAGAGAGAGAGAGAGAAATGTATATGTGTTTGTTCCACAAAGGCTCTTACATGGATTTGATGGATGAGGGCCAAACTTGTAAACAAACCCTTTGTTATCCAAACTAAAATACTGGTGGGGTTTCAACTACAAAAATCCCTTTTGGGGATTTGGGTCAGGGCCCCAAAACCTGAATAACGTGTAGGTAGTGCTCAGATGCAACCACAAGAGGGCAGTATATAGAAAGAAAAGCTACCTCAGATGAAGAGATGAGAAATGGAAGAGGACCACTGACATTTCCAGACCTGAGAGGTATAGGCAAAAACAAAAAGGAAGCTAACTGAGTAAAGGAGAAAGGAGTCCTTAAGATGACAAAACTTGGGTAATAATTGAGTTCATGACATAATCCTATATCCCAGTGGTTCCCAGCCTATGGCCCGCAGCCTCACCGTTATTACACTGTTGCAACTTGTCTCACGAAGCCCTTTTACAATGCCGAGGCAACAGGGATATCGGGAGGGGAGAGGCTGACTACCCACAAAAGCTGAGACAACAAGCCTCCTGACTGCTGCTTCTCTTCCTCCGTCCCCCTGAGCAGAGGAGCATCTTGTCTTCATTTTTAGTCCTGCCTGGATTATTTGGTAAAGACAGTAATCCCCAACGTTTTTGACGCACACTTTTAACATTTGTCCATAATACAACCAAATTGAATATATAATTGATTGTGTAACTGTTTGACTGATGTAATACCTTGTATTTGGAACTTGAGAAGTTAATAACACATATTGTGATAGAAGTTTGTATGCTATTTTCCTAGTGATTCCTTTCTTTTCACGGTGCCTGGAAGTGGGAGCATCTTGTCTTCATTTTTAGTCCTTTTCCTGGGATTATTTGGGGTACTGATTCACAAAATTGCATTGGCTAGACCAGTGTTTCCCAACCAGTGTGCCGTGAGCGATCATCAGGTGTGCCGGGGGAAATTGGAACCTCCAATACCCTTTCTTCCCCCTCCTGCCGAACACTTTTTCTTCACTCGGGCTCCCTTATGGGAGTTCTGTGTGGGAAGTTTGATTCCATTCCATCATTGGTGGAGTTCAGAATGCTCTTTGATTGCGGGTGAACTATAACTCCCAGCTGTTGAGCAAGACCTTCGTGTGTGTCTTTTCTGCCATTCCTGCCAGGATATCTATGTTGTGTCCATCGAAACAGGCCCAGGTTTCACACTGAGTGTATAAATACATTTAAAAACATATTAACTATATGTATTACTGTGTTAGAGTGTCATTTTGGTTGGTGGTGTACCCCAGGATTTTGTAAATGTAAAAAATGTGCCGCGGCTCAAAAAAGGTTGGGAAACACTGGGCTAGACCTTATCAGCTCTAGATTATTATACATGGTTTTCTGTGGGCAAGCAGATGTTTACTACTGGGTGCCAAATGTTCTGTATCAGAAACTAGAGCTGATGTGGTCTAACCAATGCAATTTTCTGAATTGGCACCCCTAATATCCAAACCAAATCTAAAGTTGACCAAGCACTGATTTGTAACCCTTTTGGTACTAATGTTGGGGGAGTGGTCCTTGGTCAAAGTGATCCCTGATCAAACACAGGCTGGGGGTCCACTGCTATATCCAGAGCAGTGTCTTTTGCACGCATGGAGAAAAGGGTCAACTAAAAAGAAGCTTGTGCACTCAACTTTGCCCTGGTATGCTTTTTCTGATGGAAACATTCGTAAAATCATAAAGCTAACAAATGAGTATTTGCAAATAAAGAGCATTAGAAAACGCATTGTTAATAACATATATGTATGACCTTCTTGCTTATTAAATAACTTCTCCTTACGCTGCAAAAAAGGGGAAATAATTTTAAGTGTAAGTAGTTACGATCCCATTGTCATCGGCACTATTCTTTATCACCACGGCATTTCAGTTACAAGCTGAGCCTTTATAAATTGTGTTTAGAAATCATGGGCTTTATTTCATTTTGCTCTGTGATGCCATACAGTACAGCTGCAGGCAGTGACAAAAGAAAGCGGCGGCTATTTATAGCGTCTGTAAATACGGTCCACACTGTCTGGCATTATCTGACTTGCTCTTCGTACCCTTCTAGTCCTCATCCCTGATGGCAAAGCAATGCTGTTTTCTGGTCATGACTCACCAGAAAGTCGTGCTAATTATATTTTCAGCACATCATTGATGATTTAGATGGAAAATCACTCCTGTTCTGCAAAGAGATAGGTGACTTTTGTAGTACACCATTGCAAGAAGGTCATAAGAGATGTGAGTGGCGCATGTCAGCTTAGGTAGATTTTGGGGACATGTGAGAACAGAGATTTTGCAATTTTGCCTTTATTTATAAACTAGTTTGCATGCCCAGCGTTGCCCGGATTATTTGAAAAAGTCTTTAAAAAATTTTATAAAATGCATAAGATTGTGGGTGAACTACAACTAACATGCCAGGTTAACCCCCTGAAACTCCACCAGTAGCTAAAGCATCATTTCTCAACCTGGGGGTCGTGACCCTTGGGGGTTGCCAGAGGGGTCGCCAAAGACCATCAGAAAGCACCATATTTTCTATTGATCATGGGGGTTCTGTGTGGGAAGTTTGGCCCAATTCTATTGTGGGCTGGGTTCAGAATGTTCTTTAATTGTAGGTGTACTATAAATCCCAGCAATCTCAACTCCCAAATGTCAAGGTCTGTTTTCACCTAACTCCACCGGTGTTCACATTTGAGCATATTGAGTATCTGTGCCAAGTTTGGTCCAGATCCATCACTGTTTGAGTCCACGGTGCTCTTTGGATGTACGGTAGGTGAACTACAACTCCAAAACTCAAGGTCAATGCCCACCAAACCCTTCCAGTATTTTCTCTTGGTCATGGGAGTTCTGTGTGCCAAGTTTGGTTCAATTGCATCATTGGTGGAGTTCAGAATGCTCTTTGATGGTAATTTAAGTATAAGTCCTAGAAACTACAACTCCCAAATGACAAAATCAGTCCCCACCCCACTAGTATTGAAATTTAGGCATATTGGGTATTTGTGCCAAATTTGGTCCAATGAAGGAAAAAACATCCTGCATATCAGATATTTACATTATGATTCACAACAGTACAAAATTACAGTTATGAAGTAGCAATGAAAATAGTTTTATGGTTGGGGGTCACCACAATATGAGGAACGGTATTAAGGGGTCACGGCGTTAGGAAGGTTGAGAAACACTGAGTTAAAGTTTGTTACGTTGGGCAAGTTTGCTCTAAATGCATCATTCATGGGGTTCAGTGTGATCTCTGGCTGCAGGCTAAACTACAGCTCCCACCATGGTGGGTCAGTCCCCTCAAATCCCTCCAGTAGGTTCAGTTTGTCGTGGTTCTGTGTGCCAAGTTTGGTCCAGATCTGTCATCGGTGGGCTCACAGTGCCTCTGGATGTAAGTGAACTACAACTTCCAGAAATGAAGATCAGTTGAAGAAAGAAAGAGATGTGACATTATTGAAAACGCAACAAGAAATGTATACAGTGAATGAAAAAAAATTCATGGTACCAACACAGACAAATTAAATAACTGCAATAAGCGAACCACGAAGTAGCGAGGGAACACTGTACATGAAAAGATGGAAAGAAAACATCAGAAGGACTATAAAGAAAGAAGAATGGGAAGAAATTTGGAAAATGAAAATTAAATTAAAGGAAAACTGGATTAAGATGCAACATAGGTAGTACATGACCCCACAGAAATTAGGAAAATATTATAATAAAATAAAATAAATATAAAATGTTGGAAATGCGGGAAATTGGAAGGATAATTTTTCCATATGTGATGGTATTGTGAAAAGGCGAAGACATATTGGAAAAGAATACAAACCACACTGCAAAAAAAAATCTAAATATAAAAATCCCGATGAAACCGGAGACATTTTTGCTTGGTATAACTGATCAGAAGTTAGATAAGAATACAGACAAATTATTATTTTTGCTAAATACAGCAGCAAGAATTTGCTACGCAAAGCTCTGGAAAAAAGGAAGAGATCCCAGACGAAGAAGTTTGGATGGAGAAAATTGAAGATATTAGAAACACGGACAGATTAACATATTTATTTACTATATTTCTATACCGCCCCTCAGCCTGAAGGCGACTCGAGGCGGTTAACATGTGGAAACCAGTGTCCACAACATAAGATACAATAAAAAACAGTTATATACTGACAGATAAAAACAATAAACAGTTAGCAAATTAAAAATCCCAAAATACAGTTCCCAGCATCTCATCATTAAAATCATTTTCCATTGCATCGTCAAATCATTCCATGATCACAATTAGATAGTTATATTTCATCAGCAAAAGCTTGCTCACACAGCCAGGTCTTGACTTTCTTTTGAAATGTTAGTAGGGAGGAGGCTGGTCTAATGTCCTTAGGTGGGGCATTCCATTGCCAAGGGGCCACCTCTGAGAAATATTTATTTATTTATTTACTTTATTTATATTCCGCTCTTTTCACCCCGTACACACAGTACACAGTACACACATATAGACGAACAGAGGCAAACTCTGGCCACCAGGGGGAGCTGACGCACTCCCCGTCTCTCAGTGTTCCCAGCGTCGCTTGTTGTTCCGCATTCCTCAGCGTTCCTGGAGTTCTTTAATAGCCTCATAATTCAGTCAAAATTTGCCTCCCCACTTAATGTGGTACCTTTATCTCCTACTTCAGGGCTCTCCAACTTCTACCGGCCCAGGGGCCTGAATTCTGGTCACTGATTACCTGGGGGGCCGTAGGGTCTGCCCCCGCCCCCGGCTCCACCCCCTCCCCAGCTTTGCCCCCATCCCGCCCCCGCCCCTGCATGCATACAGTCAAATATAATCTTTTACTGAGATAAAATGCAGGGATAAGATATTAAATTATTTTAATTTAATATTAAATATATTTAATTCCATCCTCCCCTCTCCCCTTATTTTAATGTATCCCATCTCCCCTTATTTCATCTTTAAATATATTTAATTTTATATTTAATACATGAGGGGAGATGGGGGGAGGGAATGAGGAGCCCTCTGCTTCGGCCTACCTTTTCCAAACGCGCAGGATCCAGGAGTACCCGGACGACGAGAGAGGCGACGACCGACTGAGTCGAAGAAGGTCCTAATCGCGTCTGTGGGCCTCAGTGATCCAGTAGTAGAGTAGCCAAAGTGTATCGCGAGAATATGCAATCCACACCGGATTTCGCTGTCAACGCCGCCGTGATCTCACGTTGACAGCGAAATCCCGTGTGGATTGCGTATTCTCGCGATACTTGCTCCGAACCCGGAAGTAGGTATTTTTTTTATATTAATTTTCAATTTTTATTTTTTATTAAAAAGCTTAGGGGGCCGGAGGGAAGGGGCTGGGGGGGGGCATATACGGCCCCAGGGCCACCAGTTGGGCAGCCCTGTCCTACTTGACAGATGCAACTCGCTGCCGGCCGAGACGCGAGCCTTGCGGGACCTGATGGCGTTCCGCAGGTCATGTAAGACCTGGCTATTCAAGCAGGCATTCGGTCCGACCACCATCTGAATGGCCTACTCCTTAGCTGTGCTGCTGCCATTATTGACCCTGCTGTTTTAACTATTGTATAACTGACCATGACTGCCATGGTATTTTAAAATGTTAGTATGTTTTTAGTATGTTTTTAGTTGTTAACTGGTAGGTTTTATCTTGATGTCTTGCATATATGCTGGAAACCGCCCTGAGCCTCGGGGAGGGCGGGTTATTAAGTTGAAATAAATAAATAAAATAAATAAATAACTGTCTTTCGGGCTGCAAAGGTCGGCAGCAGGCTACACTTAAAAGTCGAGCACCCACCTTGACCCGGGCAGGGCTCGAACTCATGACCTACTGGTCAGAGAGATCTTATGCAGCTGACACT
The DNA here is from genome assembly GCA_030556195.1 of Anolis apletophallus. Classification (NCBI taxonomy): domain Eukaryota; kingdom Metazoa; phylum Chordata; class Lepidosauria; order Squamata; family Anolidae; genus Anolis; species Anolis apletophallus. The sequence continues at coordinate 110,993,111 of JARBWK010000010.1, forward strand.
TAGCCAGCTTCACCACATTCCCGAAAGAAGGCTCTGTCTTTCGTCCCCGCCAATCGGGTTTGCAAAGAAGGTGGGACCGAGAGCAGGGCCTCTCCAGATGATCTTAAACACGTGGATGGTTCATAGGAAGAGAGGCGTTTGGACAGGTAAGCTGGGCCAGAACCGTATATATTTAATATCCAAAAATAAGGAGACCCCGATAAAGGAAACGGGTGGGTCGAAAGTTACAGAATATTTAAGATTTTATTTTAAATAAACATACTAATATAGAAAAAGGGGGAAGGGGGGGGGAAAGAATGAGAGAAGGAAGGAAAGGGGGACAAAGGAAAGAAAAGGGAAAAGAAATAATAGATAATAAAAGAAGCAAAAGAAAAAAGACAAGAGAAAGAAAAGGAAGAACCCACTCTGAAGATACCCATGGAAGTCAACAAGCAACATTTTACTCTATTTTTCTATATTTTTTTTCTATCCTTTATCCTTCTTTCCTTTTTCTCATATTTTTTTCTTCTTATATTTTATTTATATCTTCTTAATAAAGATTATTTTAATTTTTTAAAAAAAGAAGCACGGAGGATGTTTCCTTCTCTTTTTAGCTGCCGATTGGTCTTGTCTTCCAGCAGGAATAATATCCCAGACAGAGGCCTTTTCTTTTTTTGTGTGTGAATATTTTTATTTGATTTTACAGCAATATAAAAACAAAAGATTGGGAGAGAAAGGTAGGGGAGGGAAAAGGGTATAGGGTATAGAAAGGGGGAGTGATAGGATTGGGAGAAAGACAGAACATAGAGAAATACACAGCAAAACATCTTCCAGTTCGGTTCAGCGGAGAAATTACCTACTTGACATTTAAACATCGAGTTCTTTAAAGTCCTTCACCTGTTAGGGATCATAATGCATGGTCTATCACTTAGCACATCTTCTTTTCTAAATATAGCCTTACTGGCTGCCAGTCCACCATTTTCTTTTTACTTCTCTCATATATCCTACTGTACAAGTTGTCAGAATTCATTAGGGCAGTGTTTCCCAACCTTTTTTGAGCCGCGGCACACTTTTAACATTAAAAAAATCCGGGGGGCACACCACCATCCAAAATGACACAAAATGACACTCTAACACAGTAAAAAACGGTTGGGGTTGGTGGCCTGCTGGGAGCAGCTGCTGGGAGTGCGAAGCCGGGAGGGGGCAGAGCCAGGCTGTGCCATGCCCCACTACCCCGGCTTCAGCTCTCCCAGCAGCTGCTCCAGCCTTGAGGGGGCAGTGCCAAGCCAGCGGTGCCAGAGCCAGCACAATGCTGGCTTGGCACTGTCCCCTCAAGGCTGGAGCAGCTGCTGGAGTGCCAAAGCCGGGGAGAGGGCCAGCCAGGCGCGCCATGCCCGCCCCTCAGCTTCAGCTCACCTACAGGCTGCGCCATGCCCCGCCCCCTCCCCCCAGCTTCAGCTCTCCTACAGAGGAGGAGCATGAGCGGTGAACAAGCTTCAGTGGGCGGGGCTCCTCCTCCACGCGGCTTCAGCGAGCGAGGGGTGAGAGTCATGGTGAGAGTCATGGCGGATTGGAGGCTGGCTGGGGAAACGGCCGAAGGAGGCGGCGCCCCGATCCCTTCTTCTTTTTCTTCGCCACTGCCCGGCCCTTCCTCCTCCTCCCCAAGCAGCAGGAGTTCGGCAGGAAGGGGGAGGAAGGGGGGCAGAGAGCTTTTCTCGTGGCACAGCAGGGGGTCCGTCACGGCACACTAGTGTGCCACGGCACACTGGTTGAGAAAGACTGCATTAGGTCACTTAACCTGTTCATCCAATCCTCTATCGGTGGAACATCCTCCTTTTTCCACTGTTTGGCTAGTACTAGCCTAGCGGCTGCAGAAATAAAATAAAGCAGTTTGGCCTTGTTTTTAAAAAAAAATAAAAAAAATTTATTGATTTTTTTTGAATACAGGTATAAGGGAAACATTGGGGGGTGAGGGGGTGGGAAGGGGGGTGGGGATTCGGGAGTCAGTGGGTGTGAGGTGGGGGGGGTGTTGTAACATACATCACGAACTAACACGTAAATTACATATAGACAGTTGACTTCCATTCGGATCTTAAGTGGATTTGACTTTTCTCTTTCTTTTCAAAAGAATGTTCTTTGATGTGTTATAGCTGATTTTGATTTTTTTTTCCTTCTATAAATTCTTGTTCGCTTAGGTACCTTGCTTAGCTATGGTTTGACCTTTTGATCTTTTTTGTACATTTTTATTGGACTCCAATCTGTTTCGCTTCTAGGCCGGCCGGTGTTTTTGCTCAGAAAGAATGTTAGACTTTGGCCTTGTTTTGATCAAACCCCTCTACTATCAAATTTAGTAAATAGGTTTCGGGCTTAAAATCAAATTTCTCCATCAGTATTTTTTGAGAGTGTTTGTGGATAGCTTTCCAATATCTATGGATTTTGGTACATGACCACCAACAGTGTATGAACGTCCCCACCTGGTTTTACATTTCCAACATTTATTGTTGGTATTTTTATAATATGTTGCTATCTTCTGCGGGGTCATGTGCCATCTATAAAACATTTTGTACCAGTTTTCTGCTGGTGCTGTGGAGCCTAAGATCTTAATAGTTCCCTTCCATACCCTCTCCCATTCGTGCATTGATATCGTGTGGCCAACATCTTGAGCCCATGCGATCATCACCTGTTTTACCAATTCTGTTTCTGTCTCAATCTCCAGCAGTTTATTATACAATATTTTTATATGTTGTTTCTTTTGTTTGAGCACACAGACAGAGGCCTTTTCGAAGCAATAAATGGCGTTTGCATTTTGCAGTCATTGATTGCTTTGATCATTTTTGCTTTTAATCAGCCGCAATAGCTGTTTATTGGCTCCGATTCCTCTGCGGCAAGCATTATCCCTTAATTAATCCCTGTGAATGATTGGGCCTCTGGATGTAACGTACTAAGCACCACGCAAATCAGAAAGCCAGGCCTCTTCTGCCCTGATTGTTTTGCTGTATATATTTCTTGTTGGCAGAATTTCAGCCTTTCGTTCAGCCCAAGGCAGTTCAGAGGTTGGTTTGTAGAGGGATTGGCTCGCCAAGAGTAGAGTTGGCCAATGATAGCATTGGTTTTGATCCATAAGAACAGGTATAAGACGAAGGAAAAGGCTGGGAGCTGCTACAACCGACCCCAAGTATGATTTGTATTGAAATCTTACTGCCAAATAGGATGTTATCGTATAGCTTGAAATGTCCTCTTCCTGGGCAAAATGGTATGTATGAATCTAAAAGAAACTTATCAGCTTTATGGGGGGATTAATAAAAAGGCACCATGATGTAAATGGGTTGATTGGAAAGACATGTGTCGGCAGCTGATTGGCTGAGCATGCCAAGAGCCAGAATTCTGATTGGCTACTGTCTCTACCTTGCTGCTGAGAGAAACGGTTTTAACTGCCATTAGTGCAGTGTTTCTCAACCTGGGGGTCGGGACCCCTGGAGGGGTCACGAGGGAGTGTCAGAGGGGTCGCCAAAGACCACCAGAAAACACAGCATTTTCTGTTGACCATGGGGGGAGGGGGTGCGTGTGTGTGTGGGAAGTTTGACCCATTTCTATCTTTGGTGGAGTTCAGAAGTCTATTTGATTGTAGGTGAACTATAAATCCCAGCAACTACAACCTCCAAATGTCAATTCTATTTTCCCCAAACCCCACCAGCATTCACATTTGGGCATATTGATATTCACGCCAAGTTTGGTCCAAATCCATCATTGTTATTAGTTGACAGTGCCCCCGGGATGTAGGTGAACTACAACTCCAAAACTTAAGGTCAATGCCCACCAAACTCTTCCAGTATTTTCTGTTGGTCATGGGAATTCTGTGTCCCAAGTTGGGTTCAATTCCACCATTGGTGGAGTTCAGAATGCTCTTTGATTGTAGGTGAACTAGAAATCCCAGCAACTACAACTCCCAAGTGACAACATCAATCTCTCCCTCCGATCCCACCAGTTTTCAAATTTGGGCGTATTGGGTATATGTGCCAAATCTGGTCCAGTGAATGAAAATACATCCTGCGTATCAGAAATTTACATTATGCTTCATAACAATAGCAAAATCACAGTTGTGAAGTAGCAATGAAATAATGTGATTGGGGGTCACTACAACATGAGGAACCGTATTAAGGGGTCACAGCATTAGGAAGGTTGAGAACCACTGGATTAGAGAGTGAAGAGAGCGCTGACTGGGAAACAGCCAGGATGGAAATGGCTGCCAATTCTCTGAAGCCTGATCATTTCTAAGGCATGAAGCATATTTTAAAGACTGTTTAAAAGGGACTGCTTATTCCTTCTGTTCTCTGTAAGGATTCAGAGAGGCTGCTGTATATATATTGTTGCTCTGTTTGACCTTTTGAACTGAGGTAAAGTTACTGTTACACAAATCTGAGTGATGCATTATAATACTGCAGGGTATATTTTGGTTCAGAAACAGTGGTAAAGCTTCTGTTTATTTCCATTTACAACCTCCCACACTTTAGAGCAGTCTTTCTCAACCAGTGTGCCGTGGCACATTAGTGTGCCGTGACGGACCTCCTGCTGTGCCGCGAGAGAAGCTCTCTGCCCCCCTTCCTCCCCCCCTCCTGCCGAACTCCTGCTGCTTGGGGGAGGTGGAAGGGCCGGGCAGTGGCAAAGAAAAAGAAGAAGGGCGCCGCCTCCTTCGGCCATTTTCCCAGCCAGCCTCCAATCCGCCATGCCTCCCACCATGACTCTCGCCCCTCGCTCGCTGAAGCCGCGTGGAGGAGGAGCCCCGCCCACTGAAGCCCGTCCATCGCTCATGCTCCTCCTCTGTAGGAGAGCTGAAACTGGGGGGAGGGGGCGGGGCATGGCATGGCCTGTGGGAGAGCTGAAGCTGGGGGGGGCGGGGCATGGCACGGCCTGTAGGAGAGCTGAAGCTGGGGAGAGGGGGCGGGACATGGCACGGCCTGTAGGAGAGCTGAAGCTGGGGGGAGGGGCGGGGCATGGCACGGCCTGTAGGAGAGCTGAAGCTGGGGGGAGGGGGCGGGGCATTGCGCGGCCTGGCTCTGCCCCTCCCGGCCGGCACTCCCAGCAGCTGCTCCAGCCTTCAGGGGACAGTGCCAAGCCAACATTGTGCTGGCTCTGGCACTGCTGGCTTGGCACTGCCCCCTCAAGGCTGGAGCAGCTGCTCGGAGAGGTGAAGCCGGGGTAGGGGCGGGGCATGGCACCGCCTGGCTCCACCCCCTCCCCGGCGTTGGCACTCCCAGCAGCTGCTCCCAGCAGGCCACCACCCCCCAGCCGTTCTTTACTGTGTTAGAGTGTCATTTTGAGTCATTTTGGTTGGTGGTGTGCCCCGGATTTTTTTAATGTTAAAAGTGTGCGGCTCAAAAAAGGTTGGGAAACGCTGCTTTAGAGGCTCATGTCTTTCCAAGGCTCACGGCTCATAACTATCTGTTCCTGACAGCTGTGTGTGTGCTAATCATCACTGTGTTACCAAGGTCTGTATCTTCAAGGCTTCCTTGCTAGATTTTCAGAATGTATGTTCAACACGATATTTTGATCCTGGGCTTTAAATGTCATTTCCTAATTGGTTCTATCAGAAAAAAACATGGAAAAGGTTTACTAAACTGCAAAACCTTTGGAGGAAATAGCAAACTTCTACAAGTCTCCACTAGTTGTTTGTTATGTATATAATTCAGATTGCGTACTGTATTGCAGTGTTTTTCAACCTTTTTTACATGTACAAAATCCTGGGGCACCCCACCAACCAAAATGACACAAAATGACACTCTAACACAGTCATACATATAGTTAATATGTTTTTAAATGTATTTATACACTCAGTGTGAAACCTGGACCTGTTTCGATTAACATAACATAGATATCCTGGCAGGAATGGCAGAAAGACACAAACTCCCCATTGACCTTGGGTTTAGGAATTGTAGTTCACCTATATCCAGAGAGCACTGTGGACTGAAACAATGTTGGATCAGGACCAAACTTGGCATGAATACTCAATATGCCTAAATGTGAACACAGATGGAGTTTGGGGAAAATAGACCTTGACATTTGGAAGTTACAGTTTCTGGGATTTATAGTTAACACAATCAAAGAGCATCATGAACTCTTGCAACAATGGAATTGAACCAAACTTGGCATATTGAACTCTCATTACCAACATAAAGTACTGAAAGGGTTTGCTTGGGAATTGACCTTGAGTTTGGAAGTTGTAGTTCACCTATACCCAGAGAGCACTGTGGGCAGGAGGGGGAAGAAAGGGTATTGGAGGTTCCAATTTCCCACGGCACACCTGATGATCGCTCACGGCACGCTAGTGTGCCACGGCACACTGGTTGGGAAACTGCTGTATTGTATATGTTTATGTTATTTATTTATTATTTCGATTTATATACCACCCTTCCCAAAAAGTCTCAGGGTGGTTCACAACAATGAATACACAACACAACGTAGTTAAAAACAGAATAAAAACAGATTAGGACCAGAATGGAAAGCACAACCTTAGAGATTAAATGCCTGGCGGAACAGGGTGGTCTTACAGGCCCTCCTGAAGGCCTGTAACTCCGTTATGGCTCATGCCTCTGCCAGGAGGGCGTTCCACAGGGTAGGCACTACTACAGAAAAGGTGCGATGACAATCGGCAAATCTTGAGTGATGGAACCTCCAATAGGTTTTGGTCCATGGACCATAGTGGTCTCTGGGGAATGTGCAGGGAGAGGCGGTCCTTCAGATACACTGGCCCCAGACCATGCAAGGCCTTAAAGGTTAACACCAGCATTTTGAAGGCAATCCGGTACTCGATGGGAAGCCAGTGCAAACGCTGGAGGACTGGTGTGATGTGGCATGTTAGTGTCACTCCTGCCAGCAGTCGAGCCGCAGCGTTTTGCACCATCTTCAGTTTCTGGATTACCGACAAAGGAAGGCCAATGTAAAGGGCATTACAGTTGTCCAGTCTCGAGATGACCGTGGCCTGAATTATCGTGGCTAGGTCGTCACCGGAAAGGTAGGGCGCCAACCGCCTCGCCTGGCGCAGATGGAAAAATGCTGCCCTGCTCACGGTGGAGACTTGAGCCTCCATCATCAGCAGAGGGTCCAGTTGGACCCCCAGGCTTTTAACCAGCGGCGACGGACTAACCACCTCACCGTCCATTATTGGCAGCTGGAGCTCCCCCCAGCCCCCCGGGACGACCCAGCCACAGGACCTCCGTCTTCGACGGGTTCACCTTCAACCTGCTGGCCCGTAGCCACCCAGTCACAGCTTCCAGGCACTGATGGAAATAATTGGGTACAGAGTCCGGCCGGCCTTCCCAGGCCCGGATCAGGCTCTTTTGCCGCCCTAGGCCAAAAGGGCCATCTGCCGCCGCCCCCGGCTCCACCCCACCCCGCCCCCTCACCGGCGAAGAGGAGGAAAGCCCCACCCTCAGGGTCTCCCCATGGCTCCTCCCTCCTAAAGCCACCATGCCGGCAAGGAGGTGGGGTGGGGTGGGGTGGTGGTGGGGTGGGGGCAGAGCCTTTGGAGCGAGCAAAGGGGGGGCAGCCGCGCGCATGCACACTTAAATTTTTTTTGAATTTTTTTGAATATTTTTTTTACTTTGGGGGGGGTTGGATCTGCTGCCCCCCCCCATATGTGCCGCCCTAGGCCTTGGCCTAGGTTGGCCTTATGGGTAATCCGGGCCTGGGCCTTCCATCCTCAGAACCAGCTGGGTGTCATCAGCGTACGGATGACACTCCAGACTGAAACTACGCACCAGTTGGGCCAGTGGACGCATATAGATGTTAAATAATAGAGGAGAGAGGATAGCCCCTTGGGGGACGACACAATTAAGGGGGACCCTTTCCGAGACCATCTCTCCCCTCTCCACTCGTCCCCAATCTTGGAGAAAGGAGGCCACCCATTTAAGAGTGGACCCCCTCACTCCCGTCATGGCTAAACGGTGGATCAATAGAGAATGGTCAACTGTATCAAATGCTGCCGTGAGGTCCAATAACACGAGCAGCGCTGACCCACCTTGGTCCAGCTGGCAGCGCAGCTGGTCTGTGATAGAGACCAGCACAGTCTCTGTCCCGTGCCCAAAGCGGAAGCCAGACTGGAAGGGATCTAATCCGGCTGAATCGTCCAAGAACCGCTGCAGCTGTCCCGCTGCTGCCCTCTCAATTACCTGGCCCAGAAACGGTAAATTCGAAACTGGGCGGTAATTGGAGGGGACCGAGCCATCTAGACCCGGTTTCTTCTTCTACCATCGCCTCTTTTAAACTCTCTGGAAAAACTCCTTGCTCAAGGGAGCCATTTACTATATTCAACAGAGGTCCACGTAACCCCTCCCAGCAAGATCTGTGAATATGTGTTCATTAGCAGGCAGTTTTCCTTAACTCATTGTTTTGGACTAAGAGATCAGAACTGGGACTATTCATGACTCAGACTCCATTTTATATGTATATGTTTTTTGTGCATTGGCATAACTTTGCCCCTAACCGTGCAAAGAGATATTTAGGGATTTCAGTTTAACAGCTGAGAACCCTAATCGCCTTTAATGAATGCTGCTGGATATTTACCACTAAGGAAAAGATTGACTCAAGCGAGTTTTTAACTCTTCTGAGGGAGATGTCAGATTTTCCCAAAATGGTAGTGAATCCCATTTCCTGAAAGGTTAGGGCATCATTTCCCCAAAAGGTTATGATTTCTAACAAGGTCGTGCCTTTCCAAGATCATAATTTCTCCTAAAGCAGGGGTCGGGAACCTTTTTGACTCAGCCATGAAAGCAAAATATTTGGAAATTTATTTCAGTGAGAGCCATATAATATATAATATATATTTTAAGACTGAATTCAACTAAATGTGAGTATATACGTACATACGATGAGAAAAGGATTTCCCCAGGAGAATGACGGGACACTGGCTCTGCAAAAGGCATGCTCAGGACTCTGGGAAGGAAGAGAAGACTGAAGGAAGGGGGAAAGAAAGAAAAAAAGAAACAAAGAAAGAGGAAATAAAAGAGGGAGGGGAAAAGGAAGAAAGAAAAGAAGAACAAACTATGGAAAAGGAAGAAAAGAAAAGCAGGAGAGAGACAAGGAGGGGAAAAGAAAGAAGGAAATTGGAAGGAAAGGAAAGTGGGGAAAAGAAAGGAAAGGGAGTGAGGAAAAAGTAAAATAATGAAGGGAAAAGAATAAAAGAAAGAAGGGGAGAGAGGGAAGTGAAAAGAAAGGAAGGAGAGAAAAAAGACTTGGGAAAAAGAATAGAAGAGGAAGGAAGGAAGAGGGGGGGAGAATGGAGGAAAGAAGGAAGGGCAGAGAGGGAGGGAAAAGGAAGGAGAGAAGGAGAAGGAAAGGGTGAAGGGGAAGAAGGAAGGAAGGAAGGAAGGAAGGAAGGAAGGAAGGAAGGAAGGAAGGAAGGAAGGGGGAGAATGGAGGAAAGAAGACAGGGAAAAGGGAGGGAAAAAAGAATAGAAGGAAAGGGTGAAGGGGGAGAAAGAGAGGAAGGAAGGAAGGAAGGAAGGGGAGAATGGAGGAAAGAAGGAAGGGGAGAGGGAGGGAAAAGGAAGGAGAGAAGGAGAGGGAAAGGGTGAAGGGGAGAAAGAAAGGAAGGAAGAGGGAGAATGGAGGAAGGAAGGGGGGAGATGGAGGGAAAAGGAAGGAAAGAATGGAAGAGGAAGGAACGAAGGAGGTAAGAAAGAAGGTAGGGAGAGAGGGAGGAAAAAGAATGAAAGAACCAGAGAGGTAAAAAGGAAGGAAGAGAAAGGAAGGAAGGAAGCGGGAAGAGGGTGCGGGGCCAAGGCGGACATTGGTGTCGACATCGGCGAGGCAGTCTCTCCGGAAGGCGTCAAAGAGCTCTTGAGCTGCCCGACGATGAGGGCGATGAGCTGGGCATCCCCCGGGGGCAGCGAGGCCGTGTCCGCGGCGCCAGGGCCAAGCCCACCTCTACCGCCTCCCCCAAGGCCCGTGGCGGAGGACAAAAAGGAAGACGAGGATGAGGTGGCGCCGCCAAGCTCCGCCATCTCCAGCGAAGAGGGCGCAGGGCCCGAGAGCAGCGGGGGATGAGGAAGAGGCGGTGATGGCGGTGCAGAAGCGGCAGTCGCGGCGTATTTGCGTCACTCTTCCCCGCTGCATGCTGGGAAACCGACGCCCGGGCTTAGGGTTGCCAACTGTCCCTTATTTTGGCCCCAAATTTAGTGTCCCTTATTTTCAGCTCCTGTCCCTTATTTTCAGCTCCTGTATTGATGGGACAAGTGACAGCAGGAGGCGAGGCTGGGCCAGGACATATACACACATACTTCCATCTTCCTCCTCCTCCATCCTGTTACCCCTTTTGGCTCCTCCTGTTTCCTCTCGCCTCCCTGCGCGCAGCTGGGAATTGTAGTCCAAGGCTGCCTCCTATTGATTGAGAGGTGTGTGCGGCCCTTTTGGGCAGGACGCCATTTCCCAAGAACCCTCGCTTCCTGGAGAAGGAGGAGGAAAAGGAAGAGGGAGAAGAGGGCCTGCCAGTCTTCATGGCGCCGGCGGTCTGAGTGAGCTGCAGGTGCGGGACGGGGAGATGCAGGCCCACATGGAGCTGCTGATCATGGAAACCCAGAGCCAGGTCTGCTGTGCCCTCGACCGCGGGGCCGCCTTCACCATTGGCCGCTGGGAGAGAAAGGAAGGTGACCCCCTGCCAGGCACACAAATCACAGCCACACCGGGGCTGAGGGGCGGGTGGGAGTCTCTGGAGGGCTTTTGAGCTAGACGGGCATCTGTCAGGAGGGCTTGCGTTGTGCCTTCTTGCAGATTGGCCCTAGTAGATGATACTGCCCTGAATGCATGCGAAAGGAGGCTTCTGTTAGACCCCAGCCTAAAGACCAGTCAACAATGTGATGCCGCAGCTGAAAAAGCCAAGGCTGCATCAAAAGGAGTATAGCTAGGGTTGCCTAACGCAGTGTTTCCCAACCAGTGTGCCGGGGCACACTAGTGTGCCGTGAGCGATCATCAGGTGTGCCGTGGGAAATTGGAACCTCGGGGGGCGGGGTGGGAGGGAGTCTAGTGTGTTGAAGTATAAGAACCCTAAGAAACGTACCTCTATAAAGGCACAAAATTACAACCACCCCCGCTCCCCACCCGTTGTCTACTTGGTCTCTCCCTCTCCATGCATTGGGAAGGCCCGCCTCCGTTTCCCCAAGTAGAGACCTCCTCTTGCCTCCTGGGGGTTCTGTGTGGGAAGTTTGGCCCACTTCTATCATTGGTGGGGTTCAGAATGCTCTTTGATTGTAGGGGAACTATAAATCCCAGCAACTACAACTCCCAAATGTCAAGGTCTATTTCCCCTGAACTCCAGCTGCGTTCACATTTGGGCATATTGAGTATTCATGCCAAGTTTGGTCCTGATCCAACATTGTTTGAGTCCACAGTGCTCTTTGGATATAGGTGAACTACAACTCCAAAACCCAAGGTCGATGCCCACCAAACTCTGATAGTATTTTCTCTTGGTTATGGGAGTTCTGTGTGGGAAGTTTGTGTCTTTCTGCCATTCCTGCCAGGATATCTATGTTGTGTTCATGGAAACAGACCCAGGTTTCACACTGAGTGTATAAATACATTTAAAAACATATTAACTATATGTATGACTGTATTAGAGTGTCATTTTGTGTCATTTTGGTTGGTGGTGTGCCCCAGGATTTGGTAAAGGTAAAAAGTGTGCTCAAAAAAGGTTGGGAAACACTGGCCTAACATTTGATTTTCAGGTTTTATGAAGTGTCCCTTATTTTTGCAAAAAAATTCTGTATTTTTAGATAAATGTCCCTTATTTCTTATATCAAAAAGTGGCAACCCTACCCGGGCTGCTCTGGAGAGCCAGATGCAACCATGAAAAGAGCCACACCTGGCTCCCGAGCCATAGGTTCCCGACCCCTGTCCCAAAGGTTATGGAGATTTTGCAGAACATCCTGCAGTACATTTTGCTCTAGCTTTTCAATAAATATATCACTGAGTCTCAACCAATTCAACATAGTTTGTGGCAGCCACAAAAATGCAATTTCTGGAGTAGAACAACTACTTTCAAAGTAAGTACCACACAATTAAACAAGAATAAGACTTTCAAACCAGGAACAGATTTTTTTTCCAAAACAGAGAGAGAGAGAGATGATGTAATCACCCAACTCTGAAATCTGCCCGTGTTATTATACATGTCAACGCAAACACCGGCCCTATTGCATTCAATGGCCTGCCTCCCAGACAATCGTCTCCAAGATTGCTATCAAACAACAAACAGCTGCCGACCCTGTATGTTTAACTGGCATATAATGTTTTGAACGTGATCAGTGATGTCTCATCCTAATTTCCTGGAGAAGCAGGTGCCTGTGCTGTTTTCCAAAGCAGCTGCTCTTCCAAAATCTGCAAAACATTGCAGTAATCAAAGCATTACCAGTGCAAATTTCTGCAACAAACCACAGTGTATAGATTAGCTGGAGCAGGCATGGAGATGCCCTGATCGGTGGGTCTGTGTGTGACTGGTGGGTCGTTGCATGTGTTCGATGCATGTGCTCATAGGAAGGATGTGCGTGTTAGAGAAGAGGGAGCCTACTGTATTGTCGAAGGCTTTCATGGCCTGAATCACTGGGTTGTTGTATGTTTTTTGGACTATATGGCCATGCTCTAGACCAGGGCTGTCCAACGTCTACGGGCCCAAGGGCCAAAATTCCGGTCACTGATCACCTGGGGGGCCAAAGGGTCTGCCTCCTCCCCCGGCTCCGCCCCCTCCCCCGGCTCCACCCCTGCCCCTCTTCAGCTCCGCCCCCTCCCCGGCTCCAATTTACTTACAATTGACCTTGAGTTGTGGAGTTGCAGTTCACCTCCATCCAGAGAGCACTGTGGACACAAATAATGATGGATCTGGACCAAACTTGGCATGAATACTCAATATACCCAAATGGGAACACTGGTGGATTTGGGGGAATGTTTCCTAATACATTTGAGTTATTTGAGTCCACACTCAAATTAGGACACACACAAAAAACCCAAACACCTCAATGCCGTTGCAGGGCTTGATGGGGCCTCCTTTCTCAGAGGCGGGTGGAGGAGGCCCAAAGATCTCCCTCCCTCCCTGAAGGGAAAACAAGCCGCGGGGGCAGGCGCAAAGGAAGCCACGTTGCGCCCTGCACGCGGGGGAAGGCAGCACAACAAGGGAGGGTGCAGGGGAGGGGAAGGAAGCATCGCCAAGGAAACCGCCGCTGAGGGACCCCTCCCCCCCTCACCCAATGTCCCACTGTTTTTAGATTGATTGATTCGAGCCAGGCCCTTCCTTACCCATACTGTGGGAGCCCTGCCAGAGGGCTGAAGCGCCAACGCCGTCCCCGAAGAGCCCCGCTGGAGCCGAGGCCAAGCTCAGGCTGGGCGTGGCGGCTCTCCCATCGGCGGGGCGGGAAGCAAGGGCCCCCCTCTTCCCCCTCTCTGAGGGAATGGGGGCTGGCCTGGAAGCAGCCGCGAGGGAGGAGGAGGCGCGCGCCCAGGCCGGCCGCAAATCCCGCGGGACCCGAGATTTCGGCAGTTATCGCGAGACTACGCAGCCTCAGACGGGATTTCGACCTCCCTCGAAATCCCGTCTGTGGCTGGTGTAGTCTCGCAATGCTTGCCTAAACCCGGAGGTAGGTATTTTTTTAATTTTTTAATTTAATTTTTTATTTTTAATTTGTATTTTATTTAAACAAGTTAGGGGGCCGCAGGGAAGGCACTCGGGGGCCGTGTACGGCCCCAGGGCCGCCTGTTGGACAGCCCTGCTCTAGACCAGTCTTTCTCAACCAGTGTGTCGTGGCACACTAGTGTGCCGTGACGGACCTCCTGCTGTGCCGCGAGAAAAGCTCTCTGCCCCCCTTCCTCCCCCCTCCTGCCGAAATCCTGTTGCTTGGGGGAGGAGAAAGGGCCGGGCAGTGGAGAAGAAAAAGAAGAAGGGACCGGGGCGCCGCCTCCTTCGGCCGTTTCCCCAGCCAGCCTCCAATCCGCCATGACTCCCACCATGACTCTTGCCCTTCGCTCGCTGAAGCCACGTGGAGGAGGAGCCCCGCCCCCTGAAGCCCATCCACCGCTCATGCTCCTCCTCTGTAGGAGAGCTGAAGCTGGGGGGAGGGGGCGGGGCATGGCGTGGCCTGGCTCTGCCCCCTCCCCTGGCTTCGGCACTCCCAGCAGCTGCTCCAGCCTTGAGGGGACAGTGCCAAGCCAGCATTGTGCTGGCTCTGGCACCGCTGGCTTGGCACTGCCCCCTCAAGGCTGGAGCAGCTGCTGGGAGTGCCGAAGCCGGGGATAGCAGCTGCTGGGAGAGGTGAGGCCGGGGGTAGCCTGGCTCCGCCCCCTCCCCAGCTTCGGCACTCCCAGCAGCTGCTCCCAGCAGGCCACCAACCCCCAGCCATTCTTTACTGTGTTAGAGTGTCATTTTGTGTCATTTTGGTTGGTGGTGTACCCCCAGTTTTTTTTTATGTTAAAAGTGTGCCGCGGCTCAAAAAAGGTTGGGAAACACTGCTCTAGACCAGTGTTTCCCAACCAGTGTGTCCTGAGCGATCATCAGGTGTGCCGTGGGAAATTGGAACCTCCAGGAAGGGACCGGAGGGGGGGGGGGAGAGTCTAGTGTGTTGAAGTATAAAAACCCTAAGAAACCTACCTCGATAAAGGCACAAAATTACAAACAACCCCCCCCTCCCCCCGTTGTCTACTTGGTCTCTCCCTCTCCATGCATTGGGAAGGCCTGCCTCCCTTTCCCCAAGTAGAGACCTCCTCTTGCCTCCTGGGGGTTCTGTGCGGGAAGTTTGGCCCACTTCTATCATTGGTGGGGTTCAGAATGCTCTTTGATTGTAGGGAAACTATAAATCCCAGCAACTACAACTCCCAAATGTCAAGGTCTATTTCCCCTGAACGGCATCTGCGTTCACATTTGGGCATATTGAGTATTCATGCCAAGTTTGGTCCTGATCCAACATTATTTGAGTCCACAGATATAGGTGAACTACAACTCCAAAACTCAAGATCAATGCCCACCAAACTCTTATAGCATTTTCTCTTGGTTATGGGGGTTCTGTGTGGGAAGTTTGTATCTTTCTGCCATTCCTGCCAGGATATCTATCTATGTTGTGTTCATCGAAACAGGCCCAGATTTCACACTGAGTGTATAAATACATTTAAAAACATATTAACTCTATGTATTACTGTGTTAGAGTGTCATTTTGTGTCACTTTGGTTGGTGGTGTGCCCCAGGATTTTGGAAATGTAAAAAGTGTGCCACGGCTCAAAAACGTTTGGGAAACACTGCTCTAGACCAGGGGTGGGCAATTATTTTTCCCAAGGGGCCACACGAGAACCAAAAATATTATGGAGGGCCGCACCTAAAGGCTGAACTACATTCTACATAATATCAATTGAATTTCTTTAATAATAATAATAAAGGCACTAAATTGCGTTTTTGATATATTAATAAGACTGATAAGAGTATATGTTATGAGGCATGAAAAAGAGAAGTTGTCATAGGAAAAATGACATTTATTCACTCAAATTTTACAAAACAATGGTTAGCCAAATGTGAACATATGTATCATTTGTGATTCATTATATTAATGATCATTTTCAGTCACATTCGCTTCAAAGCACATTTTGAGTTTCACTTATTCCTGGAAAGGGGTTCTTGGTTTTCTACAGACGTATGAAAAAAACATTGCCTATGCTTTTGGGAGTTGAGTTTGGGAGTTGTAGTTCACCAACATCCAGAGAGCACTGTGGACTCAAACAATGTTGGATCAGGACCAAATATAATAATAATAATAATAATAATAATAATAATAGCACAAACTTGGCACAAATACTGAATATGCCCAAATGTGAACACTGGTAGAGTTTAGGGGAAATAGAGCTTGACAATTGGGAATTGTAGTTGCTGGGATTTATAGTTGATCCACAATCAAAGAGCATCCTGAAATCCAGTAACAATGGAATTGAACCAAACTTGGCACACTGAACTCTCATGAGACCAACAGAAAGTACTGAAAGTGTTTGCTGGGCATTGACCTTGAGTTTGGAAGTTGTAGTTCACCTACATCCCGAGAGCACTGTGGACTCAAATAATAATGGATCTGGACCAAACTTGGCACAAATCCTCAATATGCCCAAATGTGAACAATGAAGAAATTTGGGGAAAATAGACATTTGGGAGATGGAGTTGCTGGGATGTATAGTTTAGTTACATAGAGTCACGCCGTGCCGGTAGCGGGGGCTGGCGAGGAGGGCAGCCATGAAGCACTCCAGGGCCTCCGCCACGCGGTGCAACCTCTTCCCTGCCTCAAAGCTGCTTGCCAGGCCCTATCCATCGCCTGCAAGCAATGGAAGAGGCAGAAGAGAAGGGAGGGAGGAAAGAGTGCAAGGCAGAAGAGAGGGGGGAAGAGCTCAAGGTAGGGGGGAGCACGCGAGGCGGAAGGGAAGGGAGGAGGAGAGCGAAGGCATGCCCTGCGGCAGCGCTTGCTCCTGGCCTCCTGCTCTTCTCCCCCCTCCCTTCCCCTCCGTTGGCCGCTCTGCTTGCCTGCCTACCTGCCTGCCGGGGCCCTTACGCATACTGGTCAGAATCGGCCAGTGGGTTACATGCGGCCCGCGGGCCATGAAATGCCCAGGTCTGCTCTAGAAGCATTATCTCCTGATGTTTTGCCTGCATCTATGGCAGGTATCCTCAGAGGTTGTGAGGTCTGTTCATTTACGGCATTTCTACCCTGGAGGGGAGTCAAGGCGGCTTACAAGTAGGCAACCATATGAAGCCATAGGATAGGTACAATTACAAATATATAAAAATAGAGTTATAAAATACATTAAAACAATATAAAACAATACATATGCAGTTAATCACATGATCCTTAAACGTAGTCTGGCCGTTCCAGTTAGTCAATGCACATCAATTCCATATCTTTCTATTTCTCAATTTCTCGAAATGCTTGGTCACAAAGCCAGGTTTTTACTTTCTTATGGAACAGGGCTGTCCAACTTCTACCGGACCGGGGGCCTGAATTCCGGTCACTGATCACCTGGGGGGCCTAAGGGTCTGCCCCCCGTCCCGGCTCCGCCCCAGGGTCCCCATCCCCAGCTCCAATATGCCCAAATGTGAACACTGGTGGATTTGGGGGAAAATAGACCTTGACATTTGAGAGTTGTAGTTGCTGGGATTAGTAGCTAATATTTTTATGATTTACCTTGAAAAGAAAATGCTTTTTGCAGAACATGTAGACCCTATTGTCACGAAGATACGTGCGTGTTATCGATATATCGATGACTTGTACTTCATAATACAAGAGAATTTAGATGTGACCACCTTAGGCGACTGGCTAAACCAGTGGCATGAAGCCATCACCTTTACACTGTCCCATGATTGCCAACAAATTAACTATCTGGATGTAACCACTTACATCCACAATGGCTCGATCCGAGTGAGAAACTATAGGAAACCGATTCAAAAAAATAGTTTACTTCATTACAGGAGCTTTCACACACATAGCTTGAAGAACAACTTGCCCTATGACCAACTATTAAGACTTAAAAGGAACTGTACAGATGAAATGCACTACACCCAAGAGGCAGGCATACTTCTCAATAACCTTAGCCATAGAGGCTACCCGGATACTATATTGAACAAAGCTAAACAGAGAGCAGACCGTCTTGATAGACGATCTCTCTTCCGACCTAAAACCAAAAAAGCTGCCAATAGAATAGTATGGCCTCTCACGCTAAGCCCACACAAAAACGAGTTGGTCAAAATAGTCAAACGCTATTGGCCACTCATGTCAGACATACAGGGCTTGGAAGAGTTCCCCATGTTAGCACACAAAAGGACTCAAAACATAGGAGACATACTCTCACACTCCAACTTACAGACACCCATCTTGAAGAGCAGCCTAGTGGTGGGAGAGGTGAAGCCGGGGTAGGGGGGCAACTTACTCCCCCTTCCCAGCAGGCCACCAACCCCCAACTGTTCTTTACTTGTTAGAGTGTCATTTTGTGTCTTGCGGATTTTTTTTTTAATGTTAAAAGTGTGCCGCGGCTCAAAAAAGGTTGGGAAACACTGCATCAGACAACTTAAAACAGTAACAAGTTCAACTAACAATAGACAGTTCAAATTAAAATCCTATGCAAATTGCCATACAACAGGAGTCGTCTATCTGCTAGAATGCAGTTGCTCCCTGCAGTACACAGGTTACACCACCAGGAGTCTGAGGGAGCGCGCCTTGGAACACAAATCAAGGATAAAATTGAAATCTACTGACTCCACGCTCTACACTCACTGCACTTCCCATAACCACACATTCGACCAAATCAAAATTCAAGTTATTGAGAAAGTAAAATGCCCACCACATAGAGATAAGGCCAACTTTCTGAAACAAAGAGAAACATTTTGGATAGTGCAAATGGCCACAGAGAAACATAAAGGTGGTCTCAATGACCCTTTAACTATCAATGCTCTCTTGAATAAATAAACACCTGTTCCTTTAAATCCTTACCTGAGAACCTCTACTTAAACCTCCCTATGACTGACCCCCGGTACCATATCCTGCCTATGGGATGGTCCGTCCTCCTTGCGATTTGAAAACGCTCAAGAAGGTAACTACTTTTCACTGATACTATGGATATCCGCATGCCTCCCCTTACACCATTTATTTGGGTTTACTTAATGCACTCAATTTATTATTGTTTAGACTTTACTCCATTGAGGACGTCAAACTATACAGCCTCTGAAGAAGTCCAAAGGACGAAACGGCCCTCCGCCGGCTTGGGGGTGAGCTCCTGCCGTCAGGCAACCCTCCCCACCTTTCCCTCACCTCGGTGAGACAAGCGTGGGGCAGCTTTTCCCTCCGCTGCATTGGCAGCTTGTAAAACACTACAGACGCCAGCTTAGCTTGAAAAAACTATGAGGACAAGGCGCCTCTGTGGCACGCCACTGTAGCGACGCCACGCCTACGCATTGTTAACTCTACCCTGAGCTAGCGTCAGAAAGAGACTACAGCGACCAGCCTGCCCAGCGGTTCCACACAGCACGAACGGTCACCGTTTCTCCAGTCTCCGTAAATAACGAACTTCGTTCCTGGTTACCTGCTTGTCTTAAATAGATCCCACAGATACTAACAGAGACTTAATATCTAGCAGCAACCCGGGGCTTGAGAAGATACAAACAATATTTTCTCACTAACAGATTTCTGTATTTGATTTTGTGACCTGTTATATATGTTTTATAAATTGTACTATACCTTGATGCAAGTTCTCACTGAGATGTATTTTACCAATGTGTGATTGCGCTGTACTTGAATAACTGTACTATTTTCCCACTGTGGATTGTCCACTTTAATTTTGTACAAGCAAATATACTATTTTTGATAATTATTGTTTATTGCTTGATTCAAACACCTGAATTGCCTTGTTGGGATTAGTAGTTTGCCTACAATCAAAGAGCATTCTAAACCTCACCAATGATGGAATTAACCAATCTTGGCACACAGAACTCCCATGACCAACAGGAAATACTGGAAGGCTTTGGTGGGCATTGACCTTGAGTTGTGGAGTTGTAGTTCATCTCCATCCAGAGAGCACTGTGGACTCAAATAATGATGGATCTGGACCAAACTTGACATAAATACTCAATATGCCCAAATGTGAACACAGATGGAGTTGTGGGAAAATAGACCTTGACATTTGGGAGTTACAGTTTCTGGGATTTATAGTTAACACACAATCAAAGAGCATCCTGAACTCTTGCAACAATGGAATTGAACCAAACTTGGCATACTGAACTCTCATTACCAACAGAAAGTACTGAAAGGGTTTGCTTGGGAACTGACCTTGAGTTTTGGAGTTGTAGCTCACCTCCATCCAGAGAGCACAATGTTGGATCAGGACCAAATTTGGCATGAATACTCAATATGCCCAAATATGAACAGGAGAAGGAAGGAAGGAGGGGAAGAAGAGAAGAATGGAGGGAGGAAAGGGAGGAGGGAAAGTGAGAAGGAAGAAAAGATAAAAGGGTGGCAGGAAAGAAAGAAAGGAAGGTGAAAGAGGGGCAAGGAGGGAGGGAGAACAGTTGAAAGGAAGGACGAAAGGGTGGATGGATGGGTGGGTGGAAGGAAGGAAGGAAGGAAGGAAAGAAGGAGAAAGAGAGAAGGAAGGAGGGAGGGAGGAGGAAAGGGTGGATGGATGGGTGGGTGGAAGGAAAGAAGGTGAAAGAGAGGGAGGGAGGAAAGAAGGAAGGAAGAAAAGAGGAAAGAGTGGAAGGAAAGGAAGGGAGGAAGGAGAAAGAGAGGGACGGGGGAGGAAAGACGGCCGGGCGGCAGTTGGGGCTGCTGAGGTGGGGGCGGAGGAGGAGGCGGGAGCGCCGCCGCGAACTGGGCCGCCGCCACGAACTGGGCCTCCGCCGCGGCCAGGCCTCCTCCGCCGCGGCCAGGCCAGGCCTCCTCCGGCGCGCGCGACTGCGCCCGACTGCGCGAGTGTGTGCGCGCGAGCGCGAGCGCCCACAAAAACAGAGCGTGCCAATTGGCGGGGGTGAGGGAGGGAGGAGGAGGGAGCCTGCTCCTCCTCCCTGCCCCGCCCAGGTTATAAACTGTACAGGAAAGACAGGAGAGGGAAAAATGGTGGCGGTGTGGCCCTGTACATAAATGAGGAGCTAGAATCTCATGAATTAGAACTTCAAGAAATTTCAAACTCACCTACAGAAACATTGTGGGTAAAAGTCCCAGGACAAAAAACTAATCTAGCACTAGGGATCTGCTATCGCCCTCCCAACCAAACTCCAGAGGCAGACTGCTATCTGGAAAATGAAGTTAAACAGGCCTCAAAAAGAAATACATTAGTCATAATGGGGGACTTCAACTATCCCCAAATAGATTGGCCAAATTCTTGTTCTACGCATGAAAGAGAGACAAGGTTCCTCGACATGCTAGCTGATTATTCCCTTGAGCAGATGGTCATGGAACCAACCAGGGGAAAGGGGATCCTGGACTTGGTGCTAACTAATGAACAAGATCTCGTTCAAGATGTCCTTGTAACTGAGCCCATAGGTACCAGTGACCATAACACAATAACCTCCAACGTAAGTTTGGATAGCAAACTGTCAGTGAAAACTAACACGGAGACATTAAACTTTCACAAAGGGAATTTCACCAAAATGAGAAAAAATTGTAAAGAACAAACTAAAAGGAGCAGTAAAAAAAAATCAAATCCCTCCAAAATGCTTGGAAACTGTTTAAAAATACCTTAAAACAGGCCGAACTAAAATGCATTCCAATAAAAGAAAGAGGCATGGAAAGTCCAAAAGGACACCAGTATGGCTTACAAATGAAGTAAAAGATGTGATTGGAAAAAGAAAAACTCATTTAAGAAATGGAAGGCTCTTCCTACCGAGGAGAACAGAAAGGAACACAAGCTCTGGCAAACTAAATGCAAAGCAACAGTCAGGAAAGCCAAGAGAGATTTTGAGGCACACATAGCAAAGAATATTAAAAAAAACAACAAAAACTTCTTTAAGTACATCAGAAGCAGGAACCCAACTAGAAAAGCAGTTGGGCCACTCGACGACAATGGTCAGAAAGGGAAAATCAGCGAAGACAAAGAGATTGCTGAGCGGCTAAATGACTTCTTTGCCTCCGTTTTCACACAGGAGGACAGACAACATATGCCTTCAGCTGAGTCAGTTTTTTTCAGGGAGGGAATTAAAAGAATTAAAACAGATAGAGATAAACAAGGAGGATGTTCTCATATGCCTTACTAAACTAAACGTCAACAAATCACCAGGTCCAGACGGCATCCACCCCAGAGTTCTTAAGGAACTCAAGTGTGAAATTGCTGAACTTCTAGCTAAGATATATAACCTTTCTCTAAGATCAGGCACTGTACCCGAGGACTGGAGGGAGGCAAATGTAACACCGATCTTCAAGAAAGGATCCAGAGGTGATCCAGGAAATTATAGACCAGTCAGTTTAACCTCAGTTCCAGGCAAAATGATGGAAACCATTATTAAAGAAAAATTACTAGGCACATAGAAGAACAGGCATTGCTGAAAGAAAATCAACATGGTTTCTGCAAAGGCAAATCATGTCTTACTAACTTGTTAGAATTCTTTGAGGGTGTAAATAAACACATAGATAAAGGGGACCCAATTGATATTGTTTACCTTGACTTTCAAAAGGCTTTTGACAAAGTCCCTCACCAAAGGCTCCTAAATAAGCTCTTCAGCCATGGAATCAGGGGACAGGTCTTGTCCTGGATTGGAACTTGGCTAAACTGTAGGAAACAAAGGGTGGTAATAAATGGACACTTCTCTGGGTGGAAAGAGGTGGGAAGTGGCGTACCCCAAGGTTCAGTTTTGGGTCCGTTACTTTTTAATTTATTCATAAATGATCTGGATGTAGGAGTGAATTCTGAGGTAGCAAAGTTTGCAGACGACACTAAATTGTTCAGGGTAGTTAAAAATGAAACTGATTGTAAAGAGCTCCAGAAAGATCTCTCGAAATTGAGTGAATGGGCAACAAAGTGGCAAATGCATTTTAACCTAAACAAGTGTAAAGTTATGCACATCGGGGCAAAGAACCCCAACTACACCTACCAATTGATGGGGTCAAAGCTTTCCGAGACAAACCAGGAAAGGGATCTTGGGGTTTTGGTGGACAGCTCAATGAAGATGTCAACCCAGTGCGCAGCAGCAGTGAAAAAGCAAATTCTATGCTAGGCATGATCAGAAAGGGAATCGAAAATAGGTCAGCAAATGTTGTATTACCTCTCTACAAATCGATGGTAAGGCCACATTTGGAGTACTGTGTACAATTCTGGTCTCCGCACCTTAAGAAGGATATAACGGAACTGGAAAAGGTACAGAAAAGGGCAACAAGAATGATCCAAGGGATGGAGCGGCTCCCTTATGAAACCAGGTTGCAACGCCTTGGTCTTTTCAGCCTTGAAAGACGGCGTTTAAGAGGTGACTTGATCGAAGTGTATAAAATCATGCATGGGATAGAAAAGGTGAATAAAGAAAAACTATTTTCTTTGTCACAAAACACTAGGACTAGAGGGCACTCCCTGAAGCTCCAAGGTAGGAAAATTAGGACTAATAAAGGGAAATATTTCTTCACCCAGAGGGTCATTGGGTTATGGAACTCACTTCCAGAAGAGGTTGTGACAGCTGTCAGCCAGAACAACTTCAAGGCAGGATTAGACAGATTCATGGATACCAAGTGTATCGGTAGTTTCTGGAAAGGACATTCAAGTGCCACCTCGGAGTTGGTTGAGGTAGGCAGGATTTCCCTGGGTACTGGTTGTGGGGGGTCGGGAGCAGGTCAGGGTTTTGCCCTCCCTTCTGCTCGAGATCCCCGTGTACAACTGGTGGGCCACTGTGTGATACAGAATGCTGGACTAGATGGGCTGAGGTCCGATTCAGCATGGCTCTTCTTATGTTCTTATGTTCAGCCCCGCCCCTCCACGAAAAAATAAACAAATAAACAAATAAACAAATAAATAAAAACAGCCGATTTTTTTTTAAAGGGTAGGGGGCCGTAGGGAAGGGACTGGGGGGCCGTATACGGCCCGCGGGCCGTCAGTTAGGCAGCCCTGTTATGGAAGGTCAGGAGGCTGCTCTAATTTCGCCGAGGCGGGAGTTCCATAGACAAGGGGCCACCACTGAGAAGGCCCCGTCTCTCGTCCCCGCCAATCATGCCTGTGAGGAAGGCTGAACCGTGAAGAGAGCGTCCCAGACGATCTTAGACTCTGAGATGGTTCATAGGAGGACATACGTTCGGACAGGTAAACCGTTTAGGGATTTATAGGCTAAAGCCAGAACTTTTTGGTCCTATTGCCACCATATTTTGTTGTCTCACAATCATACAAACTAAACCAAAGTCATGATAAATCCACTAAGTTATCAATTTCTAATGGCAGATGAAATAAGGTAAAGGTTTCCCCTTGACATTAAGTCTAGTTGAGTCCAACTCTGGAGGGGGTGTGTGTGTTCGTCTCAATTTCTAAGCCAAAGAGCCAGCATTGTCCATAGACATCTCCTAGATCATGTGGCCGGCATGACTACCTGAAACACTGTTACCTTCCTGCCACAGCCGTACCTATTGATCTACTCACAGCTGCGTGTTTTCAAACTGCTAGGTTGACAGATGAAATAGAAGACTACAAATTACAATCACAGAAAGATTTGCCTAAACCACCAGTGGGAACCCTTATCCTTTAGGAAATTCAGCCTTGAATAGCCTTTATCCACAATGCCAAAATCTGAAATACTCCCAAATCCATATGGTTGACACTTTTGCTTTCTGGTGGTTCGGTGTACACTAATCTTGTTTTAGTCACAACATTATTGAAATACTGTAAATAAAATTACCTTCAGGCTATGTTTAGAAGGTGAAATATAAATGAATTTTGCGCTCAGACCCCTCCCCAGAATATCCCATTACATACATATATGCAAATACAGATATTCCAAAATCCAAAACACTTTTGGGCCCAAACATTTTGGAGAAGGGACGCAATCCCTTCTGGCAGGTCGAACCAGTCAGTTTTCAACGTGTATTTCAGACTCGCATCTTCTGTCTGCCATATTTGAATACTTGTTCTGTGTATTTTAATATATTTATTTTGTTGAAATACATATTTTAATATGCGTATTTTATATAATGATTATGTGTTTTTAGCTTTGTTGTAACCCTGCTCGAGTCAAGAGGAGAGGCGCGTAAGAAATAAACCGATTACTATTAGTATTACTCAACCTGCAGTATGATCTGTAGTATCCCAAACTCGCTGAGAATTTGTAAAAGACTTCATGATATGGTGGGTTAACTGGAGAGGCATGTGTCGGCAGCTGATTGGCAGAGCATGCCAGGAGCCGGAGTTCTGATTCGCTGCTGTCTCTGGCTTGCTGCTGGGACTAACGGTTTTAACTGTCATTTTCACATTGGAGAGTAAAGAGAGTGCTGACTGGAAACAGCCAGTCAGGAAATGGCTGTCAATTATTTGAAGCCTGGTCATTTCTAAGGCATGAAGCATATTTAAAGACTGTTTAAAAGACTGTTATTTCCTCTGTTCTCTGTGTATCAATTCAGAGAGACTGCTGTATATATTGTTGTCCTGTTTGAACTTTTGAACAGAGGAAAAGATACTGTTAGTTGTTACGAACCCACACAATCTCTTCGATCATCTGGAGAGGCCCTGCTCTCGCTCCCACGCCCATCGCAAGCGCAATTGGTGGGGACGAGGGAGAGGGCCTTCTCTGTGGTGGCCCCCCGACTCTGGAACTCACTTTCCAAGGATATCAGACAAGCCCCCACATTGGCAGTTTTCAGGAAGAGTCTGAAAACGTGACTGTTCCAGTGTGCCTTCCCTGAATAAACAATGTCCTGCTTTGACCAATCCTGAATAAATGTCCTCAGAAACATTTTAAGTATTTGTTGGGTTGATCTCCCCACATTATCTTTTAAAACCCGCCTGCTAGATACATCCTACCTCTGTTGCGCCCAGTGTTTATTTATTTTAATATTTTAATATATTACATCTGGCCCGACCACAAGGTTTTAAATTTGTGTATTATTGCTTATATGTGCGTTATATTGATTGTATTTTTTATTTTTGCTGCTGTGTTGTTTTACTGATGTTCATTGGGCTTGACGTCATGTAAGCCGCCCCGAGTCCCCTTGAGGAGATGGTGGTGGGGTATAAATAAAGTATTATTATTATTATTATTATTATTATTACACAAGCCTGAGTGACACTTTATTACAGTGTTTTTCAACCTTTTTTGAGCCACGGCACATTTTTTACATGTACAAAATCCTGGGGCACACCACCAACCAAAATGACACGCTAACACAGTAATACATATAGTTAATATGTTTTTAAATGTATTTATACACTCAGTGTAAAACTTGGGCCTGTTTCGATTAACATAACATAGATATCCTGGCAGGAATGGCAGAAAGACACAAACTCCCCATTGACCTTGGGTTTTGGAATTGTAGTTCACCTATATCCAGAGAGCACCGTGGACTGAAACAATGTTGGATCAGGACCAAACTTGGCATGAATACTCAATATGCCTAAATGTGAACACAGATGGAGTTTGGGGGAAATAGACCTTGACATTTGGAAGTTACAGTTTCTGGGATTTATAGTTAACACACAATCAAAGAGCATCGTGAACTCTTGCAACAATGGAATTGAACCAAACTTGGCATATTGAACTGTCATTACCAACAGAAAGTACTGAAAGGGTTTGCTTGGGAATTGACCTTGAGTTTGGAAGTTGTAGTTCACCTATACCCAGAGAGCACTGTGGGCAGGCGGGGGAAGAAAGGGTATTGGAGGTTCCCATTTCCCCGGCACACCTGATGATGGCTCACGGCACACTGGTTGGGAAACACTGCTTTATTATACTGCAGGGTTTATTTTGATTCAGAAACTGTGGTAAAGCTTCTCCTTGTCTGCTTATTTACATTTACCAACTCCAACAAACTCAACGTAAGTCGCAAATGTTCATTTCTGCCTATCCAATTGCACATGAATTGCAATTTGCTGCACCGTGTCCTATGAGCACCCCACCCCCCAAAAGGCAGACTTGCCTTATTTGACCTCATTGTTGAAAGTTCTGAAAGTCCCTTGTAGAGGGACCAAAGAGGGGGGGGGGACTATGATATGTTGTCCCCATCTCCCACCGTTTCGTCCATTCATTAGATTCCTATTATATCCACAGAACCCCCGAAGGTGGATCATTCATAGTGCCAGGGTGTTCTGGCGGGGCGATTGTCCTCCCCGTTAGAGAAATATTGCTTCAGCCAGCTTCTCTGCCATTTGCCATCCTGCTGCTGACAAATCAGCATTTACACTGGCGACACGCGCGGCTGTTGTTTCCCTTCGGCCTGGCTGCCTGCCAGCAATGCTGTTAAAGATCTTGGGCTATTCGAGAAAAAGAGCTTTGCTGAATTCGACATTCAGCCCTCTCGCAACCATTGTTGGCAGACAGAAGTGGGATCTAAAAAAGCTGCTCGAGCTGCAATTAATGGAAAACCAGAGTGAACTCTTGCTAGAGCTACAGCAGATTGAAAATGTGGTGTAGCGGGGGAGGAGGCGGCAGCGGGCGGATATTTTTTTTAAAGGCCCATTTGTAATATCTCACTCTAACATTAGTGTGTGTCACTCACAGAATCCTCCAGGTTTCCTGCTGAGCAATTCCGAGGAATATCGCCCAAGAAGTAATGGCGGGAAATGGGAATCCTCTATTGCAGGGGTCGGGAACTATGGCTCACGAGCAGGGGCGGTCTAAGGTAATTCTAAGTTGTAAGCAAACACTATTTTGCGCCCCCCCAAAAAACATTATTTCCCCCACGCTCCTCCGGCTCCTTTCACTCGGCTCCCCCTCTTCTCCGCCGCCCCTCTCGCCTTCCCTGACTTACCGGAGATTTTCGCACGCATGCCCAGTGCCTACGGAGCTCAAGTGAACTCCGTAGGCACTGGGCATGTGCGCGAAAATCTCCGCGCGCATGGGCTGTATCTCTGAGCCCTCTTTTTTAAAAAGTAATTTTTATTGAAGTATAGAATAATAAAACAAAGACAGACAAAAACCAGCTATGTATGGCTGCATTACAAAACACATGTATCCTGCGACCCCCAACCCCCCTCCCCCCCGCCCACTCCCTTATCAATACGAAACCAGACAAAACAGTCACAGAGTGCTTCCTACTCACTCAAATCCCCCATAGTTAATTAACGAAATAGTAATAGCCAGCGGCTAAGATTCAATAATAACTTTCTAACTGCAAAAACCTATATTCGAACTTCCTCCATAGAGTCCTGGTGGGGTGGTTACAATGTAACTAAATTTTAAAGTGAACTCCGTAGGCACTGGGCATGCGCGCGAAAATCTCCGCGCGCATGCGCTGTATCTACGGAGCTCAAGAGGGCTCCGTAGATGCAGCGCATGCGCGCGAAATCTCCGCGCATGCCCAGAAGGTCGTCCAGGCGCGACGCAGCGCGGCAGCAGCATGGAGGGCGCCGCAGCGCAGCAGCAGCACAGAGATACGGCGCTGCGGCGCCCCACAATGGCGCCCCACCCCGCCGCGTCCAAGATGGCGCTCTACGCGGTTGCGTAGTCCGCGTAATGGGAAAGACTGCCCCTGCTCACGAGCAAGGTGTGGCTCTTTTGATGACTGCATCTGGCTCGCAGAGGCGAAGGACCCGGCAGCGGAGCTGCATCGACACCGGGCCCCACGCTGCCCATCTCGAAGGGTTTTCGCATGGAGAGTGCTAGCATTGCCGGAGTTGCTTGCTCTTCATGTGCTGGCGTGCCCGCCGGCGTCGTAAAACCTGGCACATGCGCCGATTGTGCAGTCGCAGCCTCAGCCATATCCATGGCCTGCATTTCAGTGGCCGGTAGGGCAGGCCCGGATTAACCCCTTTTGGCACCCTAGGCCACACTTTGGAATTACGACCAGGGGCTTCCCTTCCTTCTTTGACTCAAGGACACGAGCGAGGAGGAGGAAGGAAGAGAAGGCTTCCCTCCGCCTCCTCCTCCTCCTCCCGCCCTCCTTCCTTGAGTCAAGGAAGGAGAGTGCGAGCGAGGAGGAGGAAGGGAAGTCCCGCCCCCGAGGCCGCTGCTGCACATGCCGAGCAGTGGCCCCGGGGGCGGGGCTTCCTCCACCTCTTCCTCCCGCCCTCCTTCCTTGAGAGCAAGGAGGAGGAAGGAAGGGAAGCCCCCAGGGCTGCTGCCGCACATGCCCGGCAGGAGTGCATGAGGCGAGCGCCTCTGCCTCCTCCGCCATGTTCCTGGGTGCCGCGCGCATATGCCCGGCAGCGGCCCCGGGGGCTTCCCTCCACCTCCTTCCTTAACAAGGGGGCAGGGGCGATAGCGAGGGGGGTGCCATTCCCTCCTCCCCCGCCCCCTCGCAGCGCTCGCTTTCTGCCAAGAGGAGGCTGGGAAGGGAGAAGGCTACAGAAGTGGAAGCTCCCTCGTGGCTTGTCTTTGCGAGCCAAAAGCGCATGCACATGCCCGGGCCGGGCGCCCGCCCCTCGTTTCTTCTGCTGCCCTCCTCCTCCCTTCCTCCTCCTCAGGCCATGTTGCGGCACGGAGAACGGAAGCGGGGGAACGTCCCAGAGGCAGCGGAAGGTTCGGATGGCGTGCTGCGTGGATGGCGCATCACGCACAGGCGTTGCGTTTGTATTTGTTTCAATTTTTTTTGGCCCGTGATTTTTGTGCCCCCCCGGCCTTGCGCCTCTAGGCCATGGCCTAGTCTGGCCTAGTCTGCCAGTCGAGTACAGAATCCTTTATAAGACCCTGACCTTGACATTTAAGGCCTTGCGGGGCCAGGGTCCTACATACCTAACAGACCTTCTGATACTACCTATCCATCTGAGAGCACCACGGCCAGCCTACAAGAACCTTTTCTGTGTCCCAGGTCTGAGAGAAGCTCATCTGGAGCCCACGAGACAGAGATCTTTCTCCATTGTGGCCCCTGTCCTGTGGAACTCTCTGCCGCCAGACCAAAGAGCCATCCTCGACCTGCCTTCATTTCTGGCGGCACTTAAGACATGGTTATTTAGAAGAGCATATGGTTATTTAGAAGAGTGACAATCAGTGACCTGGAATCTGTCTATTCCAGTATTTTAACATTTAAATATTTTAATATTTTAGTATTGCAAATGCCAAGCTGTGTAAGTCGCCCGGAGCACATCTGTGGAGGGCGACTCATAAATAATAAAATTAGTTAGTTAGTTAGTTAGTTATGGGTAATCCGGGCCTGCGGTAGGGGGATCTCAAACTCACCCTGCTGAACGGCTGTAGGAGGCAGGGAGGGAGCCTTTCCCGCCAAGTCCAGGAGGCTCTCCTGCTGCCGAAAAGTCTGGGTGCCATCTTGGTGGCCATTAGCCTTAGATTTTTTGACTTCTTCTTTGGCAGGCCCGAAGCCTTGGCAGCCAAGCCTGGTAAGATCTGGGGCCTGCAAGGAACAGTAGCCTCCAAAAACTGCTGGTGAAGGGCGGAAGGCAAGATTATATGGCTCTCACTAAAATAAATTTCCAAATATTTTTGCTTTCATGCTTTCATGTCTCTCCGAGTCAAAAAGGTTCCCGACCCCTGCTCTATTGCAATTAGAGTTACCCATTCAAGACTGATGCATAGTCACAATCCCTACATCAGCCACAGTGGTCCACGCTCTTGTTACATCGTGAATAGACTACTGCAATGCGCTCTATGTGGGGTTGCCTTTGAAGACTGTTCAGAAGCTTCAAATGGTCCAATGGGCGGCAGCCAGATTGCCCACTGGAGCGGTGTACAGGGAGAACACAACCCTCCTGTTACGCCAGCTCCACTGGCTCCCAATCTGCTACTGAGCACAATTCAAAGTGCTGGCTTTAGCTTATACAACCCCAAATGGTTCCAGCCCAGCTTACCTGTTCGGACGTATCTCAATCTATAACCTACCTCAGAAGTTAAGATCATCTGGGGAGGCCCTGCTCTTGATCCCACCACTTTCGCAAATGCGATTGGTGGGGATGAGAGACAGGGCCTTCTCACTGGTGGCTCCTCATCTATGGAACTCCCTCCCTAATGAAATCAGGTCAGCTCCCTCCCTCTTGTCTTTCAGGAAGAAGCTTAAGACGTGGGACCAAGTATTCAACCAGCAAATAGTGCAATAAGGATAACGGACTAATGGATTTGACAATTGGACAGACCTTGGACTACGGTCTGGATTACATGATTTTTAACTGATTTTTTTTTATAAAATCAATTTTTATTGATTTTCAGTAGTTAAAATACAGAACAAGACAAGAAAAAACATATAACAATAAGGAAAAACTGAAAGTACACCTCGGGGCGCCCAGAGCTGGCTCCCGGGTTTACTATGAGTTATACAAGAGTGAAAGTCATGTGAAGACAAAGTTGGGTGAAGAGCGGAAGCCTCTTCCTGGTTAGCCCATCTGTACGTTCTTCTGATTATTTTTCTCTTTATTTAATCCTGTGGTTGGGTAGAGAAACATTATATTTTAACCATTAGTCCAATAGTAAGTCGACATTAAACTCACTTCTGGAGTAGTCTCTAATTGTCTCCCAGTTCGTCCTTCCGAGCCCCTGATTCTGTTTATTCCTCAACCTTTCCGTCAGCCAGTCCATTTGTATTGTCTCTATAACCTTCATAAACCATTCTTCCCTGGACGGGGTTGTCTGTGTCTTCCACCCCTTTGCATATAGGATCCTAGCTGCCGTTATCCCTATCAACAAAATTTTTCTCTCTATTGGTGACACCGCTCCTTCAACCATTCCCAGTAACAGTATCTCTGGTTTCCTTTCCAGTTTATATCTAATCATTTTTTGGATTTCCCGTTGAATCATTGCCCAATATTTGATAGCTCTGGGGCAGGTCCACCAGAGGTGAAAGAAAGTCCCGTTCTTATTTCCGCACTTCCAGCACTTGGGGTCTAAATTCTTGTACATTCTAGCTAGCTTATCCGGTGGGAGGTACCAACGATAAATCATTTTAACCCAATTTTCCCTGAAGGGATTGCTTAAGGATTTCTTCACTACGGTGCACCAAATGTTCTTCCATGTTTGCGGTTTAATTCTAAATCCCAGATTCCTGGACCACTCGGCCATATAGGCCCTCTCCTGATTATTTGCTGTATTTATCTCCAAGAGTGTTCTATAAATTTTCCCAATTTGCTTCTCCTCTTCCCTCAAAATGTTTATTCCCAGCTCTTTCTCTTCCCCCGTGAATCCTCTTTTAGTATCTTCCTTGAACTTTTCTTTCGCTTGTATGAAAACCATCCTAGATGGAGCCCTTCCTTCTCTAGTTCTTCTTTTGATTTAATTATATACCTCTCCCCATTCCACTTAACTAGTTCCTTGTATGTCATCCATTTATTCCCAGTTAACTCTCTAATTTTGAAGGCTTCATTCACCGAGGTCCACAATGGGATTTTTTGTTCATAAAGTATGTTGGAATACTTCTGCCAAACCCTTAAGAGAGAGCTCCTTATAACGTGAGAGTTAAATCGTGCGTCCATTTTCCTCCTGTTATAGATTAGGTACCCGTGCAATCCAAATTTAAGGTCGTGTCCCTCCAGGTTTGTTAGCTTAAGATTTCTAAGGAGTATCCATTCTCTAACCCAAGACAAGCAGCTAGCCTCATGGTACAATTTCAGGTTTTAACTGATGTTTTAATAATTGATGTTTAATTGTATGGTTTTAATTGCATTTGTTCATTTTTATATGTATATGCATGCGTTGCTGTGGCCCAGTATATGTGTGCGTGCGTGTGTGTGTGTGTGTATATATATATGTTTTGTGTGTGTACATATCAAAGGCATATAGTGCATTTGGAAGGCTTCACAAAAGAGTCTGGAGCAACAAGAACCTGAGGCAAAGTACCAAAATCAGTGTGTACAGAGCTATCATACTGTCTATTCTCCTCTATGGGTCTGAAACATGGGTCACCTATTGCCAACACCTACGACTCCTCGAACGCTTTCATCAGTGCTGTTTTCACACAATCTTAAACATACACTGGACCGACTATGTGACGAATGTTGCTGTCCTTGATCAAGCAGGGATCACCAGCATTGAGGCCATGCTATTGAGAACACAGCTGCGCTGGGCAGGGCACGTTTCTAGGATGGAGGACCACCACCTCCCAAAGATACTACTCTATGGTGAACTTGCCACAGGTCAGCGCAAGAGAGGCGCCCCCAAGTAGAGATATAAGGACTCCCTGAAACAACATCTCAGGCTCGGCCAGATTGATCACCAGCAATGGTCCACCCTGGCCTCACATTGCTGTCCACAATGCTGCAGCCTCTTTTGAGAAGGTACGCCGAACGAGTCTCGAAGAGAAACGACAACACAGAAAGAACCGCATCTTGGAAACAACATCACCCAAGGAGACTTTCTGCTGTGCTTTCTGCAACCGAACTTGCCTATCTCAGATTGGCCTTTTTAGTCATCAATGCGCTTGTAAAAAGCGTGGGATGAGTCCTTCCTGAATCTTCGTTCGCGAAGTAATGCCGAGAGAGAGAGAGAGTACATATGTGTATATGTGTGTGTATATATTTGTATATATGTATGGTTTTGCGTATGCGTTGTAATGTAATTGGGGGGGGGGGTTGCTTTAAAGTCTCTTCTGCTATGTTTTTCAGTGTTTTTATGAGTGATGGTCACTCGTTGGCCTGATAGGTGTATTGTGTCCAAATTTGGTGTCAATTTGCCCAGTGGTTTTTGAGTTATGGTAATCCCACAAATGAACATTACATCTTTATTTATATGTATTGGCATCGAATGGCTGCCTGCCACTTCTGACCATTCTCTGTAAGGCATGATATGCTGTTTCCTGTCTCCCGACAGTGACGTGTGGCTATAAATGTATCTGGTAAGTGAAGAGTAATTCAATAATCAACATTCCTGTTCAGAAAAAAATACAGTGAAGGTAAGTCCATGGGTGCTTTGGCCACCCACATTCATGGGGTTTGCATTCGTGGATTCGCGTGTTTGCCATGCCTTGTCTTGAGCAGGCCCGGATCAGGCCCTTTTGGCGCCCTAGGCCAAAGGCTCTGCCCCCGCCCCTGGCTCCGCCCTGCCCCTGGCTCCTCCCCACTCTGCCCCAGCCCCGCCCCGCCCCAGGCTCCGCCCCTGCCTCCTCGCCGGCTCCTCCCTCCCTCCTAAAGCCACTATGCCGGCCTGAGAAGCGGCCGAAATCGTGGCTTTAAGAGGGAGGGAGGAGCCGTGGGGAGGCCCCGCATCGGCTCCAGGGGTGGGGCTTTCCTTCCTCCTCCTCGCACCGGCGAGGAGGCGGGGGCGGAGCCGGGGGCGGGGCGGAGCCGAGGGCGGGGGCAGAGCCGAGGGGAGCAGAGCAAAGGAGGGGGGCGGCCGTGGATGGCGCTTACGCCACCGCGCGCATGCGCCCTTTTTAAAAAAAATGTAAAAACAAATTTGAATTTTTTTGATTTTTTTTTTTTAAAAAATTTAAACTTTTGGGGAGGGGTCCAGACCTGCTGCCCCCACAAAGGTGCCGCCCTAGGCCATGGCCTAGGGTGGCCTTATGGGTAATCCGGGCCTGGTCTTGAGGCTCATGACTGCCAGGCACGTGTGCACATGCACACAACAGCCTTTGGCTTTGGGAGGGGAAAACATACAGATGCCAACCACCTTCTGAGGCCCAGGGCTCCAGAATGAATGTGCATGTGTTGTCCTCAGATTTTGGGTGGTGGAGCAGCACCAATCTCTAATAATAATAATCATCATCATCATCATCATCACCTATATTTATACCCCGCCACCATCTCCCCAATGGGGACTCGGGGCGGCTTACATGAGGCCAGGCCCAAACAACAAATTACAATAAAATACAAATCAAAAGCATCAACAACACAATAAAAATACAAACATATCAATAAAAGAACAATATGCAAATACAATATTTAAAATCACAAATGACAAAGTGGGTCGCATGTACAGGATAAAATGTTAAAAACTCAGGAGTAGATTCTTTGCGAAGGAGAGCTGGTGTAGACACGGGTTGTGAGAGGCCATCATATAAGTGGGGAGAGTGCACTCCGGAGGAGAGCAATAGTATAAGGTTAGGTGTCTTTTTTAAAGGTTACCGAATTGGGGGCTTTCCTAATCTTTCTGGGCAATGAGTTCCAGTGTCGGGGGGCCACAGAGCAGAAGGCTCTCTCCCTTGTGCCCACCAGACGAGTCTCTGAGACTGGCAGGGGCGAAAGGAGGGCCTCTCCCAAATATTGAAGAGTTTGGGCTAGTTCATGGAAAGAGATCCAATCACGAAGGTAGGCGGATCCCAAACCGTTTAGGGCTTTATAGGTGATCACCTGCACCTTGAATTGGGACTGGAAAATAAACGGCAGCCAGTGAAGCTCCTTAAACAAGGGGGTTGACCGCTCCCTGTAACTAGCCCAAGTTATTAATCTGGCTGCTTAGCGTTGGACAAGTTGAAGTTTCCAGGCTGTCTTCAAGGGTAGCCCCACGTAGAGTGCATTGCAGTAGTCCAGTCTAGAGGTAACTAAGGCATGGACCACCAAGGTCAAGTCAGCCTTCACCTCTGGAAGCTGTCTACTGCATTGACTTCTGGCAGCGGGTAGTAAGCCAACGATGCTCCTCTGCTCTCCCGGCTCCTGAGGAAGAGCAATAGCACTCTCCCTTAGCAACTACTTCCAGATGTCTGTGCGTCAGTGGAATCTCAGAAACAGTTGGTAACCCATTGCTGTCTCTCTGCCCTATCTGGGTCTTCGGAGTGGGGCACGGCAGCAACAATCTTCTTCACCAACTGCATTTGGAAATCTGCTGGTGTGTAGGCTTCTGGAGCGGTTGGCAATGCCATTGCTGCTGCTCCACTCCCCCTGCAGCTTTGAGGGGACGGAAAAGGAACAGCAGTCTCAGTGACCAACTGCTCTCCCCCAAAGTCTGTCAGTTTGTAGGCTCCATGGGCCAATAAGTGACTGAGCTCACGGTTGCCTCCCCTCGGCAGATTTTGGGGGGCGGCATTTCCGGGCCTGAAGGAAGGGGTGAGGAAGGGGTGAGGGGATTAACACGGCTTCCGCCGCCACCGCCCCACTCGCGCGGGTGGGCGCCACTCCTTCCTTCAGTGAAGGGAGGAGGGGCGCCGGTGCAAGTGGGGTGGCGGCGGGGGAAGCCGCGTGAGTCACCCTAGGGGCGGGACTTCCGGCGGCACCTTCTCCTTCTCACCGGCAGCGGCTCCGTCCCGCCTCCCTTCACTGAAGGGAGGGGGCGGAACCGGCGAGAGGGAGAAAGCGCCGCTGGAAGTCCCGCCCCTAGGGCGACTCACGCGGCTTTCGCCGCCGCCGCCGCCCCACTCGCCCGTGCCCCAAACACGATCGGAGCAGCGGTGGCAAAAACCGCGTGAGTCGCCCTAGGGGCAGGACGTCCGGCGGTGCATTCTCCTTCTCGTCGGCCCCGCCCCGCAATAGGCCCCGTCCCCCTGGGGGGCGGCATTTAGACAGGCAGCCTTGGGCGGCACAGTCCGCTAATCCGGGCCTGGGGAGAGCCAAGCAGCTGTGATCTCAGTCACCAACAGTCCCCTGAAGCCTAAGACTGAGAGACTTTGGGGAGCCGTTGGTGACTGAGATTGTTTTCAGTTTGTAAGGTTCTGGGTGTGGTTGGCAATTGAAATCACTGGGGCCAAGTTCTCTCTGTGGCTTTGGGGCAGGGATGGGCATTTGGTGGCCCGGGGGCCAGATGCGGCCCCTTGGGCACTCCCATCCGGCCCGAGGGACCTTGGGCAGTGCTGCTTACCGGGGAGAGAGGGAGCCGGTTGCAGCGCTGCTTACCGGGCGAAAAAGGGAGGCCCGGGCAGGTAGAAAGCCATGCGTGGCTTTGTTTACGGCAAAAGCAAGCAAGGGAGGCGAACGCGGGGTCCCCTTCCTCTCACGCACGCTTGAAAACAAACTCCGGAGGACGCCCCGCCCCCTGAGCGTCTCCCGCGATGACGTCGCAGCCGGCATCGCCGAACACGCTCAGGGGGCAGCGCTTCCTCCGCAGTTTGTTTGGCAGGGGACGTGAACAAGCAAGCAAGGGGACGCGTGGTCCCTTCCTCAGATACAAAGCCAAAAAGCAAGCATAGGAGGCGCCCCTGAGCGTGGTCCCCTTCCTCTGCGACCTCACGGGAGACGCTCAGGGGCGGGGCGTCCTCCGGAGTTTGTTTTCAAGCGTGCGCAAGAGGAAGGGGACCCGCGTTCGCCTCCCTTGCTTGCTTTTGCCGTAAACAAAGCCACGCATGGCTTTCTACCTGCCCGGGCCTCTCTTTTTCGCCCGGTAAGCAGCGCAGCCACCGGCCTCCTGGCTTCGCCAGGGAAGGCGTGCTGCCCGGACCTCCTCTTCCAAAGGAGGAAAGAAGAGGTATGTTATTGTGTTCTGGGAGATATAATATTAAATTGATTGCTTCATTGATATAATTGTGTTCTGGGAGATATAATATTAAATTGATTGCTTCATTGATATAATTGTGTTCTGGGAGATATAATATTAAATTGATTGCTTCATTGATATAATTGTGTTCTGGGAGATATAATATAAATTTAATTGCTTCATGGATATTATTGCCCACCCCTGTACTATAATATAATAATTATGATAATAATACTAATAATATATGAATATTTCTTGATATATTAATATGTTAATATTAATGATGTGTAATATATGGTAAATATAGTAAGTGAAATAAATTATGTAGATTAGCATGTAGTTCTGCCTTTAGGTGCGGCCCTGCATAATATTTTTTTGCTCTCATGTGGCCCCTTGGAAAAAATAGTTGCCCACCCCTGCTTTGGGGGATGGTGTCCTGTTGTCACCTGCCCCTGAAGTCTGCTGGTGAGTTGTGTAAAAGGAGGGGGTTGGTGACATCCATCACGGCTGCACTACTCTCCCCGCAGCTTCAGCAGGACAACAGTAATCTCAGTTCCCAGCTGCCTTCAAAACCTGCTCGTTCACTGACGGCGATTTATCTTCCTGCGCTGGGGGCCACCCCATAAAGCAGTGGTTCCCAACCTTTTTTTAAAGCAGGGACGACTTGAACAGGGACCATTTTGACCAGGGAGCACTCTCCAACATTAGTACCAAAAGGGTTACACACTGTTTTGGTCAACTTTAGATTGTTTGGTTATTTGGGCTGATTCATACAATTGCATTGGATAGACCAGTGTTTCCCAACCGCTGTGACGCGGCACAGTAGTGTGCCATGACAGACCTCCTGCTGTGCCGCGGGAAAAGCTCTCTGCTCCCCTTCCTTCCCCCCTCCTCCTGCCAAACTCCTGCTGCTTGGGGGCGGAGGAGGAAGGGCCGGGCAGTGGTGAAGAAAAAGAAGGGGCCGGGGCGCCGCCTCCTTCGGCCGTTTCCCCAGCCAGCCTCCAATCCGCCATGACTCCCGCCATGACTCTCGCCCCTTGCTTGCTGAAGCCGCGTGGAGGAGCCCCGCCCACTGAAGCCCGTCCACTGCTCATGCTCCTCCT
Source organism: Anolis apletophallus (assembly GCA_030556195.1). NCBI lineage: Eukaryota > Metazoa > Chordata > Lepidosauria > Squamata > Anolidae > Anolis > Anolis apletophallus. The sequence continues at coordinate 111,031,070 of JARBWK010000010.1, forward strand.
CTGCGCAGCTTCCGCCTCCTCCCCCTTTGGCTCTCCCAGCCTTGAGGGGACAGTGCCAAGCCAGCATTGTGCTGGCTCTGCCATCGCTGGCTTGGCATTGCCCCCTCTAGGCTGGAGAAGCTCTGGGAGTGCTGAATCCGGGGGGAGGAGGCGGGGAATGGCATGGCCTGGCTCCGCCCCCTCCCTCCGGCTTCGGCTCTCCCAGAGCTTCTCCAGCTTTGAGGGGACAGTGCCAAGCCAGCATTGTGCTGGCTCTGCCATCGCTGGCTTGGCATTGCCCCCTCTAGGCTGGAGAAGCTCTGGGAGTGCTGAAGCCGGGGGGAGGAGGCGGGGAATGGCCTGGCCTGGCTCCGCCCCCTCCCTCCAGCTTTGGCTCTCCCAGAGCTTCTCCAGCCTTGAGGGGACAGTGCCAAGCCAGCATTGTGCTGGCTCTGCCACCGCTGGCTTGGCATTGCCCCCTCAAGGCTGGAAAAGCTGTGGGAGAGCTGAAGCCGAGGGGGGGGGGCATGGCGCAGTCTGGCTCCTCCCCCAGCTTCGGCACTCCCAGCAGCTGCTCCCAGCAGGCCACCATCCCCCAGCCGTTCTTTACTGTGTTAGAGTGTCATTTTGTGTCATTTTGGTTGGTGGTGTGCCCCCGGATTTTTTTAATGTTAAAAGTGTGCCGCGGCTCAAAAAAGTTTGGGAAACACTGGGATAGACCACATCAGCTCTAGTATCTGATACAGAACATATGCCATCTGCTTGCCCATAGAAAACTGTATTTAAGAAGCCTTGGTACTATAAGAGGGTTTTGTGGGACCAGTCATTCTCGTTGCAACGGTGTAGTAACAGTGAGGCAGCGGACCCCCATGGATACCAAAATCCATGGATGCTCAAGTCCAGGCCTGTAGCCAGAAAAAAAAACTTCAGGAGGGGTTAAAACTTTTCCCCCTGAGATGACTTTTCAGTTCAGTGTCTCAACAAGGCCCGAAATGACCATCATTCCCCAAAGATTTTTCACAAGTAATAGGTCCTGAATCATTGCTCCCTCTTTAAGTCAGTTCTTGTCGGCCACAAAGGACTAGAGTTTCTACAATTGACAGAAGTTGCTTTCTGTTTTCTTCTGCTTTCTTCCTATTTCCTTTATCATGATGACGGGTTACATCAAAACGTTTTCCACTGTGAATGAGCAAGAAGTTTTCAGCCAAGCACAAGTTGTTCTGATAGTAATCTGCTTTTTGGTGACTATTGAAGATTTCTATTTCATCTTTCCATCGCACAAATGGTTTACCAACAAACGCGCCAAGCTTCTGATGACTACCTTTACCCACCAACTTCTCCTCCCAACACCACATAGTACTTACAGAGCACACTTTGTACATGAAATGAGTAGGTTAACCAGGGAAATCTGCTGAACCAGATTTCCCTGGTTAACTTAGACCTTAGATGCCTCTTCTTATCCACAGGAAATATATATCCTGGCAATAGAGTTTGCGGATTTTGCACTAATTGAGCTTTCGCTTGGTCAACAGAAACAGCCTTGTCCATATAAAGTCCAATGTCCAACAATGACACATCTTCTTCTCTTTGCTCCCATTCCATGGTTTCTTTGGTATGGCTTGGATTAGATGAACCAGTAGTAGACAGCCCAATTTCTACAGTTTCCTTGGTTTTCACCTGCAATCCAGGTCAACCCCCCCCCCCCCCGTGCCTTAGACTTTGCCTGCCACCCAACATATTTTTGCAACTTCCACTATGGTCACTTCCACTATGTCAGATATTGATGCTGTTGTAATGTTAATTAATGATAGTGTGAATAATCAAGATTTGGTTGAGATAGTGCTTGAAGTTCTGGAGGAACTCTAATTTTTGCTACTCATATTCTTGGTATGGGGATTTGGTTAATCAGTTAAAATTCATGAATAAACCAGGTTTTTCTTTGAAAAATTTCGGGGGTGGTTTGAACCCCTAAACCGCTCTCTTGGCTACGGGCTTGCTCAAATCCCATTATATACAAATGGCATATTAAAATATAAAATGACAAAATCAGATTTTGCTCTTTGGAATTTTGTTTGGAAATATTTTTAAGGCATGGATATCGGACCCATGGACGCAGAGTACACGGATACAGAAGGACGAGTGTGTCACATTTTCCCTAATGAACAAGGATGTACCTTATTGGATTGACAGCTCCAACACAAGGGTTCATATAGTGGATAAAGAAAACAGATTGAATTGTTGTAGGTTTTTGGGTTGGAGACCTCACAACCTCATAGATGCAGACAAAACGTCAGGAGAGAATGCTTCTAGAATATGGCCATAAACCCCAAAAAAACTACAACAACCCAGTGATTTTGGCCATGAAAGCCTTTGACAATACATAAAACTGAGTGAACCTGTGTCACTGTATAAACAAAGAGAAGTCGAGACTGTAAATACACATTAAAGTGTAATCTGTAGAGTGGTGGTCCCATCCTTCTTTTGACCAGGGACCACTCTCCAACATTAGTACCAAAAGGGTTACGAGTCACTTTTTGGTCAACTTTAGATTCAGTTTGGTTATTTGGGGTGCTGATTCAGAAAATTGCATTGGATAGACCACATCAGCTCTAGATTCTGATACAGAACATATGCCATCCAGTAGTCAATATCTGCTCGCCCACAGAAAACCTTATTTAATAAACTAGAGCAGATATGATAGTAATCTTTTGTAGGTAGTCACCCTCTCCCCTCCTGACATCCCCATTGCCTCAGCACTATATGGTTTTGCGAGACCAGTTGCTCTCGTTGACGCATGGTTTCAAGTCAACAGTGTAGTAATGGTGAGGCTGCAAACCATATTTTCATTCTTGTGGACCATTGGTGGTCCACGGACCACAGGCTGAGAACCAGTGATTTAGAGGAATATTTCGTTGCTATCTTCTAAGTTTCCAAGTCTGTATCCCGACAGTACCTTCCCCTTTTGTATATTTTTCAGCATGCAAAGGATGACAAGTGTCAGTACTTCATACAACTAGATTTAATAAGTTATTACAGAAAAAATTAAGTTCAAACTACAAAGTTGAAGCAGTAGTAAGCAATAGCAGCATTGAGCTTCATGTTTAGTCACAGTACTGCAGTTCCATACAAAGCATTAGTTCAAGCCAAAAAAAGAGAGATAAAAGCCTTTTAGGGTTACTAGCAAAACCAGTCTAAGAGAACATGTAGTAAAAGATATGGTACATTTAAAATTAGTTGAAAAAACAAGTACAGAGATCTTAGCTGTGAACACTCTAAAAGTTATGTCCATTATTTTGACAGCAAAATTACAAATACCTAGTACTTTATACTCCCAACAGAATTACATCCAGAAACAAAAAAACAGCAGAAATGATTATCCCGTATTAGCACCCTGGATATCTATTTGTTGCTAAACGTTATTATTAGGTAAATTTAAAATGTGCAGAATGACATAACAGCCCCTGATCTGCTACCCATTCAGGGTATAGAGCAAACCACTAGCATGAATATAAAATACTCTGTGGTCAGACAGAAATACTACAACAGTGGAGATTGAGAAGAAAAAGGTTTCCTGGTTAAAAAAAATTAAGCCGACATTATACAAACTGGTGTAAAAAGCAACTACATACAAGCCAGGTTTAACAAAAGAGTTTGTTTTGTTGTTGTTGTTGTTGTTTTTTACAAATCTGTGACTAATCTTTCACTCATATCTTGCAAGTAGAGATGTCACAATACTGAAATATTAACATGGGGGGAATCTCCCCCAGTAAAGCACTATATATATATATATTTGTACTACTCTAACAAAGATAGTGAAATCAGCAAAGTTAATTTGCTAACTGCATATTTGTAATACAATTTTCTTTTTAGCCGCTGCCTTCCTAAAAGGCAAGTGTGTAGACAGAAATCTAAGCAAACACACTTTGTACCACTTTGCAGGAATTTGAAAATTTTTCTCCTTCACGTCTAGTATACTTTTAACAATTTGTGTTCATCCCAACCAGTAGGACCTAATTAGAGTCTAAATTTTACTCACTAGTTTGATTTTTTGCCTATAACATTACACACAAAGAGGACAACAATGGGCCAACTCTAGACATTTCTACAAGAGATCATAAACGTTGCCTCCCTTCAGTAGAAACCAATTTGAGACCAACTCTGGGAACTGACGCATCTAGGGAAGGCCATTGTATGTTCTGTTTATATAACACCAGTTTGGTTTGCGGGGTCTTAAGGAATGGATAAGAGTATCTCTAGCTTCAGCACAGAAGGTCTGGTGGGATAGCAGCAAAAACAGTAGGGGTTCGACAAACATAGGGGGAGATGGACTACATAAAGTGAAGCAGTGTTTCAATAGCAGCAACGGACGTTGCACTTGGAATGCCGAAGGACAAACTCAAAAAAAAGGGAGGAATATACAAGGAAGCTTGACAAAAGTGCTCCAATATAGTCATAAGGGTCGCTACGCATGCATTATTTAGCACTAACTATGCAGTAAATTACACCGTATGGTAAGGGTATGCGGACGCTATACAACTCCCTCCATTGGTTCTGTGTAAAGAAGTGCATGGAAATGCAGCATGGGAATGGGGTGGGGAGGTGAGTAAATAAATAAAATCATGGCAGATCACACTGAAACTTGGGAGAGAGTGAATGTAACAGTCCAAAAGAGACTGCCATGGTGGGTATGAGCGGGGTAGGGGCAGGGAATTGACCAAGCATTAGTGCTGTGTAACCTCCATTCGTGGCTGCCCCACGAGGCCCCGTAGTGCTGAGAGCGCCTATGATAAAAGTGGGGAGGAAGCAAATTCGTGTTACGCTCAACCGGAAAGGTTGCGCGCCTGTTACTTCGAAAGACTGGAGTCCGTTACAACAGCAATAGTGTTTTATCAGCATTGGTGTTGTATAAATCTAGACAGCGAACTGGTACTGTGACATCCCTATTATCTCCCTAAATCATTCCAATAAAGGAAAAAAGGCTTCTCAAAAATATCACATCCATTTCCTGCTTCATTCTGTAATTTTATTGCCCAATTATTCATTACAGTTTTTTCAATCATTTCACATATCCAACCATTTTCACACCATTGTAAACCACATCAGCGAGTTAATACATAAAGCTTTGCATTTCAAAAAACTAGACACTTTAGTAACAATATTACAAAGGTTTTTTTAGCTTCAAAAATAACTGAAAATGAAAAAAATAAACTTTTAAAGAATTAGCATCATAAAATTAATTTATTCCAAGTAAAAATACAAAATAATATTAATGACATTGACCAGATATGAAAGTCTCTCCCAGAAACAACTATATTAATGGTTGAGAAAGCACTCCTTAAAGAAAAAATCTGAAATAAAAATGAAAAATATGTCAATGTTTAAATTTCTCTTAGCAAAAAATCTTTCTAAAAATAACAATGAAAATTTTTTGTCTCAGTACAAAGGCTACATTACTATTGAAAAAATACCAGCATGAAGAAAAGGTACATATTTGACAGTAGAAAAATGATCTTAGTGAATCACAATGTCTAAAGTTTGCAATGAAAATAAATCTGCAATAAAGATTTATGCCTTTTTTCTTTTTTTTTTTCTTTTTTTTATACAAACAGTACAAACAGTATTGCACATAACAACAAAGAGTCGAGGTTAAGTCGCCTTCAAAAAAAAATCGACTAGTTCAAGTCTCGCATCAAGAGAAGGCCACAAGAGGACCTGTGCCCGGGGGCTTCTTAGTCAAGTTGCAGTTCAGAACACCTTATTTTAAAAAATAACTTCTTTTCTTGAAGGACCCTCTTTAATAATAATAATAATAATAAAAATAAAAATAATAATATAACATATTAACAACTTAGGGGGCACATTCATTTACAAAACAAAAAAGGGACCATGTTATAATTTAATAAACTAAAAAATTATCTTTAAAAAATACAAACAGAAGAACTCTCACAATTCTGGTCAGTCGTGCATAATTGTTTTGATTATAAATATACAAATTAAGGGAAAAATAGTTTTTTTCCTGCCTTCTATTCACAACTCCCAGCACCAATGCTGTTTGTTTTACATCTTTCAATGCTGTATTCATTCATTTTAAGCTTAACACCTATATAGCATCTCTCTTTCTCTCACTCGCTTTCCCCCCGTCTCTCTTTCTAGAGGATGTTTGTACATGGAAAGTGGGAAATTTCTTCCAAAATGTCTCTCATTTCACATAATTAGGTAGACTTCTGTAGGTTAGCTAGGATCTTCAATATTACAGTTATAAAGCTCTAACTTCTTTAATTTTCAAAAACGCAAATAAGCATGAAAAAAATAAAGTTACCCATCTGTTAAATCATTTTCTTGCAGAATTAAATTAATATATATATTTTTTTCTGAATAAACTTACTTAGAAAATATTTTCTTTCCTATTATTTCAAAATTGAGGTATTGCAAAAGATCAATGTCAGTCAGAAAGCATGCCTTTTTTTCTTTTAAAAAAGAATAATCTGCCAACTATTGAAAACTGTCTAGATACAAAAAGTAGTGCATAACAAATCTCGTATAGATGAAAAGAAAAAAGGAAAGGAAAGAAAAACCCCAAACAGAAGGAAAGACAGCTGGGCTGTATAAAGCAATCTCACAAAAACGCCCAGAAGAAACTTTAAAAAGGATACTAAACATGATTTTCTAAACAAGTAAAAAACTATTTTTTTTCAAACTCAGAAAATTTCTTTCAGAGCCAATAATTGCAACTAAACATTAAAAAGAAAACGTACAAAGTTAGACAGTAACAAGGCCATCACAACACACAAAACCGGAACATTTAAATCTACGATGCGGTGCCATATCCAGTTAGATTGTCCCCAGAACTTAACAAAAACAGGGTGGGGAGAGAACGAACGAAGAAACAAACAAACAAACAAACAAAAAACACCCAGAATAGTGTACACATTCTCACAATTAGCACACCCACGTGTGTCTATGTGTTTGTCTTGCACAGCCCCACAGTACATGCTAAAAAAATGTCCACTGTTATATAGAGTAGATCTCAAATAGATTCAAGCTTCACAGGATACATCCAGGGTTCAAGAAATTAAATGTCACACCCAGAGAGCAGACATCTTGCGAGTTAACTTTTGTATGCAGACATTTCTTTAGCACCACTTTTTCCTCACCTTTCGTTAAATGTGCCTAGTTTTCTTTTTCGGCCTACAAGTGACATTGGTAGTGTACATATGCTGTTACGAGCTCTTTGGTTTTCTGGACAAGGGCCGCCACTACATCAAACAGTGCAAGCGCTTATGAGATTGGAACGAAGAGCTCAATTTTTTTAAAGTTGTGAGTGTCCATATGTCCTTAACACTTGTTGCACTTTCAGCAGTATGTGAATGTTAGACACAGAGAGGCTTAAACAGTTATAGTTTGATCACAGTACTGGACATAATCACTTTTACTATATAAAATAAATTGCACAATATATAACAGAGCACCGCAAAGTACTTTGTCTATCATTCACAAATTTGTTTGAAGGATATTCTACATCTAGTTTTCTTAAAAAAATATTTGTTGGAATATAGGTCATACTGCAATGGGCTGATCCTAATTTCAGAAGCATTTACATTTACTGAGGCATGCCTTCCTCCAGTCAGTAATCTCTGTGTGTGTGTCTCTGTGTTATTTAAATTAGTTTACTGAGTACTTTGTAGCCTATATAGATTCTTAATTGGTGCACGGTGGGCTGATTTTCATATTAGACATATATAAAAAAATTTATTGCATGCAGCAACCTGATTAAGTAAACATGCAGTCAAAACTGTTGACCTTTCTTGGAAGCTTTCTGAATGATATACTGATCTCCTTTCAGCAGCCGTCACTATTTTTTTTTAAATCACATAATTGTCGTTTAAATCGATACCCTAGCTTGAATAGAGTATGGTGGTATCAGTAATACCATCTTAATAGCAGCAAAAGCTATTGCAGCATACATTTACATAACACTAACAGGTCTAACCAAAGAGGGAACCCTCAGCAAAGGAAAAAGGGGTGGAAGGAAACGTGGGGCGGGAAGAAAGGGGTGGAGAAGATGTGATCCAGCTTATGAGGTATCGTCCTTACTAGTAAAAATGGAGAGCAATGCAAGACTTTTCTTTTTTGAAGGTTGTTCCTACTCTATGTGACCCAAACTAATGATTGTTGAATATCCATGTTTGGTTTTTTTATTTTTGTATATATTTTTTGCTACATCTGCCACCTGCTTGTGAGTGTTACCTTTGGTAAGTCATCTGCAAGGGGCAAGTCTAAGTTTCTGAAAATAAGTGCATGCTCCAGTTTCAACATAAAATTAATTTAAAAAAATAATCTTCATCATCTAGACATCAACCTAGTGGAGGCCAATGAGAATGGCAGTCTACTTATTGTCGAGCGTGACAAGTCTCGTGTAAGAAGTTTAAGGTACCAAGCAGATGTGGATGTGAATCAAAGTGCAAAATCAGTACAGTTATACTCCGCTAAGTTTGTATTATACTGGACACCGAGTTCAGTATTGTGACTGTAAATAATAATCGTAACAATGATAATAGTAATCATAATAAAAAGACCCATCTGTTCATTAAAGTCAAGGATGAATGCACAGATTTCCAGAACACTAAAGCCCTGAGGCAGCACTCTCTTCTCCCTTCAATGTCGTCGGCTCCAGAACTTGCTGCTGGGTTGATGCCCGGGCTTCAGCTCCAGCGGAAAGGAACGTGGCGTGGCCGATCCCCTCCTTCCTTGACGAGTGGTTTGTGGAACTCCCGCCCAGCGCGAGAGTGGATGCTTGCCCAACAGTATTCGCAATAATACTGCAAGCAGGTCACGTTGGCACAGAAGAACGGAGCAAATTTCCCACCACAGCGAGTGCCCTGGCATTCATCACACATCTGATCATCAAGCACATATGGCTTCACTTCCACCTAGGAAAGAGGGTGGGAGTACAAAGGTGTTCAAAAAATGAGGGAAATTCTGTGCATTGGTCTCACAAATCTAATTAAGTAAACATGCAGTCAAAACTGTTGACCTTTCTTGGAAGCTTTCTGAATGATATACCGATCTCATAGGAGAAGCTTACATGTCAGAACTCAATAAACAGGAAGTATTCCCTAGATTTCAAAAGCATTCAGGACAGATAGAGCCAACTTATTCAACATTATGGCCCCTATAGATTGGCAGTTTTGGTAAATGCAACCTATAATATCACTAAACTTAGAAAGCTGTATTTGTCAAAAATGGTCACAATTGTGTATCGCCATCATATTATGAGAGATGCCTCAGAAAAGATTGTGTATATGTGTTTGTGTGTGTGTATGTGTGTGTATACACACACACACACACACACACACTTTATTTATATCTCAACTTTTCTTCCCATGGAATCCAAGTTTGACTAACAACCACATAATCTGGCCACAGTTTAAAACAAATCAAATACAAAAAATTAAAACAACAATTAAACAGTAGTGTGTGGCTATAAGATTAAAATCTTATAAGCTAGCTGGCATTGCCCCTGCCCCAAAGTATGATGATGGGGTTGCTGCTAACTGTGAGAGAAATAAGGTTGAACACCGTGAAAGCCATCCACTGCATGGCTATCAGCCTCCTCCTAGTAGACTCAAGTCAAGGAAAAGCTTCATGAGAACCAGCACTCCTCTTAATGTTCCCCCAGCAACAGCATCCCTCTGGGCAGCTAAACCAGGAAATCCCAATTGGATGGCCTCCCACGAGGGTCTTCCTCCAGGGGAAAACCAAGAATGGGCAACTGGAAGTCCCTGAACAGACTCAGAAGTGGAGTGGGCAGATCAAAAGACAACCTGGCAAAATGGAACTACCTAGAAGAATCCTCCACCTTGTGTGACTGTTGAGCAGAACAAACAACTCCACACCTGTATTCTTGTGCACAATGCCCTGGCTCATATACAGATGAAGGACTTTTGAAAGCTACAGACAATGAAGCCACTGTTGCCCTGTTTTGGTCAAAAATTATTTCGCTGCTTGTGCTCCTTCTATTCTTATTAGTTTTAGACTTATGTATGTAATGCTTTTGACAATTTTTTTTAAAAGATTAAAATACAGTTAACATATAATAAACACACGTACAATTATATTTAAAACTCACAATTCCCTCAGAATCCCACCCACAACCTCCCCAGCAGAATACCCCCCATTCTCCCTCAAATGCCTCATTTGCCTACTAGCACAAAAAGGTCTTTTTAATAATAATAATAATAATAATAATAATAACAATACAAGGCTTTCAATAATATGTTGAAAGTCTGGTTCTTCCTACTTTCTGAAGATTTTGGAAGGCTTCATAACAAATGGAAATAAAGAGGAAAAAGGCTCATATAGTAATCTCTGGTATTACTTCGCGAATGAAGATTCTTAGGAAGGACTCATCCCACGCTTTCTACAAGTGTGTTGATGACTAAGGAGATTGGATGTGTCCTTCGAGCCTGTGCAATGGATTTTTCTGGTGGAGCTCAGCGTGCACAGAACTGGCCTCACCCTTTAAACCAAAGGTTCGTCTGCCGGGGCCTAGCAAGCTTAGGACGGTGGCAGCAAGGTCCTCAGGTCGTAGGTTTGATTTGAATTTCCTTCTCTAGATGGTTGACCTTCTAGACGAGCACCATCTGCCCGGGTTTGAAATTAGAGTTTTCCTTCTCTTAGGATGGTTGCTGAAAGGGTAGAGAGCCCATCCTACCCGTTGACGTTCTTTGTCAGACCCTTCAGTTGTGACCTGTCTGGCATGGGAGGCCCTACCGGTGACTATTATGCCACCGCCAGCATAGCTCACAACTTCATTAGGGTACGCAAGCCTCTCCCCTGCGACAAGGAGTCACCTGTATATTTAACACTATTTTTTCCCCAAAGAGTTCAGGGAAAAGCAATATATTCAGGAAAAAGCTATGTACTGGGTTTATTACAATCAAAAAGTAAAGAATAAGTTTCTCTGGATATATTCATCTTATCACTCATTCTGTTGTGTGCAATCTTCTAGCAAAGTTAATCTATTGAGATATGTTTTGTTTACCCGTTTATCAATGTCATTGTGCTGGAGCTGGACAAAGCGTGCGCTAATAGCAGCAATATAACTCTGTTGATTGGAGAAAGCCACTCTGCCAGCACCTTTTGGGTACTTCAGCTCTGGGTCTGTATCAATGCCAGCATAGCAGACTCCTCCATACAAACGATCCATAATCATTGCTAATTCAACTGCAAAAGAGTAAAGGACAGAGTATAACCACCCTGTTGATATTATCTTATTCCTTTATAGATAGATAGATAGATAGATAGATAGATAGATAGATAGATAGATATTAAAAAACAAACACCCTGAGCTGGCACATAATGGCCCTTCTTCCCAACAAAAAAATCCAAGTAATTTAATATAGTTTTCAGATAACACTATAAGACATATTGCTTACACATGCCATGTTGTTTCCTCCCCTGCCTGCTTCCACATATTTCTAGTCTCTGTTCAAAATATGAGATAAGATTCCTAGCTGTTGCAGCAGCGGCGGAGTAAAGGATCTGAGGTGGCAGCCCCTCCCACTGGCTATATATGCTCGAGGGGATGTGGGCGGGGCTACAGTTTAAAGTGATATTAACTTTTTAAAAGATTCTGAACTGTCTGCGCAGGGCGCAGGAAATACCATAGGTGCTATTCACGGCTGACCACGAAAAGAAAATATTGCTTACACATGCCATGTTGTTTCCTCCCCTGCCTGCTTCCACATTGGAAGTTTTTCATCTTGCGAAGGATGGATGAAGCTGTGAGCAGTGCGAAGTTCAATGAGTACCAAGGACCACGAAGGAGAGAAGAAAAGGAAGCCCATGTGACATTGCCTCCTAGTGCAGCAAGTGTATATTGAAAGGAAAGCTGTGATGTGTGTGTACATGATGAAGTGCAAGAAGGGAGGCAAGGTAAGTATACAGAGATGAAAGAGAGACAGAGAGATGGACAGCATGGAGAAAGAGGGTAAGAAAAACGACAATGCATTGTTTCTGATGAGAGACAAGGAGGCGTTCACAATATGCGGACTTACTAAATGGAAGCGGAGGAGGACAGAAGAAAAAGGACATCAGAGGTGAACAGAAGTGATGCTGACATTTCTGACAATAAAGGAGAAGACTTTACAAAAGGTGACACAAGAGGATAAGATCAAATAAATCAAGAGAGACAGGAAGACAGACACCAAAGAGCCAGAAGAAAGGAAGAAGGTTCAGTAATGGCCTGAACAAAAGGTTAAAAGATTCATAAATTCAGGGATTCGTTTTCAACGTTTTAGCAAGGGTAGAAATAGAGAATACTATATTATTTTTAAGCAAGTGCAGTAGTTTTGGATTCTGAAGTTTTGAAAAAAGAAGTATTCATTTCTATTGAGTGGAAGAGCTTTTGGTGTGATAAAGCTAAGCTTCCTTTGTGTTGTCAAAGGCTTTGATGGCCAGAATCACTGGGTTGTTGTGAGTTTTCCGGGTTGTATGACCATGTTCCAGAAGCATTCTCTCCTGATGTTTCACCCACATTTATGGCACGCATCCTCAAAGGTTGCTTCCTTGGGGTTTCATGAAGCAAGATCTCAGTGCAGCATTCCTTATTATAATTATAATCCACTCTGGCTAAATCAGGATTAAAAATACTATAGATATAGTTAAGAAATTGATATAGGAATGTATCAACATGAGGTGTACAGTACATCATATGGTTACAGTAATCTTTGTTCGTTTGACCATATAATTATTTTGAGCTCCTGGTGGTGCAATGTGTTAAACACTTGTGCTGGAAGGACTGAGACAGGTTGGAGGTTCGAATTCGGGGAGAGAGTGGATGAGCTCCCTCTGTCAGCTCCAGCTCTCCATGTGGAGAAATGAGAGGAGCTTCCCACAAGGATGGTAAAACATCAAAACATCTGGGCATCCCCCTGAGCAACGTCCTTGTAGACAGCCAGTTCTCTCACACCAGAAGCGACTTGCAGTTTCTCAAGTCACTCCTGATACAGGGGGGAAACCATATAATTATCTAGATAATTATGATTTTTAAAATTATTTTTAAAGAAATGAGTGGGTTTAAATGGAAAAAAATATTTTTATGTTCCTCCTGCAAGAAGTGGAGATGCTACCACCATTCACTCTCATATGAGTAACATGGAAATTTGGAATGGATATAAAAAGGCAACTCTTATAGGCATATGGAAGGAGCCTACAGTAGAATGCCATTCTTGCTAGCATTCAATACATTCAATATGAACACTGAGATGTGCAAACTTCATTCAATGTAAATAAGTATTTTAAGGTTGGAGTTGGCAGCAGTGAGATGGGAGGCCACATGAGCCATCCAAGAGAGCTTGGAGAGCCAAACTTGATCCCCCCCCCAAAAAGCAATATATTCTTTTCCCCAAACACCATCTCTGAGACACAATGGTATATTCTAAGGCAATGGTGCTCATTACGGTGATCGGGAGCACCTAGGTGATCTTCGGCCCTCTTCCAGGTGATCTTTGGGCCTCACCAGCCAGATGGCGCGCTCCTGCCATGCGCGCGCACGTGCGCGCCCGCCGCCGCCTTTGCGGGCGCAAGGCGAAGCATGCACAACAGGTGATCTTTTCAACTTGATTGTTCATATAGTAGCTCGCATGATGAAAAAGTGTGGGCACCCCTGTTCTAAGGCCTTCTCCCTCAGCATTTTGGGACATTCTGAGCGAGAAGAAAATGACACAGATTTATATTACCCAGAGAATCTTAAACAAGAAATGTACATAAGTGACTAAAGAAGAAACAAGCACCCTAAAAATTAAACCTAAAGTAATAACACAAAATGCCAGGTTGTACAGAAAATGAGAAAATTAGCCTAGAGCTGTTCAATAGACTTTTAAATCAAAACTGGGTCACATTTAGCTCCTGCAGTTCCTGCTGAACCTCAAGAGCAGTAAAGCCCCATACCAAATTTTCACATTAAGGCATGGCATGGAAGGATCACAAACCTTGTTTTAGGGCAAAAACGGTGCTTTTAGGAACCAAAAAACAAACAAACAAATAAATAATGGATTTGTTTTGTTTCTTAACTTACAGGGGCTGCTGAATTGGAAAGAGTGCTGCCTGAAGAGAGAGTCAGGAAAGGGGTGAAAAATAACACTTGGATTGGATGGAATTGCTCAAAACTGTTTCAGTTGTTTAAATCATTATTTCTGTCTTAAAAAAAATATGGTCAATGTTTTAGATGTTATATTTAGTGAAGGCTTATTATAAATTAAGGTGACAAAGAAACGTCTTCAAAATGATCTTAATAGCGTAGAAAAAAACGAATCTAGGTAATACTTAAAATGGATTACAGAACCATCAAATGAAAATTCATTCATTACACATGCATGAAATGTCTGGAGAAGTTCCAAATCCAATTTAATATCCAATTGAACATTTTCAAATGAAAGCCAGCTATGCTTTAAGACACTGTGAGGACTGACTCATCTGAAATTACAAAAAGGTAGAATATATGTGGTTGAGGATACCTTGAGATTTCAGACTCAAATAACGAAAGCAGTTCTTAAAGTCCTAACTTATTTTCAGAAGAACAGAAAATACTCAAAACAAGGATTCATGCATGTTTCTTAAAGTATAGTATTAAATAAAACCCAAAACAATAGAAGCTCAAAATCAGAGCCTGTTGCGCTATAATTTTCCTTTCAGCCTACTGTGTTTTCCCTTGCTGCTATACTCCAAAAGTTACAGGATAAAATAAATAAAAAATCAATCAGCCTAAACAGGTAAGTGTCCTCCAAATTAGTTTTTCTTTCGTATTAGACGCAACTCTTTCTAAGCTGCTTTTCACTGATAAATTAAAAAATATGATGGTTTCCCATTCCCTTTAGCTGTTTTCAACTGGGTGAGGAGAGAAACACACTGAGGAAGATGATTGTGAATTGAAAGTGAATTTTACAAGAAAAGAGTTTGGGAATGTGATACAGAGATTGAAAGAGGGAGTGGAAAGAGAGGAAGGAGTGAAGGAATTTGGAAAGAGATGTTGCCAAGCACCCACAAGAGAAGTGTATAAGGCAGGGCTGCCCAGGAAGTTGATTGCGATCGATCAGTCGATCGCAGGACTGAAGGAAGTCAATCGCAGCCAGATGGGGTGCTTCTGCTCTGCACGCGCGTACCTTCTACGCTGCGCACTGTCCACGTTTGCTTCTGGACGAGAGAGAATCAGGGCGCTCATCTCTCTCGCCGGCAGCAGAGGCTCCAGGGTTACTTCCGGACGAGAGAGGCAGCAGAGGCTCCAGGGTTGCTTCCAGATGAGAGAGAGGCAGGCGGAGTGCAAGGCGGGGCCTC
The DNA here is from genome assembly GCA_030556195.1 of Anolis apletophallus. Taxonomy (NCBI): domain Eukaryota; kingdom Metazoa; phylum Chordata; class Lepidosauria; order Squamata; family Anolidae; genus Anolis; species Anolis apletophallus. The sequence goes on from JARBWK010000010.1 coordinate 111,046,385, forward strand.
CGGAGGCCCCGCCCCTCCCCAGCTTCAGCTCTACCAGCAGCTTCTCCAGCCTTGAGGAGGGCAGGGCCAAGCCAGCCTTGTGCTAGCTATGCCACCACTGGCTTGGCACTACCATCCTCAAGCCTGGAGAAGCTGCTGTTAGAGCTGAAGCTGGGGAGGGGGCGGGGCCTCCAGGCCGCACCAAGCCCCACCCCCTCCCTGGCTTCAGCTCTACCAGCAGCTTCTCCAGCCTTGAGGAAGTAGGTAGATCTTTCTGACTTGGTTTTATTATAAGTAGCTCGCATGCTGAAAAAGTGTGGGCACCCCTGGTATAAGGGGTAAAAGGAGAAATCAGAATGACCTGAAAGAGATGGGAGGTGGAAAATTGTGCACAAGATTGTTTTTCAAAACAGTATTGTTTTGGAACAGAGAGACACCAAATGGAAGGATAGAATTGGGAGGGAGAGGCGAAAGGAAAGAGGTTTGATTGCGTATGTACATGTTTAACTTATGTGCATGTTTAACTTAATGACTCTGGTCAACTATAAAACCCATGATGCAGGATAGTCAAACATGGCACTTTCTTGGTGCTCTCTTGACTTGATTGCAACCAACCCCTTACTGTTTTCTGCAGATTAAACTATTGTATTTCAACCTCCTCGTTTCTAGTTTCCGATTGTGAACAGAGACTAGAAATATTTGGCAACATGACCAGAGAGAGGAAATGCTTTGGCACTTTCTTCTCATCAGCCAAATACAGGCCGACTAGGTTTCTCTCATTTTATAATGGAAGCAATATGGTATGGACCCCCAATGGAATTCCCCATAATATGGAAAGCAGTGCTGTTCCTTTGCAAATTGTTGGTCTTATTTTCTTGGTGGGGGGATTCAGCAGAGGCCTCAAACTAAAGAAAAGGTTTTGGCTTGCAGAATTGATCTTTGATCCTTCCTATCTCCCTTATAGTAGAACACCCACTGAAAAACCACTCAATACAGATTTTATAGGAACAGAGGTTTCAACAAGTTACATACACATGAAAATGTGGAAATTAGCAACATGTTTTTCCTGCTTCATACACAAGCCATGTAATTATTTGAAAAACAGGCCCAACATCCTGAAACATTTGAGTAACTACAATTGCATCAGACTTCAGGTGACTCTTTATAACACTAGCTGCTGTTTTCACATGTTCACTCACCAGCTCGAAGGGGTCGCGGGACTCCTCCAACAAAAATAGTTTTTCTGGGATCTAAAGGTTGAGAACCATCCATTACAAAGTCACTATCACTTAAGTTCCAAGGTCGTATTTGCACCTGTAAAAGCAAAAAAAAAAGAAGTAATGTTTAATAGGCTATTGGAAAGCTGCAAAAGAAAAGGAATTTTTACTCTTTTGATTAATTGGCATTAATTCTTTATTGGCGGAAACTGATGGAGATGAGATTTAGAATTTTGCTTTATAGGAAGAAATATGGTCAACATGTGAACGCTTGCAATCCAAAACAAATTGTATCCAAGGATGTGAGCTGCTGGCTTGCCATTAACTATTGATGTAATCTTTCAGGTATTTACTATCACTACAACTAGCTATTTTGTATGCACAAACACCTATACCAGAAGTACAAAAGTAATCCAAATACAGATAAATATTTTTAAACAGATTGTCTTGCATGTAGTATCACATATATGTATAGCAGGCATGGGCAAACTTTGGCCCTACATGTGTTTTGGACTTCAATTCCCACAATTCCTAACAGCCTTCAACTCCCATAGGAATTGAGGGAATTGAAGTCCAAAATACTCGGAAGGCCGAAGTTTGCCCAAGCCTGATATACAACCTCTAATTTAGCAGCTAATGAACAATCTCTGGAGGCCAGTATGGTATCAATACAATTTATGGGTCAAGTCCAAATCTACCAATCACAATATTAACTTGCTTTGCAAACAAGTCCAAGTTGTATAAGTTTAGGGTTAAAAGGTTCATTATTTCATATTTTATGACTGCCTCCAAGTCAAACTGTAACTTAAACCAACTATATTTTCATTATTTTCATTTCTGTTATAAAGCGTTTTAAACTTTCATATTGTTTTAACGTTCTTTTCTTTTAATTTATACTGTAAGCCACTTCATTCCCACATAAGGAAAAAAATGGAATGTGAATAAATTAAAATAAAAATAGCAAAGTGAATAAGAGATTTCTCTAAGGGAGCTTTTTAAAAACCGACCTTTCTGCTACAGGGTAAATCACTTTTAATGTTTATAGGAGTTTCAAAGATCGCTTCAATAAGACAGAAAGATCTGCTTTCAAAAGGAGAGGATACTACATTTATTGAAGACATAACTCTATATCTGTACTTGCATCTATCTCTAGCTGCATGTGCTCAAAATCTTGGATTATAAAGAATATTTAAAAAGAATCTCCACATCCTGAAATCTCATACATTATAAACTGCAAGGCTGCCTGCCTTTTAGTAAATACTCCATACATTTTGAAAACGGAGGAAAAACTGGATGGTGAAGGAATTAATTCCCTTTACTTAGGCTAAGAGGATTGCTGTAATGGAATGCCTTTACTCTGTCCATTTAAAAAGGCAATTCGCTGAATTTGGAACAAAGTTATTGGACTTTTGAATTTGGCAATCCACAAAAATCTAATGTTGATAAACCTTATAGGCTTATTGACTGTTGGATTTTGGAACTTGTAGTAAAACATTTATGGAGAGGACCCGGTTGAAAAGATCATACAAACCGTGCAAACTTTGACAACACATGCAAACTAACTTGTGAATAATAAGTAAACTATTATTATTATTGCATAACTTTTAAAATGTTATGGTTTATTATTATTTTTATATAACTTTTAAAATGTTATGGTTTAAAAGACAAAGTTATGGGGTTTTTTATTTAAAATACTCCCACCAGAATATTAACTCCACCATAACACCTTTGTGTGAGCGGTGACATAAAAATCAGGGCATTCATGCTGATGACCTACTCTCCCAATTTTATAATAAGAGAAATAGTATGAGAAGGATCAACCAGAGATTAAACATCAAAGGATAGAAAGCATGAGCCTAACACTGTTTTGCTTGAAATATCACAGTTTAGAATGATCTCCAAATCAAGGCATACGAAAGGTACTTTCCAGATATTTAAATATATACCACTTGCACCCATTTATTCTAAGTACAAATCATATTTAATCTATACTGGTACACATTTAAGAGATTTTATTCATGCTGAATCTAGAAAAATTGCCACTTTTTAATATCTAAAGCACTGTAACATTAAGCAACAGCATCTGGAACAATTTGTTGTAAGACATACAAAGCTGGACCATATTCTATTACAAAGATTGATGAATTACAACACATGTTTTAATGCAAGGTGGTAATTGAGAAATACAAAAGCTGTATGTAAAGTGACCGAATTATGACTGTTTCAAGCTAACATCACATTCTAGCTTCTGGATCAGGGCATTAAACCATTACAGAACAATAAAGTGAACAGTCTGAATAGTTTGGGCATTTCCTGACATCTTACAAGCTTTCATGGTCAATATCTATTTGCAGAGGGCAAAGAAAATGACAAAATAGTCAATTGCTCACAAATGCATTTGGTTTTCAGCAACATAAAGGAAAGCACACTGTATCAGTCTACTTACTGGTTTGTCCTTGATAGTAGGACTTGATACACACAGGTAAAGTTTCCCATCTTCTTCCAGACAAGCATCTATGAGAGCTTGCACAGAACTTTCTTCCTGGAATAGCAGAAAGGCATAACCTTGGGAAAGAAGGAGATTATAAAGTCAGTACCTGCAAATTCTAGAAAACATAGCACAATACATTTAATACACACAATTACTAAATTCTGCTATATAGGATACAGGCACAGGATACAATTCAGAACAAATAACTCTCTCTATAGTTAACCATTGTTCTATCGTCATCTCTTCACTCATTTGAACATATTTGTCCTGTACATGACTGAACTGAATTAATATAATGACAGATTCTATGTACTCAGGTGCATTTCTCAGAAATTATGAATGAATTGGCTCAACTAGATATCGCAAAGAAGAAAAAATAAGGGCCTTTCCTTTAAGGAAATGGGAGACTAAATCCAAAAATTCTAATTTCCCATCAATGGAACACGGAAACACAAGCAAAAGCTAAGCAAGCAGATAGAAAGATCAGACAATAGCCACAGCTAAATACAAAAATGCATATAATTCAAATACCATACATAGGTTACTTTTCATCTATATCTACTATAGGAGACTTTCATCATTTGTCTCCTGCGTCCTGGAATTTTTCCCTCTATACCTCCTATTTACCTTACCTTGACAGCTTTCCTGAACTCCCATCTTGGAATTTACCTTTGGATTTACCATTGAATTTCACCTCGGACTTGGTCCTTTTGCGAACTACAAGAACTCCCACGCATAGGCTGGTGGGACTCACTGTGAAATAGACCCACCGAACGGGTAGTCCTGGGGATACACCCCTGGTTCCTGTAGTATCGGGATTTTTCCCTGCTTATCTGGTCCATTCTCCCGGGTGCACGTATGTACTATGAATGTGTGATATTATAACCTATGTATGGTATTTGAATTATATGCATTTTTGTATTTAGCTGTGGCTATTGTCTGATCTTTCTACCATCAATGGAACACCCTTCTTAGAAAAAATGAAATCTGTTCCTTGGACTGTAAAATATTTGAATTAAAATATGTCCTGTCCTGTGCAGTTGCAATATTCAATGAGAATGTACAGAAATGCTTTCAAACTCTATAGCAACAGCTAGACATGTTGAATTTGAAGATTTGTTGGCATGTAAATAAAAATGTACCCAAACCCTTTAATGTTATGGTGGTGTCCCCCAGTCCAAATACATTGTTGAAAAAGTATATTTAGTGAAATCTTAGAATTTGTCTTATATCTGTAATTATAGCTAACTAAAGTTGATGAAATAAGAATGATCTGATACAAGAACACTGAAAGAAGTTGAAACATTTCTATAGTTCTTAATGTTATTGTTCTGTTAGTCGCATACTTGAAAAAAACAATAAACTTGAAAAACAAATTTAGGACATTTTCTACTAGCATAAACAGTCAGTGGTTTCAGTTCAGTTCTATTTTATAACTTTGTAATTGTATGCTTTGAACACTAATAAAACTACATTTCCAAATCCAAAGATGAAATGGGAAGTCAAAGAAGCTGATTTTAAAAAATAAGAACCCAGTAGTGCTTTTTAAAGAAATCTGCAGACTTTCATTTTAAGTAAAGCTTTGCTGTGACTGCCTTTCCAAAATACATCAAAGGCTTTACCACTAAAGAAATTGCAAAATTGAAGAGATTAATCTTACTTTAGCTACTGTAGAAAAGCGATATTATATATTACACTGTGAAGCTAAAGTTTCTCTTGACAGAGTGGCAGTGTACTGCATTGCCAGCTGATTCGCTTAACTAAAAAAACACTATATAAACAATGGCTGATGTAGGAAAAATTAAATAACTTTATAGTCTGATTCTTATGTAGCACACTCCCCTTGCAAAGCCACAGGCTTTGATTTACATAAAAAACAACTTTCTCTATTGCTTTTTGGTGTCTTTTTATTAGAGCTTTAAACTAATAAATGCAGCATATTAATCTTTGCAGCACAAGTGCTCCTGCCTCTGTAAAGAATAAAAATTAATTTTTTCAACTGGAAAACAATGCAGGATGTAACTCCTGCTGGGGGAAAAGAGATGGTACTCTTCTACTTTGGCTGGATTTCAAATTTATAAGAAACATTTGAATCCACGACTAGTCCATTCTTAATGGAGCCCTAGTATATTTCACTGCTGTTTTGCTAGTCAGTGGCTTTAAAGAATGGACCCAGGTTTAACAGAGGATCTCCCCATGAAGGTGGCTTTCCGCTTTCCCAAGCTAGTATATAAGGTGAGCTCTACATAAGACAAGGATATCCCTTAAAATTTTATTTTATTTTTTAATCTCTATCCTGTAATATCATATAGGCTATCACTCGTGGCCAAGTATGATTGACTTCCAAGGGTGAGTCCATAAATGACTCTAGAGAGTGAGACCTATTCTGGATCGCTTGATCTTTTGCAGCGAAGACATACATTTCCAGATGGAAGATGATCCTGACAAGGGTTCGCTTGATGCACCTTCCTCTTAGCATATTTCTCCCTTTCACCTTTCACCTTCTACTCGTACCTCTTCAAAATCCAGGGTTTCCCAGTTTTTGGTGTTTATTACACATTTTTAAGGTTAGCTTTAAGCTCAGCTTTAAATCTGTTTTGCTGTCTACCAATATCGTGTTTTGGAAATAAAGTAACTATTTTAGACAATGTGGCCAGTCAATGTTGATAGCGGAGAATCATCACTTCGATGCTGGTGGTCTTTCTTCTTCTAGACTCTTTGTCCATTTGTCTTCCCCAAGAGATTTGCAGGATCTTTCAAAAACAATGCTGATGGAATCATTCCAGAAGTCGAGAGTGACATTTGTAGATGATCCATGTTTCACAGATATACAATATAAATAAACAAGCATCTTGGTATCTCTACCACTGTCTCAATCCTCAGACACTCTCTGCTTCATTCAAAAAAAAAAATGCTGTGCTCACAGAGCTTAAACTGTGTTGTATTTCAGCAATGTTGACTTTTGTGGAGGGGTTTCTGCCTAGAAAGCAGAAATAGTCAACATTAAGCTTTATTTTTGGCGTTGCAGAGGGATTGGTTGGTGCCTCCTGATAGTGCACTTTAGTTTTCTTGATGAGAGGCCAAGCTGTTTCTGCAAGTTTAAAGTTGCTTGTAGGTCTTCCGCTGAATGAGCACAGACTACATTATCATCAGCATATTGAGTGCTATAACAGAAGTTGGTGTGACCTTACTTTTGGCTTTCAGCATGCTGAGGTTAAAGAGCTTGCCATTTCTTGTTTCATGGGGTTGGACTGTGGATGGCCCATGAGGTCTCTTCCAACTCAATGATTCTATGATTCTATGTACATTAGTGTAATTCAGTTAAAAATGCAGCATATTTCTTATAGCCTTCCTATAAGAAATATGCTGCATTTTTAACTGAATTGCTTGGTCCAAATGCTTATCCCAAGTGCTAACTCTAATAAGCAGCCAGTACAGCCCACTTGTCGGTGCTTATTGTTCTTTACCTTTATATTAGACTTCAAACAGATAGCCACTAAAATAAAGAACCATTCTCTGTAAAGTAGAGCACATGGGTGCACTATATGAAAGTTAGCTTTCCAAGGAAAAGGAATTGCACTGAACAGCTCCTTCATTTATCTAATTATGCTTCTGAAGATAGTGATAGATTTTCCTTCCCTTTTTTTGAGATGAACTCAATCCTCGAACATTACAAGATGAAAATTTTAAATCCATGGCTATTTTAAAGAAATATTAGAGCCCAGAGGCATTATACCATTTACAGAAAGTGAATTTGTATTTTGATCAATCGTGTCTTTCCCTTGTCTTTGGTCTATGGCGGGGGTGTCCAACAGGCGGCCCGGGGGCCGTACACGCCCCCCCAGCCCCTTTCCTCCGGCCCCCTCATCATTTTAATAAAAAATAAAAATAGAAAAATAAAATAAATAATAATAATTTAAAAAATTACCCACTTCTGGGTTTCGGAGCAAGTATCGCGAGACTACGCGAGCCACACGGGATTTCGCTCTCAACGCAAGATCATGCCTGCGTTGAGAGTGAAATCCCGTGTGGCTCACGTAGTCTCACGATACTCCTCCTGTTGCCAAAATCTCGGCTACTGAATCCCTGCGGCCCACACAGACCTTCTTCGGCGCCTGGCACGGTCGGTCGTGGCCTGTCTCGTGGATCGGCTTCTCCTGGATCCTGCGCTTTTGGGAAGGTAGGCTGAATCAGGGGGCTCCCCTTATGTTAATATTAAATATATGGAATTGTTTATTTATGCCCCCCATTGTGTTCCATTCTCTCCCTCTCCCCTTATGTTAATATTAAATATATGGAATTGTTTATGTATGCCCCCCCATGTGTTCCATTCTCTTTCTCTCCCCTTATGTTAAGGGGAGGGGGTGGAGGAGGGGCGGGGACGGGGAGGGGCGGGGGCAGACCCTTTGGCCCCCCAGGTCATCAGTGACCGGAATTCCGGCCACAGGTCCGGTAGAAGTTGGACAGTCCTGGTCTATGGGATCCGTACCTTCTCTCTGGTCTGATCGCTCTGTTCCTGGTAGATCTTTTCTATATCCTCAGAGCAAATCTTGTGCTTTCATCACTTGGTTCAGTGCAAATTTTCTTTGTTTAAAATTCAGTGAGGTCCCCTCTTGTGGAACATGTAGCTTATGTATATCGTCTCAACTGTCTTTCTCATATTTATGAAATGAACTCCTTTCAATCTGGAGTACATTTTTTGCACAAAAAACCCATAGGATATCATCAAGTCAAAGGCTAGTCTTCAGTCCTTATTCTCCTTGATCTCTCTGTAGCCTCTGACACAGTTGATCATGTTCTTTTATTGGAATTTTTTTCATGACCTCAGTTGATTTATATCTTATCTCTCACGTCTTTTATTGAATGTGGTAACTGGAAGTTATGTATCACGTGGGGGGGTTTTGGTCAGTGTTCCACAGGGATCTATTCTGGGTACTTTGCTCTTTATATACTTTATCTTTAGGTAATCTTATCAGTTAATAATGTTTTCAATGTCATCTTTTTGCTGAAGATACTCTGTTGTATTTCTCTACTTTCTTCTGACATTGAACACTGTATTACATTATATCTCCCAACTATTTAAGCACGGATCCTTCATCATTGCCTAAAACGCAATTCAGCAAAGATGGGACTACTCTAAAACCTTCTTTATAACATAATTCTCCATCTTAATATTTCTGTTTATCCTGTGAAGAAAGTACAGAGTTGTGGCTCTTTTTTACTTTGTGTCTTTTGTTGCTCACACAGAGGATGTAGCAAAGCCATGTCGATTTTTTTCTTTATAACATTGCCAAAATTAGACCTTTTCACCCTCCTCTGCCTCATGCCTTAAGTAATTTCCCACCTTAATTACTGTAATCTTCTTTTGACTGGTTTTTCATATCTCACCTCAGTCATTTGGTTTCCATTATATATTCAGCTGCTAAGATACATCTTTCTGGTCTGTCATTTTGATCATGTTTCCCATTTTTGATATCTCTTCATTGGTTGTCCTTTTCTTCTAGGACTTAGTATAAAAACTTCTTGATCTAATGTTCAAAGACCTACACAGCCTAGCTTCACCCTATCTTACAGCCCTTAGTTCTTTTCACTGGCCTATTCGCAATCTGTATTCTAGGAATTAGGCATCTCAGTCAACCAAGAGTTTTCTTGGATCGCTTTCATCCTTTCTCACTTGCTGTCCTGGAACATTTATGGATTGCTCTTCCTCACTGTTCTTAAATCATATATATATATATATATATATATATATATATATACCTCCCCCTAAACTTTTAGAATGTTGGCTTGACGTTGTTTTGTAGTGTCCTATATTTTGATTACATATGTTGGCCAGTTTACCTTATATTATATTGTAGAGATCCCCCCCATTTTATCTGGATGATTTATTTTGCTATTGTACTGAGGAGTTTTGATATTTGCTATTCCCCCTTTTCTCTGTTTGTATGTTTACACACATATATTTTACATGGTATGGCATTGGCATGACCAATTACTTTTGTTTGTTTTACTGCAAAGTACCATCTACTGTAAAGTACCATCTACTAATCACAATAATAATAAGTGCTCTAAGTACAGCTTCCACTTCACTTTCAAAATTGTAGGTTCATTTAAAAATCATTCTTCATTGAATGAATCAGTGAGCCTTTCTTCTTTTTTCAGTGAATCATTTGAATCAGCATTTTATTTTTATTTGGTTATGTAATGTATTACTTTGTAGGATGTATATCATCCTTTCTCTTGCTTTACATTTCCTTTGATTTCTTGGATCTTGTGAGGAACCTTTCTTGTTCTTCCTTTTCTATGGTCTTTTCCTATTTTTCTGCCATGATTATTTATAATAGTTCTCTTTGTCCCTGCTTACAAGTTGTCAAACAGTTGTATTCAGGGTTCTGACCCTATTTCTGTCTTTTTTTACTTTGTTTCTTATCTACCCTTGACTGCTTGAAGAGCTTCTTCTGTCATCTATTAAGGTTTCTACTTCTCTTTGGCTACAGACAGTATAATTTTACATCTCTTCCTAACAATGTTCTTGGTTTCAGTCCAGAGTTCTTCTAGCTCCCGATCAACTAAGCTTAATAGTACAAATCTATGTTTTACATTATTTTTAGACCCTAGGGGATATTCTTCACTTTGTATTGTATATGCTTGGCTTTATTTTGTATGACTAATTTTAAAAGTAATTTTAGTACATAGTTATATGGACTCAAAAAATAAAGAAAAAAGAAATAGAAAAGAAAAAAGAGATACAGCTAATACACAGTAGGACTTTGATCCTCCCAATTTTGACTGAAAAGAAATCCCACCATTAGACATCTGATTAAATAAAATTATTAATAACCACAACCATAGCCTCTTATATTGTTACATTTCTTCTTGCTCAAAAACATCCATAAATGTTTTCCAATCTTTAAAATAACCTTTATTTGGTTTATCCTATACAACCCATGTTAATTTGGTAGAATATCATAGGAAAAAGTCTTATTTATTCCGATGCTAAATAGTAAGAGAAACTTTCTAATATAGTAAGACCCATGAATCTGCGGGGATACATTCACCGCTGGACTACGATTACCTGAAACTGTGGATACAACCAAACACCATTAGATTAGCTTACTTCTGGTCCCAGCATACTATAAAGTTCAGCACAAAGTCTTGCTGTATTATGTAGCACCAGTAAGGCAAATATCTTTCTGGCATCAAAGGACTTTCATATAAGGAAGTATTCCACCATTTGATATGAAATAACTGGGGAGAACTGCACTTCTAATACACTGTTATACAAAATACTTTAAGAATATTCTTATAGTGTTGCACAACAGAAGCTGTATAGCTGATGGAAATTCTTATATGCCACAAGTACATACAAGCCTCACAAGAAATACATATGTATTTCTTTAAACCCCACCCCTGCTTTTAGCAATTTGGCATACTGCTTAATCTCAGAAAACATAAAGAGGTTAATTCTTTTAAACAGCCTGATATCAAGATGAGTAAGGATAGTGCTCTGGAAGCATTAAAGATAAAAAGGGATGTTCATAAAGAACCACATAAACAAGTATACAAGCATTTAACATTATAGAAACAGACAGAATAGTCCAGCAATGTCAATTAAGTACCTATTTCAAGCTTACCTGACAAGCAGAGCTTACAATAATCATGCTGCAAAGTTTATTTTGAAAGCTCTGACAGCTCAGAAGCCAGTTATAAATAATCTGGAACAGTTGTAACCCAGCGTTGTTTAGCACTTTTGGACAGACATTCAGGTCAACTGGCAGAAACTTTGAAAGCTTTTCCCCATATTAGAACCATGATAAAAATAGGAAAAGACCGTTCCCTTGTCTGCTGCTAAAATAGATCCTACTCAAGAATATTTCATAAGAATGATAGAACACAGATTTAGCATCCCCAAATGCAGAATGCTTCAAGCTCAACAACACAGGCCTTTTGTAATTCAGCAACAATGAGATATTTAGTAAACCACAAGCAAATACATTGGCTTGCTTCCAGAATAACTATAAGGTAATTAATTATCGCTGATTGCTCTCTCCCCTTGTGATTCCTTGTGCCCTTCAAAATTTAGTCCTCAACTTTGGGGGACACTGTGGAATAGTGTGAATGGTGGCAAAATTATCCCCTTCTGTTTCCTACAAATTGCAGTATTTTCTATTAAAGGAAGATGCTCGCATTCTTATGGGAGTTTTTTCCCCCAACTTTCAATCTAACCCAGAGAGAATTAGGACTTAGTTGTTAAAGCAGAAACTGGCATTTAAATTTCTCTAACAAAATGAAAATAAAATAGCATGCTACAAACACTGTTGAGGGACATTTTAAGAGATCCACTCCAACTAGTAAATTCAACTTTTTAGTCCATCCCACAAATTGTTGTGAACAATTCACTATTCTTTTCTACAATTAAAATTAATTGCTTGTAATTGTAAGAGATGATGCAAAATAAGTTCTGGCACTTCAAACATTAAAAATCATTTTGAATAAATTAGATACTATAAAATGGTCTGTGGGGTTTCACAATTTTCATTACTAGAAATGCTAACCTTCCATTTAAACCCAATCCTTGTATTACCTCAGCTATCAAATTGTGCTGCATTTTAATCAGGCTATAGATACTATACAGTGAATGTTTAAGAGCTGCCAGGATATCTGTTCCCTTATTCCATTTCTGGGTCATGCTGTATTTTGAGTTGAGTGAGTATAGTGGCCTTTCCTTTAAGGGTTCTGCATACAGTGACAGCTTTTACTTACAAATAGACATTGCAGGATATATCTCCTACTCTAATCATACACTTCTAGGGAGCCTGAAAATGCACAGTCATTGTCCCAAATATGGCCTACTTAGAATCACAGAGTTGGAAGAGACCACAAGGGCCAGCTAGTTCAACCCCTTGCCATGCAGGAATATTTAAGTAATAAGAAATGTGCAAATAGGCATAATGCCAATGAATTTTTACAAAACACCTTGTTAGCTTGGAAAATGTATATGCTGGAAATGTTTAACAACTTCAATGGCAGTAGATACCATTGTAAATAGTTGTAGATTAATGTCTTAATAAGACTTGCAAACACAGGGTAACTAACTTACTTTCATTAGCATGAGGGAACTTATCACATTGAGGAGAAGATTCTCCACGGATTGTGCTGAATCTGGCAGGGACTAGTGGGGGGCATGGGAAACCCTTCATCCCATGCCCCCATCTCCCATATTGCCCCTCACCTCATCCCACAGTGGAAGTGTCACTGCCCGGCTTTTCCCATGGTTTCCTATACAACACGGGAAGCCTCCCGTGTTGTCACCGCTGCCTTTTACAATACTTTGACTTCACTTGAGAGAAATTGTTCGAAATCATGTGATTGGATCCAAAAGGCTCTGTGCCTCAAGTGAGGTCAATTGTAAAACGGGTAATTTTGCCTGTCTAATGAGGTTGTAGAATATCCTCATTTTAGCGATAGACCTGGGGTACCTGAATGGAAATGCCACAAACTCAAGGTGGAAGAGGCTCAGTACTAGTGACAAATTCTCAATGGAGAGCAGGAACTTCAACACTAACTTTTAAATTTCAAAAGCCTGGTATGTATCTAAAATAAGGAGTGCTGTTGATGACCCTGCTTGAGCTTAACCTCCTACAAGGAAGCAATGATGCCTGAAGCAGAATAGGAGGGTGTGAAATAGCAACCAGAGTGGATCCCAAGACTTCTTGCTTGGCACTTAAGTAGCCTGTTCTGTGGCTGCACTTAAAAGTGTTCTTATTTAAAGAGAGCTTTAAGCTATGCCTCTCTATTCCTCTACCCTGAGGGGCAAAGGCCTGACAGTGAAGGCACGACTGAACACCATGTTCCTCACTGAGACAGAGTAGGCATTTAGAGTGGCCATCTTTATCAAGGATCTTACTGGCACACTCAGAACATTTTTAATGTTTTTAAAATGTTTTAATGGCCCTGCCATGGGAAAGCAAATCCAGTCCAATAAGCAGAAAGTTTGTCAAATGGTCCAAAGTCACTCAGAGTACTTACGAGAATAAAAACATAGAATGGGAGGCTGAATAGAAAAACAGTCCACAGTCAATACCAACAATCACATGACTGAGAAATAGCTCATTAGGCACTTCTGATGGGATGGACAAAGAGGAATTGAGTGAGGGTTGAGCCAAAAAGCACTCTGGTATTGGCTACTGGCATAGCGCTCCAGAAATGCACAGATACAGGATAGTGCCATATGTGTGAGTCATAGAGCATGAAGAAGAAAATATTTACATACAGATTTAAAACGGAGGTTACAATTTCATTTTTTGCATATACTATTACAGTGCTGTCCAACTTCTGGCGGGTCCAGGGCCGGATAAGAGGTCACTGATGACCTGCGGCCCCGCCCCCAGGCCCCGCCCCCAGGCCCCGCCCCCAGCCCAGGCCCCTCCCCCTCCTACAGCCGCCGAAAAAGGGCAGATGGTGGCGCCACGAGCAGCGCGTCACAGGCCTGGCGTGACACGCTGCCCCTTGGCGCCGCCTACTCCTCCTTTTCGGCGCCCCCCTCCCTTCCTAGGCCGGGGGAGCCGCCGAAAAAGGGCAGAAGGCGGCGCCAAGAGCAGCGCGTCACAGGCCTGGCGTGACGCGCTGCCCCTGGCACGCCTACTCCTCCTTTCGGCGCCCCCTCCCTTCCTAGGCCGGGAGCCGCCGAAAGGAGGAGTAGGCGGCGCAAGAGCAGCGCGTCACACCAGGCCTGTGACGCTGCTCTTGGCGCCGCCTTCTGCCCTTTTTCGGCGGCCCCGGCCTAGGAAGGGAGGGGGGCGCCGAAAAGGAGGAGCTAGCTCTCTTCCTCCTCCCTGCCCCTCCCCCCCCCCCGGCCGCCATTTTTTAAAAAAAATCGATTAAAAAAATTTTTTTTAAATGGCGGCTGAGGGCATAGGTGGGCCCGTGTCCAACAGGCTACGGGGCCGAATCCGGCCCCGGGGCCGCCAGTTGGACAGCCCTGTACTATTACAACCGTTGCTTTTTTGTGCTCCTGTACAGGTATGTTCTGCTTTCAACAGCACATTAACTGAAAATTGTTATTGTGTGTTCATATAAAGAAGGACATAATTTCTCATCTGGGATGTTTTATATTAAAATAATTACCTTTAGGTGGAAAATAGGACTTGCTTTCAGCTTTGTGAGGCCAGTCCACCACGAGAGGTCCAAACCTACGAAAGCTGGCAGTAATTTCATCTGTTAAAAAAACCCCACAAAAATATTAAAGGAAAACAGCAAAACAAATCATTCTTTCCTGATATTATCAACCTTTAAAATGTATGAATGGTAAGAATGCTAATAATTCTATCTTTCATATTTTGAACTAACCTTTTATACTTGTAACCTCCCCCCCTCCCCCAATGGCAACTCCTCCATCAATTTGCCTGGTTTCTATTGGGGTTTGCCCCCTTTAACCAACCACCAATAGCAATAGAAAAAGGTACCAGCATGACATCAAAGGTATAATATAGTGATTATTATTATTTCGTATCAAAAGCATTGCATAAATTAGTATAAAACGGATAAAAATAGAAGGGGCGCAGGTGGCTAAATATCTTTTGACCAAAACCGGGCAACAACATTGCCTCCAACAATTCTTCCTCCGTACATGAGGCAGGGCATAGTGGGCAAGCATACAGATGCGCAGTTGTCTGTTCTGCTCCACAGTCACACAAGGTGTGGGATTCTTTTAGGTAGTGCCATTTTGCCAGGCTATCTTTTGATCTGCCCATTCCACTTCTGAGTCTGTTTAGGGACTTCCAAGTTGACCAGTACCGCAGCCAGGATTTTGATTCGGGGCTGAGTTTGATTGGGGGGCCTGAGTCTGAGTGAGAGAGGATCTACCCTAGCAAACCTTTTGTATCATTATCCCAATACCGCCATACATATGGGATATATTGAGCATGGTAATCAGATCATAATATGAATACACATAATAGTTTAAATAATGTACCAGTAGGGCCTTCTCATGGACCACCCTGAGAATTGGGGGGCTGAGCTCCTCAAGCCCCCCCTGGCTACGACCCTGAAGTTGACCATTCTTGGTTTGCCCCTGGAGGAAGACCCTCGTGAGGGGCCATCCAATCGGGATTTCCTGGTTTAGCTGCCCATAGGGATACCCTTGCTGTTGCTGGGGGACGGGACGCCAAGAGGAGTGGTAGTTCTCATAAAGCTTTTCCTTGATGTGAGTCTACTGGGAGGAGGCTGGTAGCCATGTAGTGGATGGCTTTCACAGTGGTCAACCTTATTTCTCTCATATTTAGCAGCAATTTCCCGTTGCACATCAGGGCGGGGAGGCAATGCCAGCTAGCTTGTAGAGTTTATCAACTGGTGTAGGTTTAAGACATCCTGTGATTATTCTGCATGTTTCATTCACCTACTTTGTGTGGGCAGCCTTGTGCCAAACAAGGCATGCATACTTGGCAGTTGAGTAAGACAAGGCTAGGACTGATATTCTTATTAATTTTGGGTCTGCACCCCATGTGTTTCCAGTAAGTTTCTGTAGGATGTTATTGCGTGCAGCTACTTTGTGCTTTGTGTTCAAGCAGTGTTTCTTCTATGCTAGTGTTTGATCTAAGGTGACATCAAGATATTTAGGATGGAAACAGTGTGCAAGCTCTTGACCTTCCCAGGTGACTTTCAATTTCCTGTTGGCTTCACGGTTACATAGGTGGAAACACACACTTGTGTCTTGGCAGGGTTAGGCTTCAGGTGGTTATCTTTGTAGTAGCTGGAGAGATCTTTCAAGGCATTAGTAAGTTGGATTTCATTTGTTTCAAAGTTTTTTGCTTGTGTTGTTAGGCCAAGGTCATCAGCATATATAAAGCTCTTTGTGATTAGTGGTTGTGGCTGCTCATGAGTAAAGATATTACACAAGGTTGGTGCAAGAACGCTGCCTTGGGGTAAGCCAGTTTTTTGCCTCCTCTATCTACTTTTCCTGCCTTTAAACTCCACAGTGATGGGTTTGGATAAACCAAATTGATGCCCAATAGGAATTATTAACACTCACTGTGTAAAAATAAGCTTCATGCTGTCAACTTTAATATTATGATGGAGAAGACTGCAAGATTCTTCTTATTTATTTATTTATTTGCGGTATTTGTCTACCGCCCTTCACAACCCCGAAGAGGACTCAGGGCGGTTGGCAACAATTCTGTTACTTCCAATTGGTTTGAAACAATCATTTTGTTTACATTACCTTCATCAATGTCGGGGGGCAGACCTCCAACAAACACCTTCCTAGAATAGCGTTCTACCCTTTCACCATTCTGACAGCGGGTTGGAGAACTGAGACCTGATGATAAAGACTGGTCACCATGACTGTCATCTAAGAAACCATCTTCAAAAGGAAAGAGGGAAGACCGACCTGAAAGAGATTTTGTAGTGACTGAGACATTTGCAAGCTTAGAGACAATTGTTTTGTTTTTTTATATTTGACTGCTGGCCAAAATGTTAACATAGCAATAGAAGTGTGTGCTGGAGTCATGCAATGTATTTTGTGACTGTTGCCTCTGTGCAAAGCAAAGAAGTCACAATCAGATTCTAATATATTATCATATATCGTAAGCAACATTTCTCAAGGTCTTGGCTAAATGCAGTAAGCTTGCTGTTGAAGGAATAATGTTCCAACCTAGAATAAACCAATTGGGCATTTTACCGATGTATGCTGTTCAATCACACTAATGATTTGTAACAAAAAAATCAGTATTTATAGAGAAGAAAACCTAATGTGTAGTATTCTGACATTTTGCCTTGATGTAGCTCTTTTACTAATCCTTACCTTTTTGTAAAAATAAAAAAAGACAATTTTATTCACACACGTACACAACTTTGCATAGGCTAATTGAAACATTTCTCAAATCTATACATAGCAACACACTTAATATCCTCACCACTCACAACCACAACCTTCAAAGTGATGGAAGAGATCTTTTACTTCCCGATTTCTAAAACCCAGGCTTTGTATTTTATGGATATAGTACTAAAACTATAAATAGTTATACGCATTCAGCTTTAATCTTACAGCAAAAAATTGGATAGTTAAGTGAAAGACTAGGAACAGTATTTTATGGCAGGGATAGAGAATAGGCTGCTTTGAGAGTCCAAATCTTAAGAGTAGAGGTGGGATATGGTGATGGCATTAGTGATGATGATGATGATGCAGTCTTCAGAATGTTTTTGAACAATGTTCGTTAGGGCTAAAGAGACAGTCAAGACAAAGATATAAATCTCTGTTGTCATACAGTAGAAGAAGAAATGTATGACTTCTCTCTTCATCTGCATAAGAGAGATTTTTCTGACACCCTTGCTGAGTTTTTGCATTTGTAAGAGCAGTGTTCTTCAGCACAAACGTCTACTGTTTTCTTGCAAAGACTTCAAAAAAAAATCAAAAGCTTTCATTTTTATCACCAATCGGTCCATGCCAGGCATCTTATGTTTGTTCTTGATGTACTTTGCTTCACAACAGGGACATATACGAGTAGTTTGGGGAAAAGTGATTCTGTTGAGGTTAGAAAAAGGGAAGTTTGAATGGAGGTTTGAGTGGGAATAATATTGACTAAGACATCCAGTGCTAAAAGTTTCTGAAGATGGTCTGCACAGACACAGATAATCCTATATGTGTGAGTTAGGGGCCATGAAGAATAAATCCCTGCTTCTTATCCCACTTGCGTGCAGAAGCTGGTGATTTCTTAACAGGCATGTCAAGACAGCTTCTCTCAACCATAATATGTTTATGAATATTGCTCACATCTTTCCTCCAAAAACATCAGGAGGATCATTCACTGCCAATTCCTAATTTAAGATAGTATCTGAAGTTGTTTCCAAAATAGTCCAAGTGGACCTCTTTCAAAAGGCTAAAGTCTACAGGGGGCCCACTTACTGCCAAGCCACTTCTCAGATCTGGGAGAGATCCTCATGAAACTCAAGAGGTGTTTAACAAAGACCACCCTGATTCTAAAAAATTCGAATAATATGTTTTAAAAAAAGACAGCACCTTTTATTTAATTTTCTGTGGTTTTGGGTATTTTGAATACTCAGACCCAAAACAACTACTTTATACTTTTTGCAACAGCAGCGAAGACAAATGAATAACCAACACAATTGAAAAGAAACTTTGTTATGAACTTAAGAATAATTTGGAAATATCAAAGGAAAGCAGCTGATCTATCTGTAAAAAGACTTGAGACTTTGCCATGGAACAATTTCTACCTCTTTAAAAATAACTTTTGCTGTGGAATGTGCCAGCTACCCTACAGGCCACTGGAGTATTTCACTTCAGTGCAACAATGGCCCTTGCTAGCAAGATTCCTACATTTTCTCTTTACATATGCTGGCTATTCATTTGAAGTTTTCTCTGGTGATTTATCTATTTTTCTAGTTCTTATACATGTTCCTTTTAAATTTTAGCTCAGTTGAAACTTGAGATATTCATTCCAGTATCTTTAGACACCTGCTATTTTCCCTCTTCATAGGACTGGTTTCAAATTGTGACTCCAATATCACACTTTTCAGAAGCTGTCATCCATCAAAAACGCCTTTCTCTTTTACTATTCCTGACTATGGAATCACACCCAGTTTTTCCCTACTGAAATCAGCTTTCTTAGACTGTTTATCTGACTATACTTTAGTTCCCCTTTCCACTATGTAACAAATTCTAAAAGAACATGGTCTGTTCCACCTAAGGAACCAACCATTTCCACCCCATTAACTAGGTTGTCACTGTTGGTTAAGTTCAAATCTAAAATAGCTAATCCCGTGTTGCCTTTTCCACTTCTGGACAATAAACTTGTCTGCAAGTCAAGAATTTCTTGGACCTGATATTCCTGGCAGAGTTTGTCTTCCAACAAATATGAGGATAATATACATCTCCCATTACTACTAGATCTCTCCTTCCTGAATGTGTGGCAATCTGTTATAAGAAGGCAAGTCCTATGTCTGGCTTGGAGATCAGCAGTATACCACACAGTTAGGCCCCTGTTGTTTCTTTCTCCCTCAATTTTTACCCAGAAACTCCATGGTTTCCAGGATTTACATCATAGATCTTCTCACAGGTGATAACATTCTTGATATATAATGCTATTTCTTCTTTCCTGTTTTGGTCTATTTTTCAGAAACAGGTTATACCCCTCTATTTCTACATTCCAATCGTGAAACTGGTCCTGCCAGGTTCCAGTGATGCCAGTTATATTATATTTGTTCTGCTGTACTAAAAGTTCACGTTCATAATGTTTATTTCCCATGCTTTGTGCATGCCACCCCACTAACTACTTATTTTTTCAATTTTTAATTTAAATTATTAATAAGATTACATCTCCTATATTCTCAAGGCAAAGAACAGTGTTCATAAAATGATCTTAAAAGTACTGAAAACAAGTTCAGAAGCAACTTTGAAAATTTTAAGAACACTTTTCAGTAACACATCGACCATTATACTTTTATCAATAACAACAACAACAAAACTTTATTACGGTCACTGACCAGCACAAAGCGGGCACAAGAGCCCTAAGAAGGGAAGGACAACTCCTCAGTAAACAGTCACTTTTATCATCAGAGTTTAAAGAATGAGGCTTGAGGGATTGGCTTGGCTGTTTTAAGGTGTGATTTTGAGTTGGCATTTTTTATACACGCAAAAAATGAGAGGACAGTATCTCTGGAGAATGGAACTACTGAAAGTACGCAGATCTGGTCTCCCGTATCAGCATTGTAAAAAGCCACCCGGTTTGCAGCACAGTTCAGACAGACTCAGATCCTCTTTGTCTTTTCACTCAGCAGGAAATCAGAGCTAGAAGGGAGACTGGGAACATAATAGATACCTTTCCACTTGCCCACGGCCCAGATCCCTTCCTCAGGACCAATGTTAACAGGGCCTTTTCTTCTGACAGACTCTCTGGTCACCCCCACAAACCAGTCTCCCTCCCCTTCCACAGCAACATCCCAGAAATGCCTGCCTCTTGTGAACCTCTCCTGTCCCAACACATAAACTGGATTGCCGAATCTCACAGGATTGTCAGGCAGGTCTTGATACGTGGCTTCACATCTCACTCTTTTGCAATCCTCAGACAGGAAGAGCCAGTGACCCGCTGTGTCTGGATCCAGAGTGACATTTGGAGTCCAGGTAACAAGGCATCTTCGAACTGCTTGATGACAGTAAGTAGGAAAGAGTGTAGATCACAAAACTCCCAAGTCTTCCATTTCAGCTCTGGAGAGAAAGCCACTGGCTTCTCAAATGTTTTCTTCTCCTCGGACCTCTGCAAAAGACTCCTCACATCCTGCAAGAGTTCAGCTGGTGGCTGCTGGTGTTTCTCCATCTCCTGGATAAAGTTTTTCAAGGAGAAGAGTTTCTGGTCAACTATGGCCAGATTTTCATCTCTTTTCCTTTCAATCTGCTTCTCCAGCTCTTCCATCTCGGCCTGGAGATATTTCATTTTTCTAGATACTGGCGAATTTCTGTGATTTCTCCTAAGGATTTTCCCACTTCTTCTATTGGTTTAAGTAGATATTGTCTTTTCTCTTCTGTATCTGCTTTATATGCCATAATACTGTCTTCCTCCTTCTCCAGAACATCCTGACGAATACCCATCAAACCCTTGATGTCTCGAGTATCTTCCTCCATAGGAATCACTGTATGATTTCTGTGCTCCTTGGATCTGTTGCACACCACACAGATAGCGACATTGTCTTCTTTACAGAAAAGCTTCAGTGGCTCCTGGTCCTTCCCACAGACGTTCTCATTGCCTTCTGCCCTCTTAGGCCTGTGAAAGCTGAGCTTCTTGGCTATTTCTACAATGTTGGCTAGTGGCCAATTTGGTCTGAGGTTGCTTTTAGAAACTTATTTCCTGCACTGAGGACAAGAGGTCTTCACAGCACTGGGTCACACAATCTCGGTAGAAATTGTGCCTGTGGGATCCTTGAAATATTCCAGGCAAATAGAGCAAGTAGCTTCATCACAGAAATCTTCTATGGGGTCCCGAGCAGCAGCCATGTATAGTCTTTGTATTATTCTACGCAGATGGCATGGCTTCTTCAACTTCCATCCCCAGATAGCGGGGGAAAGGGAGAACAAACTTATTTAAACGTTTTCCCTCTCTGTGTTGAGTTCTTCTCCTATTAGCTCTATGATGGTTGGAGTTTTCTCTCTTGATGAACTTCAGCCTTCAAAAATATTGTCCCCCTCTCCCAAGATTCTAAGTTAAATCCATGGTATCTCTAGCTGAAAAGTTTAGGCATCCGACAAGCCCATTATTCCTTGCATTCATCTTTCCTTAATACTAGTTTGTTCAAATTTCTTAACTTTACATTGTAAGGATACTACAACAGGTAAGACAAATTCATTGTCTTAGTTGGTTATACTGTAAGTCACCAAACATATGTGAAATTTCTGCAGCAAAGATTCAGGAAGGAACTAGAGCACTGTTTTACATAGGTGAATATATAGGCTGTATGAATGTAATTGTATTTTAATGTATTTTAGTGTCAATGTTTGAGGGCTTTTATACTGTTTTTATACTGTGTTGTTATGAGGGCATTGAATTGTGCCTTTTGGAAGCCGCTCTGAGTCCCCCTCCGGGGGTTGAGAAGAGCGGGGTAAACTGCCGAAATAAATAATAAATAAATAGAGTAGCCCAAGGACTGGTGAGTACATGGCAAATAAATCAGATCAAACCATGTACTATAACAGCCTGGCCTCTGTGGCAATGCATTAATTCATCCTCCACACCATCACCAAGCCATTTAATTCCCATACAGATCAGCACTGTATGTAGACAGTTGCATGAAATACAGATAGCCGCTTTGAGTCTCCTTTAGGAAAAAGGAAACAGGATATAATTACTACTCCTACTACTCCTACTAATAATAATGATGATACATCACTGGAAGAAAAGGGAAGATATCTCCCTTCTGTCTAACTACCATCATCTAACTATCATCATCTAACTACCATCATCTAAGTCCAGCTAGTAATGACAAAGAAACCCGAGAATGCCATTTTCAAATGTGGCAAAAGATAAGTGTAAAGAGAATGACCTCTGGTAATATTTCTTCTTAAAATTTAGTTTCATCTGTGAATTCTTACCTATGCCATCTTGATATGCTTTGGTAGAGGAGAGGGGAAATCTAACAAATGTGTACTTAGTTATTAGGTTTCAAATACAAAATACAGTGCTTTTTAAACAGCTTGGCAGAATATTCAACTTTTCGCCTTAGCAGAGTTATTTGATTTTGGAGAAAGTTATTTCAAAAAGCCAGTTAATAAAAGTTATAATATGGAATATCCCTTAATTAACAGACTGTATTATAGCCGAGGGCTCTCATAATCCTTCTCTTCTACCCTCCATTATTAACTAGTTTTATCTTTAGCAATAGGGTTGTCATAAATCTTTACTGTGCTGAAATATTATATGCAAACTGTAAGACGGGGGAAAGATTTTTAATTTGGTGTCCAGGCCATCATTATAAGTGTATTCTAGTTTGCATTAACTACAGTACAGGCTAATGTTATTGCCAAAAGTCAATACCACATTAAAGCTTATGAGAAAATGCGAGCATAGAAATTTACATATTGCACTGGCTGATTGCTTCAATACTAAGAGGTTATGCATTTCCAAGGACACAGATATATGATCACCCTGGGACTTCTAGTTTAGGGGGGAGTATTTAGAATTCTCAGCCAGAGAATTCTAGTGGCTCTCCAAGCCACAAACCCTACAATTTAAAAAAACCCGCATCCACAGAAATTAAAGAAGAATCATAGTGATACAATTGTACAATATTAACAAAAGGAAAGTGATGATGCAGAGCCACTATACTTGTAAGATCTGAGCTGATGGAATCACCCAAATAAAGTATCAAAACAAACTGAAAAGAGAATGAAGAGAGAAATTGGAGTAATTTGGATTTCTGCTAGAGAGAAGCAGTTAAACTAAGCTTGATGTACTGTATATACTCACGTATACGTTGACCTCATGTATAAGTTGTGGGTAGAGTTTTGGGCCAAATCATGGATTTTGGAAAGACAAGGATCATTTTGGAGACAGGGGAAATCTCTAATGCTGTCCCAGGGACCAGCTGCCCCTGGTAACAGACATTTCCTTGTGTAGGTATGCTAAAAGGCCAGAGGTGGGACCATAGCAAAGAGAGTAGATGAGATTAGTACTTCTTTTAGATCTCTTGACACAGAATAAGCTTTTGCCTTTCACTATGCAGAAAAGGGGATGGTTCCTTTTAAAATCAGAGTTATATTCAAGTAGTAACAAGTACACTGGTCAATAAAGGAGTGAATAAAGAAGCAATGTAATGCCCCTTGAGAATATATCTTTTTTTAAAAAAATATTTTTATTGAAAGTTTTGTTAATATAAACATAGACAGCATAAACAGCAACAACAATACATGCCCGATACATTCCACCTCATCCACCCAAACACCCCACAAAGACTGATAAAAAACAATTAAAAATTAAAAAGATTTAAAAGAAAGAAAAGAAAAATACTTCCCCTCAAAAATAAGAGAATGAGGGGAGGCTGGGACTTCCGTTCTCCTTCCATGCCTTTATATTCATATCGTCCATTTCCTTGATTTCTAAAATCTTTTTGAACCATTGTTCTTTTGTGAGTAATATGTCTGACTTCCATAATTTTGCAAATGTGATCCTCGACCCTTGAGTATATATCTTGACCTCTTCTTACCAAAATCTTTACTGTCTAGCTCTGAAACAGGGATGGGCAACTGTAGTGCTGATGTTTTTGGACTATAGTTCTCATATCCATACACTTTGGCTGCATTAACTAGAGGTGATGGGAGTTGTATGCAAAAAGGAATACATAGGAAGTACTGTAATGGCAAGTCCAGCACACTAGGGACGAGTAAAGTATTCAAAAATATGAAAAATATATAATATAGAAAGTAGGGCTCTTAGCCTGCAAATACAATACAATAATGCATATATCAACATGTACAATACAATAGTCCTGGCAATACCATTCACCAATACCTCGGAGTCACATGAAGGAAGGGTGTGTGCGATGGGGAGCACGTAAGTTTATGGTAAATTGCCCGGTATTCCACTAATCCAGAGTCAGTATAGGACATTGAATGTTCAAGTTCCCATATAGCCTAATGATGCACTGGTCCCTCAAAGTCATCTATGGGGAGGGGGTGCACGACTGGGGAACGGATCAATGATGAAAGGGTGGTCCACACAGGATGTATACTGGATGTAAACGTCGGTTCCCAGCGGAACACACACAATCACCCAAAACTGTAATCCAAAGACTCCCATTGGAGGTAAATGGTAAGCCAAGGTGAAATGCTGCGGAGCGGCTTGTAGCCCTGAGATGGAGCTCAACCGTTGCGGCCCTTGGCGTCCTCACTCCTTCCATCTCAGGGCTACAAGCCGCTCCGCTGCATTTCACCTTGGCTTACCATTTACCTCCAACGGGAGTCTTTGGATTACAGTTTTGGGTGATTGTGTGTGTTCCGATGGGAACCGACGTTTACATCCAGTATACAGCCTGTGTGGACCACCCTTTCATCGTTGATCTGTTCCCCAGTCGTGCACCCCCTCCCCATAGATGTCTTCGAGGGACCAGTGCATCATTAGACTATATGGGAACTTGAACATTAAATGTCTTATACTGACTCTGGATTAGTGGAATACCGGGCAATTTACCATATACTTACGTGCTCCCCGTCGCACACACCCTTCCTTCATGTGACTCCGAGGTATTGGTGAATGGTATTGCCAGGACTATTGTATTGTACATGTTGATATATGCATTATTGTATTGTATTTGCAGGCTAAGAGCTCTACTTTCTATATTATATATTTTTCATATTTTTGAATACTTTACTCGTCCCTAGTGTGTTTGTAGTTGTATGCAAAAAGCATCTGAAGAGCCTCATTTGCTGTCCCTGCTGTCAGATTTTAAATGTTGCTCTTCACAGGTGAAAATGTATAAGGAAAACTCCCCAGAAACTTTAAAGGAGGAAATTCTCAAGAACTATTTGTAAAACCACACTTCTCTTTCCAAGAAATTTTCAAAACCTGCATTTTGATATGTTGATTTCAGCTTTTTCCAACATTAAAATGACCAGGTTTTTTTAAGAAAAATTAACAGAATTTCACATCAGAGCTGTTTTTTCAATTAAAAAATGAAATATAGAACATTGATGAAACAAAACATCTGAAGAAAGAGAATTGGTTGATTCCAATTTTGGAGAAAAAAACATTCAGTTAAACATATTAAATCAGATATTTTTTTAAAAAAAAGATCATCAATGCCATAATTTGTTGTAACAATTCAACAATATCTGTTAAGAATTTATATTGCTAGAATTTATTTATGACATTTATATGCCATCCAAAGGAGACTCAGAGCAGCTTACTAGATACACACACACACACACACACATATATATACACACACACAAATATATTATACTTACATACCCAGAGCAGCTTACAACAAATTATGGCATTGATGAACCCGGCACGCGTTGCTGTGCCCTATGTAGGTGATGCGAGAAAGTCTGGGTATGTAAGTTGTGGAAATGATGTGAGCATGTGTGTTGTGTGTATATATATGTGTGTGTATGTGTGTTTATAGTTGTATGTGTGTATGTGTATGTGTGTGTTGATATTTGGGGGTATGTTTGTTTGTGTTTTGGTATGTGTGTGTGCATGTATTTGTATGTGTATATTTGTGTGTGTATATATGTGTGTGTGTGTATGTGTGTGTGTGTATATAGTTCTTGGTATGTGTGTATATATGTGTGTGTATTTATCTGTGGGTTTTTTCTGTATGAATACGTGTATATATATGTGTGTTTGTGTATGTATATGTGTGTGTGTATGTGTATATATGGAGATGTGCTGATATGTGTGTGTATATATGTGTATGTATTAGTGTGGATGTGTATGTATAGGTGTGTATATATGTGTTTGTATGTGGTTGTGTATTTATATGTGTTTGTATGTTTGTGTTTATATGTTGTTGTGTATATATGTGTGTGTGTATATGTGTAGAGGAGGAGGCCGAAGAGGAGGGCGAAGGGGAACCGCGCGATCTCCCTTCCCCGCGGCCCTCTCCTCGGGCAGCGGAAGAGAGGCGGCAGAGGGCTCCGCCGCCCGCCGCCTCCCATCCGCTGCCCAAAGAGGAGGCCGCAGGGAGAGAGACGGCGCGGCTCCCCCTCGGCCTCGTCCCCGGGCAGCGGAAGGGAGGCAGCGGGCGGCGGAGGAGAGCCCTCTGCCGCCTCTCTTTCACTGCCCGAAGAGGAGGCCGAAGGGGAACCGGGCGACCCCTCTCCCTGCGGCCTCCTTTTCGGGCAGCGGAAGAGAGGCGGCAGAGGGGTCTCCGCCGCTGCCCGCCGCCTCCCTTCCGCTGGCCGAAGAGGAGGCCGCAGGGAGAGAGACGGCGCAGCTCCCCCCCGGCCCCATCCCCGGGCAGCGGAAGGGAGGAGGTAGGCGGCGGAGGAGAGCCCTCTGCCGCCTCTCTTCCGTTGGCCGAAGAGGAGGTCGAAGGGGAACCGGGCGATCTCTCTCCCTGCAGCCTCCTCCCCGGCCAGCGGAAGAGAGGCGGAGGAGGAGAGCGAGAAGGGGGCGGAAGAGCTGGGAACGGCGCCGTCGCCGGCAGCGTAATGGAGGCTCACCCCTCGCCCCCGCCTGCCTTTGGCTTCTGCTGGCGGGATCTGCTCCCCCGGTGTGTCCTCCCTCGCCGGGTGTAGAGTGGCTGCGTGGAGGCGCTGTTCCGGGCTGGCCTGGGAGCGGGTGAAGTGTCCGCCGGCAAGGCCGCCGGATTGCGCCATAGGTTTGTATGGGAATGTTTGTGGGCTGCGAAGGTCCCGGTGAGTGGGGAGAGAGGGTGACGGGATGGGTTGGGGGGGGAGGGGGGGGGTCAGAGTGCGCCTGCGCGATTGCTCTCCCTCTTTTCAGGGCTCGCGGCCAGCGCAGAACGGGAGGCAATGGGCGGTTTGGGGGGGCTGTTGGGGGGGGTTGAAAGGTAGGGAGGTGGGTTTTTTGTGCTATGTATGTACCTCGTGGTCTGGGGGAATGTGTTTCGTGGGATTTGTGTTAGTGGGGCGTATAGTTTGGCCGTGCATAACGGACAACCCACAACCACTCGATTTTTATATATATAGATTATTAGCATAGTACAATATCAGTATTATATACTACTATATGGTACTATACCATTATATTGTAATGCTATTAGTAATATTATATGTAATACAAAATATATAATTATAATATCGTATTAGTATTAGTATTATATTGTATTACATTATAATATTAAAATATTATATGTATATACAATATATTATCTTACATTATTATTATATATAGAAGTATTAATTGTAAAAATAGCACTTTTAACATACTGAATTACAGAAACTTGGAGGTCTTATGTGAATGAAATCAATAAATCATCACCAGCACACATTATTAATGGGCCACCATATCCCTGGATTTAAACTAAAATCAGTTATTGCTCTTAAAGATTTGCTTGGAAAAAACTGAACAAATACATGTGATATTCTTCATATAGTTTGGCCTAGTGTTAATTTATAAAACATTAAATTGCCTCGGGAGATTCCAGCCACATTCAAACATGGAATGGGTGGAGTGCATCTTTAACCATTTCTCTCTTCCACAGTTCTCGTAGAACTGGGATCCTTATGCCTATTGTTAATAGTAAAAGGAAGGCATCTATACAGGATAGCAGCTGTACTGAGGAAATACTGATCAGAAGTGCAACTGGACATATGATTCATGTCCCTTGCCACACAATGACCTGAATCTAGCTCCCATTCCTTCCATTCCCATGGATGCAATTTAAGTTTTTAAAAATATCATGCATACTAGGCCAGCACATGTGAATAATGTCACACAAATCATTTGCATACTGTAGAGCTCCTTCAGTTCCTTGTTGGAAAATAATTTTGAAAGTTCAATTAAATTATTCTCTTTTCTGAATTTTTAAGTGCAAGAGATCATAGATGATTGTTCCCAAGTGTGATCTTGTAGTTCTTTAAAAGGGGAAATTGTGAAATATTATTTGCTTATCACAGCATTCTATCAATATTTAAAGTATATACTTTTCAAAATACAGCCAATTTTCATTTGGATTGTACAGCATCTGTTACTCTTTGTTCAGTAGTATATTGCTTTTGAAGAAAAAAAGAACAGAATTTCTCCTTTCACCTCTTTCTCACTCCAATATTTTATGTAATTATAAGCCTTTTGAAGCAGAATAACCCCTTAGTACCATTGTAGCAATAAAGTTTGCCATCCCAGTTACTATGCAGAAACAATCAACTAGATACAGCTCAAACTTGATTGTCCCACGTAGATATTTAATAGAAATTGAAAATAATGTTTACCTCGTCTCCGTCCATAACTCCTGGCTGCGTGTAAATACAGAAAATAGAATAGGTATTGACATAATATCAATTACAATATTTGCAGTTTTCTCAAAGACTCAGTTTTTGGATGGTGCCATTCAGGTGATTCAAATATTCATGGGAAAAGCATATATGACACAGGTCAATAAACAAATTTGATCCTCTGAAGCCCCTTCATGGTACTAGGTTACCTGTTAATAAGTACTCACAATACAAGTAAGCAGGCATGTAGCTGGGGGGGGGGGGTTGAGGGGCTTGAGGGGCTTCAGCCCCCCCCTGCCCCCAAAATTCTCAGGGTGGTCTGCAAGAAGGCCTTACTGGTTCATTATTTAAACTATTATGTTTATTCATATCATGATCTGATCACCATGCTCAATATATCCCATATGCATGGGGGTGTTGGGATAACGATACAAAAGGTTTGCTAGAGTCGACCCTCTCTCACTCAGAATCAGCCCCACCCCAAATCAAACTACCCCCCCCCCAAATCAAAATCAGGGCTACAGGCCTGCAAGTGAGGCAAACTATTAGGTAAACAGAGCCTTAAGCTAATAAAATTTGGTTAGTACAAGTTATGCATTATCTTAGGAAAATTAATCTTATGAAGCTCCCATCAAACTACCAAAAATAGCATCCTCTCCATTTTAGTGACACGGAAGATGCCTAAAACGCTGGCTCTTATCACAGTGAGAACAGCAAATGGATTTGGTTTTCATTTTTTGATACTGTTGCCTTCAAGCAACAATAATCCCATTTGCATTTTCTCTATATATTCTTTTTCTATCATCATGAACTAGATAAAGCAGCAGCTAAATGGCTGGGGAAGATTGTCAAAATGTGTGTTTTTATAGTTATTGAACTGGGTGTTATTTTAAACATAGAATGGCACAGGATTCAACCAAACAAACAATTCCTTTGTGAAGGCTAGTATACTGAACATTTCAACCCTTGTGACAGTGAGTACATTTGTAAGACAAATAATGAATAACTCATGTCAACTGGACAAAGAGTTTAATCAACTGTTTTGTCTCAGATGGTGGACTTTGAAGGCATTGTCACTGAAATAGATTTTTTAAGCCCCAAATGCTGTTGAACTTCTCAATTAGCTCCATCTAGTACATTTCCATACATACCCTATAGGCAATCTAATCAAATTTAAGATATTTTTTCTGCTGGGTTACACAAATATAAACTGGAAAAGGTGTAATAGGTCACCTCGTGCTAAAAAATAGAGAGAAAAGAAGTAATTTTTGTATTAAGCATGTTACTTAATGTTGGTATCTTTTGAAAGGACTTGGATTGGGAAGCACCCACAATTACCAAATTGGGTTTAGGATTATGTAAAAGTCAATATGAATCTGATTCAAAACCTTGATACACTCCACCTATCATTTTAGAGGTAGACCACATCAAAAACAGGGTTCCCCAAGATAGTTGTGGCACATTCATAAAGGATGACAGCAAAGGAATCGATGGCAGAGTTGGTACATTTAAGGATTTATGAATACACAGAATTGAAAAGGTCTATCATTTGTTCCTTCACATCCAATTCCAAGGCACATACTACTGTGATATTTTAATGATGTTTTATGCTCTGTTTTTACTCTGTTGCTATTTTATGCTGTGTTTTTTTGGTGTTGTGAGCCGCCCCGAGCCCGCCGGGAGTGGCGGCATAGAAGCCGAATGAAATAAATAAATATATAAATACTGTATTCTTAACATTTGTTCCATGGTGGCCCTGATGTCAGTAGTTGCTCATGATGCTTTGAAGATGGAAGTCATAACCTACTTGGTACCCAAGTCGATGAGACATATGATGTTGATCCCAGCATTAATAACAAGAATTGAATTAGTTAGCAGGCTATCAATATATCCTCAGTTGTGGCCATTTTGCTGTATTATCAATTGCTCCCAGGTCTGTTGTGAATATGGTTGGCATCTGTTCTTCTTGTTTTCAATTCTACAAGTGACTGAGAGAGTAGTATGACTAATGAGATCTCCAACCCTGCATGGTTGTTTTGTAAAATACTTGACATTAGCAGTGCTGATCCAATGTCTACTGATGAGTTTTGAGTTGGCCAGGCAACACATTGGGTTTTCCTATACTGTTGTTGCAAAAATAATAGAGAATCAGAGGAATATACTGCCTTCTGGCCAGCCCTGGAAGGATCACAGACTTTATTGAAACTGCTAAGGGTTGAAGCTAAATAAGAAGTCTATTCAGGATAGGAGTAACAGATGAATTTAGCCCTCAATAAGGCTTCACGGTCCTAAGAATACCATTTCATTCCATCAATATTATATATTTGTACTTTCAGGAGAAAGAATAAATGGGGAAAGGGTTTTAAAGCCAAATATAAGAAAGGTTGGTATTAACACGCAAGAAGTATGACTGTAATATTTCTTCTGTGCTGAACAGTTTGCTGAGTGAGCCAAAGATCTGACTGATTTTTGTCTAAAGAGAGAGAGATTGATCTTTAAACTGATAGTCTGAAAAATGTTCAATCTAGCTGAGATTTGGTGAATTATTTTGAGATTGCTATTACCTTCTGTTCCATGTTGATGTATGTTTGTATAGCTAAATTTAAATACGTGGAAGTAAAAATACTTTTTGAAGCTGTTTAAATCTTGTCTTACATAAAAAAAATATGACTGCAAGTATTTTGGATCTAAAGTGATATTTCATTTAAATACACCAACCAACTGAAATTCTTTTGTTTGGACTATGTGAATATGATGATTCTCATAATGAGAGGGATTTGCATGCTGTCCAAATGATATTTCATACTAAGCTCCCTAGTCTTTGTTTACATTCCTCATGTGCAAACCTTAGTTCATTGGTTCAGAGATGCAAGCAAACTGAAGACTGATGAAGCCAGAAAGCAGCTAGGTAATTGAAGAAGCATAAACCAGGAAGGGGATATACACTAATAGATGACTTGATGTTGAGGGTGTCGACCATAGTTCAGAAATAAATTACATATTTGAAACTGACCATTACCTTTTTGAAATTAGTTTGTTGTTGCATGTATATCCTTGAAAAGGAGGAGAAAACTAATCTGTAAGGAAACTAGTATTTTATAATGTGCATATTTATTTTTGTACTTCAATCTCTTGGGGTGTGTCAAGGAGACTGTAAAGCTAAAGCAAGGCCTGCCATTTCTAAATGTGAAACTTAATGCTTTCTACATTCAGATAATTGTTTCTTATTTTCTTAGAATTCATGACAGGATGAACTGGAATATGAAGACAGTCATCATGTAGTGTCATAAATCACACCCACGAAAGAACTAGAAAATCAGGGCTTAAGTAAGTGACATTTCATTAGAATAGCTATAGAATGACTAAAAACAAATTACCGTAATATCATGCGTTAGCAAAACATTTTATGAAACAGAGAAAAGAGAGAAAATGAATACTAGAACAGAAAATACAAACAAAATTAATATCATTCAATTAAATACTATTAAACATATTTTTCACATCATCCCCCAGTGTATACTACAACAGAAATAAAATAGGTGCAAGAATCTGGTGAGGTAATTTCATTGTAAACTTTAAAATTCTGTGTCTAAATCAACCGCTTTGATTTTAATTAATTTGTTAAAGAAAATCAACACAGTGATGTGAATTAATGTTTCTAGAAAAGCATGCCTGTGGACCCAGACCCACCATCTATCACAGCATGCAATCCTGTAAGGCAATTTTAGTATAAGATAAGTCTGTACAAAAAATTAACATGTACCAAAACAGTGTGTGCACACATTTCAGAGCTGTTTTTTGAAATCAACTCTGGGGTAATACTAGGAGTCATATAGCATCTAATTCAGGATGATTCATCTGAGGAACTAAGGGGAAAAATGTTTGATGGTATAAAAAGAGACTAGGTAGAATTAGACAATGAAAAAATAGTAGCAGCCAACAGCCAAAGCACCTAATGGATCACAGGGAAACATATGCATGCCCAGAGACATTTGGAAAAGAACACAGTAAATAAGATGCTTATATGCTAGTGCTACACAATCTCCAAACTGTGTGTAAAAATGACATGTGCATTATTATAAACCTAAGATGACTTATAAGACTCAGGACTGACTAGAGTGACTACATACAAAACTGACATTGACTGAAAATACAGTGATTCATCCATCCTAATTGGGACTGATGTTTTCTAAGTGTTCATAAATGACCTAAAATTAGGGGTGGGTGGCCAGATTTCCTGCCAACTACCAAATTATTCAGCATTTAAAAACAAACAAAAGAAGGATTACAAAAAGCTCACAGAATTCTCTTTAAACCAAGCAAATGGGCATTGTAATAGCAAGAGTATATGAAAAATCGCACAGTTATGTACATTAGTATAAAATATCCTATTTTCATAAATACATAGGAGAATATTGTTGGGTTTGTGGAAGAGCAACTTAATGAAAGTGGTGACTCCAAAAGAGAGAAATTCCATGACAGGAACAGTAGAAGAATGATAATGAAATAACAGAATGTCCTTATATAATATACAGTATAGTAAGATCACACTTAGAATACTGGGCCCATTTCTGGGTACCACACCATAAAGGGAACGTTGCAGAATTGGAAAAGGTGCATAAAAAGAAGTTCAATATGATGAAGAACTATTTATTCTATGAGTGAAGATGAAAGTGTTTGTTTTTTAAAAAGAGAAGTGGAGACATACAGAAATATATAAAGCTACACATAATGTAGGCAAAGTGGACAGGGAGGTGATCTCTCTCTTATAATAGAAATCTCATAGTAAAGGTAAAGGTTTTCCCCTCACATTAAGGCCAGTTGTGTCTGACTCTGGGGGCTGATGCTCATCTCTATGTCTAAGCTGAAGCGTTGCCGTTGTCCGTAGACATCTCCAAGGTCATGTGGCTGGCATGACTGCATGGAGCGCCATTACCTTCCATTCGGAGTGGTACCTATTGATCTACTCACATTTGCATGTTTTTGAACTGCTAGGTTGGTAGACAGCAGGCAAACCGGCAACCTGTGTTGGATGGGGTTACACTCCCCCTGAAGACACAGGTTCGCAGCTTGGGAGTGATCCTGGATTCATCGCTGAGCCTGGAACCCCAGGTCTCAGCGGTGGCCGGGGGAGTTTTTGCACAGTTAAGACTCGGTGCGCCAGCTGCGCCCGTACCTTGGGAAGACTGATCTGGCTATGGTCATCCACGCTCTGGTCACATCCCGAATAGATTACTGCAACGCACTCTACGTGGGGCTGCCTTTGAAGACAGTTCGGAAATTGCAATTAGTCCAGCGGGCGGCAGCCAGATTGCTAACGGGAGCTACATACAGGGAGCATACCACCCCCCTGTTGTGTCAGCTCCACTGGCTGCCTGTCCAATTCCGGGCTCAATTCAAAGTGCTGGTTTTGACCTTTAAAGCTCTATACAGTTCTGGCCCAGCTTACTTGTCCGAACGCATCAGCCGCTATGTCCCACCTCGTAATCTAAGATCATCCGGGGAGGCCCTGCTCTCGCTCCCGCCTACATCTCAGATGAGACTGGTGGGGACAAGGGATAGGGCCTTCTCGGTGGTGGCTCCCCGCCTGTGGAATGTGCTTCCTATTGATGTACGATCCACCACATCCCTCCTGCCCTTCAGGAAAAAAGTAAAATCCTGGCTGTGGGACCAGGCATTCGTACACCAGCACAAGGCAGCATTTTAGATTGGTTTTTAATGAAAGTGGGTGATTATGGCCAATGTTTTTATGGACTGAACATTGTTTTAATCCAGAGTGAATGTGTATGGTGCTAATGTAGTTGTATTTTAATGTATTTTTAATGTATTTGAATTGTTGAAGTGTTTTGGGGTTTATATTGTTATTATGTGGGCATCGAATTGTGCCATACTGTAAGCCGCTCTGAGTCCCCCCTTGGGGGTTGAGAAGAGTGGGGTAAAATCCCGAAATAAATAAATAAACCTTTTGGTCAGCAAGTTCAGCAGCTTAGCCGTTTAACCCACTGTGCCACCGGGGGCTCCTAAAACCTCATAAAAGTGGTAATTCTTCCCATAGATTGTGTTTCTTTTCAAACTTTATTTACTTATTTATATGCCGCCTTCCTCTTAAAATTGGACCCAAGGCAACTCACAGTAAAAAAAAAAGTTAAAGCAATACAATTTTATCTCCTGAACAGGGGCACCTTTGTTTCTTCTCAGTTTCAATATGTTTCCACCCACCCAGTCCATTACTGACAACATACATTGTTTCAGTCCTGAGATAGCTTCCTTAGAATTAGATAGAAAAGATAAATTGAGTTAAGATTCATCAAGATATTGGTGACACTGACCTCAGATTATCCCTTCCAGTAATTTCACATAGATGGTAAGCAGCATGGAGGACAAAACAATCTTGAAGGATCCACCCTGCCAACAGCCCAGGCATCAAACAGAAGTTCTCCACAGCCATCTTCTGAATTTGATACACCAAGAAAGATTGGAAACATTGTATAACAAGTCCTAGCCCATTGAGTTGGCCCAGATAGATGATATTGAAAGCCACTGAAAGGTCTAGAACAGGGCTGTCCAACTTCTACCGGCCCAAGGGCCGGAATTCCGGTCACTGATAACCTGGGAGGCCGCTGCGGGGGCGGGGGTGCTCGCGGGGGCGGGGCCGCTCACGGGGGTGGGGCCGCTTGCGGGCATGCGTGGCAGGGCGGGAGCAGCGAGGCGCCCTCCGCCATGTCCCTGGCTGCTGCAGCAGCCGCCCCTGGAGCTTACCTTCCTTTCTCTTCCTTCGGAGAAGGAAGGTAAGCTCCCGGGGCGGCCGCTGCAGCAGCCAGGGACATGGCGGAGGGCGCCTCACCGCTCCCGCCCTGCCGCGCATGCCCGCAAGCGGCCCCGCGCGAGCGACGAACAGGCAGGGGGAAGTCCCGCCCCTAGGGCGTCTGACGTGGCTTCCCTCCGCCTCCTCCTCACTCGCGTTGGCCCTGCCCCTCCTCGCGTCGCCCCCCCCCCCCCCGGAGATCGAATTTTTTTCAATTTTTTTTAAAAAAACAGCTGATTTCTTGCAGGAGGGTAGGCGGGCCACATCCTAGGGGCTGGCGGGCTGAGTGCGGCCTGCGGCCCGCCTGTTAGACAGGTCTGGTCTAGAAGAGCCAACAACACTGGGAATGTGGCGCAGCTGGCTAAGTGTCAGCTGCATAAGATCTCTCTGACCAGAAGGTCATGAGTTCGAGGCCTGCCCGAGTCAAGGTGGGTGCTCGACCTTTAAGTGTAGCCTGCTGTCGACCTTTGCAACCCGAAATACAGTTGCATCTGTCAAGTAGGAGATAAAGGTACCACATTAAGTGGGGAGGCAAATTTTGACTGAATTATGAGGCCATTAAAGAACTCCAGGAACGCTGAGGAATGTGGAAGGAACGAGGGACGCTGGGAACGCTGAGAGATGAGTAGTGCATCAGCTCCCCCTGGTGGCCAGAGTTTGCCTCTGTTCGTGTATGTGTATGTGGAAACGGCAGGGATTGTCTGCTAAGTATGTGTACCTGTAATCTGCTCTGTGTCCCCTTCGGGTTGAGAAGAGTGAAATATAAATAAAGTATAATAATAACAGTGACACACTTCCCTGTCTTGCTCCCTGCAACAAGAGCTGTCACTGTCCCATAACCAGGCTGGAACCAAAATGAAACTGATTTAGATAATCTGTCTCATTCGGAATCAACTCAAGCTGGGAGGCCACCATTACATTAAATCTGTGTAATGTTTTTAATGTTTTCATCCATTATTTATTGCCCCAGGGGCCTTCGTGGGCTAAGAGAATGCAAAAATGCCATACAAACATACGTATATACTTTTAGAACCTGGGATCGCCAAATGAAGCTGCATAGTAAAAAAAAGAAGAAGTCAAAACAAAATTAAGAATGTACTCCAAACAGCATTTAGAAACATTACGGAATTCACTTATACAAGATGTGGTGATGGACAGCAACTTCACTGGTGGTAAAAGGTAATCAAATAAATTCATGGAATTTAAATTTACCAATGGCTACTAGTCATTATGACTACTTTCAGGATCAGAGTCAGAATTGCTCTGAATAATAATGGCTGAAGGAGAACAATGAAATTCAGTTAATTCCTACTTGTGGGCCTCCTGTCAACATCTGGTTAGCCACTCGGAAAAAAGAGGCAAACTAGATTGGACTTTGATCTGATCCAACAGGGTTTCACTTGTATGCTTCCTAGTTGTTTATCATTTATTTTAAATGCATACTGATTACTAGTCTTGTCCTCTAATATATCTCCTGCAGAAAAGTTAATTCTAAATTGGCAGACAACCAATGTAAACAGTATGCCACAATGGAGGCTTTCCCTCCATTAATCCTTATAATTATTTACAAGGAACATGTTTAAAATATTTTGGGAAGTTTTTAAATTAAAAGACAATCGCAGAGTTCCAAAGGAAGAGTGCAACCGTATACACAGCACTTCCACAATGCATGGTTAATGCCTGATCTTTATTCTAGACAATACTCTTCGTGTGAGCCTAGAATTTTGAAAGGCTTTTCAGAAGCACCATAAGGATGCTTGGAGGGGTCTAAAAAGTACTCGTGCAGGACTTTGAATTTGGGCCATAAATGTAAGTTTAAGAAGCCTTTCTGGTCTTCTATTCCTTTTAAAACTATAACAAGA
Source organism: Anolis apletophallus (assembly GCA_030556195.1). Taxonomy (NCBI): domain Eukaryota; kingdom Metazoa; phylum Chordata; class Lepidosauria; order Squamata; family Anolidae; genus Anolis; species Anolis apletophallus. The sequence goes on from JARBWK010000010.1 coordinate 111,084,141, forward strand.
AACAAGAGGGTTTTTTTAAATATTCCTGGGTAACCAAATCTTTCCTCATTTCAACACGACCTCTGCATGAAAGAGTTCCTTACATTGGAATTCTACATGCTATATATCCCTTAAGTCAAAGGCGTAAAAAGACATAAATGAAACATGCAAAACTTGAAAAAATGTTAATAGATATGATCTATGTAGTGTATTTATTAACTATTTCAAATAATAACAATCCAAGTTTAGACAACATTTTCCTCACTATACTGGTACTAGGATTTGGAGGCTTAATAACATCATTGATATTATATATTTTCGAGACAAAGGAGACTGCAAAGTGTAAAGGGCACTTTAATGAAAATAAATAAATAAATAAAGATGGGCTTCTCTCCTAAATATGGCCTTGGAGTGTAAGATATAGCATGTAAACCCAAACCACACCTAAGTTAACTATATATCTATTCCTGAAACAAGGACTATTGTGCAATATTTATGTTCTCAAATTATGGCATCAATCCACAGAGTCTCTCTTTATTGCTCAATACCCATCCCATGTATTGTATTCACTCAGGGGCGGCCCCAGGGATTCCGCGACCTACGCGGTTGCGTAGAGCATCATCGGCTGGGAGGGGCACCACCGGTTGGGAGGGGCGCCGCTGCGCCCCACCGCCGCCGCACTGCCCTGCGCCGCCGTCCACGCGTGCGCAGAAGCACTTACAGGCGCTATAGCGCCTGTAGACGTTTCTGTGCACGCATGAACGTTCGAGCACGCGCACTCCCTCCCAAGCGCGCCTGCCGCTTTGGAGCCAGTGCGCATGCGCAAAACCTGCACTGCACGCATGCACGCTGGCTCCAAAGCGGCAGGCGCGCTTGGGAGCGAGTGCACATGCTATAGCGCCTGTAGGTGCTTCTGCGCATGTGCGGCCGGCAGAAAGGTGCGCCGCGGAGGTGTGTCGCGGCCGATGCGGCCGGTGGCGGCGGCGGCAGTGAGTGACACGGCGGCGGGGGGGCGACAAAATGTCTTCGCGTACCCCCCCAAATTAGGTCGGGCCGCCCCTGTATTCACTGAAACTTTTAACATGCCTACATTTCTGAAATAAGTGTAAGAGCAAACAGACCATAACAGTTCCTTTCCAAAACACCAGTATTGAATCTCACAACAATTTCTGCTAAAGTTGGAAACTGAATAGTAGTTCTGCAACAACCAGAAAGGGGGCTTAATTTTCAGTTATTTGCCACTTCTCTTCCCCCATTCTCATTTTTTTAATTTAAAAAAATGGCCCCTCTCATGACTCTCTCTCTCTCTCTCTCTCTCTCTCTCTCTCTCTCTCTCTCTCTATATATATATATATATATATATATATCCCCCAAATGTTTGCCATGTAATGGAAAGCAGAAAAAGAATTCAACAAAGCCATATCCTAACTTGACCAATTATTTTTAAAGCATTGAGCTCACTCTCATATACAGTACATTGACAGTGAAGTAGAACATCCAACGTCTTACATTAAAAAAGTATTTTATCACTTGAGGGAGATTTCTGCATTCTTCCCATCTTTCTTATTACAATCCAGTGCAACAGATTCAAGAAGTGCTAGAGAGCAGAATAAAAGTGCTAAGTACTATGCTCTGAATTAAATCCTATTTCTTTGTATAACAACATTAATCTCTTAAAACCTAAAAGCAAATTTTCATATTTCATGAATGTTAAATTTGTATGCTTTTTTAAAAACTACACAGGTTTCACTTGTCTATAATGCATACTATCTGACTCCTTCAGAAATTAAATCCTAGAAGAGTACTAGCAAATATGAGATCAATTTTGCATGGAAGGCATACAGAATTATAGAAACTGAGTAATATATAATTGGATGCTATGCTCCAGCATCATAGTCATCTCTGGTCCTACCACCCTCCCTTTTTCTTTCCTATTAAATGAGAACATAAGCTCATTTCAGATGTCAATGTCTGAGAAGACGTTCAGCATGAGACATCAATTTCCACATTAACGTAATTGCTTGTACTGTTTACAGAGCTATATCAAATATTATTACAGCAACAAATGAAGTTGTTGTATATTTATGAAATACAGAAAGTTGTTTAATCAGATAATGCTACTTTGGGTAGCTTTCAGAATGAGAATAGGCAGATTGATTGATTAAGTGGGTTTGGGAATAGCAATCGCCCCTCACTTTATCAGGGAAAGGTGCCTGCTGCTTTGAAAGAGACAGTTGTGAATCCACCCCTGAAGAGGACCTCCCTGAACTCAGAGGTATGAAAGAATTCTTAGATTATTGGAGTGTTGTATGGTTTTTGGGCTGTATGGCCATGTTCTAGCAACATTTTCTCCTGACGTTTCATCTGTGGCTGGCAGACTATTAGATTATTGCTAGTCCAACCATTCTTTTGGGGCAAGCTACTCAGGTAAGTGTTGGCTGGGCAAATTCAGACATTCTTAGAGGAAACAGAATTGTCTCAATTCATTTTGATCTTGTTTCAAAACCAGTTCTGTGGGATGGAAAGAGGAGCTGCCGATTTATAGGGCAGGTCCCTGACTATTATGCTGTGGGATGCTACATGGCTCCACCCTGTCCATCATGTTATTTAATATCTTTGTGAGGCTTCTGGGTGAGGTCACTAGGAATTTGGGTGTTGGCTGCCATCAGTTCTATTTGCCCATGTTGTTTGTCAGCTGGGAATGTCAGCTGCTGGACCAGTTTTTGAATTCTGCAATGGGCTGGATGCTAATGTTAAGAATGATGCACTGTGGGTGGAAAGTTCCAGGTCTTGGCATTGGACCAGCAAGTCCCTGGAGAGATTACACTCCCCTGAGGGATCACTGTGTAACTTGGAAGACTCAACTTTTGTCACTGGAGGGCCATGGTGGCTTGGCCTGGAGTGCCTAGCAATAACTTCCAATGTGTCTGTCAGCTATAGACTTTCCAGACAAGGCATAACCTAGCTACAGTACTTCATGCAATTATACCTTTCCATCTGAAATACTACACTGCATTCTACACGAGGCTGCACCTGAAAACAATTCAAAAGCTGAAGCCAATACAAAACACAGTAGTTAGCAGGACAGAACACAGTGAACTAAACATAAATGCTGGCTTTAAAGAAATCGCATTAGATGCCAATATTATTTCACTGAATTAAGGCTGTTTGTGATATCATTTACAGCTGTAAGTGGCTTGGAACTTCAATATTTGAAAGCACACCTCTTACTGCATAAGACTTTTCAAGGATTTTGGGTTGCTAGACAGGCTGTCCTCTGTGCACGCATTATTTGAGTCAATATAAGGTCTACGGCTGTGAGACAGTGTCTTCTGTGCTATGGCACTCACTGGCAGAATGCACTCACTTTAGAAACCAGATGGAAGTGCTATTGCCTTGTTTCCAGGACACAAACCAAAATATGCCTTTTAATTTTAACCTTTGAGGTCTAACAATTCCACCCAAATCTCTATACCATTACCTACATAGCTTAAGTTTTATTTATATATCATCTTGAGATCCTGTGATATAGGCATAGCTATAATTATTTAAATGAATACATTTGTTATCAATATTGCATCGAGTAAGCATTAACAGAGGCACCAATTTGTGTCTGGAAAATTTTGTCTCAAGTTTTCTGCCATTTGTGCAATACATTTGTGTAGTCAGTTCCTCATTACTATTCATTCATTCATTCTAGTTTCTAAAACAAAAAACAAAAAAACAAGGAACTGACCAGACCTGAAAAGCAGGAAGAAGACATCCAGCAGTGCTCATGTCGAGTTTGTTTCCCTATTTCAGGTCAACAATGTCTATGACAGAGCTTCCAGCACAGCGGTAAGAAGATCCCCAAAAGACATCAGAAAACCAGTTCAAACCTTGGAAATTACTGGGTTTTTCGCCTCAGATGGTAATGATATGTAACAGTAAACTAACTTGGAAGAGAAGTGCTGCATAAAAATTCTTGTCAACCCATAGATTTATTTTTAAAAAGAAGTTTTGAAAACAAACTGCAAGTACACCATTCTCTCCTTGCCTCTGAACCCAGCTGAAGAGACTGGAGATGGGCCTAATTTTCCCACTACCACTGAAGTAGGGTAGGGCAACAAGATGCTTTGTAATTATATTATTTCTTTATACACAATCATATTTTTCTAAATTAAGGTAAACAAAAAACACCAATGGTCCAATGAAGAAACATCTATACTATATAGTAGATCCCTTTCCAATTCACATATTTAAAAGCTTCCTTCAAACCCTCCAAGGTGATGAGGAGCAATTATGTCACAAATGGATTGAGACTCCTCCTCCCCAAATTCTCATTTTGGAGAAAGTCCATTTGGGTTTTAAGACAGTTTGGAAGGAAGTGACAAAACCGCGGAATGTTGTTCCCAGAGGTTGTGAGGAACTTTTTAATGTAAAAAATATGGAGTGGTAATCAGGAAGTCCTCTGAGGTCCAATGGAGGACTGTGTCACTTTCAGAACTATGGAAGTAGCCCTTTTAATGTCAGTCGATTAGTAGAAGATCATATTGAGTAATTGTGAGTTTTTCTAGATCAGTGTTTCCCAACCTTTTTTGAGCCGCAGCACACTTTTTACATTTACAAAATCCTGGGGCACACCACCAACCAAAATGACACAAAATGATACTCTAACACAGTAATACATAGTTAATATGTTTTTAAATGTATTTATACACTCAGTGTGAAACATGGGCCTGTTTTGATAAACACAACATAGATATCCTGGCAGGAATGGCAGAAAGACACACATGAAGGTCTTGCTCAACAGCTGTCAGTCTCTGTGTTTAGAAAAAAATGTGTCCATATAGCTTCAAAGCAGTCCACTAGTACTGTTGTTATGCATCAATGCACCTCATGGAACAATTATGAGGCTTCCACCTTCAATATATATGCTCCTGTATCATTCCAGGTGGGCATTAGACGAGTCCCTCATGTATAACTGGTGAACAGGAGAGTTGATACACAGTCACTAGAAAGGCTATCACATCCAGCCAATGCCAAATGTAGTAATAGTTGGTACACATAAACATGAAAACGGGCGAAGGAGGGGGCGCCCTAGCCCCTTCTTCGCCGCCGCCCAGCCCTTCCTCTTCCTCCTCCCCCTGCAAGCAGCAGCAGCAGGAGTTTGGCAGGAGAGGGAAGAAAGGGGGGAAGAGAGGTTTTCCCGCGGCACACTAGGTGATCGCTCACGGCACACTAGTGTGCCACGGCACAGTGGTTGGGAAACACTGTTCTAGATTACCAAATAGATTTTAGAGACTGATTCAATATAGAAATTGATATATTCTGATTTCCCTTTTTTCATTTTGCATCCAAATATATGGAAAAACATAATGAATACACAGGTTAGGCATCCTTATTTAGAATTCCAAAATTCAATATCTAAATTTATGCATATGGCTGGCTGAGATAGTGAGATTTTTGATATTTGACACACTTTTTTGATGCACAAAATTATTTAAAATATTGTATAAATATTACCTTCAGGCTATATGTGTAAGGTGTATACATGCAAGTTGTATTTACACTTGGGCCTAATGTTCAAAATATCTTATTATATATATGCAAGTCTGAAAAAATCCAAAATCCAAAACACTTCTGGTCTCAAGCATTTCAGATAAGGGGTAGATACTCAATCTGTATAAAATGCATTATACGGCACAGATAGAAAGATACAAACTTACTATTGAGAGCCATAATGTTGTCTGTTCCCGGATGATGAAAATTTATACCCATACGACCTAAAATAGAAAAAGGAACATTCTGTCATTATGCTTTATGTAAATTAGGCTATTCTTCAATATTAAATTTTCCAACTTAATAAAAATAGTGATGAAACTAATTAAAGTGTTCTTTCTACAGCTCTGTGATAAACACAAATAACCATGATAGTTTGCTGAAGATAAAACAAGCATCTTGAAAACAGAACAATGCAATAATAGAATAACTTTGAAAACACTCTCCTTGTATTAATTTATTAAAACTTAATAAAACTTCATGTGTATACTTTTCAGATTTTAATTTTTGAGATAAGCACAGACCATACATTTTAATTTTTTTATTATAGCAAGTGACAGATGTCTTGAGTAAAATCTTGAGCCCTAAACAAGAAAAAAATTCCTCTCTTACTAGCACTTCAAGGGGGAAACTGTTAAGAAGAATCCTACAGAGATGTTTGACTACTATATATTGCAACGTCTCCTCATAAATTCCAATTCTAGCCATCTCCTGGAAGAATGAGGAAAATTTAACTCAATGTTTGCTTAACTGGCTGTAGACATCAGAAATAAAAATTAAAATATTCATCATGATTCTCAACAGAACACATCCCATCCAGACATCAGCTGGAAATCTGTTTTCTTCCTAACTTCTGCAATTTACAATGATCAATTTTGATTCACTGTATGGTTGTATGTACATTGAAAAAAAACTAAACCTCTTTGAAATGAAGCATAGTCTCAACAGATTGAACAATGAGTCAGAAAAGTCTTATTTTATATAGGTGTGATGTGTGAGATGTGATAATGAAGTAACCTGTTTTACAGGGTGGCTTCAATTATTCAAACAGGTGTTTATTATCTATATGAAGTGCTATGAACACTACAATGCCCTCCTGATGCTCACAAACGTAAATTCCGTCATTCCGTTCTATCAGCCAAGCTGAATAGAGCTGGTGGGAACCAAAGTATAATAAACTGAAGTTCCACAAATTTGCCTAGTAATTTTAGGTACACTTATTTACAAGCCTGAGCAATTCAAACCATCCTGCACAACAAACACTGGATGGGGCCCCACCAAGCACACCTGCTTTTGCCTTGTGAAAGAACCCAATCACTTCGAAAGCAGAATCAGGAAACTGGCATGCTTCCCACTGCAAATTCAAATGTACTGTACATTTGAATCTACAATGGGTTGAATCAACAAGCCATGCATTTTTCTGTGTGTTAAGTATGGTTGGGAGGCGGGCAGGATACAGATATTCACAGGTTTTCCACTTTCACAGGAGTCCTGTGCCCTTAACCCCTGCCAAAGTTGAGGGATGACTGTATTTGATTTTATACTTTCTAATTGAATTTGTATCCAGCATGATTGCACGCATCTCAACTAATTCAAAACCTGTGATTAATATTAGTGCTCTACTAAAAGAAAATAATCTAAAACATTTTTCCCATTTTAATATGCTATGTTCTAGGGACAGGGGAAGAGAAATTGAAGCATTTGGTGTTTTGACATTAGAAACCCCAAACCTCTGAAGATGGTTACAGATTTTACCTCTTGATATAATTAAACTTGGGGTTCTATATCTCTGCTGTACAAACATGTAAACAGAAATTCTTTCACAATGTATAAAACATGCTGAAATCTGTGTTTCCGACCCTCTGCAGGATCTTTGAATGAAAATCAAAGCACAATCATGCTTTAAATCAGTGGTTCCCAAACCTTTTTGGCCTACCGCCCCCTTTCCAGAAAAAAATTTACTCACCGCCCCCCTAGAAATCAATTTTTAATTTTTAATAGCAATTAAACAGAAAGATATATGTATTAATATTTCTACCTTTTTCGTAAAATATAATAAAGAAAGTTGTAAATTAGAAACATTGAAGTTTGAAATTATGAAACTATTTATTGAACTTAGAATAGAAAGGTAATACAAAGAAGTTAAAACATTCAAAATCATCTTAATGAGAAGGATGAACCTGGCATGCTGCTACCAATCTAGTAATCCTCGGCTCTATTTTCATCAGCAGTAATCTTAAATCATCGCGATTGACTATTTTGCAATCGGTTTCTTTTTTTGTTAATAAATTGGTTACCGCACTGAATCCATGTTCCACTAAATATGTTGAAGGACATTATTATTATTGTTATAAGACTCAACCAGTTGGAAGGTATTATTATTATTATTATCCCTTGCTTGGCGAGAGGAGGAGGAGGGAGCAGGAAGAGGGAAGAAGACACACACACACACACACAGATGGATGGTAGCTTGTCACCTGGCTCACGCCACCACCCCCACCGCCCCCTTACAGGAGTTCAGCGCCCCCCAAATTCTCCTAGGCTTTCCAGTGCCCCCCCCTAGATCGCCCCACCACCCACCAGGGGGTGGTACCACCCACTTTGGGAACCACTGCTTTAAATGAATAGAGATTGATATCTTCAACTGGCAGACCACATTCTTTGCAAACAGTATGCGGTGATGCAAAAGTTGCTACAAAGTAGTATTCCCAGTTAACACAGATGTCAGATGAGACAGTCTAGGCTCCTTAGTTAAATAATTTGGGGGTAGCACAGCTGGCTGGGAGTCAGCTGCATTAAGATCACTACTGACCCAGCCTGGGTCAGAGTGAGCTTCCAACCAAAATTGTGTAGCTTGTTGCCAACATTTGCAGCCCAAAAGACAGTTGCATCTGTCAAGTAGGAAATTTAGGTACCACTTTGTGTGGAGGCTAATTTAACTGATTTATGAGGCCATAAAAATCTCTAGGAAGTATGCAAAGAATGTGGAAGCAACAGCTCCCCTGGTGACCAGAAGCTGGAATGTTAAATAGCCTCTGAGTGTCTGTCTATATATGTTGTGTGTCTATAGCATTGAATGTTTGCCATGTATATGTACATTGTAATCCGCCCTGAGTCCCCTGCGGGGTGAGAAGGGCAGAATATAAATACTGCAAATAAATAAATAAATAATCAGGCCCTGCAATAATAATAACAACAACAACAACAACAGTTGTCCTTTGCTTTTAGGATGGACTGTGCAAAAGGTTGTGGAAGACTTCGCCAAATGTAAGGGCAAACTCCCTTTTTCAGATAGAAGTAAGTCAAATATCAGAGAAGGAAACAGCCTGGAAATCCTAAACTTTAGTAATGTCCACAAAAGAGTCCCACACAATACATAAACATCTGACGAAACAGTTATTAGCAAAATGATTTCGGTGAGAGATTATCCAGCCATTTGATTATATGGCTAGTTACAATTTACAAAGTGGATGTACTACCTATAATACCTTTCACTCTTTTCTTTTGCTAATGCTAGAACTCTGCTATTTAACCTATATATAAAAATAGAAACAAGTGTGTGACATCTGGTGTGTGTGTGTTCATGTTCATTCAATCATGGTGTCAGGTGCTGCCTGTATGACATTTTGTCACCTGCCTTTGGCCTTCTATTTTTAAGTTGCTCTTGACAACTACCTTACCAGAAAAGTAAAATAATGCCAGCTTGTTAGAACAGATAAATACACATGTGAATTACAATACTAAAAGGACCTCATTATAGCTTTTAAAGACTTTATGATTGCTCTTAAACTCTTATCAGTGAAGAAAGTAAGACTTCCATTTGGAAGTCACTCACAAATAATAATCATAATTTTAGCAATATCTTTACAGTGCATAAAATCAGAATCCTTACAGTTTTTATCATTATACAAGAACTTCAGTTCTTCTATCATATAATCTAAAATATTTAGAACAGTTATATCATTTGCATCATTTATTTAACTTGTAAATTTTGATTGCGGGGTGATACAATTTAGATGTTGAATTAACTTCTTTATTTCAGAAATGGTGCTCTGATCTCAAGATCCATTTTGACCTCATGTCTAGTTCCTTGAATAAACATTACTTCTAGTATCTCTCAGATTGTATTATTGAAGAAATATCAATAATGTTTCTTTTTACAATCACAAAATTATATCCAATTCATATATTCAGGAAATGAATAAGCATGTAACTTATTCCTCTCATTCACAGAGAGGACGGATTTCAAACTTGTAGAACCTGTTTTGTTTTTATACTAGAATGCGAAGATCCATCAGTCAGTCAAAAGCTAGTATAAATGACAAAAAACTATAGAATTCTGAGTCCAGGAATTTCTTCTGAGTACCAGAACTGAATAAAGGTCACTATCCTGCCACACTAAAGAAGTTGTGAGAAATCCACCCTATTCTACTGCAAATCAGACACCAACCAATAGGTTCTGATCTATCTTTTTGCCCAACTCTGTTCTGACAATTTTTTAAAAAATTATAACTTTAAATATATCACAGCAGTGCTCTCAGTACTTCCATGAAGTCCTGTCTCATTAGATACTACTGCAATGCGCTCTATGTGGAGTTGCCTTTGAAGACTGTTCGGAAGCTACAAATAGTCCAACACACTGCAGCCATGTTGTTAAACAAGGGTGTCACACAGGATGCATATAACTCCCCTATTGTGGCAACTGGCTACCTATTAGCTACCGAGCATGATTCAAAGTGCTGGCTTTAACCTATAAAGTCTTAAACAGCTTCAGTCCAACATATCTGTCCAAACGTATCTCCCTCTATGAACCAGTTCATAGATTAAGATCTTCCAGAGACGTCCTGCTCTCAGCCCCATCGGTCTCACGGGTGTGGCTCATAGAGATGAGGGAGAGGGTCTTCTTGGTGGTGGTCCCACGGTTGTGGAACTCCCTCCCGAGTGAGATCAGGTCAGACCCGTCCCTCCTGACCTTTAGGAGAAAAATCCACTTGGCTGTGGAACCAAGCATTAGGGCCATCATAGGAATACTCAAAATTAAAGTGAAAGTTGAAAGTGCAATAACTCAGAACTGTTTACAGACAATGACTATGTCTGTGTGATATATGGTGTTATTTTATGTGTTTAATAATATTTAATGTTTTATCAGGGGACTGTCAATGTTGATGTTTTATATTGTTTTTTATCAATAGCATTGAATTGTTGCCAACACTGTGAACCACCCTGAGTCCCCTTCAGGGTTGAGAAGGGTGCTATACAAATACTGCATATAAATAAATGAATATTTCTGCTAAACAAGAATTCAAATCTGAATGTTAGGCAGAATGTAACTTTATGTAATTTTGTCACTTTAAGATTGACATGCTTAATAACCTTTGTTAAATCAGTATATTAGCCCCCTGAATATTGTATTTATGATATATTTGCTTGGGCTTTGTAGAATATTATTGAAAATAGATGTTCTGGTGAAAAAAATCTACATGAATAACCAGAAAAATCTCAATACTAATATTATAATTCCTAGGTCTGGACCATACTTTATTACTTCAGAGTAGTAAAATAAGTACAACAAGCAAATTATTTTATAAATAGTAACCCAGCATGGTGTAGTGGATTGAGTTTGGATTAAGATTCTGGAGTCTAGAATTGGAGTTCCTGCTCAGCCATGGAAACTCACTGGGTGACTTTGAGGAAGTCACATTCTCAGAGGAAAGCAAAAGTAAATCCCCTCTCAACAAATGTTGCCAAGAAAATTCCAGGTTTACTATAGAGTTGCCATAAAATTGAAATACTTGGAAGTAAGGTAACAACAGAAGTTTCTAATTGTGCTGGACACTAAGAGTAAATTTTAGTGTGTGTGTGTTGCAAAAAATTATCCTCCTTTCCACTTTACTTAAGTGTGTTCACATTCCTTAAAGCCAAAGTGCAAGAAGACAATTCAAAGTTTAGATTAGTACCAATGGAAAACCCACCAGTTTCAAAACTAATCCAGTAAACTTGATTCAAAACTTATAGATGATGTTTCATAAACACAATTTTTGCCAAGCCTCTATAGTGTACTTAAGACAACCATCTTCAGCAATTTTCTATCTATCTTCATGTCTAGCTTTGGAAAGAAAGAGCTTTGTATGCTGGAACATGGAAAGGCGGACTGAATCCTGTTTGTTTTGCTAGAATTTTAGACAGTATAAGATACCAACCATAATGACATATTTGATAAATATGGGACTTGGAGCCATTCTGTCATAATCTTATTTGGCTTAATGCAACTAGAAAGGACTATATATGTTTAGCTCCTTAGCCACTGGCCTGTGAGATGCCTCAGGGTTCTGTTTTGTGCTCATGGTGCTTCACATCCATGTGAAATCAATGAAGATGTCATATTAAATGTTGAGGTTTTCTTTCTTCATTATGCGAATTGTATCCATCTGTCTCTCCCCCCTGAAGCCAAGGAGGCTTCAGAAATAAAAAGTTGTTTCTGGGTTTAGTGTTAGTTATAAATGTTGGTGATGATACCCCATGACTCCATACAGATGAAAAAAAAATTGTATGGCTGGTCAATATACCAAGCAATCTTAATATACAATATACTCTGGATAGGGCAAGATCTACTGCTTCTCCTGAATGGGCACATGGTAATGGTAATAATAGCAGTGTCAGCAATCAGGAAGACTTTGCTCAACTTTGAGTAGTATGCCAACTGTATGGAGTTGGTCACAGTGATTTTAATCGTAGTTTATCCTTTGGCCCATAAGTTCCAAAAACCTCTTTTGGACTACGATTCCAAGATACGTGACCATGTGTTATGGAAAGGCTTTCATGGCCAGAATTACTGAGTTGCTGTGCATTTTCCAGGCTGTAAGGCCATATTACAGAAGCATTCTCTCCTGACGTTTCAGCCACACCAATAGCAGGCATCCTCAGAGGTTGGAGATAATGCTTATGGAATATGGTCATACAGCCCAGAAAATTCACAGCAACCCATACATGACCATGGTTGTTGAAGCATTCTAGGACCTGCAGCCAAAAATGTAACTTTGCCAAGCTCTACATGGGGAAGGACAATCCAAAATTATTCTGAACAGGTAAATGAGTTCAGGAAGATATTAATTGCTTCTTGAGATTTCATCAACTTCTGTTTTGAAAGGAAAAAATATTCTGCTTATTAGCGTCAAGAAAAATTGAGATCCAAAGAATCTGAAAGACGACACTTGTTCCTAAAAACATAAATATGCATAAGCAAAGTTGTTTTTTTTAAATAAAAAAAACCTTAACATGAGTATTGTGTTTTAATCACACAGTGACCTCTTCTTTTTTTCACTTTTCCAGCAGGCAGCCCCAGTGGTACTGAGCCAAAAAGATTTTAGCAACTAACTATGTAATTCCAAGCACGTGACCTCAGCTGACTGGATTTGGGTTAGAGACTTTATACATTCCTACAAAGACTAAATGTCTTTCACTTAACTGTTTCTTTACTACAATGTCCTTCAGCTGCTGGCTGAAATAATGTAGAAAAGTCTTAAGAATAAAACTTCACATACAAAAATAAGAAAAACAAGAAACAAAGTTATAAAGGTTCACCAGAACTTTCCATAAGAAAAATGTTAGAAGAACACTTTATTTGCCTTTTGTGTGTCTGTGTCAATCTACTATTTTCATAGGTCTTTCAAGGCAAGGAATACTCAAAGGTGGTTTTGGAAGTTTCTTTCTCTGAAATAAAGTCTATACCACATGTTATTCATTTGTGGTCTCCCATCTAATCAGAGCTTCCCCTGCTTAACTTCCAAGATAAAATGGGATCTAGTACCTTTAGGACATTTAGGTCCTCGGTATTCAGCTTTTACATGATTTCATCTGACATACTAATTTTTAGGCAGTGGCATTACAAAAACCAAGGATACATAAACAAAATACAGATCAGACACTCTTTTGCACTTATAAATGTACTGAAGATACCAGCTCCAAAGAGTAATATTACTTTTTTTTCATGTCAGGAACGACTTGAGAAACTGCAAGTCACTTCTAGTGTGAGATCATTGGCTGTTTGCAAGGACATTGCCCAGGGGACTCCCGGATGTTTTACAATCCTGTGGGAGGCTTCTCTCATGTCCCCGTATGGGAAACTGGAGCTAACAGACAGGTGTTCACCTCTCTCCACAGATTCGAACCACTGGCCTTTTGGTCATAAGTCCTGCTGGTACAAGGGCTTAACCCACTATGCCACCGGGGGCTCCAGTAATATTACTCATTATCTCTAGAGCCTCGCAAATAATCATATAAATTAGGGCTGTACGTTCAGCTGCAGGTAAAATTTAAACTGCTTGGAATCAGACCTTTTCAAGCATTGAATTTTAAAGGCCCATGATGACCTGGAAATATTATTGAAAATCCAACTTGCATTTGTTTATCTGCATGAAACATATTTGGCATGAAGAGTCTAAATGTGAAACTAGCTAATAAAAACTAGATACATTTAGCTGCTTCTAGAAACAGTACTTTTGAATTTTCTTTTCCATGGCAGCATATAGTGAGTGGAAACACATAATGTGGGAGATGGGATACATAATCATAATTAGGAACTAGAAACTTAATTCCAAGAATTGTGAGGAAAGACCAGAGAAATAGCAAATATGTATTACAACCTACCAGGAACACCGAAGACAGTATGTATCAAACATACTTTGTTTCTTGACCTAGGAAACAGTGGCCTATCATATTGGAACCTTCTAAGGCAGATACATGAATTACTGACATGTATCTGCCTTAGAAACTACCATAATTTGAAATCTTAGAAAACTATGTGTTGCTTATATTGCTAGTTCCTTTCTCTGTGTTAGATTTTAATTTTAGGTTTATTTTAAATTCATTATGGAATAAATTTTGACAAAAGGCAGCATAAATAAATAATTTACAAGGCTCAATCAATCAATTTGGTCAAGAATGTCAAAAGACAGGAAAGCAGCTCAACTCTCCAAAGTAATGTCATTCAATACTATATGTATCTGTGACCTTTACATAAAGTCACTAATCTTAAGAAAGAGGAAAAAAATAAAAATGTGTTGGATTGCCATATACACCTATGAACAAAACAAGCCAATATCAAATGTTATTTTTTATTTTTTTAATCTTAGTTAAAAATTCAGTCTGGAATCCTGTTTGAGCAGTATGTTTCCATAAAAGTAATTGTGCAAGAAGTTGGTGTTTCTGAGGTTGCATAAATATAGTGTTTAGTGTAACCAGCTACTTGCAAGCCCACACACAGCTTTCCTTCTTATGTTTTACTTCTGAATTGGGAGTTTATCAACTATTCCCCAATGGGTGAGTTATAGACCACAGTATCTACTGCATAATCACTACAACTGTGGGATCCAAACTAAATACATAACTATTTATACTATACTACAAATATTGACCCAGCATGCCAAGCAATACAAGTTTGCAGCCATAATGTAGAAGGAATTATAGATCAGTGTAGTGCAAGGATTAAGTCCTAATAAATTTAAGATCTCTTCCTTATGATTACTGGCTACAATTCCAATGGTTTTGTGTGAGGTGTCTTTTCATGTATGTTAAATTACTCTCCACACTACATAGTTTTCAGGGGTAAAAAATGGATTATATTTAGGATGATGTCTTACTTCTGCTAGGACCTTTACCAGAAGATGTCACAAAGGGGAAATAATTAGATTTTGCCTGATTGGCCTTGCTAAATGCTTAAAGTTTGTGTAGGGTAGATGGAAAAGGGCATGGATTAGATTACTGGAAGTACTCCTGACTAAGCAAGAAGTAGCTGGTATATGACAAGAGCCCCCAGCCATTGAGAAGGCAAATAATTTGAGCACATATGTGTATATGAGCCAGGAAGGAAGATTATCCATTATTTATTTATTTATTTATTTATTTATTTATTTATTTATTTACGTCATTTATATTCTGCCCTTCTCACCCCATAGGGGCCTCAGGGCGGATCACAATGCACATATACAGGCAAACATTCAATGCCATTGACATACAACATATATAGACAGACATAGAGGTAATTTAACATTACAGAAATCAGTTAAATTTAGCCTCCCCACAAAGTGGTACCTGAATTTCCTACTTGACAGATGCAACTGCCTTTCGGGTTGCAAAGCTCGACAATGAGCTACACAAATTGGTCGAGAGCTCGCCCCGACCTGGGCAGGCCTCGAACTCATTACCTTCTGGTCAGTAGAGATCTTATGCAGCTGACACCCAGCCAGCTGCGCCACATTCCCAGTGTGTACAAATCAAGGGTACAAATGTTCCTTTCTTTGTTTTACTTGTCTTTGGGACCAAGCTTACTTATACATATACTTTAAGCAGTTCATTGACAGATATTATCCTAGGAACTATAGACCAGGAATGTGGCGCAGCTGGCTAAGTGTCAACTGCATAAGATCTCTCTGACCAATAGGTCATGAGTTCAAGGCCTGCTCGGGTCGAGGTGGGTACTCGACCTTTAAGTGTAGCCTGCTGCCGACCTTTGCAACCCGAAAGACAGTTGCATCTGTCAAGTAGGAGATAAAGATACCACATTAACTGGGGAGGCAAATTTTGACTGAATTATGAGGCCATTAAAGAACTCCAGGAACACAGAGGAATGCGGAAGGAACAACAAGGGACGCTGGGAATGCTGAAAGATGAGGAGTGCGTCAACTCCCCCTGGTGGCCAGAGTTTGCCTCTGTTCGTCTATATGTGTGTATGTGAAAAATGGCAGGGATTGTCTGCTACGTATGTGTAATCCGCTCTGAGTCCCCTTCGGGGTGAGAAGAGCAGAATATAAATAAAGTGTATTATTATTATTATTAAATATAATTTATAAACTGGGTCCAACAAGGAGTCAGGGAGCACCTGAGGATACTGTCTTGCTGATGAGAGATCAGAAGCCCCTTATCTGAAAGAGATTATTTTAAAGCTCCTTCTGAATTATACATCTCCTATTTTACTATCAAAGTAAAACTTGGAAATAACTTGTGGAAGCTTTCTCTCTAATCTAATTTTATCATTTCCTTTCCATTCCAGCATCCTTTGCATTAGTAGAAAATAGGCTCAACAGAATCCTCTTGTTTCTTCAGTGAAAAAAGGCAACTGAAGAAGAGTAAAAAAAGAGGGCTCTCTTATTAGATTAAAAACTGGGAGGGGTTTAATGGCCTGATTCTATATAACAATCACAGAGTGCAATGCTCCATGAGTGTCCTTACATAGGATTACTCTTCTCTCCCACTTTACCCCAACCTATACTCAAAGCAACTTCTCTACACTTGCCCACACAACTATTCAGTCTGCAGCAGACTGAACAGCTAGGCAGCATCTGGCAACACTACAACTGGAAAAATGCTGCCTGTCTGGATCTTCAGCAAGTGTGCTAGAAATCTTTGGGAGAGGCAAGTGGTCTCTCAGAGCTGTAGAACAGCAGTCTGCACCAAACGTTGGGAAAGCATGAATTTTCTGCAAAATTGCTTGGTGGGGAGAGGCACTGCTCAAGGAGTACTTACATGATTAACAGAAAAGCAAAGGGACCTTCATCATGTTTTTACCGTTTATCTCCTTTCATAATTAGCAAAAAAGTTCTCATATCCTAGACTATCAGGGTATATAAACAGGAGTCTGAATAATATGAGCCAACAATATGATGGAAAAGCTAAAGAAGCCAATGGGATTTGGTCTGCATCAAAAGAGTCTATCGAGAGAAGTTTGTTGCCTCTCTGTTCTGCTTTGGTCAGACCTCACCTGGAATACTGTGTGCAATTCTGACAAAACTAACAAGGTGGAATGTGTCCAGAGGGCAAGTAAAATAATCAAAGGTCTGGAGACCATGCCCTATGAGGAGCGGCTTAAAAGGCTAGGGGTGTTTAGCCTGCAGAAGAGAAGGTTGAGAGAAGACCTGAAAGCCATGTATAAATATTTGAAAAGCTATCATAAGGAAAAGGGATTAAGTCAGTTTTCTGATGTTCTGGACTCCATTAGGACTCACAGAATTGGGTTAAAATTACAGGAAAGGAGACTCCATCTGATCATTAGAAGGAACTACCTGACCATAAGAGGTGTTCAACAGTGGAACTCACTGCCTTGGAGTGTGGTGGAGGCCCCTTCTTTGGAAGCTTTTAAAAAGAGGCTGGATAGCCATCTGTTGGTGTGCTTTGATTGTGCTTCGCCTGCATGTTAGTGGGGTTGGATTGGATGGTCCATGTCATCTCTTCAGACTCTGATTCTATAGTTCTAAGATCCCCTTCTCCAGTTTTTAAGATATACAGTTATTAGTTGTTAGTGATACATTATTGTTGTCGAAACTAGCAGCAGTATCATAATCAGTTGAACTATTATGCGAATTTAGCGTTTCAGTTTACATCAATTGTAGAACTAGGGAAAGCCTTCACTTCATAATTAAATCCCATTAAATTACCACTTATTTACTTCCATTGTGAAGCACAAGCTAAATGTGGCTCTTCTGCCACATTTAGCTTCTGTTCATATTTTGTAATTGCTTCTACATTCCTGTAACATAGAGGAAACCATAAAACAATACACTCACATACAACAAATGATTGTCAAAAGTGATAAAATGAAGGGTTAATCAAAACATGTGCAGGCCTGAGTTTTAAACTACGTAACTTAATTAGGGCACCATCAAAGTTACAGGTATAAAACAGATTTTGCTAATTAAATAGATTTTTATAGGGATTAACATACTTAACTACATAAAATAATGCTAGTTTTGAAGCAAAAATAAAATTGAACTACACACATATCATAAAATGCTTCAGGAACAAGAGCCAGAATCAGAGAGCCACAGTATGCCTAAGATGATATGGCTCGATCTCCTGATGTTCTTGAGTACCAATTGAGGCCTATTCAGCTGCAGGCCTCTGAGAGTGTGGCATACAGTAGCACTCCTAATCTCTAGCTAGTCTACCTATAACTTGGATTATAAAAAGACTTTTTAAAAGGTACTTGAATAAAGTCATGCCATGTAGTGAACAATGAACTAAGAATCTTAACTAAGCTAACTTTGATTTTTTATATATATATATATATATATATATATATATATATATATATGGGATATCATTGTAATGTACCATTATATAATGAGACCTGAGCATCCCTGGATTTAGATATCAACCCCCGAGGGGGTGGGTGTTCCGCGAACCAAATGCCAGTGGATATCAAAGGCCCACTGTACTTCAGCACAAATGCTGTCTCGGTATCTGAATCTCACAGATGTGTTAACAAGTTCAAACTTGCAGAAACAAGTTCAAGCTTGCTTAAATAAAAGAATAAAATCAGTCAGGTCTTCAAGGAGGAATTGGTGCTAAGAAGTTGTAACAGTGCCCTGTGATAAGCTGACATGTTATCCAAAATGTGATATTGGCTCTGAAGCAAGTCTTCCAAATCTGCATATTTGCCAAAGGTTAAGTACGCTAAATAAACCTATCCATTCATGTCTTCTCCAGCAAAGGATCACTGCCTTGTCATGGCGCTGGAGCTTAAGCACCTCAATGATGCCATGAGTGAAACCGTGAAGGGACATCCAAGATGGAACGGTTGTGGCAGGGAGGTCAGACGAAGCGCAATCCCTGGGGAAGGTAATGGCAACCCACCCCAGTATTCTTTCCAAGAAAACTAAATGGACCAGTACAACCAGAGATATGTTGCTATGCCATCGGAAGATGGGACTCCCAGGTCTGAAGATGGTCAAAATGCTACGGGGAGGAGCAGAGGATAAGCTCAACTAGCCCCAGATGTGATGACGCAGCTAACTCAAAGCCAAAAGGCTAGCGGCCGACGGTGATGGAGGTGAACGACGAATCCGATGCTCTAAAGATCAACACACCATAGGAACCTGGAATGTAAGATCTATGAGCCAGGGAAAACCGGATGTTGTTATTGGTGAGATGTCAAGACTAAAGATAGACATTCTGGGGGGTCAGTGAACTGAAATGGACTGGAATGGGCCACTTCACATCAGATGACCACCTGAACGAATAAGCAACAATAATTCATGTCTTGCTTGCATAGTCTATTTCATTTTTCTAGAAATGAAATTAGTGAGACAAGCATTCTATAGCTAGACTGGGCAATCACTAAGCAAGCTGACCAAATTTATTAAGTATGTCCTGTTCATAAACTAGATCAATCATCAGCTCTCATAAAATTCCAACTCGACTTTCTCAAAATGCCAACACAGTACAACATACCTTGTTCACAGTGCCGTGTACTGTGTTACTTAAGACATATCTGAGAGGTCAACAAATACTTAGGCACTCTTATTTACTTTACCCCCCCCCCACACACTACACTCTGACATCAAAAATCTGCATTACATTTCCATTTCTAAAACAGCAAAGCAACTATCACATCTAAAGACATTACAGTATTTGAAGAAAAGTTAGAAAAGGATTTGCTTTTCTTCAGCAGCAATACCAAGGATATTACAACTGTAATGTAATTATATGGTCTAACTCTAACATTCCTCTTTCTTGTACAGCTTTTAGGATACATGTAGGAAGGTGAAGAATTTTATGACATAGTTGCATATACTACAGTCTAGCAAACAAAGGATATATCAATCACCACAATAGAGGAAATAAATGTGTTTTTCAGCTACTATTACAAGGACTTAGAAACTAAATTTTGGTGAGGCTTCACCTTGACATGCTAGTTGCCTGTCTTTAAGACCATGTTCTACAAGGTAGCACCCCCATTTTGAAGCAGTACAAATGAGATATGTTTATTGTTACAGTGATCTAGATTTACAATCTCATTGTGCACACAATTTTCTTCTGAAAGAACCCGAATAACATTAATTACTAGGGTTGGATAGGTTAACTCAGATGTGGTGTAATACAGAAAGAAATCGGATGTTTTTGCCTTTCGAAGGGACTTCTGCCACGTTTCCGTGAGGCTGTAGTCCCCTATAGTTTCGACGCACATTGCGTTATTGATTTCAAGGATGCAGAAGTGAGTCGGAATTATGATGAAGTATTTTTAATGTAACTAAGCCTGCCAGGAGGCGAAGCCTAAGCTGCTTGCCTCCAGCAATCAGTGGTTACGTTTTGGGGAGGGGTTTGAAGCGCCATTGCTGTATATAAACCCAAGCATATGGCTGGAAGGCTCATTGGCACTCAGGGAAGGGAGAGAGGAGATTGGTGCTGCTGCTTGTTGCTGTTGGATGTGGGGTGGAAGATAGGGTTTGGAGCCAGAGGAAAGGAGTTTTTGATAATGGAGGAAGGCAAGGCAGAAGGGAAGATTTTGTGAGAGGACGAATTTGGAGCGAGAGGAAAGGAGTTTTGTAAAACGGAGGAAGGCAAAGGAGAATATTTTGAGAGAGAAAGGGTTTGGAGCCAGAGAAGAGAGAGAAAGAAGGAAAAGTTTGTTTGGGAGGCAGGGAGAGGGTGAAATTAATAAAGTAATTTCTGGAAACTTCTTTTTTGCTCACTACTAAAGCTTTGCTATTTTTATTGGGGTCTCTCCCTTTTTGCGGGGATGTGTTTTGGGGAGTTGATGCTACATTTCCCAACCTTGCTGGTCCTCAGCTGCACAAACAGTGACTTCCATCAGTATAAAATGTGTCTGAAAGTTGGGGGGAGTGATCCCCTATAACCTTTTGTCGTTTCCTTAAAAATTCAAGGAGGTAGTTCTTTTATTTTTCTTCCTTTTTTAAAAAAAGTATTTTTATTGATTAAAAACGGAGACAACACAACATACACTTTTGGGGGTGGGGGTAGGGAAGGGGGTAGGGGGTATAGGATAGGGTAAGGTAGGGTATGTCACAATAACATTTAAACTAATAGTTCTTTTATTTTTATTTTAATTAATTATTTCTAAAATTGTTTTTAATTTTTTTAAAAAATTAGTGGATCACCTGAACATGTTGAAATTTGGTATGCTAACAGAGGAGGATGTGTTGTAGCAGTATATTAAGTTTCATCAAGATTGGTGTAAAAATGAGGGAGAAGGCTCTAGAGTTTCCCCGGTGCCACTGCTGTTTTCAGCATATTGCACAATTGCATCCACCATTAGCAAATTGATTCAAAAGGTTTAGAAAGTTCTGACTTTTTTTCAGAAAAATTCGGAAGTGACTTTAGAATCACATTACCAGCACCCCCTAGATCCGAAACGAGTTTTGAACCTTTTTTTAATCAATCAAGCCTATTAATTACCATAGCAAATATATCAGAAAGTCACATACTGGTTTTTAAAATATGAATAAAGCATGGAGATTAGCTCTAAAATAATCTAGGTTCACATGGTCCCACCTAGGTGGTTGTTTTTGAGAAAACAGGCAAGACTTTAGTTGGAAACATACAATAGAAAATTCCTCTAACTAGCCTGGCATTTGTATCCATTTGCATGACCAACTAAACCACTGGCCAAAATGAGATTACTGCCTCAGGTGACATAAATTCAAAGAAAACAATGGCAGCTTTCAAAGTGTCTCTTGAACCTTCTGCCCATTCATTATGTTATGCCCTCAGTTACAAAGGAGGAACCTGTTCTCTTGCTAAAGTAATATTTGTCCTTTTGCTTTTTCACCATAATCATATTTTCCAAGGAAGTTAACACTTTTATCATTCTATTATGTGATTTCCTCCCTCTGTTCTTTTCAAAAAAGAAAAATCAAGAGTCCTTTGATTAACAAGCACCATAATTCCCTAGATTGTTTCAAATTCTAGCCAACCATCTGGCTGTATTTTCAAGAGTGTTTAATTTTATGCTTGAACCAGATACAATGTAACCTTTAAAAACATTGATTCAATCATATTTTCTAAAGAAGATGGTCAGCTTTGAAGGGAAATTCATGATAGCAATATAGCGAAAACAACAAATATTATAGGAAATAAATATACATACATATCTTAGCTACTTAATCTCAATTATACAAGGTGCCCAATGAGCCCATTCAGTAGGGCTTTATATGAGGATCTAATCCAACCATTTGATTGGCAAGAAAGCAAGATTTTCTTGACTACTCTCAGGACTGCTCTCCCTGTCCAACCCTTAAATTTCCTGCAAAACATGTTGTTTGATGTGACTTCATATGCATCCTGCAGGATCCATGCCTTTTGTTTAATCTTTACTCAGAGCTAGTGATGGCTCACCACTCATTATATGCTTCTGGGCAATCATATCACAGATGTCCCTAGACCCCAAATATCCTGTCCCTTGTCCAATACTACCAACTCTGCAATGTATTTGATCCCCAAAAGCAATTATTTTTTAGCACAAGATATGTTCAAAGTAGATTTGTGAAAATATTTAACATAGGATTTTACTGCTCTATGTCCTCAAAGTTAAATAATTACTGGAGGCTACACAGTGCATTTAACTAAAGACTAAGGAGATTGATATGGTAGTAGACACTAGTATGAATTATTAAACTAAAAGCTGTCCAAACTACTCAGTCATATGGTTTATGATGAGTGCTAGAAGTAGTTTAATCTTAATAGCTAAAGCTGAAAGAACAGTCTGGTCTGCTCAGCTGAGGAGATCATCAATATTTCATTACAACCACAAAGTAAGTCATTAAAAAAAGTAATTTTACTCTCCTCCAATTCCCAGCTCTTTGAGATTTGCTTCTTGCATCCACACTAACAGCATAGTAATTTTGGATAGATTTTTAAACAATAATCTGAAAACATGAAAATAACTACATGTTGCTCATTTCAAAATAGAACAAAATATCTGGCTTCTTAGTTCTATCTTTGATTGGAAAAAAATAGTCAAAAACCTAGAACATTTTTGTAAGAGAAATGTCCTTTGTAGAAATCATGACTTAATATCTAGTTGCATCATTACCCACACTGCATACTTACTTTTCACCTCAGTTAACTGAGGTTATTAAGCCTAGAGCAGCATCAAATATTTAGCAATTGGTTTACTAGCAAAAAATGTATAACACTTTAATGTTTTATCAGCAAAAGGCTGTTTTCTTTTAAAGCGAGTATGAACATATGAATATTCCTAACCTGTAAAATGATTCCTCCACATTATATCAGCGAAACTCATTGGTGGGCCACTGGGAGGGTAGTGTTTACCTTTAAGAGGCTCATGATCAGTCCTTATCATATCCATTAATGAGTTTTCCAAAGAATGCAAGTTAAAAGTATCATAGGGCCGATTCCGGTCCTAGGAAAAAGCAAAAAATAAAAGGACTGTTACAAAGGCATCACTAAATCATGCAAACACTTCTTAACAATTATTGTACTCATCACAAATTTCTATAAAATTGGCAAAAGATGAAAAATGTGGGTTGATTATAAGACCTGCAGATAAATCTTGAGAGCATCAGAACAAGCAAAGAGCAAATTAAGGCTTTCCAGTTTCTTCAGAAATGCAGTGTATTGTGGCTAGTGTGAACAATAAAGTATACAATGTTATTATGACAGCTGGATTAGGCAAGTGATTCCAAAAACACACAGAACAACGGGTTAATGGTTGGATTAAGATTATAATTGATGTCTCTTTTCTATTTGCAGGGGACTTGATCATTAATTGCCTATATTTCATATCCAAAGTTTCCACATAGTCCTTCTGCTACTGTTCCTCCAAGTACACATGTGCACATGCATGTGCGAACAGACACACATTGAGAAATTAACACATTATGCAATACAAGGCAAGAAATAACAAGATATAATGCAGTTACTCAAATTTACAGAGATCAAGAACGAGGCAAGGAAGAGTACCAAGTTCATGTTCATAAAACTTTATGTGAGAAGATATGTGCAAGGATTCCATCCCCCCCCCCCGCCACCTCGAGTTTTACCTGATCAAATGTTCATGTAGAGCAGTGGTTTTCAACCTGTGGGTCCCCAGATGTTTTGGCCTTCGACTCTCAGAAATCCTAACAGCTGATAAACTGGCTGGGATTTCTGGGAGTTGTAGGTCAAAACATCTGGGGACCCACAAGTTGAAAACTACTGGTGTAGAGGCTCTTCTTATCTTCAAAACTAATGGGGAAGGACACATTATGGTCCACACACACTATGACTGCAGCAGTACTTATAGTTTTTAGGATCAAATTATAATTAAATCCCACTGCTGTTCACGCAAGTTAAGCAGAAGCTAAATCTTCTACAGAAATGGAACTTCAACTAAGGAGATAAAACAGTAGCTGGGGATAGAGAAGCCTAGGGAAAAATCAGCCTAACCAAGGAACAACATACCCTTAAAGCATTCACATTTGCACCCAAGGAAAGATTCTACACTTTCTGCTTGCAAAAATAAAGCAATTATTCTGACACAAAACCCTTGGGCACAGAAGATTGTGCAAACAATTTGAGAGTGGATAAAGGCAGTGAAGCACAACAGAAGACTAAGCAGCATGCTGCAGCCTCTTGAAATCCTTGCCAGTTTCAGTTTATTTTTTAGAGCACAAAGAATCAATTATTAATCCCTGCCTGAGAGCCTTTAACAGTTTAAACCAGTTAAAATTAAGAGTCAAAATGCAGGTCTCTTTACTATGTAAATCCTGCTGTTTTTGAGCTATTATTTTCCCATCAGGGCTGTGTTTGTGAAAGACTGAGCTATATATATATATATATATATTTAGACCAAAACAATGAGCAGTCTTACATCATGATTCTAAACACATCAATGTGCATTAAATCATGTTCATTTCAGACAAATCAGCTTCAAAAAGTATCCAAGCTGCTAGTCTAATATTCTATTGATTGTTGCTTGCACAGTACATTGATAGTTAGACATTTTGATCTAACCATTAAGATGATTGCAAAGGTTTTCTTCTGTATACCAATTATGATAATCAGCATCCACACCCTTCTGCCAGAACTCAAGAGTACATGGGATTATCCTATCATAGCATCACTTCAAGATATGTTAAACTGATTGTGTACAACTATTTCAGTGTCATCGGTAGTTTAATGGCAATTTTTATTTCTTTCTAAGTGAAACTCAGCATTGTACCTTGTATGAAAAGCGGTTCATGTATTATTTCACAAACCTACTGAAAGTGTGTCATGTTTCAGTGAGACAAATGTAGAACATTTCAACATATCTTCATTTTCTGAAATGAGTGTTCCTGCTCAGAGTTGCAGCCACCAGGCCATTCTACATCTCTTGTTTTCTGTTACTTAAAAAATATTAAAATAAAAATAAACATTCTGTAGCAACTGAACAAGCTGATCCTGATCTACTACTGGGTCTCTGTTCTGTGTATTTTGGTACACATCAGTTTCCTTCTTGTTTCTCAGTGCCCCGTTTTTCCTCCATGTCTCATATCATACAGCACCAGTAGAAGGAATGACTACACAAAGTGAGAAGAATCTGTGATGTAAGAGCTTATCTAGGCCTATATTGCAAATTGGTGGTGACATAGAGATTTAAGCTAAAGTCTTGCTTCACAGTACTATCATTTTGAATACAATGCATCACAAACTCTCACTTGCACAGGATTAGATTTCAGTGGCTCTCTTTCCTGCTTCCCATGCCAAATCACAATGCTAACTATACAATATCCGTTCTATGAAATGTTGAATTATAGTGATTGATAGTATTGAGTTGGATGGGCAGAGAATTGTATTTGAATGTCTTTCCTCTTTCAAACAAATACACCTGAAGTGTGTATGCTCAATACTTCCCTCAAGGTAATAATGTCTCTGATGGCTTTTCAAATGAATTAATAAAAACAAAGACATACATTTTATACCACTTTAGCAACTTCTCATTCAAAATAATAATAGTTTCATTCATATGACAGTTTCCTGACAACAAGAAATTCAGACATTTTTAAATGGAAATAGAACATCCAGTAACATAATCCGTCATAAAAAGGATGAGAAGAGAATCACAAAAGCAACTTCATAACATCAGGAATGGGCAAATACCTGTGTGTGTAACTTATCACTGCAAGCAAGCACCTTCTCCATCTGAACTATGTCTTCACTCCTACCTCTCAACAAGCTGTTCTCCCATGAACAACTAATCTGCCTTAGGCAAAATGGTTGGCAGAAGATGCCAAAGAAGAATGAAGTCTTCTCACTGGGCCTCTTGCTCTTTGGGAAATTATACTCAGAATGGTATTTCCTGCCAGGAAAATAGAAATTTGTCACCCAGCCTCATGTTTTCCTGGTAGGAAAAGGCACTCAGTATGTTATTTGCTGGTAGATCAACAGATCCTCTGTGTCAGCAACTGCAAGATCCCTTCCCCCCACAATCAATTTTCTTCTAATTGGAGTAGTGGGATAAGAAAGTAGCTGATGAAGGGCTGGAATGTATACCCTTCAAGCACAAGGTGATGTGATCAGTAACCCCCTTTAGTTTTCTACCAAATCTGAACTTAAGACTCATGGGACACACATGTTTTCACAACAAATACAATGTGACGTGCTCATTTCTACATTTAAATAGGTGTTTTCTGCTGGTTCATTGTAAATCTATAAACAGCTTCTTATGATCAGTCTAAAGCAGTGGTTCCCAACCTTTGAGCCTCCAGGTGTTTTGGAGTTCAACTCCCAGAAATCCCTGCCAGCTTACCAGCTGTTAGGAACTGTGGGAGCTGAAGTCCCAAACACTGGAGGCCCAAAGGTTGGAAACCACTGGTCTAAAGTCATCTCTAACCCAATGTTTTGTAAACCATGGTCCATGGAAAGATTTCAGGGGCTCTGTGAGCTTGAACTTTTTTTAAAAAATCATCTTACCTGTATTATCTTTATTTTCTTTGATCTCTATCTGAAATCTAGCATTGACCATATGCAATAAATTACAATATTCATTTCATATCACAATACTGTTGTTGCATAGCTTGAAAAATTGCTTATGCTTATCCACACTTTGAAATTACAGTAGTTGTTAGATCTGACGCTATATCACATATGATCACAGTCCTGCTGTGTACAAACTACTGTGCGACATAGTTTGCCAACTATCTGACAACACAAAAAGGTAGCAAAGAGAAGGAGATCTCCCAAACAGTTTCTTTGATCTTTTGAAGTAAAGGAGCACTATTTAAATTGTGAGAAAGTTGAA
Source organism: Anolis apletophallus (assembly GCA_030556195.1). NCBI lineage: Eukaryota > Metazoa > Chordata > Lepidosauria > Squamata > Anolidae > Anolis > Anolis apletophallus. The sequence continues at coordinate 111,111,676 of JARBWK010000010.1, forward strand.
AAATGTAATTTTGAAAAATCCTAACAATTAAATTAAAGACATGCTGATGCTGGGTGTCATAGAACTATCTGCCACTACATTCTGAGAAGGGATCCATGGTTTCCAACTAATTGGCAAAGGGTCCGTTGGAGCAAAAAGTTAAGAACCCCTTCTTGAGGCAGTCTCACACTTGATATGAAAAATGTGCATTCCTCAATGTTTTTGAGCAACATCCAGCACTCAGCTACCCTCTCTGCATATTTATTCATGGTCACACTGCCTCAGCAATGACGGACTTAGAATAGGAAATAAAAAGGAAATCATATGCTACTTACTGAGATGTAAAATGTGAGATTTAAACCAGTTTTGAATTTCCTATTCCATTAAATGCTAAATATGTTTGTGGCCATCACATCTTGTGGCAATCAACCAAGTGTTGCAAAAAACACATCAAAAAATGAAGAAATGCTGCCAGTTAGCTCTGATGACTTTAACCATGCAGTACACAATGGGAAAGTACTGTAGGCATACAGATTCTTTTAACTTTAAGGAATTAACAGCATTTTGAGTCTTATTGTTGAGATATCTGTGCCGTACACACATTGTACATGATTCAGCCATAGCAACCAATTTTACCATTGAATTCACCTTGTAATTTAAAGGGATACAGAAAGAGAGAAGGGACATACCCACTATACCAGAAGGAGGCAAATAAAACAGATAATATTTATCTCAGTTGTGGACTTCCCCCTGAAGGCATGAAATAGAAAGAGGAGGGGTTTTGCGTAGGCTCTAGGGGCCCAGGGTTTCCGGCACTTAAACTCTAATAACGCTTCAATTCTGGTACACATTTTACATAATTTTGTAATTTTGCTGGCCTACTTTGAACACCTATCTTTTGCTATGCTCTTATTATGAGAAGCACACAGCTACAGAAATCGACAGCTGAGGAAACTGGCTCACTTAACACAGAATTTCAAAGATAAATGCAATTTATTTCTGCTAGAGATAAAAATGTATTATGGATTACATTTCCCCTTCGGTCAGACAAAAAAGTGGAAGTCATTATTCTTACTTTTATGACCACAGCCTGCAAATGATCTATACACATTTTTACAGATGACAGAGCACTTACTGGTGGAATTTAAAGTACAGTTTTATTTGTTTAGTACCAGACTTCAGATAAAAATCTATTCACACGTTATAATTATGCATCCATTTTTAAAAGCTACTGAGCATTTTATATTCTGTTGACTAAATCTGAACAAAATTACGCTTGAACATTAGCAATTAAGCAACAGTTGCATTAAAGATGACCAACACTTAAAACTAATAGACAAAACACACGAAATTCCTCCAATCTGCACATTCTTGGTCTATGAAATGGCCACATATTCCTGTTCAATGAAATTCATTTTTAAAAAATGAATACCGGCCCATGCTTAATCTGCTGTAGCAGCATACTTCACAATTCATACAATTATGCTGCAATCATAGTCAAGGCAGGAAGTCACTGAGCAGCATATGAATGAGCTGTCAATGGTTCCTTCTACCAAATGTGGTGTGTTATATAGTGCAAAATACCATAATCAGAAAGGCAGAATGGCTAAGGTGAGACATGATTTATTACCTCAAAAGGGTTCAGCCGCTGCCACTACCACAGGAATTATATACCTAAAATATCAAGCTAGTTGTGACAACTGCTACATTCTCTGCGCTTTTCAGCACTTTTACTCCTATTTTAAGTGCTTCTGTTGTACTGAACAATATGTTATCAAATTGTGAATACTGAGTTACAAAAGAAGGTTTATCAGTTAAACTTCAGATCCTGTAAACATAAACTGCCTTTTCTCTTTGCAACTTGGTTATGTGAATGCCTTAGTGATCACTGCAGTTCTGAAATGGAGCAGTACTGCAAAAATTGATTCAGTTGAACCAGACCTTCAAATACATTTCCAGTTAAATAAATGTTGAATTGCTTTGGAGTAGTTAGAAACAACCTGCCCCATGAGATTTTTTTTTTCTAAGGGCAGCAATACAATAATTCAAACAAGAGAGGCTAATTAAGACTTTTTCCTTAATCTAAAAGCAGAATGTAGGACAGTTTCTGCTAGCAATTTTGCTTACATTTTATTTTAATGGTCACCTGGTAGAACATCTAAAGACCTCTAATACCTCAGATTCAATATGTTAATTTTGTCCTATTTAGTAGCAACCTCCAAATCCTCTGCATCCCAATGAGCTACAGAAAAATATTTTTAAAATACCCAATTAAAGAAATAGGAAAAAAAAATCATGGAAGAAGAGACATTAGCATATATTTAAGTGATGGAAAACACAGTTTTCTCTATTTCCGTGTACATAGTGGGCTATGCTTATTTACCATGTGAACCTGCAAGTAAAACAAGACATGCTGAATTTAACTAGATTTGCATTCAATTTATTAGATACCATATTTTCCAGCATATAAGACGACTGGTCGCATAACACTACCCCAAACTTTTCCAGTTAAAATATAGAGTTTGGTATATACTCGCTGTATAAGACTACCCCTCTTCCAACGCACACTAAATAAAAATTTGAAAAGTATCAGATTTGATTTCAATATGGTGATTTTCTTATTACTGTACCTCCTTCTCTGCCTCTCAGATCTCGTACATGCGCACCTGCACCACTTCACTGCAGTCTTCAAGAGAGAGATCTGAGTGGCAGAGGAGGTACGGTAATAGGATACAAGGGCGGGCCAGACAGGTAAAAGAGGTGTGTTTTTCTGGGCCCAGAGCCACTCTATCTCTTTTTTCCATACCCTGGACCCCTGCAGCTTGCTCCGCCCTTCACTTACACCTTCCCAGTGAGGTGCCCCTTCATCTCACCATCAGAACCGCATTAAGTCCACGAATCCTGATGAATAGATTTTCTTCTACCTTACTTGTACAGTGTCACCCTTAATGCTTTCATACAGTTGCTGCATACGGCAGGGACGCGGCCACTGCCATTTTTTAGCCCCCACCACCATATGCGGCAACCACAGATTCTCCAATCCGGATTGGAAGTTTCAGCACCCACTCTATAAGATGCCTCCTGGCATATAAGACGACTCCTGGTGTATAAGACGGCTCCTGTTTATAAGACGACCCCTGACTTTTGAGAAGATTTTACTGGGTTAAAAAGTAGTCTTATATGCCAGAAAATACAGAACATTTTATAAGTATACACAGGCCTATGTTCTGAAATGGTATCATTAAAGTACAGTACGGTACAGTACTTTAGTAGGTAACAATATTTGCAGTTCGGAAGGAGAGGGACAGCTGGAGATGGAGAGCAGCTGCAGCTGCCAGGACTAAGGAGCAGACCCTTCTCACTTTGATTAAAGCAGCAGTTGTTTTCAACTATGTCTTTAGGAGAGAAGCAAAATGGGAAATTAATTTATGGTATTACTTCTATATTGCTTTTACATCTATCTTGTATTTAAAGCTTTAACATTTGCATTCAAATGTTGAAATACAATTAAGCAGCACAAGCAGACAAGTCCTGCAATCATTCTAGCACAAACAGTTAGCTCAACAGATACCTGGAATTATTGTACAGTGCAAATTTATCAAATTCCATCTATAATGTATTATACTGTTGTTTCACACACGCACACGCGCACACAGGTATACCTCAGTCAAAGAAACCGTTATTTTCCTGGGCAATACTTCTTTAACAGAAACTCCGGTATCAGCGACAGAAGTAACATGAAAAGTATTGGCAAGCAGTTCAACAAGTTTCTGAAAACATTTTATCGAGAAGCAAAAAAATATTCTAGCCATTAATAAGCCAGAAAAAAAGTTTGAATATTTTAAGGATCACTTGTAAGATTTTTCCAAGATGCATCCAGGGATTTTTTTTTTCTTTCACTAATCTTTATTTCTTTGTGATTTTCAATTTGGTAGCCATCTTTTCTTTATGTTTCTTTTAAAATGCTGAGTGTAGCTGAAGGGGCTTTCTCCTTTCTCCTTTTATCTGTTTTACAATTCAAGGATGTTTAGTAAGGGATTCTGGAGGCAGCTGCCATATATCTTGCACAGCTAAAATAGGATCAGATTGAACAGAACCCCATTATTTCCCAACCCCAGTTTTACTGCATTGTTTGCTGCTGCAGTCATGCTACTACAGTCATGCTACTACAATCTTACACTGAAAATATCTGTTTCTCCACATTCCTTCATTGTGTCAATGCTGGGGGTATAACTTCCAACTAAATAGAAAACTAAAAATGGTTGTATGTGCCGAGCCCACATACATATACTTTGCTAAGGTAGGATCTGTTAACTGCCATATTCCTGCACACTGGGGTTGTATTTGCAATTATCAATTATAGTTAGTGGTATAACACAGAACCTAGAGAAAGGCACAAAATAGATACCCAATGTCTTAGCACCTAGCCATTGCAGAGCCATTCCAGTTCCAGCTCTCTCGTTTCTTTCAAATTCAACCAGCAAGTGCAGCCCTTTCCTTGGGGTTTCTGGATAAGGGATTCTCAACCTGTATTTGAATATGATAATATTATTTGGAGTGCTGATTCAGAAAATTGCATTGGATACACTGCAGCAACTCAAGTTTCTTAGATATGGCTATCATGATTTTCTAAGGGCAAGCAGATGGCAACTGGTAGATGGCATATGTTCTGTATCTCAAAAACTAGAGCTGATAAGGAAAACTGGTATCGTTTTTGGAATCAAATTTATCAGGATTTATATTTGAGGCATCAAAATGTGTGTTGCCCAGTGTAACAGAACCAGATCTACTGGTATTTTGAAAAAAAATGTGACATTTGCAACTTCACACTGAATTTTAGTACATATACTAAAATCACTGTTATGTAAAATTTCAAGGAGAGACGGCCAAAATCAAACACAGACTATAATTAATAATGTAGATTATAGAATTTAAAATATGTGAGATGAAAATACAGATGATAAAAACCTAGAATATTAAAATGGTCTTCATTTAGTATTCTTTAAATATATAGGAACATAGAAAATGGCATTACACTCAGGTACACAATTGATCTCTGTCAACTTTGAATGTTAGTGGCCCCCGCAAATTCAGATAGGATTCTTTGGTCTACCTGGAAATTGCTGCTATTACCCAATGGTCCAAATACTAGACAAAGCCTCTCTGCCTAGTTTCCAGAATCTAACAAGATCAGGGGAGTTCAAAGTAGTTTGTTCATCATTTAAAAAAAAAAACTACTGGAGTCGTTCTACAATACTATGAATTGTTCTACAGTTGGTGGTTAACTAATGATAAGACCATCTGACTAGGTGGAGAACTTGGATCAAGATCAAGTTCCTTGAAAAGAATGTTCAGATTGGTTTGGATATAAATAAATAAACAAATAATCCAAAATGTTAGGACACCTGATCCTAAACTATCAAAGGCTTTAAAGGTTAAAGAGGCAAGAAAAAGACTGTTGACAAAGCATCCTATTAAACCTATGGTCTTATTTTGTTACACCTTTTTTCTGCGTCACTTTTAAATATGCCCCCATCTATAGCACACTAAAATAATCTAGATGCTGGGGGTGGGATTAGTTACCAAAGTATGGATAAATTAGGCCAAGCTCTTTCTGTTTCCCTGTCCTTATAACTGGGCCATAAGCCAAGCTAATAAATAGTACTCTGTGTTACTAAGCACTTGCTGAATGAGCATCAGACTGGGAATCTAAACAATAGGGGTCCCCTCGATGTTTTTGGATCAGCACTCATATCTGCCCTAAGCAGCATTACCAATTGTGGACTGCTATTATATAACTTTTAGAGTTACATTGTTATCTACTCCTTTTTTGGAGTGTGTGTAACCCCTTCCAACATTGGCTGAACATCCACTCATTTGAGTGAACAAACCACTCAGAAGCAGTATGCCCATCTTCAAACAACTGCTTCTGAATTGAACTATACCCGTTTAGTCCATCACTATGCACAAACACTGATTGAGCCTTGTCTATATCTGGAAAAGACAGTCCATTACAATTATCTAAATTGATTGTATACTGGACACAGTCAGTTTCAACATTAAATGGTCTCTCAGCATCAAAAGCCTAATGATCCCGTAAATACTATTTTGAACACATATCACCACACAGGGTTACAAATGCAGTTTCTGTCTCAAGGCCAGGCTTGGAGTCCAGTTGAAATGGGATTAGGAAAATCAGCTTTTTTTCCAATAATGATTAGAAATGTGCAACCAGTAATCCGTCAGATGCTTCCCCCAGAAAGTAATTGCTAGCCACTAATCTATAGCTGTGGGGTTCTTCCAGATCCAAATTAAGTTTCATCCAGAGTTGTCAAATTGGTCCTTCAAAAGAATCATCTCAATTTCTTTGAAAGGTACTTACAATCTCTTGAACATAATGGGATATCTCTTTTTTTTAAAAAAAAACACAATTTCATTTTAACAGAGTAAAAAGCAAAATCACCAAAACAACAAGGCACCATTAATAAATACAGTTATACAAAAGGATCAGTTGTTCTTTGATTAATATTTAAGTAAGTTCAGTCCTTCAGATATTGAAAAATTCCAAGTTGTGAAATTGGATTTTTATTCTGTAGCATAGTGTGTCTGTGAAAAACAAAGCAAATATACAGAGTTCACCTCTTTTCTCAATTTTATCTTTAGTAATTTCTGCAATCAATGAGAGCCAGTGTAGAATAGTAGTTTTAGCACTGGAATAGGACTCTAGAGACTAGAATTCAAATCCCTGCCCAGCCATGGAAATTTACTGGGTGACCTTGGCAAGTCATATTACCCGAGCCTCAGCAGAAGTCGATAGATTCACCTTAGTAGAAACAACTTGAAGGCACACAATGGCAATACATTTCTTCAATGATATTTACTACCGTGTTTCCCCAATAGTAAGACACCCCGATTGTAAGACGTATCGGGGTGTCAGGGGTCGGCTAATATAAGCCGCACTCGAAAGTAAGCCGTACTGCCGCCACGCTGCCGCCACGCCGCCGCCGCAACCGGCTCATCGGCCACGGCACACCTCCACGGCGCACCTTTCTGCCAGGCCTCTGACGCGGCGTCGCTTCGCCACGGCTCTTGCTCCTTTCCCCATCCCTTCCTTCGTCCACGGAAGGGAGGGGGAAGAGAACAAGAGGAGTGGTGAAGCGGCGCCGCGTCAGAGTGACGCGGCGCCGCTTTGCCACCCTCGTGCTCTTTTCCCCCTCCCTTTCTTCGTCCAAGGAAGGGAGGGGGAAGAGAGCAAGAGGCGTGGTGAAGCGGCGCCGAGTCAGAGTGACGCGGCGCCGCTTTTGCCACACCTCTTGCTCTTTTCCCCCTCCCTTTCTTCATCCAAGGAAGGGAGGGGGAAGAGAGCAAGAGGCGTGGTGACGCGGCGCCGAGTCAGAGTGACGGGGCGCCGCATTGCCACCCTCTTGCTCTTTTCCCCCTCCCTTTCTTCGTCCAAGGAAGGGAGGGGGAAAGAGCAGCAGAAGCGGCGCCGCGCCAGAGTGACGCGGCGCCGCTTCCCACACCTCTTGCTCTTTTCCCCCTCCCTTTATTCGGTCCAGGAAGGGTGGGGGAAGAGAGCAAGAGGCAAGCAGCGGCGCCGCGTCAGAGTGCTTCTGGCGCCGCTCGCCACGCTTCTTGCTCTCTTCCCCCTCCCTTCCTTCGTCCAAGAATTCTTTCGGGTATGTCCAATATAAGACGTACCCCGAAAGTAGGACGTAGTGGGGCTTTTGGGGGTAAAAAGAAAGTAAGACGCTGTCTTACTTTCGGGGAAACACGGTACTTCACTCCAATCCTGGGACATTCTGACTCCATATAGACCATGTTTTGGCCTTCAACTCTCAGAAATCTTAACAGCTGGTAAACTGGCTGGGATTTCTGGGAGTTGTAGGCCAAAACATCTGGGGACCCACAAGTCAAAAACCACTGGTATAGACTAACATTTTCCTTTCTCCACAACCTCTCCAAAAACATGGCTTAATATTATAGTAATAATGAAATAATTCAGTGTAATGACATCTGTATATTATCTTCTCAAATGTTAGCAGAAATTGATCTAAAAGACTAGCTTGTCCATATTCCCTTCCATAATTGTTAGAAATGTTTTAATCCCCCAAATCAGTGTCCTAGAAGGATTCAACTACATACTTATTGTTTTCAGCTGTCACCAAAATGTCATAATGTCTAGACATTTAGTCTTCAGTTTCAAAGTTCGATATAGTACAAAGTACTTCAAACTTTGCCATTGCTTGTGGAGGCCCCTGTATTTTTAACCAGTCTTTAGCAATACTCTTGAATTTCTAAATGCCAAGCTAATTTGCATTACTTCTTCTCTGCTGGATTTAATGAGCCATTACAAGCAAAGGTCAAGCATGGAGGTGATCAGCCAGGCTAACATGCAACGTGTCCACATGCTCAGGTTTCAATAGCTATATTAATTCAACAGAAATAGACCAGAAAGGTCTCTAATCATATCCACTTGTGATACCACATACAGTAAGCCCAAATCACAACAGATGCAAGGAACATAATTCATTTGCATGAGCTTGCAAATGAATTATGGCAGGCTACTAAGGATCCTCACACACTCACACACACACACACACACACACACTGCAGACAGGTTGAAGAGCATACCACACCATTGTTGGACAATGAATGGACAACACAGAAAAGAAAAGAAACGCTTCTTTGATTTCAGCACTATGACTCCATCACATAGGACTTCCAATAAACTCTATCACTTGTTCAATGCTCTCGGGTCAGGTATAGGATATGGAGCTTCTTGGTCTCTACTCAGTGGGGAGTAGAATGGCTCTTGGGGAGTGTGAGGGCGCTAGTGAACATCACAAGTTATCTCTTTATTTCAGAAAATGGTCAGATGCACCAGCTAAATTACACAGAACTCTGAATAACCTACCAGTCTATAAGAGCAGACCCTTGTAAGAGATCCCTCACTACACTTGCTTCAGGGTGAAACCACTGGAACGGAAGCATAGAGCTCTTTGAATGTTTACAGAGACATTGTGAATATTCCCAATAGGCCAGATGTAATATTGTCCTCCCCGCCTCTGTCCTCTCTATTTTCCGAATCACTGCTAACATTGTCTGATTTTCTCTGATGTCACAATAGGCTTATCCAAGTGTCACTGTCTCTTTGACTGCCATTGATTTAGTTGGTCTTATATCAAAGAATGTGTGTTCCTTCTGATATGAAATTAAACTAAAGCAATATGCCATGGTCTTTGAATAATGCTACGAGAGTGCTGTTTAAACTATCTGAACAGTTTACTATGAAACAGGCACACGTCATTTACTGCTTGTAATAGGTACATTGATTCCGTAGTTTAAGGCACTCACAGAAATATATAAAATATTAGGCATTAGATCCAGAGTAAGTCATTACTGTAAGTATAAGGTATGTGCATGTAAACACTGCATAGGCAAAGAGGATTTTCAATGATAGTGTAAAAAGAAAGAAATATTTCACACCAGCCCGTCTATGATTCAACATAAATCAACTTTATTTGCTGAATCATGTTTTGGTTCACTGCAAGTTATCTATGAGAAATAACCTTGAACATAGATAACACTGCAGGTTATCTATGAGAAATAACCTTGATGCAACAAGAAACTATGGGTTGTCATAAGGTCAAGGGTGTGCAACGGAGGCTGGGATCAAATTTCACCCTGCATTCACCTATGACAGTGTCTCACAACCAGGGGGTCGGAGCCACTGGGGGGGGGGGGTCTATAGTTGGTGATGTTCAGAATGCTGTTTGATTGTAGGTGAATTATAAACCCCAGCAACTACAACCCCAAATGTCAAGTCTATTTCCCCCAAACTCCACCAGTGTTCATATTTAGGCATATTGAGTATTCATGCCAAGTTTGGTCCAGACCCATCATTGTTTGAGTCCACAGTGTTCTCTGGATGTAGGTAAAACTACAACTTCAAAACTTGTGATCAATGCCCACCAAACCCTTACAGTATTTTCTGTTGGTAATGAGAGTTCTGTGTGCCAAGTTTCGTACAATTCCTTTGTTGGTGGAGTTCAGGATGCTCTTTGATTGTAGGTTAACTATCAATCCCAACAACTACAATTCTGAAATGACAAAATCAACAGCCCCCCGGGAAAATCATCAGTACTCAGATTTGGGCATATTGGGTATTTGTGCCAAAGTTCGTCCAGTGAATGAAAATACATCCTGTGTATCAGATATATACATTACAATTCATGACAGTAGCAAAATGACAGTCATGAAGTAGCAATGAAAATAATTTTATGGTTGGGGGTCACCACAACATGAGGACCTGTATTAAGGGGATGTGGCATTTGGGAGGTTGAGAAACACTGTGCTAGGAGGTAGAACCACCAAAATCACTTCCAGTGTCAATTTTATATTTATGGAGGGATGTATTATGGGAGAAGCCTTAAGTCTCCTCAAATTTTGGAATACATGGGGAGTTGGGGTGCACATATCGTGGATCTTCTACACACCCTTTGTCAAGGATCAGAGACCTGTGGGCTCCTTAATTCTCCATATGTTCAATGTAGATGTAAAATGACAACACTATTCTTTCTTTTAAAAAATGGTAGTAAATGTTATCCACATCAAAAGAAACAGTTAAACTTAGTTTAGTACATGAAATCAACCAGGAGGTGGTAAACTGGTGCCCGCCAAATGTTTTGAACTGTAAGTCCCATCAGGCACACCCAGTATGATTAATTATCTGGGTATGTAGGAACTGTAACCCAAAACTCTGGGGGGGGGGGACCAAATTGCCAGCCCCTGAAAATTAAATCAGAGTTTGGAAATTAGTTTGGAAATATTGACAAGAATTTGGAAATTATATAAACAGTTAGGAAAAGAAAAAATAACTGCCTATGTTAGAAGGCAGCTAGTAGTAATTATTATTATTAGTAGTAGTAGTAGTGGGTATATTAATAAATAGTTTTTGCCTGATCAGAAGCTTTTGCAAAATATTAAATACATATTTTCTGCAAACAGGTCTTCATGCAATTGTAATTATCTGAGAAACATATTAACGGCCCTATACCTCCTTGTTCCTACTCATAATTTAGAACGGGCCTGTCCAACAGGCGGCCCATGGGCCGCACACGGCCCCCCAGCCCCTTGGATCCGGAACTCCTACCCTCCTGCAATAATTTTTTAAAAAAAATTCCCAATGTCTTTTAAAAAAAAAAATCCAAAAAAAATTCCCCCAAAAAAGTGCGCATGCGCGCGGCAAAATCACCGCTTCTGTCATCCGGCGTGACGCTGTAGGAGAGAGGGAGAAGCCAAGGGAGCCCCATGGCTTCTCCCTCTCTCCTACAGCGTCACGCCGGACAGTAGAAGCGGGTGAAATTGCCCCCCGCAATCGGCCCCGCCCCCACTGCGGCCCCCCAGGTGATCAGTCACCGGAATTCTGGCCCTTGGGCCGGTAGAAGTTGGACAGCCCTGATAGAAACCTCATTCCTTCTATCAGATTTAGGCCAACTACTTCCTGCTGCAGTTGCTACATAACAAGACTGAGAATTAACAGTAAAATATTATTTTTGCACCATAGAAGCTGTGTTATCATATTCATGTTCCAAATCCACTGCAGCTGTGCATATACTCCTGCAGTAAAAGAACATCCCTGATTATAGTACTTCAGTCTCCTATTGGAAAGCTCAGGCAAAGACTTTCAGAACTACTCTGTTAAATTTCTACAAGATGATACTTGATCTATTTGTATTTTATCTTTTATTGTATGTATGATGTTTTAAAGTGTATTTGGCATTGAATCTTTGATGTTAGCCAGTCTGAGTCCCTCTACGGAGGTAGAGAAGATCAGGATACAAAAGTTTTAAATAAATAAACAATACTTGAAAGGATGACCACACACTTCCCTGAATATAACAAGAGAATAGCCAAATAGTATTTGCGCTTTAGTATAATATAAAGTCTGTGGACTGTGCTAATCTTGATCGTGAATCTCTGTGATTTAGGTATCCAGTTTTCAGTAATATAAGTTTAAAAAATGCACTTTTTTGCACAGCTTCCCCTGCCACAATGAAGAGTTGTTGCTATTGTAGGGTTTTCTTGGCAAGATTTGATCTCAGTGGGATGTCTTTCTTTTCCTTTGAGGATGAGAGAGCGTGACTTGCCCAAGGTCACTCAACTTTCATGGTTAAGAAGGTATTTAAACTCTTTCTCCTGAACTATAGACTCATTAAACTCACTCTTTCCTATTCTAGAATACTTTTATTTCTCAATAAGACAGAAATAGGGAATGAAAACAGGCAAACCTAACTATATGACCATAACAGCAAGACAGCATGCAAAACAAAACAATTCTCAGACAACGCAGAAGCAAAGGCAGATTGACAGCACCTGTATCTGTTTCAGCTGGGCTCTGCATTCTGCCACCCAGAGCTTGGAAATAACTTTTTACAATCAATGGCCTATGTGTAATTTGCCACTTTTTCCTGTAAAGAGGAAGTTGGGAAACACATTTACACTAGAACTGCATGGCTTCAAAGGATAACTTCACTCTTTTTGTGGCGTGACAATCTTTTAAAAAGTTATTTCTCCCATCAAGGGAGTAAGGCTGCTGTAAACAGTACTGGAGAAGATTGATGCTGACTCATGCTGTGCATTGCACCATAATGTCTTATATTCTGTTGCAGGTGTTGAGGAGAGTGACAACGTAAAAGGAAAACTGAACACTATGACTACATGCAAGGGAGAAGCAGAAGAGGAAAACACTGTATCATAGTAGAGGTGAGTTGTAGCTACTTCCTACAGAATATGCATTCCTTTTTTTTCTTTTCTACCCTGCTGCATGTGCCACCTAAGACAGAGAGAAATTGGAAATAGGGAGATTTCTGGTCTATACCATCTTATTCATAATATGCCTTTATTATAACTTCATCCTTAGGCTGCCACACTTTCCTCACACAAGGGCTGAAGTCACCTTAGAGGTGGAGGGAGTCAAAATACACAAAGTATTTAACTTGTCAATTTTAAAACAAAACAGAATTGTGACTACTGACATTTTTTTGGTATAATGAATGCTATTATGTGGAAAATACTGTATTTAGGTAATTAATTTTGGAACATTTAGGATCTATTAGGATCTATTTGCTGGATGATGGGAATTGCCGTTCACTCTGCATCCAATAATTACTTCCAGAGAGCACTATGTTCCCCACCGGCAATGAATCTTGACTGTACTTGGCACACATACCCATCACAACCAACTTTAAGTACTGGCGGGGTTTGGGGTGTGATGACAGAAAACAATGGAAGATATAGTTTACCCATATTCAAAGATGGCATTGAACCCCATTGACAATGGATCCGAACCAAACCTGGCACATAGCAAACATAACCAACAGAAAATACTGATTGGTTTAAGGGGAATTGAACCTATATTTTGGTAGTTGCAGTCACTCACATCCAGAGAGCCCTGTGACTCCCACCGATGATGGATCTGGACCACATACCCAGCACGGCCAACTTCAAATACTGGCAGAGTTTGGTGGGAATTGATCTTGGTTGTTGGGAGTTATCATTCACTCATATCCAGAGAGCACTGTGAATCCAACTGACAATTGATCTGGACCAAACTTAACACACATACCAAATTAGAATACTGGTGGGATTTGAGGGAAATTGACCTATGCTGTTGGGAGTTGTAGTTTACCCACAACCATATGCATTTCCTAATGGGAGCCTTCATAATAAACAAAATCACATAATTACTATTTCTTATAAATTCTAGTAGCATTACAAAAGACCTAACCCAGGCATCGCCAGGTACCTAAGCTTATATATTATTTATGTTTGTCTGTACATTGCACATAACTAGAAAGGCTTAAATAACTTGTAGAATTCTTGATGGTTAGATAGCCCTGGAACATCATGCTGTTGTAGTAGTTCACTGAAAAATAATAGCTACTAGGCCTAAATAGAACCAGCATGGGATAGTGGTTTTGATGTTTGACTAAGACACTGGGAGACCAGAGTTTGAAACTCTCCTTGGCCATGGAAACCCACTGGGTCGCTGAATAACTCACACTCTCTGGGTTCAGAGGAAAGCAAAAAGAAACCTCATTTGAACAAATTCTGCTAAGAAAACCCAGTGCTCAGATTGCTATACGTCAGAAATAAATTAAAGATACACAACAACAAGGTCTACATACCATAAAAGTACAAGATCCTATTTGATATTAGATGCTAAGCAGGGTTAGCCCTGGTTAATACTTGTAAGGAAGACTATCAACCAATAACTGGTGCTATTGGCTTTATTTCTAAAGAAGGGATTGGGGAAACCACTTCTGAGTATTCAATGTCAACTTGAAGGAACAGACAAACATACTACAGATAACCAAGAGCTCTCTATAAATTCCGTAAGACTTGGCACAAATGTATTAGTTATGTAAATCCCTATGTTGTCAGAACTTTTCCTACATGTTCATTTTTGGAAAGATACTCTAGTCTATTGTAATTGTCATGCCAGCTTGAGATTTCTTATTCAGAGAATTTAAAAAAATAAATTCAATATACCTTCTTGTACTAGATCTGATGCACATTGTTTTGTTTTTGTTATGTTTATACGAGAAAGTATACTGATTTTTTAATTACATGCAATAAAACGATAGCAATAATATCAATCTAGGAAACAGAGAAGTTTAACACGATTTAAATCTTCATATAAATTGAAATTCTTCTATTTTATTTTATTTTTTACCCAAAATGGATATTCCATGGTATCTTAACTAAGAAAAAATAAGTATAAAAAATCTGAGTAGTATTAAAACCAGCTGCTTTGATTAATGACATGCATTAAATAAATATGGATGCTCAATCCTTTTTTTCTTTTCTTTTTTAAACAGCTATTTCCAAGTTTGAAGTAGCGATTGTAAATAAGAGGAAAACAATCACTAATATGTGCAGGAACCATTTCTCTTTGATACTCAAAAATAATCTAGAATCAGGCGTAAAACCTCCAAGTTACCAAATATTTAAATAACATGAATTTATTCAAGGCAATACAATCCCAAACCATCTGAAAATCTCCTAAGGCTCTCTACAAATTAGTTTAACAGCCAAACTATGGCAACTGAGATTTACAGCCCCTGCTGTAAACATATTTACTCAGAAGTATTTTGAGTGGAGCAGAGTGCTAAATTTCCTATTAAAGTTTACGTGACAGCAAACTGTATATTTATTATTTGCATTTACTCGAGTTTTGGTTTTTATTGTTTTTCTAAACTGGGCAAGACACACACTTTTTAAAGGAATCTTTCTTGCCTTTATCTGTTTTGCCGAATGACCAAAACATTCGGCAAAACTGGCAACTCAGGGCGGTTATATATTGCAGATAAGACAAAGAAGCAAAGCTTTATTACTCTATCTCTCCTGAGATTTGACTCTCTTGGCTTTTCCATTCAGCTTCCTACATTTTAAACTATATTTGTTATATTTAGATCTTCTGAACAATTCTTCCATTTATATGTTAAATCTGAGAGCAACTGTGGCCATGATTTCTGATCATCCCACCAACACTAATCCCATGCAAGAGATCCCAGGCATCAATAAGAGGAATGCAATTGTGTTTGTCTCCTCCTCAGTTGGTGACATGGCCAACTGTTTCATGCCCCGTTCACTACTTACATGTGGAACACAGATCTCTTTACTGCATCCCACAGTATATTTAGCTTTCTCTGCTAAATTGTGCTGGTGCTTTACCAGACTTCAACTCCCATGATTGCATAACATTGAGCTGGTGGTGTTAAATTGCAATAATTCTACAATGCAGATGCACCCTATAAGCCATTTAAAGGACCAATATGAATACCACTAGATGTAAGGAACAAACTATGGGCAGCACAGTACCTTCCTGTCCCACTTGTCTATTCCTCAGGCATCTAGGTGTATGTTAACAGTTGCAGAAAGCTAGACTTGTATACAGAATGCTTGATTGCACAGGAAATAGTGGAATATTTTGCAGCCTTTCTGATAAATGTGAATTCTCTAGCATCTGCATAATCAAGATGTCAGGCAAAGTAAAAACTATGATGAAATGTCATCAGCAGAAGGTGCCGGTTTAATTTGTATTTCTTTTCACAGTAGAATGGCACCACGCTGATAAGAATATCACAAGAACGAAAATGAATAACACACAATGAAGTATGATGAGATAAGACCACTGTGAACCTCTCTGAACAATCAAAGCTATGCCAGTCCATAAGAAAAAAAATATAACCCATAATCAGGAAATGCATTTGTTAAGAGCAACAATCTTTTCCTCAGGTTTGATCAGGATGGGCTTTTTTTTTTTTACTATCCTAAGGAAACATGGGTATTTTAAGGGGCTGGATCTGTACATACAGTATACATTCTCAACAAATTTGTCCACAGAACTCGGAAAATGGAGGAATTTTATCCTCAACTTCCTTGCAGTTATTTTGACTCAGAATGCTGGGAGGAAAACAAGTTAAATTTTATTACTTACTTCTTAAAATATTAATATCTCACTCTTTGTAACAGGATTTCAGGGCAGTGTAAAGATAAATAAACATTTGAACACAATTACAAATGAAATACTGTAAAAGAGTTCAAACAGGGTCAATACATGGTAAACAAGTTAAAGCAGTCTAAAAGTCTACAACAGTTAAAAACTAAGTACATGTACATTGGAAATAAAGCAAACCTTTATTGACTTTTCCAACAAAAAGAGACCTATATCAATACGAATCAAATTTCTAATGGAAGGGTACTCCAGAAATGGGTGCACCAGGTGAAAACCTCTTCTCCTAAATCCCACACCACACTGTATTATCCCCATAATGGAACACAGGAGAATATAGTGAGCCTAAATATTCAGGCAGATGCATAAAGAGGGGAAAGCGTTCCTTCAAGTACTGAAGTCATAAACTGTTTAAGGTTTAAATGTCATCACTACTATTCAGTCTCATAGTGAACTGATAGACAATGCAGCTTTCTTAAGGCCAGCATTATGAGGGTTGAATGAAAAGTAATGCCTCTACCTTCGTTATCAAACACAGAAATAGTCCTTAGAATGTGCTCTTTAATTACCACTATTCACTTTTCAATCACCAGACAATTTGATACATTTCTGCCAACGATGAACAAGTTTTCTGAAACCGTCACAGAAGCCGACACTCTGTTTCCACAACCAGCGTCTCACAGTTCTCTCAATGTCTTTATCAGAAGCATAATGATGTCCCCGCAGATCTTCTTTCATTATCAGGAACAGATGGAAGTCAGATGGTGCTAAATCTGACTGTATGGAGGATGCAGTACAGTGGTGAGATCCAGTCTCTGAAGTTCTGCTGTGTACCCATTGTGCACAGATCTTCCCATAGCCAAGCAAAGCAATCATGTGACCCACATGTTCTTGTGAAATGCAGATTATGCTTAAAATTTCTCTGAGTGATACGACAATCGTCCTGAATCAATCTGTCAACCTTTTGCTTGTGAAACTTGGTGGTTGCTGTCATAGGACGTCCAACCCTTTGTCATGCAAGTCCGATGTTCCCACCTCAACATCTTTAAACTTACTCGCCCAACGACGCACAGTACTCACATCAACACAATAACCATAAACAGCCTGCATTCTCTGGTGAATCTCCTTTGGGGTGACACCTTCTGCTGTCAAGAATTCAATGATTGTACGTTGTTTAAGTTGCATTGACTGACCGGCTGCGCAGGGTTCCATACTTTGCACTTTAACAACACAATCATTCAATGCTATGGATTCCCGCTAAAATGGAGCTGTAGAGGAGGGTCTACTGAACAAGCCAGTACATGCCACATACCAGTACTTTTCATTCTGTTGAGGCAGCATCTTGCTACTGCATTTTCCACTAGCTATAGCTCCAGAATTATCTCAAAGGGTAGGTCCATACAGTACATAGTGGTTTTCATGCGACTCAGGTCAATCTCCCCCCACTGCTTCTTTCATTTTTATTATTGGTTCTGTAAGAAAACAGGATATGTGAGGCAAGTTGGTCCACCTTGCTATTTCTCAAGAGAATTGGGCTCCCACCAGCCCATCAAACTATTGTCTAGTAGCAGCTTGAATCCAAAGCAATACAAGAGGATTTCCCTTGCATGTCTTGTTGGTGAAACAGCAGCAATACCACAACTGGGTGGAGATTAGGAAGACCTGAGGCAGCTACTCAGGCAATATCCAATGGGTGTTTCTCCATCCCTGAGCTATGTTACACAAAACACAGGAAGTGAAGGGGCTGGGGAACAGCTTGATGTTGAAGTCAGTCACATAGAATAGAGATAGCTGAATAGAGAAGTTTTCTATTGCTAAAGGTGTTTAAATTTTATTACTTATCCTTTGTGGTCCTTTGTCCCTAGACTTCCAATGCTCAACAAGGGGAGTGGCTTTTTTCTGCATTCAAATCCATCAATACCATCTCAACTGACAATTCATCAAACAGTATGTAGGCCTAACATCATAACCATTTTTAACTCGTACCATTTTGAACATATTTGCCTGATAAAGACACCAATTAAATCTTTCATTATGCATTTTATGTATTGGTGTTGTCCCAATAAGAGTGTTTCTACTTTCATCTGCCCCAGAATATGTCTCCTAGTCAGGTTAGGTACTAGTAGGAGAAACTGTACACTATATTTTCCTCTATTACTGCAATGTGTGATTAACTTGCACATAATGCATTTGCTAATGCACAGCCCTCTCATAATTTCTGTCATTACATTCTTATATGTTAAAGATGTTTTAATTATGGCTTTGTTTACTTACTTGCTTGCTTATTCAGTGCCCCTGTGCAAATTTTTGTGATGCAAAGAGGTTGGGCGTTATTATAACTTGTATTGGTGGGAGTGGCTTCAGCAGGCCAAAACTGGTTTGGCAACCTTCTTTTCTGATACTCCCCCTGCATCCCAGGAATGGGAGCAGTAGTTTTGCAAGCGGGAAATGGAAATCCATCTGTCCTCAGTTTACTAACCAATCATCTAGGCTGACTCAAACAGTCCCATTAAGTATTACAAAATACATATCTGTTAAGTTGTAAATAATCACACTTTTTAAAAAAATGTCTGTAAAAAAGGCACCTATGTGCTACTAGTCTGATTTTATAACATGGCTTATACTGTGCTGGTCTGTGACCGTAATAAAGTTTTGATTGACTGATGTATGGTGACAAATCAAAACACAGCTAGATCAATGTTTCTTCCTTCTATTCTCATTCATCCTGATAAGTTAATATCTGTTTAAGCCTTTCCAATTATCCCCTTCTTTAACTCCTTCCCCAAAAAACTAGTTCGAAGCTGACAAAGCAATCATAAACATACTTACTCAAAAATATGTCTCGCATAAGATAAATGGTGTTTCCTTCCAAGTAAATGGTCAAGGAAAGCACCCAAAGGAGGCAAGATTAAAGATTTTTGCTTCAGACATGACAACTGAAATGACACGTGATAATTTTCCTATCAGTTTTAGTGCAGAGAAAATATAATGGTGACATGGGGACACAGGTGGGCAATACAACAAGAAAGAAAAACTATGAGTTCCACAATTCAAAACTGAAGAGAAGAAAGGAACAAGAAGGGATATCCAGAAAAGCTTTCCTGTTTCATTTTGTAATAATACTACTGTAAGAGTTCGTAGTAAGGCTACTCAAAAATACAACTGCACTAAATGATTGAGTTATGTTTAGCAGAGATTACAAAAGGTCCTGAAGTGCAAAAGTGAATCTACAAATACTTACTACTTCTTACACTACTGCAGTACTACACATTTGTTACACAGATGGCACTATAATATGTAATCACAGAGTAGCAATTCTGTTTGTACCAAGTATTGCTACAGTGCTGTCTCAGAATTGAAAGAAGCCAGTGCATATGATGCTTAGGTATTATCCAAGTTTAAGGTTATACTGAGAACTCTAGGAACCCAGAAATATATATAAGCAAATTTCCATTTTTTGAAAACATAAAAATGCAGTTGTTACTTGAATTTGTTCTGAAGTTTAGAAGGACCACATAGGTTCCTTTTAGACAGAGATCTTAAAAATAAAAATATCTCAATGTTTTTATTAGAAAAATCACAAATTAATTATGAATGGCACTTTAAGTCAAAGGCAAGTAATATCCAAACCAGATGCTGTTTTTTCTCACCCTTTCCTCAGCACCTAATATGTGTTATGTGTAACAGCAGGCCAAATTAAAAATGTGGATGTCTTGAAAGTTAGCCTCAAAATTGTGCATAGGCTTGGTTCAAACCAAATAGCACACTTTAACATTTTACAGACAAAAGCATGGACATTTGTGGTCAAGTATTTTTAAGATGGGAAAAATTAATGAAGAAAGCATACAAGCAAGGAAAGGCTACAGTTTACTTTTGCCTGAATCTACTAGAAAGGCAAGATTCTGGGGGGCCCTTCTTTCACCTCACTGAGTTGGGTGCACATAACTTTTGCACTCTAAACTTAGTTTGCAGCAATCCACTAAGGCAGAAAGTAAGAGGAGGATAGAGAAATTGTAAAATTGTAAAAACAGTTTGTTTGTCCCTGACTCACTGCCAAATCAGGGCAATTGGAGAGTATGTAACTAGGGTATTGCCACATTGAAACAGATTTTTCCAGGGGGTTCTTGTCAACGAAGCACAATATATCACTGAAGGTTATAGAAAAGAGAGATTAACATTTTGAAATAAAGTTATTTTGTCGTATTTCATCATATATACTCATTTGCAAGTTGATGGAAGGTTATTTGATATTATAAGTAGGCCAATGCGTAAGAGATCAGAAGTGTCTCTGCTTAAAGCACCCCAGGCTGGTAACAGTTGCAGCTTCTTGTTTCTCAGTCCATAGTTTTGCTTCTTGCTGCTTGCCTCAGCTCACTCCACTCCTACAAGATCTATTCTAAATTAATTCCAAGCAATACAACTAATGCATATACTACCCTTAACACTGACCCATAACCACCTAGACAAACCAAGAAACACTGTTATCAATATGAACTGAAGTAGCTCTTAACTCTTGGAGAGTCAAGCCTTTTAAAAAAAATATCTGCAATAAAGGAGGCTTATAACAAAAATGCATAACAGATGTGTCATCTTGTCTGATATGGTATCTTGTTTCTAGCTAACACACAAGAATATTGCTAACCTTAACAAAAATTTTAATGGAAAAGTAATTCTGAAATACTTAAGAAGTCCTATATTTTAAACCGAAGCTCAGTTTCATAACTGAAGTCTGAAAAGAAAAGCAAATTCACTATGAAAATGTGGTACTATAGCGTGGGGCACATACCGAACAAAGCATTATTATTTACAGTTTTCAAAATAATACAAATAACATGGGAGAGCAGATTGTGCCTTTTTACATATTTAGTATGCAATACAAACATCCATCTTTACTACCATACTACCACCTATAATTTAAATTGGTATGTAACTACATGGTAATACTTAAATATTTTTAAGTAGAATGGGCTCTCAGTATCTGCTGGGGTTTGGTTTAGGACCTCCTTGAGACTACCCAAATTTGTTGATGCTGAAGTCCCATGATATACAATAGTGTTGGAAAATTGAGTCAGCTTTAGGGTAAGATGAACTAAGAGGTAGTTCAGCAGATTTAAACCCAACTTTAAGTTCCAACTATTAGGATATAATAATAATAACAACAGCTTTATTTTTCTATCCTGCCTCCATCTCCTCGAAGGGACTCGGGGCGGCTTACATGGGGCCATGCCCAGACAACATACAGTTAAAAATAGAACAGGAAAATATAAAACAGCATAAAAACAACAACATCATAAACAATAAAAGTAAGCCTCATAAACAACAACATAGGTACCTCATATAATTGCTCTTTCCATACTGACTATTGGAAATATTCAGCACTACTAGTAATAACACTGAAAATCATGATCTAACAATTACTAAAATATATACTATTTAAAATAAATATGTATCTGATCTTATGGTTGTTGTGTGCCTTCATGTTGTTTCCATTGTATGGTAAATCTATCATGAGGTTTTTCGGCAAGATTTGTTCAAATGGTATTTGCCTTTGTCTTGCCCAAGGTCACCCAGTGGATTTCTATGGAGGACCAGGAATTTGAATCCTGGCCTCTTGTCATAGTCTATGCTTAAACCACTATACTATTCTGGCTCTCATCTGATTACTTTTAAATAAAGTCAGCAATGAATCATAGCCAAGATAGTATGATTACTTTAGCTTTTTGTTTTTGCATGGTAAGCATTATTATTATCTTTAGATAGTAATATATAGAACGGGGCTGTCCAACAGGCGGCCCACAGGCCGCACACAGCCCGCCAGCCCCTTGGATGTGGCCCGCCTACCCTCCTGCAAGAAATCAGCTGTTTTAAGGGAGAGCGTTCCCCCGCCCTCTGCAATGCCCAATGGGAGGAGCTGCCGGTGGGAACCAGGAAGAGGAGCCTTCGAGGCCACTCCTCTCGCTCTCCCAGGCTCCGCTGGCGGCTTCTCCCATTGACATGCAGAAGGAACAGGAAGGCTCCCCGCCCTCTGCAATGCCCAATGGGAGGAGCCACTGGCGGGAACCAGGAAGCGGAAGAGGAGCCTTCGAAGGCCCCTCTCTCACTCTCCCAGGCTCCCGCGGTTCTCCCATTGGAAGTGCTCCCCACCCTCTGCAATGCCCAATGGGAGGAGTCGCGGCGGGAACCAGCGGAGAGGAGCCTTCGAAGGCCCCTCCTCTCGCTCTCCTAGGCTCCCGCTGGTGGCTTCTCCCATTGGGCATTGCAGAGGGCAAGGGAGAGTGCTCCCCCGCCCTCTGCAATGCCCAATGGGAGGAGCCACTGGCGGGAACCAGGAAGCGAGAAGAGGAGCCTTCGAAGGCCCCTCCTCTCACTCTCCCAGGCTCCCGCCGGTGGCTTCTCCCATTGGGCATTGCAGAGGGCAAGGGAGAGTGCTCCCCCACCCTCTGCAATGCCCAATGGGAGGAGTCGCCGGCGGGAACCAGGAAGCGAGAAGAGGAGCCGGAGGCCCTCCTCTCACTCTCCCAGGCTCCCGGAGCTTCTCCATTGGGCATTGCAGAGGCAAGGGAGAGTGCCCCCGCCCTCTGCAATGCCCAATGGGAGGAGCCACTGGCGGGAACCCGCCTTCGTGGCCCCCCTCTCTCCCAGGCTGGTCATTGCAGAGGGCAAGGGAGAGTGCTCCCTCGCCCTCTGCAATGCCCAATGGGAGGAGCCGCCAGCGGGAACCAGGAAGCGAGAAGAGGAGGAAGGATACCGAACTAAGGTAGGCTGAAGCAGAGGGCTGTTTTGCTGGGGTGGGCTCCTTCCTTCCTTCGTTCCTTCCTTGTTTCAATCCTTCCTTCCTTTCTTCCTTCCTTGCTTTTATTCTTGCTTTTATTTTTTTATTTTTTTATTCTTGCATTTATTCCTCCCTCATTTCTTCCCTCTATCCATCTTCATTCCTTCCTCTCTTCCTTTCTTTCATTCTTTTATTTTATTTTAATTTTATTTTATTTTATTATTTCCTTTTATTATTGCATTTATTCCTCCCTCATTTCTTCCCTCTTCCCATCTTCCTTCCTTCATTATTTATTCTTTCCCTTCAACAAAGTTTGCTTTTGATATTTCAAGAAGTTTAGAATTACTTCATTGGCGAAGTTCAAACTCAGAACAGAAGAGTACCCCCAGGCAGGAAACAGCCAAGCCTTGAAGCTGCAAGTCTATTCAATGCTAATCACAGGTGCATCATTCACACTTGTCTCCAGCAGACAAGAGTTCTTTCGCCCACCCGGTTCAGTCCACAGATATATGAGAGATTCCCACAGACTGGGTGGGGGGCATCTACAAAAGGCACGGGCAAACTTTGGCCCTCCTGGTGTTTTTAATTGGTTTTTTTTCTGAAAAAAGTATCTATTTTTGGGTACCCCTCTCTTAAAAAGTGGCCACTGTACTCAGACTTAAGCAGGACACAGCAACCAGATACAAAGTGTTTGAGGCCCCTCGTGGGCCATCCAGTCCAACCCCCTTCCAAGAAGCATGAGGACTGCATTCAAAGCACACCCCCCAATGGACATCAAGCCTCTGCTTCAAAGCCTACGAAGAAGGAGTCTCCACCGCCTTACAGCAACTCTATAGCAGGCCTGGGCACACTCGGGCCCTCGGGGTGCTTTTTCACACTGCGGCCCCCCAGGTGATCAGTGACCGGAATTCTGGCCCTTGGGCTGGTAGAAGTTGGACAGCCCTGAATAGACTTATATTAATATCTACTAGGTCCAGGGTAAAGAGGTAATATAATTAAAAATAATGTAAAATATATTCTCTGTGTCAGACATCACCTGCCAACATGACTGAAATTTAATTTTAAGTCACAACTTTGCAATTTGTTCTTATCGTAATTTTTGAATTGTTCCCTTATAGACATAATCTAAGGATCTGAGCACTCAAATCAGTAAATGCAAAGATTTCTGTAAGGCTAGTATTTCCAGCAGTTCTCAAAAATCAATGCAATAGAAGTTAAAGATAAACTAGTGTGGGTACATTTTTTTCACATGTAACATTAACTTGAAAGCCAAGTATATCCCGTTAACAACTCAAGAACATGATCCTTCCAGAAGTAACAATAGTTGCTTGTCCTGCAAGATAATTTCCAAACCAATGACGCTTTATGACGTGAATCTTTTAACAGAAATACAGGTAAATAAGGTAATAATTAGCAATGGCATCTTGACATTAATTTGGAGATTTGCCAACTATATCGTATACAGATTATCTGAGGACTCTTTTCAATGAAGGCCTTGCATTCCCTTGCCAACTATATCGTATACAGATTATCTGAGGACTCTTTTCAGTGAAGGTCTTGCATTCCCTAAAGCATACATTTTTAGAAGGAGCATCAAACAAAAAGATAAATTATTTCACTAGCAAGGACCACGTATTTTCTCTGTGTAAAGAATAGTCTAGAATTTTGAAGTGAAATATTTTAGTGTTTCAGATACACATTGTGAGTTGCTGATCAAATGGAGGAAGTTACTGAGAATAGCTAGATTGCCAAAACAGAGCTTCATTGTGAACTGGCATGAACTTCCACTGGTGACCATTGGTAGGAATAGCTGACAGATGATATCATCACCTGTCATTAGGTATTATTATTATTTTGCATTTTCTCAGTCATAGATATAGTTACAATGAAATACTAGAGCTTGGGAAGCTAATGAGTTCACAAAATGCTATTTTTAGAACTGCCAAATCAGTAACTTCTAGCACTAGCCAAACTGACAACCAAACTAAATCTACAAAACCAAAATATTTTCAAATGGGGGGGTGGGGGTGGAGTCAAATTCTTCATAAGAAAAACGAGAACCCATTTGTGGTTGTTAGTATTAATGCAGCTCCCACTATTAGCATTTTATGTTATTGCTGTAGTACAATTTTCTTACTACTGGTTCAATTATAATGATTTCACCCTAATAAATCTATTATAATCCAATAATTATGCCAAGATATCTGTAGGAGGATCCTAGTGCACATTCCCCCATTCTGAACATAATGTCTTTATGCTTTTCCAAGATATTCTGTATATAAACTATGTAGTAAATCACTATTTTTATTTTTTTTATTATTTAATTACTTCATTTCTATCCTGCCTTTCTCGACCCCGAAGGGGATTCAAGGCAACTTACAAATCCGGAAAAAATTTAATGCCGCATAGGTAAACAATAAAACACATTTCATCAAAATATAAACAATCTAAACATACAATCAAACACATATCATTCAATCAAACAGATTAAAACCATATAAAATTCTGAGTCATGATCACTACACTCTTTAAAGGTAGTTCCATGCCATCAATCTGTTATCCTCATGGTGAGAAGGCATCTCAAGTAAAGATGACATCTCATTTACATAAGCCATTTGGGTTTTGTTTTCCTCAAGAGAACATTAAACAAAAAGTTTTACAACTAATTTTACAAGTATTATTTACAACGAATTATACTACCATTATCTTACATCCTCCTTTCTTACACAAAGTATTTTGAGTCTAAGTATATTATTTGGTTTTCTGTATTGCCGAAGGCTTTCACAGCTGGAATCACTGGCCATAATCTAGCAGCATTTTCTCCTTACGTTTCGCCTGCATCTGGGGCTGGCATGATCCTCTGAAGATGCCAACCACAGATGCAGGCAAAATATCAGGAGAAAATGCTGCTAGAACGCAGCCATACAGTCCGGAAATCGCACAACACTGCATTTGGTTTTCTGTATTAACTTCCTTGAACCAGGCTTGCACATCATGCAAAGGTCATCATCTATAAGTTACATTATGTAAATTAGCCTGTTCCAGTGATTTAATGGAGAACAATCAGTGAAGGACATATCAGAAATTAACCATCTATGGTAATCTATGCATGCTAGATACCGTAACTCTAATTAACTGATACAATTTTACACAATACAATAACTCAGTACAATCAGTAGAAGAAATGCCCAAAAAATATCTCTCGCTCTCTCTCTTTATTCCCCCTCCTTTTTAAGTCTATAGTGACTGACTGGCATAATCATACTCCTCCTCCAGCATTAGAACACCAATAGGAAATTAGCAGCTCTTCCTTTAAGCAGAATGAAGCAGCAAAATTAAGTCTTGACAACATTCTTGTTTGAATGAAAGAAAACATCACTTTTGGAAAGATTGTACCGATGAATATATTGTACATTATTCAGCCCTAATGATTGTATTATTATTATTATACAGATTATGGATTGTATGTAGGGAAAACCTGTGACCAGTTAAAAATAAACAATAAAAGTAATTTCAATTTTTAAAAGCAGTCTAGTTCATGTAAGTGGAAGCAAAAACACTTCCCCTCCAAACTTTTATCTTCATAATCTGATATGGGATACAAGGACAGTGGATGTGCCAATTATTCAGTTAAGGCAGCATTTAACACCAAGATAAATTCCATTCTGCATTAAAATTTCAGAGCTTCTATTTTCCTGTTTCAGTTGTTGCAACTGATCTGCCTTGACATCTTAGATAACAAAACTAGCCAAGGACACTGGCGCTTTAAATATTTCAGGGCTTATGTAGCTAGTAAATAGGCTCCATTGCAATATGGCTGTGAAGGTCATGTCCTATTGTATCTTTCCTCTAATGTGTGAAATATACTTTATTTCTATTGTGCACAGGTACCTTCTCTGGACTACTTAATTTATTTCTTGCCCTTAAAAATCCTTATTAAAGGCAACTGATAGTCAGGTCAACACACACCCAAACCTTTTCCCAAATATATTCAAACCCACACCCTACACACAGTCCTATGATTACGCTTCAGCAGTTTCAGCATTTTATTTGCAGTCATGTGCCTGATTTTGCAAACAGAATCCTGTTGAACCTCATTTCTCAGCATTAATAAAGTAGAGCACTTTAAAGGAGAACAGGTTTAGCCCTTTAATTATCTTCTCCCCATTAACCAGATTCCTCAAGTGTTCTTGCTTTTAGTCAGCTGTTTAACTCCACATTTGAAGCCATGTACTTGACTATATCAAAAATATTCTTATGTTTGAGATTTAAAAAATATTACACAGATTTAAACAAAATGCATACAGGCAGAAGAGAGGTAGAAGAAAGCATATGATCATTACCAAGCAGCAAATATGGTTGCTGGTTTGCTACCAAGCACAATTCAATGTGCTGGCTTGGCCTATAAAAGCCCCGAACAGCCTCGGCCCAGCTTACCTGTCCGAATGCATCTCCTCTACTAACCATCACAGAGATTAAGATATTTGGGGGAGGCCCTGCTCTCAGTCCCACCACTTTTACAGGGGCGACTGGTAGGGATAAGAGACAGGGTCTTCTCAGTGGTGGCCCCTTGGCTGTCATTTCACAAACAAGTGAAAACTTGGCTTTGGGAGCAAGCATTTGGCCCAGCATAATTATCTTTGAAATACAGTTGGAATTGACCCTGGATTGATTAAAATTATTATTTGATTATCTGGCTTTGGCTCTATGCACAATACTCGTCTTATATTTATATATGTTGTTTAATGTTATTTTTAATATATGTTTAATTGCTTGTTGTTGTTCTCATCCCCTTCAGAATGAGAAAGGCGGGATATAACTGCCTTGATTTATTATTTATTTGTTTGTTTACTTTATTTGTATACCGCCTTTCTCAGCCTATAATAAATAAATAAATAAATAAATAAATAAAACAATTGTAAAGGGTAAAGAAAGGTCTAGAACAGTATTTCTCAACCTGTCATTCAGGACCTGGGGGCCAGATGGGTCGCCAAAGACCATCAGAAACCACAGTATTTTCTGTTGCTCATGGGGGTTCTGTATGGGAAGTTTGACCCAATTCTATCATTGGTGAGGTTCAGAATGCTCTTTGATTGTAGGTTAACTATAAATCCAGCAACTACAACTCCCAAATGATGAAATCAACCCACCCCCACCCCCCAACCCCACCAATTTTCAGATTTGGGTGTATCAGATATTTGTGTCAAATTTGGTCCAGTAAATGAAAATACATTCTGCATATCAGATATTTACATTAAGATTCATAACAGTAGCAAAATTACAGTTATGAAGTAGCAATGAAAATAATTTTATAGTGGGGGGTCACCACAACATGAGGAACTGCATTAAGGGGTCACGGCATTAGGAAGGTTGAGAACCACTGGTCTAGAAACACAATCCAATTAATAAGCACTTTGGAGTTTGGACGCACAGGAATCTTTCATGCCAGGAGGAGAGCTTGAAGGGTTTCAGGAGAGTGGCCTAACTAATGCAGGTGCAAGATGTTAACCGCCAATGTGACATTTGGTTTGACACAGAATTACATTACAAGACGCATACTGACAGCCACATCACACTAGAGCAGGCCTGGGCAAAGTTGGGCCTACCAGGTGTTTTGGACTCCAGCTCCCAGCATTCCTAGCAGCCTCAGGTGCTTAAGCGGCTGAGGGGGAAAAGGAAGGGGCTTGAGGCTGCTAAGAATGCTGGGAGCTGGAGTCCAAAACACCTGGTAGGCCCAACTTTGCCCAGGCCTGCACTAGAGCATGGATCCATTTTATATCCGGTTTCTGCCTCCTGCAGAATTGTGGAGGTTGTAGTTTAGTGAGGCCAGGCCCTGTCTAACTGAGCAGTTTAAAGGCCCCTACGTAAACTACAAGCCCCAGAATTCTGCCGGAGGCAAAAATTGGATTTAAAGAGGATCCATGCTCTAGTGCAGCGGTTCTCAACCTGTGGGTCCCCAGATGTTTTGGCCTTCAACTCCCAGAAATCCTAACAGGTGGTAATCTGGCTGGGATTTCTGGGAGTTTATTTATTTATTTATTTGATTTCTTGGCCGCCACTCCCAGGGTGGCTCGGGGCGGCTCACAAATCAAACAGAACACAGCAAATAGTGCAAAAAGACATTAAAACATTAACAACAATATTTAAAACTTAAAATGACATATATAGTTAGACCAACTCAGGTTTCAAAGGCCTGCCGGAACAACTAGGTCTCACAGGCTTTCCGAAAAGCCAGGAGATCACGGATTGACCTGATATCCGGCGGTAAGGAGTTCCAGAGTGTAGGGGCAATAATGGAAAATGCCCAGGCCAAAACACCTGAGGACCCACAGGTTGAGACCTACAGCTCTAGTGTGATGAGGTCCTGAGACATTACTACTACCACCACCCACTGGCACTCAATGAAAAAAAAATTACCTGAAAAGGCAACAGATTGTTGCCATTATCCGTCCTGAAGGCGTTGTCTTCCATCCAAGACTTGGGGGTTAGGGGAGCAGCCCGTGGGAACTTCGGTGGGGCAATAACATTGCTGGAGAAGGGCTTTTTAAGGGGTGAAATGGGGTTGAGGGGGGAGGGCACTCCCACCCCCACTCCGACGCCCACTCCGACCCCAACCGCCCTTCGTGGGTCCCGTCCAGCTTGCAGCCCGGCCCAAGGGTTGGAAGGTGTGCTCCAGGCTGCATTTTGATGGTTATTCCAGCTGGAAGGGGAGGAAGTGGAGGCCGAAGAGGAGGAAGGTTTGCTGGTCATGATGGGCTGATGGCTGTAAGCAGCATTCCTCTGGGCAAAGGATGCCTGGTTCGGGCTGACTGGGGATCTCCTTTGCTGTTGCTGGGCTTGTTGCTGCTGCTGTTGCTGCTGCTGCTGATGGTGCTGAGTCTGGGCTGCTAGGCCAATCTGGGGGGAGAAAGTGCCTCCAAAAACAGGGTTGACATGGTGAGGGAAATTCTGGAAAAGCATGGTCCCGTTGACCGGCGTAATCCCTTGGAAAAAGCTATCATCCACTGTGTTTGTGGTCCCAGTGGACCAGGTGCTTCCGAAGGAGGGGGACAAGGAGGTGCCAGCGGTGGGTTCCTGCTGAGGCTGGTGGAAACTCAAGCCTGGCAAGATGGGGGGCTCCATCTGCATCTTCTCTTTGCTAGTATTTTGGGCAGGAGCTGCTGAGCCAATGCTAGTCACTGGGCTGCTGTCCTCCGCTTTGGGCGTTTCTGACGTGATGGGGGTCGAAGAGGCTTCTGCTGCGTGTGGGTCTTGCTGCTGCCGCTGCTGCTGAGGCTGGGCTTTGCTTTTGTCCATCAGTAAATCATCCTGCATGGTTTGCGCAGCTGAAAAGAGAAGGAAAAGGGGAAGGGGGGTGTTGGAAACAACACAAAGGCAAACTGTTAACATTCATAGAGTCGCTTGGGCTAGAATCCCACTGCTAGTAAGTAGTAAATGTAATCCTCCCCCCCTTCCCCACCTTCCCTTCTTCTCCCAGCCCTGTTTGAATCAGTGCGGTCTAAAAATAACATTTGAAAGCGCTTCACCCTTTCCGATGCCTTGGTTCCCTTCAGTGTCAAGGAAAGATGTGCTTATAGGGCAGCGATATACGGCAATTTCGCCACGTCTCGTTCTCTGACACCGGAACTCAGAGCTCTCGCCCTGCAATGAGAAACTGATTCTGGTTCCTGTTTTTCCCTACACCCTCCTTCTCTTCCTCCTCCTCCCTGTTATTTGCATACGTCAATAAATACTGCTGCGTCCTTCAGCAAGGTTAAAAAGACAGCAGCCTTTCCTCTCCCCCCACCCCCCTGCCTATGAATAGACCTTTAAAGGAGCCGGGTGCCCCTTTGGATTATCCGAGCAACAAAACAGGTTCAACCAAATCGTGGAAAGCAGGGCACATTCGCCCTCCCTCAACCTGGAAGAACCAAAAAAGCCTTGGCTGTAGATTACCGAAAAGGGAGGAAGGGTTGAGTCCAGGGAGGGGGGCATTTTACACAGTTGCTCTAAGGATCCTTTTGTTTTCACGCTGTTACAGCCAATTTGGCCCCTTCATTAAGCTTCATTAAGCTACACAATCGACTACAAAGCCTATCGATGGGTTGCTATGAGTTTTCCAGCCTGTACGGCCATGTTCCAGAAGCATTCTCTCCTGACGTTTCGCCTGCGCCTATGGCAAGCATCCTCAGAGGTTAAACCCTTGTGCCGGCAGGTCGTAGGTTCGAATCCGAGGAGAGCGCGGATGAGCTCCCTCTGTCAGCTCCAGCCAGGCCTGGGCAAACTTCGGCCCTCCAGGTGTTTTGGACTACAACTCCCACAATTCCTAACAGCCTACCCCGAAGTTTGCCCAGGCCTGGCTCCAGCTCTCCATGCGGGGACATGAAAGAAGCCTGCCACAAGGGTTGGAAAAAATATCAAAACATCCAGGCGTCCCTTGGGCAACGTCCTTGCAGACGGCTAATTCTCTCACACCAGCAGCGACTTGCAGTTTCTCAAGTGGCTCCTGACACGGAAAAAACTATGTTCCAGAAGCATTCTCTCCTGACGTTTCACCCACATCTATGGCAGGCATCCTCAGAGGTTGTGAGGTCTGTTGGAAACTAGGCAAGTGGGGTTTATATATCTGTGGAATGTCCATATAACTGATAGATATATATACTGTATACACACACACACACATACACACACATATATATATCAGTTATATAGACATTCCACAGATATATAAACCCCACTTGCCTAGTTTATACACACACATATGTGTGTATGTATATATACATACATACACACACACACACATACATATATATGTATATATATTCCACCGTGGACATTCCACAGATACATAAACCCCACTTGCCTAGTTTATACATACACATATGTGTGTATGTATACACACACACACACACACACACACACACACATATATATATCTCACCGTGGACATTCCACAGATACATAAACCCCACTTGCTTAGTTTATATATATATATGTTTATATATATATATATATATATATATATATATTCCACCGTGGACATTCCACAGATACATAAACCCCACTTGCCTAGTTTCCAAGAGACCTCACAACCTCTGAGGATGCCTGCCATACATGTGGGTGAAACGTCAGGAGAGAATGCTTCTGGAACATGGCCATACAGACCGGAAAACTCACAACAACCCGGCCATGAAAGCCTTCGACAATCCAAAGCCTAAATCGACAGTCACTCCCTCCCTGGAATGAAACCGTAGTGAATGGGACGGCGCTTACTTCCGAGTAAACACGCCGAAATTCGTCCTAGAGCGTCCAAAACACCATGCCTCCCTCTTGAAAATCACCAAAGGACCCATTTAGCCTGCCATTTCCCCATAGGCGTCGTGCAGAAGTAGTTGTCGACCCCCTTCGGCATATAGGATGACGATGAGAGAAATGTCAGCACCAAATCAGAGGTCGACAAGCCAAATAGGAAATCATAGAAGCAGCAACATTCCCCGGCCTCCCCACCTGCAAGAAAGCAATCCCGAAATGATCCGATGGGAAATGAGGCCAAACAAAAGGCATGCTCCCTAGTAAGGCTGTTCAATGCTAGCCAAGGTGGTCAATTGCAGCTCCAAAAGGCAAGAGTTCTTTCTCCCACCCTGGACACACTCCACGGGTATTATCAACCTCGCTTGTTTAGTTTCAAACAGACCCCACAACCTCTGAGGATGCCTGCCATAGGTGTGGGTGAAGCGTCGGGAGAGAATGCTTCTGGAACATTGGCCATACAGCCCGGAAAACTCGCAGCAACCCAGTACCGGGTTTTTCTGACAACACACCGTTTCCAAAACCAAATGTTAGATCTACTCCACCCCAAAGGCAAGAGCCTTGTAATATCACCATGGCTTTCATTTGCCATTCAGCTGCATTGACAAGGGAAACCAGGACGTCAGAACAGCAGCTGCTTTGGGAAGGGCAAGGGAGAGAAGAATGAAACAGGGAGAGAAGAAGGGAACGGCTCCCTTTCTCAAGACATTCGAGCGATTTCCTAAAACGTCAGGTGAAAAGCACTCGCCAGCATTAATCTACATAGGAAGAGAAAAATAATAAGCTTCGTGGCTGTTCTTTTCTTACGATCCAATATGTATATCTATCTTACATGGCTGAGAATGCATACACAGAGCGTACTAAGCTCAATTCCTAACCCCAGAAGGAGTAAACTACCGCATCTGTGGCACGCAGCTCTGCTGCTGCTGGAAAGGGGTGCAGAGGAGCCTTTAAAGCAGCACTGCAGTGAGACATACTATTCCAGCCTTTGTGTAGTTTTCCATGAGCTGCACTTCCAATCACGGTAAATATAGACAACATAAAATACAACAGGGAAACAGAACGAGGAGCCTCCTGGTGCATTCCCCTCCCAAACAGACCATTCAGGAAAAGCTTGATACACACCATCATCAATATTCACATGAAAGCTATCCCTAATAATAAATAAATACTACCAATTCA
The DNA here is from genome assembly GCA_030556195.1 of Anolis apletophallus. Taxonomy (NCBI): domain Eukaryota; kingdom Metazoa; phylum Chordata; class Lepidosauria; order Squamata; family Anolidae; genus Anolis; species Anolis apletophallus. Next base: position 111,145,419 of record JARBWK010000010.1, read on the forward strand.
GCAGATCAATCAATAAATAAAAACTACCAATACAGCAGAGTGATAAATAAGTACTACCAATTTAGCAGATCAATAAATAAATACTAGCAATATAGCAGATCAATCAATCAATAAATACTAGCAATATAGCAGATCAATCAATCAAATACTAGTAATATTATAGCAGATAAATAAATAAATACTAACAATATAGCAGATAAATCAACCAATAAATACTAGCAATATAGCAGATCAATCAATCAATAAATACTAGCAATATAGCAGATCGATCAATCAATAAATACTAGCAATATTATAGCAGGTCAATCAATAAATAAATACTAGCAATATTATAGCAGATAAATAAATAAATAAATACTAGCAATATAGCAGATCAATAAATACTACCACTACAGCAGATCAATAATTAAATATTACCAATACAGCAGATCTATAAATAAATACTACCAATACAGATCAATAAATAAATACTACCAATACAGCAGATCAAACCAATACAGATCAATAAATAAATACTACCAATACAGCAGATCAATAAATAAATACTACCAATACAGCAGCTTAGCTGTGCTATATTGTGAAACCTTTATGAACTTAATCTTGAGATACTATCTCACATTGGTTTTTCACATTGCTTTTGACACTAAAGATTCCACTACAAATCCCACCTCTCCCAGTCAAGGTCAAGACCAAACCTTAACTGAAGGTAGAAAAAACTGAACCGGGGGTGGGGTGGGGGTAATAAATCAAATATTACTCTGGAAAAAAATATATAGTCAGCTACATATCCAGTAATATGCAGCGCCTCCTGATTCCCCCACCCCCTTTTCTCCTGGGTGTATGTATTTGTGCCAGTCTAAAGTACACTACAGGAAAACCAAGATCCCCCCCCAATAACAGAACACCTCTTTTGCATGCAGTAACCCACGTAGCCAAGGCGGAATCGCCGAGAACAGTTACCTTTTGAGTATTCTGTGTTTAAAGATCAATACAAGGAAGGGACAGTGTGTCTATTTCCTTCTTTCGGGGTTTGGTATATGACAAATAGAAATTGCTCTGGCAAGAGCACTTTGACAACTGTAAGCTCCAGGCGCATGCGCGCCCCACTGAATTGTGGGGATTGAAGTCTTTTCTTGGGCAGAGGCAGGCTGGGAGGAGAGAGCCGAAAGCCTCGGTAAACGTTCCAAGGAGGGGAACAAGAGCTGATTGCTACACATGTAGTGATTAATGGAGGGAACCGAAGCAAGAGGGGTTTTGTTTTTGTACCTGAGCCATCTTATTTAAGACCTGGAACAAAACGCTGCGATAAGCTTGATTTTTAGCGATGTGACTGGAATGCAAACAGAATAGCTACCCAGGTGAGCCAATGGAAGAGGTTTTCCTGGGCAATACTTCTCTAACTAGAAAAACCAGGAGCAGAGGTAACATGAAAAGAATAGGGATATATAATCCTCCACCACAAAAGGAAGAGCAGTTCAACATTTTGCAGGCAACTTTCCCCCCTCAAACTAACATGCAAAATGGAACAAAGTATCAGGAACTTTTCTTGAGACCAGAATGCATCCAGGAAAAAAAAAACCCACACTTTTTCACTTTACTGGCCTCCATTTTTCTGTATATTTTCTATTTTGATGGCCCAACTTATTGATCTATGCTTTAAAAAAGCTTTTTAAAACGTGGGCATGCTAAAGCATTGACATCTCCGGCTCATCCTCTGTTTGGGTATCAGCCAGCAATGCCTTAAATCAAGAAATAGCTTTCTAAGATCTACAGAGATACTTGCAGGAACACTGTGGCAAGCGAGAGTCCAAAAGTGGCAGGTTAAAACCCAGAATCAGTGGCTGATACCAGATGAGAAACTCCCCCTGAGCACACAGAAGACTAGGCGATTTGGTAGGTGATGAGCCGATTGTAGTACCGGCACCAAGAGATTTATTTATTTAGTTATTTATTATTTCGGCTTCTAGACCGCTCCCTCTAGAAAGCTCGGAGCCGGTTTTATAGAGCATTTCGGGGCTGATCACAAAATGTAGGTATACAATAAAACAATGATACAACAATAGAACACATCATAAAACATATCACAAAACATACAATAAAAACTCTGTATGTAGCCATAGTGATACGGTTTACAGCAGTGTAAGCAAGCAATATAAAATAATATAAAACATACAGTATAAAAACAAGCAACTAGACACCAACTAATCTAAAAATTGTTACAATACTAAAATATTCCTACGCTAGACTAGGCAATAAGCAAAGCAGTTACTCGACTGGGAAAGCCAAGCGAAAAAGAGCCGTCTTGCAGGCTGACTAAAAAAAGAAGACAGTTCTCCGATTCCTCTGACTTCCTCAGGTAGGGCATTCCACAACATTGGTGCCACCACCGAGAATGCCTTATGCCTTGTTGAGGAAAGATGATATTGACGGATGGAGGGGACATTAAGGAGATTTTGTCCACCGGAGCGTAAGGATCTCTGGGGACAAGATGTAGAGCTAACCTTAAGAAATGGGGCTACAAAGTGGAGTCCACGACATGCGAGTGCAGAGAAGAGCAAACCATAGACCACTTACTACAATGCAGTCTGAGCCCTGCCACATGCACAATGGAGGACCTTCCTACAACAACACCAGAGGCACTAAAAGCAGCCAGCTCCTGGTCAAAGAAAATTTAGTATAATGCCAAGTTTGTAACTTTGTGTTTTTTGTATATATTACAACTGTATTCTCAATTTGCTTCTGACATGATAAATAAATAAACAGTCGGCATGCTTAGCCGCTCTCCCCCTTTCTCTATTGCTATTCACTCATGCTCAGTAGAGGCTTCTGGAGTGAGCTTTCCTGTTATAGGACTGGCACAGTAATACTAGTCAGAGCAGAAACCCATGGTTTCCCATGCTTTTATTTTACTGCAGTGCAGACACACAACTGCAACATGACTTTGAAAGTGTTCGGCCCTCCCTCACCAGTGCCGATGCTGCTAAAGAAACCTTCCAACAAAACAAAGGATGAGGAGGAAAGGGGGACTGGGAGCATTAAAAGACATTGTTTTTGAAAAACGGCTTCACTATCAAAGAGTTAACTGAGGCAGGCCTACACTTCAGTATCTAATTCGAGTATTTCAATAAAAAGGGTTTAACTTAAAACCACAGCCCACATATGCCTTGCCTACCCAGTCATTCTGTCTCCTCTTTGAGGGTGTGGCCATAAGAGTTGGCCTATAGGTTGTTTCCAGAAACAATAAACAGTGAGTAGCCATCTTGCCTTGACAAGATTAAATTCAAAACTTTTTAATTCATAGTTTGCCCTTCAACATACACTAAACAAAACCAACCACATGCACATGGATTTATATATACATATGAGTGCATGTTTGTAGAATACCTCCAAATTTAAAACTCAGTGAGCAATAAACAAAATATTTTCATCTTGTTCTTAATGAGGAATGATTTTATATCAGTTTCATCATTATAGATAATAGTTACTCAAATTCTCAAATTACACCAAACCATTTCTCTTTATTTTCATCTAATTTGAGGGAGGAAGAATTGGTGGCTTAAGGCATCAAGGCACTGGGTATATATACATACATTTAATTTTGATGTGACAGAATTATTGCTGGGGGACTGGCAGCCAGGAAGATAATCCACTTTGGTAAGTGTTAAATTCCTGCTAAAGATATATGGACCCAGAAATTAAAGCTATGAGAAAAGATGTTCATTCACATTAAAAAGTAGTTACTGAATCAGTGATACTATGTAGATCAAAATGACTTACCCTTAACCCTCATAATTACATTTTAAAAGATTTCTTAGACTTGATGATATATCAACTACACAGCTATTTAGGTCAAAGTATATTATAGATGAAGATATGGTTCCAGAAATTAACCATGTCCTAAATACCAATGAATAGCTTGCTTCAATTTCCAAAGATAGGAAAAGAAGGAATGGCCTAATATTAAACTATGTGTGACTGAATTCTTAATAGGATGATTAGAGCGGTCGTGGGTGACTTTTGTAGGTCAAAGAGTAAAATTACCTACATTTTAGCTCTTGCATTGTCATCTGAACTGAAGAGGAAGATACAAATGAGCGAGGCCGGATGATAATAACACATCAATATAATGCATTTGCAAGATGTCATTCTCATACATTAACAAGCTTCCAAATTTCTACAATATACAGGAAGCATTAATAATGCCAGAAAAGAGAATGTTTCTGGTAAAGCATTCTCTATAAATATTGGATCTTGGAATCAACTTGTTACTAATAGGTTACTTAACATCGGATGTGTTATGCAAAGGGATACAACAAAGGAATGTAACGTTTTAATCCTTTCACAGTGCAACTGTAACATTTATTTTATAGTTACTAAAGTTTAGCTATAAATCCATGGTATTTTTTTAGTTACTCCCAAGCAAGCAGATGTTTTTGCAGCCGTTTCTTCTCACTCCCAGACTCTTTCATGTCTTTTTGTGAGCAGATTTCAGCATTTGGTTGGGTCTGTTTCCAGCTCAAGTACAGCCAGCCTTCCTTATCTATGGATTCTACATCCATGGCTTGATAACATTGAGGACTCACTATATATACTAGGTTCAAAGCATCTAAAGGTGAAAAGGATGTGTGAGATTTCTGTTTGCATTGCCATGTGCAGTCATACTTTTTATGTCAAGGCCTATTGATGGTGCTTTTTGTAGCAAATTTCCAAATCTTGAAGACTGAAAAGTAGAAAAGCATTGCTAAGTAGGCAGAATCATTGTGGTCCTAACTATATTGCCTGTCTTTTTTTTATTTATTTATTTATTTATTGTTCGTTTTTATATACCGCTCCTTCCAGCAGGCTCGGGGCGGTTTACATAAAATCAATTACTAAAAACAGCAACATTTCAATTTAATAATAACAACAATATAAAACAGCACATAAAAACAACAATCCACATAGGACTCCGGATTTGAGAAATTTCCTCAGGAGCCATTTAGGTTAAAGGCCTGCCTGAAAAGGGTCGTTTTACAGGCCCTCCAGAATGGGCCCAATTCCGTAATGGCATGGACTTCTTCTGCCATTGAGTTCCATAGCGACGGCGCCGCTACAGAAAAGGCTCTTGATCTGGTTGTAGACAAGCGGCAGGAGTGCATGGATGGCACTACTAGGAAATTTTGTTCTTCCAAACGTAGTGATCTTGGGGGAACATATGGGGTGAGGCAGTCCCTCAGATACACCGACCCTAGACCATACAAGGCCTTAAAGGTCAACACCAACACCTTGAAAACAATCCGGTACTCTATTGGTAGCCAGTGCAGTTGCTGCAGAATGGGCGTAATGTGCTCTCGTGCGGGTGCTCCCACTAACAGTCGAGCAGCAGCATTCTGCACTAGCTTGAGTTTCCGGATTGATGACAAAGAAAGGCCTATGTAGTATCAGTACATAGAAGGCAATATAGTCTCTAGATGGCAAATATTTGTATGCAGAGAATGTCTCTCTGTAATCAATTTTTGAATGGTAAGCCAACATCTAAGTAAATTACATCGGTTGAACAGGTTTACTCTAGTAACAGAATACAGGTCATTATTACCTAAAACTGTTACATGGTCTTTCCTCGCCTTTGGACACCTCACTTTTTGATGCCTTGCTTTTTCAACACTAGCAAATTATAAGCAAGTTCTATTAATCTGGGACAGGATTCATTCTTTTATCAGTTCTTTTTGCTTACATGGCTTGCTTTGGACTGCTCACTTACTATAGTATACTTTAATGTATTATTTATGTTTCTGGCAGCCAAAAGAGATTTGCAAACATTTAAAAGCCGTCTTCTGCTTTTCAACTAATGTCACTTTCTGGCAGTGCTGCAGTCCCTAATCCATAAAATAAGCACAGGATTCCTGTAGATATTATCAATTCTGTTATATTTACCCCTGGTAGTACCTAGCTATGCTTAAAAGTTACAAAACCAGTATCACATTCTAGCTTTAAAAAAAGTAGACACACATTGACTACCAGTGACAATAAATGTATACGATCTCCTCTAGTAATTTTCTCAGGGATTTTCTTCATTTTAGACAGTGAAACATACCACAGATTAAGCAATAGAATAATCTTAAAAGCGTACATTGTTAAAAACAAGAATTCTAGACTCAAAGCAAATAACACACTTTTTCACAAGAAAGCTATATGGAAGATAGCAACATTTGTCCCAGATTGATTATGATTTAACAGTATACTCATTAGTTTAAAAAATACTACTCATACATCAGATGCTTAGATTACTCTTTAGGATTATAAATTAATTGAACTACAGCCTTACTATATGCATTGTTCTGGGGAGAAAAATATCAAGATCCCTGATAAGATACTGTTGTAAGCATGTTCTTTGAACATGGAAGATGGCCTTCCATTTATGATGTAATTTAATAGAAATAGATATGTTCAATAGGCACAAAGAACTATAAGCTTAAGCATTGTAGCTAGCTACTGAATAATGCTGTCTTTTCTGGAAGGAGATGACAGAAATAAGACAGGCAACTTGGGGGTGCATCTACACCATTACATTAATGCAGTTTCACGCCACTTTAACTGCCATGGCTCGATACTGTGGAATCCTGGGAGTTGGTGCAGCATTGACACTCTTTGGCAGAGCAAGCTAAAGACTTTGTAAAACAACAACTCCCAGGATTCCATAACATTGAGCCAGGGCAGTTAAAGTTGTGTCAAACTGCATTAATTCTACAGTGTAGAACCCAAAGATTGTCAGTTTCAGTAAGATTAAATTTGCTACGCATTAATTTCAGAAGTACTGCCAACTTGTACTCTGTACCGATCATTCACCAATCTCCTGACCAGGGACATATTGCTTCATATCCATATAGCTTGATAATTTAATTGGCTATATGCCTGGCCATGTACCATATATCCTGTTTTATATACATGGGGTGGTGATATGACAGTACTCTTCTGCTTTCAGAACATTCCAGAAAGCTGACACAGGCTGGTCAGTGTTCTTGAGATTTTAAACTACTTTTATTTTGCACTGTCCTTCATCTCATGCATGGGATAACATGGAAAATGTCTATTTCTAGGCAGGTGGGTGGAAGATTAGTTATTGCTTTGCTTTCTTCCCCTGTATTCAAGCATTTATTACCAAAAGCCCCTTCACATGAAGGCTGTCATAAAAGATTACCCTACTAAAATGTTTTATTGCTTCAGAAATTGGGGTTAAAATAAACTGCCACAATGTAAGGTCATCTTTAATAGAAGGAGTCACAAGAGTATTGAGCAAGAACCTGTTCAATCCAAACTCAGATTTAAAATGCTTCTGGTAAGGTTTTTTTTAAAACCTTTCAAGATCAGTGATGGCATATTTCCAAACGAAGGAAAAGCAATGTATTAGGACATTTTGCATTAACAATACAGTGCTGTTCTTAAGTTGTCACAGCCGTGGTTCCTTTCCTTCTAAGAGGTGTAATGAAGGGAAAATAGGGGCAAATCTGTTGAAGGAATGGCCCTTTCCTTGCTGTCCTTTTGGAAGCAGGTAAAAACATGTTTGTTCTGCTATGCCTTTATAAACTGATTGGGGTTTGGCTATTAATGTTGTATGGTGTTGCTTGAAGACTTTAAAATGAGTTTTATGTAGCTTTTAAAAAAACACATTTTAATATTTAATATTAACTGATTGTTTTTAATTGCATATTTGTACTTTTTATTCTGGTTTTTGTATTGCTTTTAACTAATATTGTTAGCAGGGAATGAAGGGAAAGGGAGGGGAGGAGGACCATCAATCTCCACAATAGTGAGTTTTTGAGATATAAATAAATATAATACTAAAAATGGATACAAAAAAGAGACACACCTGTAACAGCAGAAAGGGAGGGAAGAGAAGAGAGAAGGGTCTCCAGTGACCTTTAATCTTCACTACAGTGAGATAGCTACTTTAAATAACAATTCTGGGAGGAAAGCAGAGTGTAAAATAACAACAACAACAACAACAACAACAATGAGAGGCACACCTGTAACAGTGTGAAGGCAGGCAAGGGAGAGGAAAAGGATCTCCAGTAATGATAAATCTTTACTACAAGTGAGATAGCCACTTTTAAGTCCCAAATTGGGTGAAAGCAGAATAAAATATATATTAATATAATTATAACAGATATAAAAATAAATGCATCTGTAACAAGGCAGGCAAGGGAGGGAGAAGGATTTTCAGCAACCACATATCTCCATTGTAGCATAACAGCCTCTATGAGTCCCAATTGTTTTTATGGGTGAGGGGGGAAGGATATGGAGAAGGAGAAGAAGACTGTAATAATGGAATTTAAGAAAATATGCACCTGTAACAGCATGGAATACAGGGAAGGGAGAAGGATCTTCAGTGACTATAAATCTCCACTACAAAGAGACAGTTGCTTTGAGTCCCAATTTGGGGGTGAAAGAAATATATATCATCATCATCAATACAAAAAAGAAGTGCACCCAAAACAGCAGGGAAGGCAGGAAAAGGGCAGGGAGGATATCCACCAACCATAAATCTCTGGGCACCAGAGAGAGCGGTATAGCAAATCGAATTTAATAAAATAAATAATAAATAAATAAATACTACAGTGAGATATCCACTACAGCAGGGGTGCTCACACTTTTTCAGCATGCAAGCTACTTATAAAAAAACCAAGTCAAAATGATCTACCTACCCACTACTCAGAGAGCCATAAAAGCAAAATATTTGGAAATTAATTTCAGTGAGAGCCATATATTTTAAGACTGAATTCAACTAAATGTGAGTATAAGCCCCTGAATTTATTCATAAAAATAATAATGATAATATTCATTCAGCCTCTGCTACTACTACTACTACTAATAATAATAGTAACAACAACAATAGGTTCCTAGAGTAGAAGACCTCCAAGGGCCATCCGGTCCAACCTCCTTCTGCCATAAGGGAAAAACACAAAGCATTCCTCACATATGGCCATTCAGCCTCTGATAATAATAATAATAATAATAATAATAATAATGGGTTCCTAGAATAATAATGGAATTAAAAGGACGGAATGGAGCACAAGTAAATATAATTACAATGGAAGAATAATATAATAATATAAATAATAAATACAATAATGGAATTAAAATAGGGGAATGGAGCACAAGTAAATATAACAATGGAATTAATAATAATAAGAAATATAATAACACATCTACCAAATATAATACTCATACAAATAATAAATATAATAATGGAATTAAAATGAGGGAATGGAGTACAAGTAAATATAATGACAATGGAATGAATAATAATAATAAATACAATACTCATACAAATAATAAATACAATAATAGAATTAAAATGAGGGAAAGAAGAATCCAAATAAATATAATGACAATGGAATTAATGATATAATACATATACTAAATATAATAACACGAATATATAATATAATATAATGGCATTAAAAGGAGGTAAAAAAGTGCCCCAATAAATATAATGACAATGGAATACTTAAATAAATAAATCCTATATAATAATAAATAAAATAAAAATAATAATAAATATAATGACACATACTAAATATAATATTAATACAAATAATAAATATAATCATGGAATTAAAAGGAGGGAAAGAAGAATCCAAATAAATATAATGACAATGGAATTTATAATAATATAATAATACATATACTAAATATAATAATATGAATATATAATATAATGGAATTAAAAGGAGGTAAAAAAAGAGCCCAAATAAATATAAAGACAATGGAATTTATAATAATAATATAATAATACATATACTAAATATAATAATATAATATAATATAATATAATATAATATAATGGCATTAAAAGGAGATAAAAAGAGCCCAAATAAATATAATGACAATGGAATACTTAAATAAATAAATAATATATAATATTAAATAAAATAAATATTAATAATAAATATAATAACACATATACTAAATATAATATTAATACAAATAATAAATATAATAATGGAATTAAAAGGAGGGAAAGAAGAGCCCAAATTAATATAATGACAATGGAATGTATAATAATAGAATAATACATATGCTAAATATAATAATATGAATATAAAATATAATATAATGGCATTAAAAGGAGGTAAAAGAGCCCAACATAAATATGACAATGGAATTAATTAATAATACATATAATAATACATAGACTAAATATAATAATATGAATATATAATATAATATAATGGAATTTTAAAAAGGTAAAAAAAGAGCCTAAAATAAATATGACAATGGAATTAATTAATAATAATAATACATATAATAATACATAGACTAAATATAATAATATGAATATATAATATAATATAATGGCATTAAAAGGAGATAAAAGAGCCCAACATAAATATGACAATGGAATTAATTAATAATACATATAATAATACATAGACCAAATATAATAATATGAATATATAATATAATATAATGGAATTTTAAAAAGGTAAAAAAGAGCCTAAAATAAATATGACAATGGAATTAATTAATAATAATACATATAATAATACATAGACTAAATATAATAATATGAATATATAATATAATATAATGGCATTAAAAGGAGGTAAAAGAGCCCAAAATAAATATGACAATGGAATTAATAATAATAAATATAATAATACATATAATAATACATATACTAAATATATAATAATACATATATATAATATAATATAATATAATGGCATTAAAAGGAGGTAAAAGAGCCCAAAATAAATATGACAATGGAATAAATAATAATAAATATAATAATACGAATATATAATATGGAATTAATAAATAATAATAAATATATTAATACATATAATAATACATATACTAAATATAATAATACGAATATATAATATGGAATTAATTAATAATAATAAATATATTAATACATATAATAATACATATACTAAATATAATAATACAAATATATAGTATAATATAATATAATATAATATAATGGAATTAAAAGGAGGTAAAAAAAGAGCCCAAAATAAATATGACAATGGAATTAATAATAATAAATATAATAATACGAATATATAATATGGAATTAATTAATAATAATAAATATATTAATACATATAATAATACATATACTAAATATAATAATACGAATATATAATATAATTAATTAATAATTAATAAGGTTATTAATACAAAATAATATGACAATAATTAATAATAATAATACGAATATATAATATGGAATTAATTAATAATAAATATAAATCTATTAATACATATATAATAATAATACAAATATATAATATAATATAATATAATATAATATAGTATAATATAATATAATATAATGGAATTAAAAGGAGGTAAAAAAAGAGCCCAAAATAAATATGACAATGGAATTAATAATAATAATACGAATATATAATATGGAATTAATTAATAATAATAAATATATTAATACATATAATAATACATATACTAAATATAATAATACGAATATATAATATAATATAATGGAATTAAAAGGAGGTTAAAAAAGAGCCCAAAATAAAAAAATAAAATAAAATAAAATAAAAATAATATAACATAAAATAAATAATAATAATAAAATAAATACAATGAGAACGGAATAAATAAAAATAATCATAAGCAATCCTACTAAAATCAATAATGAATATATAATAATATAATAATGAAAAGGAGGGGAAGCGGAGTCCAAGCCAAAATACAATGGGAATGGAAACCCAGGAGGAGGAAATATCCATGTAGCATCAATCCAGAACAGCAATATTTCACAGCCACCACCCCCTCCAGGAGCGCCTCTGGCTTGAGGGCTGCCTACCAGGCCCTTGCCCTCCTCCCCCGCCCCTGACGGCAGTAACGAGAAGGCGAGGAACGAGCGAGGAACGAGAGAGGAACGAACTACCCCTTCCCTTCCCTCCCTCCCCCCCGAAGTGACAGCGGCCCAGGGGGGGCTGACCTTTCCCTCAGCGCGCGTGGCCATCTCGCCGCCGCCGCCGCCTCCTCCTCCCATAGAGACACATACACAAAGCCGCCTCGCGCAGGGGAGAGGGGGGAGGGTTGGCGGCTGAACGGAACAGCCCAACGGTGAAGCGCGAGAGCAGGAGGGGAGGGGGGGGGATTTAAATCCCCTCAGGGCACGCTCGCGACGGGAACTACATTTCCCATACTGCCTCGGGGGTAGGACGGGGGAGGGGGGCGGTACCTCGCCAGGGAGGGAGGGAGGAGAAGTCGGGCGCGGGGGAGTCCGTCCCTCTGTGAGGTAAGCGCCGGCGCATGCGCAGTGGCTCCCCCTCGCAGGCCCTGCACCCTCCTCCTATACTCCTCCTCCTGTGTTTATTTTCGAGGGGGGCCCCCGCGCTCACCTTGTGTGTGTGTGCCTCCCTCTCTCCCTCCCTCGCGCCGGCGGCGGTTGGGGCCTTGTCCCCGGCTCCCCTCAAACCCACCCACCTCAGGATGTCGGAACAGACGGGCTTGGTGATGCCGCAGAGCCTGGACAGGTAATAAAGCGAAGGCGGGGAGAGGCGGCGGCCTTGTTGGGCCAGCAGGGTGGGCGCCACAGGCAGCCAGGCGGCCCCGGACTACGGGAGCCTTTTGGGACGCAAAGGACTCCAGGGTGGCGGTGGCGCAGCGGGTTAAACCGCGGAGCTGTGGCGTCTGGCTGATTGGAAGGAAGGCCGCGGGTTCGAATCCCCGGGACTCCCCCAATTGTCTACCCAGCCAGGATGTTTGCTGTGAGTTTTCTGGGCTGTATGGCCACCTGACTTTTTGGCAGGCATCCTCAGGGGTTGTGAGGTCTGTTGGAAACTAGGCAAGCGAGGTCCCATCTATCTATCTATCTATATCAATCTTCTATCTATCTATATCTTCTATCTATATCTATCATTTATCTATCTAAATCAATCTATATCAATCTTTTATTATTTATATCTATCTTCTATCTATTTATCTATATCAATATTCTATCTATCTATATCTATCATCTATCTATATCTATCTTCTATCTATCATCTATCTATATCTATCTAAATCAATCTTCCATCTATCTAGGTATATTAATCTTCTATCTATCTAAATCAATCTTCTATCTATCTATATCTTCTATCTATATCTATCATCTATCTATCTAAATCTATCTATATCAATCTTCTATTATTTATATCTATCTTCTATCTATCTATATCAATCTTCTATCTATTTATCTATATCAATATTCTATCTATCTATATCTATCTTCTTTCTATATCAATCTTCTATCTATATCTATCTTCTATCTATCATCTATCTATATCTATCTAAATCAATCTTCTATCTATCTATATCTATCTTCTATCTATATCATCTATCTATCTAAATCTATATCAATCTTCTATTATTTATATCTATCTTCTATCTATCTGTATCAATCTTCTATCTATATCTATCTTCTATCTATATCAATCTTCTATCTATATCTATCTTCTATCTATCATCTATCTATATCTAAATCAATCTTCTATCTATCTATCTATATTAATCTTCTATCTATCTAAATCAGTCTTCTATCTATCTATATCTATATCTTCTATCTATATCTTCTATCTATATCTATCATCTATCTATATCAATCTATCTATATCAATCTTCTATTATTTATATCTATCTTCTATCTATCCATATCAATCTTCTATCTATATCAATCTTCTATCCATATTAATCTTCTATCTATCATCTATCTATATCTATCTATATCAATCTTCTATCATCTATCTTCTATCTATCTATATATCTATATATATATATCAATCATCTATCTATCTATATCTATCTTCTATCTATATCAATCTTCTATCTATCTATCTATCTCAATCTTCTATCTATCATCTATCTTCTATCTATCTATATCAATCTTCTATCTATATCAATCTTCTATCTATCTATCTATATCAATCTTCTATCTATATCAATCTTCTATCTATATCTATCTTCTATCTATCATCTATCTATATCTATCTTCTATCTATCTATCTATCTATCTATATCAATCATCTATCTATCTATATCTATCTTCTATCTATCATCTATCTATATCTATCTATATCTTTCTTCTATCTATCTATATCTATCTTCTATCTATATCTTTCTTCTATCTGTCATCTATCTATATCTATATCAATCTATCTATATCTATCTTCTATCTATCTATTTCACTGATTTTCAAAGTGGTCGGTACTTCCCCATGGTAGGCGGTGTGGCGATCCAAGGGGGCAGTGGGAGGCTCAGGGTAATTTGAGGGGCGGTGAACCCCTTTAAGGGGACGGTGAACGATTGGCCATTTAGGAGGGGTCGCACAGCTCTCTTCTTTGGCCCCACCCACTTCGCTTTGACCCCAGTGTTATTCAACCTTTTTTGAGCCATTGCACATTTTTTACATTTACAAAATCCTGGGGCACACCACCAACCAAATGACACAAAATTACACTCTAACACAGTAATACATATAGTTAATATGTTTTTAAATGTATTTATACACTCAGTGTGAAACCTGGGCCTGTTTTGATGAACACAACATATATATGACTTCCTCTCACATATTTATACATGGCTATCATGTCTTCTCTCAGCCTTCTCTTCTTCAGGCTAAACATGCCCAGCTCTTCAAGCCGCTCCTCATAGAGCTTGTTCTCCAGACCTTTGTGAAATTTCACCCTGAGTGAAACTTGCTTCCAGTTAACTATGGATGTCATAAAGCTGTTTTAAACAGTTCCTTGGGGAGGGGGAGGCAACTTTCGAAAAATCCAGTAAAATAGTTTTTTTTGAAAAATCGTTTCAAAGCGGAGAGGCTCAATTTGTTTCTTGGAAACCTGTGAGGGGGCTGCTAGAAGGGAGGGAGTGCCAATTTCCCACGGCACACTGGTTGGGAAACACTGATCTACCCAACCAGGATGTTCTGAGTTTTCTGGGTCCATGGTCCAGAAGCATTCTCTCCTGATTTTTTTGGCAGGCATTTTCAGGGGTTCTGAGGTCTGTTGGAAACTAGGCAAGTGAGGTCTCATCTATCTATCTATATCAGGGCTGTCCAACTGGCGGCCCCGGGGCCGTCCACGGCCCCCCAGCCTGTTGGACATGGCCCCCGCTATGCCCCCGGCCGCCATTTTTAATTTTTAAAAAAAAAAAAACAAATTTCTAATTTTTTTTTTAAAAAAATGGCGGTTGGGGGGGAGGCGGGGCAGAGAGGAGGAAGTGAGCCAGCTCCTCCTCCCTGCACCGCCCCCTCCCTGAACTCTCCCTCCTCCTCTTTCCCGGGCGCCACTGCTTTCCCGTGCGCGCGCGTGGCCGGTGGAAGAGGAGGAGGAGGAGGGAGAACTCTCCTCCTCCTCCTCTCCCCCCGCCCGCGCCCCTGCCCGGATCCCGGCACCGGCACGCGCGGGGGAAAGAGAGGGACGAAGGAGAAGGCAGTCAGCTGATTGCCTTCTTCTCCTTCGTCCCTCTTTCCCCCCGCGCGCGCCGGCGCCCGGGATCCGGGCAAGGGCGCAGCGGGGGGAAAGAGGAGGAGGAGGAGGAGAAGGGAGAGTTCTCCCTCCCTCCTCCTCCTCTTCCCCCGGCGTCGCTGCTTTCCCGCAGCTGCAGCGCCGGTGGAAGAAGAGGAGGAGGAGGAGGGAGAACTCTCCCTCCTCCCTTTTGCGCCAGTTTAGGACGGCTGCGCCGGGAAGGGCAGGAGGGTGTGGGGTGGGGGCGGGGCCTGGGGCGCGGGAAAGAGGAGGAGGAGGGAGAATGACAGTTTAGAGGGGGCTGGGGGCAGGGCGGGGCCTGGGGCGGGTCGACGCCCCCCAGGTCATCAGTCGGCCCTTGGCCGGTTAGAAGTTGAACAGCACTGAGCTATATCAATCTTCTATATATCTTCTATTATATATATAAAAAAGGAATTGTCGTTGTTAACGGAATCGCACCAAATTTGGCCACAAGACACCAACCAAAGCCACCTTGGACCTTCCCTCAGAAAAACTGCCAAACTAGCAGTTAAAAATATGCACATGTGAGTAGATCAATAGGTACCGCTTTGATGGGAAGGTAACGGCACTCCATGCTGTCATGCCGGCCACATGACTTTGGGGGCGTTTACAGTCAACGCCAGTTCTTCGACTTAGAAATGGAGATGAGCATTGCCCCCCAGAGTCAGGCATGACTAGACTTAATGTGAAGGGAAAACCTTTACCTTTACTAACCCAAGGAATGTGGGCAAATGTGTTTGGTGCCAACCTACCATATCCAACACTTTTGGATCAAATCTATTACCCCCACCCCACTCCAAGATGACTTTTCAAGCCAGTGTCTCCTGATCTGACACAAAGTCTCAACAAGGCCCTGAAGTTACCATCATTGTGCAAAGTTTCTTCAGAGGTTATAGGTCTTGAATCCCTCTTTTACTCAGGGCTCTTCTAGACAGGCCCCACATCCCAGGATCTGATCCCAAGAGTTGTGGAGCAGCCACTGAGAAGGAAGGCCCACTCTCTTGTTCCTACCAACTGGGAGAAGGGCTTCTGAAGATCTCAGGGCCCATACAAGGAGATGTGATTAGCCAAATAGCCTGGACCTGAATTATTTCAGCTAACCATGTGGACAATTTTGGAGTATTTGGTAATTTCAGATGAGGGAGGGTCAACCTGTATGCCTTTGAGCTTTGATTATGCAGTGGGATCTTGTGGCACTTTAAGTGACTAATTGAGAGAACAAAGTTAGTACAGTATTCCCTCACTTATTGCTGGAGTTAGGTTCCAGGACTCCCCGTAATAAGTGAAAAACCGCAATGTAGGGATACTCTATTTATTTTAATATTTATACATTATTTTAGTAGTTATACACTATTTCAAGTATTTATAAACTTAAAATAAAGTGAAGGAAGGAAAGGCTCTTCAAGGCTGGAGGGAGGGAAAGCACATTGGAGAGCAGTGGGGGCAAAACTCCACAGCAAAAATACCATGATATATATTTTAAATTAATTTTTTTAAATCCACAAAACAGCGAGTCTGCAATAAGCTAACCGCAAAGTAGCGAGGGAACACTGTAAACTTTCAAATGCTAGGCCTACCTCCTCAGGTGCAAAAAGTAGATTCTGGATGCATCTACACCAGGGGGGCCCACGCTTCTTCAGCATGCGAGCTACTTATATTAAAACCAAGTCAGAAAGATCTACCTACCTCCTCAAGGCTAGAGAGGGGAGGGGGCGGGGCTTGGCCAGAGGGGGGCCGGGCCAGGCCGCACCAAGCCCCTCCCCTCTGGCTTTGGAGCTCCCAGCAGTTTCTCCAGGCTTGAGAATGGCAATGCCAAGCCAGTGGTGGCATAGCTAGCACAAGGCTGGCTTGGCCCTGCCCTCTTCAAACCTGGAGCAGCTGCTGTGAGTGCCGAAGCCGGGAAGGGGCGGGGCTTGGTGCGACCTGGCTCCGCCCCCTCTGAGAAGCGCCCCATCCGGCTGGAATCGACCTCCTTCGTTCTCGGGATCGACTGGTCGATCGCGATTGACTTCCTGGGCAGCCCTGATCTACACTGTAGAATCAATACAACTTGAAATATACCAAGTCTATAGCCTTCTCTACCAAAGAGTGCTGGTGCCTCGTTGAACTACAAATCCCAGAATTCCATATCATTGACCTATAGCAGTTAAAAGTGGTGTGAAACTGCATTAACATACTGTAGTTCTGCGGTTTAGATACAGTTAAGCTTATGCCACCAAATTTGTTCTTTCCCTTAGTCTAAGGTGCTACACAATCCCTTTGCACACTGATATTTCCGTCTAAGAGGACTATGTGTTTGAATAGTTATTACCATGCGGCTGAGCGGTTGTTCATAACCCTATGCTTCTCTCAGCCTGTGTGCAGTGAAGCTTTAACTCAAGCATGGGCAAACGTCAGCCCTCCAGGTGTTTTGGACTTCCGGCTGTTAGGAATTGTGGGATATGAAGTCAAAACACCCGGAGGGCTGAAGTTTGCCAACGCCTGCTTTAACTCCTGGGAAAGTGTGTATGTGCAGCCTAAAATATCAGTATGAAAAGGGATCTTGTTGTACCTTAGCGACTAACTGAGGGAACAAAGTTGGTAGCATAGGCTTTCATAGACTTAAGTCTAACTCATCAGATGCATGGAGTCATGATGAAGTAGTCTTAAAGTATAAAAAAGCACACACTACCAACTTCTTTCAGTCTCATAAGCTAGACAAGATCCTTATGCATATTGATATTCCAGACTTATATGGCTACGTCTTTGAATTCTGCCTTAAAAAACTGTTTATGTTAATACACACATATTCATTGTAGTCATTCAGATCTTTTATTATAATGCCAAACAACCACTGGAAGAGAATATGGGTGCTGTCTTACCACACCGAGCAGTAATACTGTATTACTGTTGTTGTGCTTGCACAACTTTCTCTTTGCTTTTGTGGCTATCCATCAGCACTGACTTCTTCCTAAGCTGAAAGTTCTCTACTCAAGAGAGTTCGGGGTGTGTTTGGAAGCGCATGTTCTGAGTTCATGTTTGTTTCCTGCTTGGCCACAGGAGAGAAACAATAAATTAAGCTTATATTAGAGTAGCAAGGGGAAAAATACTCATGTTTGGACTGTTGTGAGCCTAAGGAAGACTTTTTGTGGGGTAAGATGGTTGGATTGATTGTTAGGGTGCTACCAAAAGTGTAACAAATGAATGGTTCCATCTGATGGAAATTGATTCCTTTTTTGTTTAAAACCAAAGATGTTGAGCTAGCTTACTCGCCATTAAGCTATGTTAGAAAGGTAGTAATAAGAAGTTACAGGACTGCAGAATTGTATTCACTCGTATTGCATATTTTCAAGTGATGATAGTTATAATGCAGAACGCCTGAAATTTGCAATAACTTTGGCATATTAAATGTATGTTCTTCCCTTATTGTCAGAATAAATGGGTGACAATAAAATACAGATAATGTAGAATTATAATTAAAACATAGACTTAGGCATAGGAAATAAGAGAGATTTTAGATAAGTAAAATGTAAAGCAAGAGTGCATTTAGAAAGAAATAGCAGTTATTTAGCAAATAAGGGAGGAAATGATGTGTATTGGATGGTTTCTACCATCTTTCTTTAGTTTAGGAAGATATTCATGATGAAAATTAGGAATTATCAAAGTAATTTAAAAGTACACGCAACAGAACTGAGCATCTGCATGTGTTTTCCTGGGGGATATTTTTGGCATAGTTGAGCTGTTTTCTAAGTAGATATATATAGAATTGCACTATAATTTGCATTTGAGTGATGCTCACAACAAATTAAGCAGTGGTGTTAAATTTTATCTGTTACATTTATAGAACACTTGAAAGTGATGAAAAATGTCATGTATATTATCTTGTCATTACCATAAACTTTTACAAAGTTATTTTTATCTCTGGATCAGATGAATAGGCTAGCATAAAGCAGGGAGTTAAGTCCATTAAAAACAATAGAATGTACTTCTGAATAAGCATGGATAAATAAAAAAGTTTATTACAGAGTTGAGATTTGATCCAAAGGCTTTCTGATTTATACCTCTGTGTCATAGACATCATGCTATATCAGAGTGTGGTAATAGCTATTCCTTCCTCAATCCATTTTCATGTGTACGGCTTGTTTAATCTTGATTTTATTTATCACATCTTTAAAGATCTTTAAAATGTTTGGTGCTGGTTTTCAAGGTGAATTTTCCCACAATATTTTCTTTTGCACAGATACTAATTCACAGCCATAATGAGCCACATGTACCCATATACATAGAAAGCTGGTTTTGACCTTTAAAGCTCTATACGGTTCTGGCCCAGCTTACTTGTCCGAACGCATCTGCCGCTACGTCCCACCTCGTAATTTAAGATCATCCGGGGAGGCCCTGCTCTCGCTCCCACCAACTTCTCAAGTGTGGTTGGTGGGGACGGGAGTGAGGGCCTTCTCGGTGGTGGCTCCCCGTCTGTGGAACGCGCTTCCAAGCGACATACGATCAACACCATCCCTCCTGGCATTCAGGAAAAAAGTGAAATCATGGCTGTGGGACCAGGCGTTTGCACATTAGCACAATGCAGCACTTTGGAGGGGAACTGTAATGGCAAGTTGATGGATATGGCTCAATACTTTGTCCTGGACGAAGTACTGTTTTTAACTGAAATGTATGTTTATTATGTTCATGGTATTTTATGCTGAATGTTTATGGTTTTATATTGTATTTGTTGTGTATCGGCATCGAATCGTTGCCTTTTTGTTATACCGCTCTGAGTCCCCCTTCAGGGGTAGAGAAGAGCGGGGTAGAAATGATGGAAATAAATAAATAAATAAAACCTCTGAAATATGGGCCGTGCTTCTTTATTAAACACTCTAAAGCCCAGGAATAGAATGATAAAGCTGAGATTCATAGGTAATCTGTTTTTTTACATATTTATCATTTTAAGTGATTAAGAAATGGAAATAATACATATTAATTATGAACAGTATGTACATATGGTGATAAATTAAGCTTGCTAAACCTGAGTCTCAACCTTAAATTGATATAATATTGAAATTTAGGAACACATGACACTGATACCTAATTTCTGGTTCATTTAATGGTTCATTTAATGTAATATCCTTCTGCTACATCTGGCAGTAGCTGTCCAAAAGTCACTTGTCCAAGTTGCACACAACAATCTCAACGCCTGTCCTTGCAAGCTGCCCACTGTTCCTTGGGGAACTGTAAAGCTTCACGTGTCAGATTGCAAAGGAGATTCCATCTGATAATCATCAGGAGATGGCCAGGGGTGGCTAGCCTCCAGGGGCAACACATGTGCTTTTCTCTTTCCATGAAATGACCCTTGACTTACCCACATATCAAATTAAAATACATGATTTTGCCCCAAATCCAGCTTTGACTTGTATATGAGCTGATTATTTATGGTACTTAACTTGACAGTTGCAGTACTAACTTTGAACTTACTTTCATTCTGTGCATTGTATATCATAAAGGATTATATGTTTTCTATATAATTTCATATAGTTCTATATAGTTTCATAAATAAGCATGCCTTGTGTGATTTTTGTCTATCTCAGATGTCATTGTTCGTTTTTTCCATTCCAACTGTTGGTAATATGACCAAAAACAGCCCGTTAGATTTTGATTAGATTTTAAAATGTGTTTCCTATTATGGTTCTGAGATAAGTGTGGGAAGTTATCTGTTGAAGTGAGTAATTCAAAGAAAGCATGAAAGTATAGATCCTAGAATACAGAAAACTGGGAGTAGGAAATTTTACTTCTTTGGGGTACAGCTCTCAGTATTCATCATGATGTTGAGTAGACTGTGACTATATAGATTTTGAGTCTATATGATCATATGTGTCAGGCATGTAGCCAGGGGGGGCTAAGGGGGCTTCAGCCCCCCCCCCGAAATTCTCAGGGTGGTCCGCGAAAAGGCCTTACTGGTACATTATTTAAACTGTTATGTTTATTCATATCATGATCTGATCACCATGCTCATTATATCCCACATTAATGGGGTTATTGGGATAACAATACAAAAGGTTTGCTAGGTAGACCCTCTTCCACCCAGTCTCAGCCCCCGAACCAAACTCAGCCCCGAATCAAAATCCTGGCTACAGCCCTGATATGTGTGCATGTGTATGTCCTGAATTAGTATGGTTCTTTTGCCTAAGAAGGAATGTGTTGCCTATAATCGGGCAGTGCTAGTGATGATGGATGAGTGAAAAAAATATGAGACATGCTTGTTAGGTGTGTGTATGTGTTTGTGTGTATTGCTTGAAATGAAAGAAAACAAATGAGACTAATTTCTGGTTCATATGTACAGCTGGCTTTGTATTTGTGCTTGGACATTCTTACTTGTACTTGGACAGTCTTCCGGAAAGCTGTGGAATTTCTTGCTAAATATACATCTTAATATGTTTTCTCTTGACCTGCTTTGTTGTTACAAGGCCTACAGACCTGACAGTATAGAACTTACTTACTTACTTTTTAGGCGATCCCTCGTTATCCGAACATGATGGCCTTCCAAGTGTAGTATCTTGGCAGTAGATCTGTAGTGTGGAGCCCTATTCTTGATCCACATGTCCTTCCACAGTGAGGACATCATTTCCAGGTGGAATATATTTATTGTATTTATTTTATTTTATTGTATTGTATTTGCTGCTATGTTGTGAACTGCCCCGAGCCTCCGGGAAGGAGCAGTATATAAGCATGAATAATAAATAATAAGAAAATAAAGGTGGTCCTGGTCAGAGTTGGCTTGACACACCTTCCTCTTGGAACATTACTCCCTTTCGTCCTCCATTCGTGCCTCTTCAAATTCCTTAGCACTGCTGGTCACAGCTGACCTCCAGTTAGAGTGCTCAATGGTCAGAGCTTCCCAGTTCTTAGTGACTATGTTACAGTTTTTAAGGTTAGCTTTTAGCCAATCTTTAAATCTCTTTTCCTGTCCACCAACATTCCGTTTTCCATTCTCAAGTTGGGAATAACTGCTTTGGGAGATGGTGATTGGGCATTCAGACAACGTGGCCAGTCCAGCAGAGTTGATGGTGTAGGAGCATTGCTTCAGTGCTGGTGGTCTTAGCATCTTTCAGCACACTGACATTTGTCCGCCTGTCTTCCCAAGAGATTTGCAGAATTTTTCGGAGGCAATTCTAATGGAATCATTCCAGGAGTTGAGTGTGACGCCTGTAGACAGTTCATGATTCGCAGGCATACAACAGGGTTGGTAGGACAATAGCTTTATAAACAAGTACCTTGGTATTCCTACGAATGTCGCGATCCTCAAACACTCTCTGAACTCGCAGACCTCAAGCAGCGTTGTATTTCAGTGTCAATGTTGACGTTTGTGGAGAGGTCGTTTCCAAGATAACGGAAATGGTCGGCGTTATTATTTATTATTATTAATTTCTAATGTTACACTATTAAGTTGTATTTCTGGCATTGCAGAAGGATTGGCTGCTGACTGCTAGAAGAGCACTTTGGTTTTGTCGATGAGAAGCCAAGCTTTTCATATAGAGCAGCAGTTCTCAAGCTGTTCTCTGCAGAGCACTTGGGGTTCTGTGAGATGGACTCGGGGGCTCTGTGGTTGCCCCACCTCATTCCAGCCTGTCGCTTCCCTTCCCTATATATTCCTTTGCAGCATGCTGGCACTGACCTGGCTCATGTCTGATATATATAGTATTTAAACATTTCTTGCAAACAGACCTAGTTCTCAAAAGAAGGTGCTTTGTTGCTGCCAATAGAAAATGAACTTTTTATTGCATTTCTTTTATTGCCTTGGTTCTTAGTCACCTCATGCAGTGAGGGAGGGTGGCTTAATTTTTAGTCTGCATTGACCGTCCCTTAAGACCACTTCAAACAAGTTGATAAGCAATGTAAAGGCACATACATGTATAAACAAACACACCAAGCAAGAGACAGACTTCTAACTATAACACTGTCCTTTCCTAGCCTGATGAGAAAGCCAGTAGAGTTAAACAGCTAGTACAGTATAATGTATTTTGCACCTTTGGGTTGACCTAATAAAACTGTCACTGGAATGTGTACTTTGGATCTCATATGGTATGGTATTGGGACGTTTAAACCGTATCTCTAAGGGAATGCTGATGCTAGGTTACAGATAACTTCCTGTTTTGAAAAAGACGTTGGAACTAATTTTATGCGTTTGATGCTTTGCATCATGTAGCAAAAATTTAAAAATAACTCCTCATTGCCGCAAGGTGATGCCCTCTTGGCACTCATATTAATCCTTATAGTTAAAGAGTGTAGTAAACACAGTTTCCAGCTGATGTTTTTTTTCTGTGTGTATCCAATGAATTTTAATGAAGGGTAACTATGACTCATATTTTAATGCTGTATATTGCTTGGAACTAATGTAAAGACTTTAAAATAATACAAGAATGAATTTATTTCACAAGTAATTATGAAAACAATGGCAAGTAAAATTGAGATGCTAGTGTATGCAAGCAGGGTATTTAATCGTATCAAAACCCAAGAGTTTAACTTATATTTCCCTAGTGCAAAAGGTTATGCGCACAAGAATTAACTTTGTGATGTTCTTTCTAGATATCAGGTTTTCAGGTCTACAAATATATATGTGTGTGTTGATGTAACAAATTGTGCTTGATTTTGAAGTGCTTTCATCTTTCAGTGTGGAAAATGTAAAATAGTATTATAATCAAGCATGTTTATGTGAAAGAAGTCATTTTTAAAAGCATCCTGGAATAAAAATCATTTCATCTACAGATTACTGAAATGGTAATCTGTTATCTAGGCCACACGGATCACTCTATTACAATGTACTGTATATGGGGCTGGCCTTGAAAACTGTTTAGAAATTATTATTGGCAAAGTACTCTAAAACAATTCTCTGAGAGCATGTCTCATCAATATTAAAATAACTGAATTAGCTGACAGTTTGTTTCCAAGGTTCCATCTGTATAATTAATGCAGTTTGACACCATTTTAGCTGCCATGGCTCAATGCTATAGGATCATGGGATTTGTAGTTTTACAGGTCTCTAGCCTTCTCTACCAAAGAGTGCCAAACTACAAACTACTACAATTCTATAACATTGGGCCGCGGCAGTTAAAGTGGTCCAAAGTGGTGTCAAACAGGATTAATGCTGCAGTGCAGATGAACCACAAGTCCAATCTAAGGTGCTGGCCTTTAAGGTTGCTCTCTTATGAACCAAGTACATACGTGCAGACAGCTGTGCTCATGTGAACGTACTTGGATTTAAGGTTATATGTAACTTTTCTTTAGGGTCTGCTATTAGTGATCAAATAGGTGGTTATGGGGAAATTTTGGGCTATAGTGCTTGTTTTAGTTGGGAAATTCTCTTTACAGAGAAGTGTGCAGTCATTCTTTAAATAGTGTTGTTGTTATTAGTAACTTACTTTTTGCCCAGTCTAGGACTCAAGGGAGCTTAGAGATTTTCAGCGATCTGTTAGCTCCTTGGTCATCAGTG
Organism: Anolis apletophallus; assembly: GCA_030556195.1. Lineage (NCBI taxonomy): Eukaryota > Metazoa > Chordata > Lepidosauria > Squamata > Anolidae > Anolis > Anolis apletophallus. Next base: position 111,170,367 of record JARBWK010000010.1, read on the forward strand.
TAAACATTTCAGTTTAAGGACTATAGGATTGGGATGTTGTGTGGTTTCAAAACTGTATGGCCATGTTCTAGCAGCATTTTCTCCTGATGTTTCACCTGTATCTGTTACTGGCATTTTCAGAGGATCCTCTAAAGATTGTTGTTGAATTGATGGTGTCAAAAGCTGGGAAATAATGTTGTTGTGATGCTAATGAATTGGTTGAACCAGCAGGAGTGTAATGGGTCAAATTAGACCCACACTGTACTTTAAAATCTGCTTAAGAAGGCTTGGAGATACAAGGGGAACCTGCAACAGATTTTTTGTTAAAAAGGGTTTCTGCCACTCCATTCCCTCTCCTTTTAGGTTTTTCATCTCCCCTACCTCAAGCAGTCAGCAACTAGGGGGCACTGAATAGGTTTATTCTTCATTGAACAGTTCCTGGGCTCACTTTTTCCTCTAATATTTTTTTAATTACTTCAAACTTGTTGACTGATGTGGCCCAAGCCCTTTTGACTACAGAAACTGTTGTACTCACAATTTGATGTAAGAAATGGCGTTTATTTTATTATAAAGAGGAGAAATCCTCAAACTCTGGCCCTCCAGCTGTTTGGGCTGCCAACTCGCAGAATTCCTGACCATTGAACAAGCTGGGTGTGTTTTCTGGGAATTGGAGACTGTAGACCAGTGTTTTTCAACCTTTTTTGAGCCACGGCACATTTTTACATTTACAAAATCCTGGAGCACGCCACCAACCAAAATGACACTCTGTCATTTTACTGTCACCCTCCCCCCGCTGCTTCCACCAAACCCCCTCCTGCCCCGCCCCCTGGGAGGCCCATGCGCAGGAGGCCCATCACCGTCCCGCGGGGAAGACCTGCGCTGAGTGGCCGAAGCGCATGCGAGCTCAGCTGAGCAGGACGAATAGGAATTGAGTACACGGAGTGGCTCCGAGCCTCGGAACAAACTCTGGCGGAGGCTCGCAGCCGTTGCCACCCCCAGCTCTCCTTCCCGAATGGGTTCAGCCCCCCCAGGAGTCCCCCCCCGCGTCCCTTCGGCTTCCCAGCTGTCGCCTTGGGGCCTGATCGGGAAGGAACCAAGCTGGGCTGTGGAGCTGCGCATCCCGGCCTCTGCTCTGCAGCGAACCCGGCTCCCAGCCAGAAGAGGCCAGGAGATGAGGGGTTGCTCCCTTCCCTGGCGCGGAGGGGCTAGAGGGCAGAAACCCTCGCCTCAATCCTCCGGGAGCGTGGTCGGATGGGGGCAGCTCCCGCGGACTCCTCCTCCCTCTCCTCCTCCTTGCTGCCAGGGGGAGGAGGGCAGAAGAGTGCCCAGGAGCCAGGAAGCAGGAGGAGCCGCAGCCCTTGGCGCGCAGAGGGAGGGAAGAAAGGAAGGGAAGGAGAGAGAGAGAGAGGAGGAAGGGAAGTTCTGGACATCGAGGGCTCTCCCTGACTGCAGCCAGGCTGGCTGGCCTTGCTGCTTCGGCCAGGAAAGCCACATTTCCGCTGCCTGAAGTTTCCTGCTAGGCTCTCTCTCTCTCCACTGTAATTCCCCACGGCACACCTGATGATCTCTCACGGCACACTAGTGGTCTGCGGCACACTGGTTGAAAATCACTGCTGTAGAGTCACATTTTGAGGATGGCTGATATAGAGTGAGCTGAAGGTGATGTAGGATGTTTAATTATTTTAACTGTTTTATAAAGTATTTTAAATTATTTTAGTTGTATGTTTAATTCTGTTTTAATATCTGTATGCTATGGATTTTAAGAGTTAAAAGTGGATTATTATTATTATTATTGTACAATGCATGCACAGCCATGTTTCAGAAGATGAGAAGCATTACCTAGGTTTGTTTTTGAAGGGAAACAGGAAACAAGGGCTTAGAATAAGAAAGAGAAGGCAAGAGACACAACAGAGAAAGCTGAAGGCAGTGTTTGTATGTGTACTAGTTGCCTGTCAACTTGTGGCATGTGGCAACCCCATACATTTCATAAGGTTTTCTTAGGCAAGAAATGTTCGGAGGTGGTTTTTCCAGTTTCTTTCTCTGAAATTTAGCCTACAGCACTTGGTATTCATTGACAGTCTCCCATATGAGTACTAACTAGAGCTAGCCTTGTCTAGTTTCCAAGGTCAGGTGTAATCTAGTGCCATTCTGGTAGTTAGGCCACAAATGAAATGGAAGGAAGGATAAATGGAGGCAAAGAAAAATGGGTGATTACACTAAGATCTCCTCCTTATCCATGGGTTCAACCTTTGGTAGTTGCCCTTGCCTGTGATCACCATTCCTGGAAGTGTGTGTAAGCATTTCTCGGTTCTTCAGTACAACTCTGTAGTATTCTTGGGCTTCAAGAATCAGAGGAAGTAACAAGAGGAAAGTTGAGAGTGGATCAGTAACAGATGAGTTGGGGGAAGAGTCCTCCCATCCACAGGAAGTGTTGAGTTGATGCCCCCTTTAATGGGTTAAGTTTAAGTAGTCAACTGTGGTTTTGAAAATATGAGGCCTAGTACCAGAGGTAGTTTCAGCTATCCATGGGATGTGTGTGTGTGTGTGTCTTGGAACATGCCATCTATGGTTAAGAACAGTCTTGCTGAGTTCTATTTAAATTAGGTATTGTGTTATAGTAGAGGAGTACCAATTTTTGACGTGAGATTCTCTCTTTATAAAAGGAGCAGCAAGCTTGCTTTTAAGTGACAATGCATTATTTTGCCTTTGTCTGATGGAGGTAACGCTTACCTGGGAAACATATCAACATATTTAGGAAGAATGACTTATTGAACTTCAGGGTTCTCACTTGTAAGTAAAACACAGAAGAGTTCACTATCTTTATAAAATTGGCCCATTTATGCAAAATTTTATATAATACGTTATGTATAATATTGTATTATATCATATTAAAGAAATTCCACTGGTTACCAGTTATTTTTTGGGGCAGAGTACAAAGTGTTGGTTTTGATCTTTAAAGCCATACATGGTTTTACCTTCCCCCCTCACAATCCATGGCCCCTTAGGACACTGAGGTCCTCAGGGAGATGCTTACCTCAAACAGCCAGAGCCCGACTGGCAGATGTCACCCAGAGGACCTTTTCATCAGCTGCCCCACGACTGGAATGACCTACTGGAAGAGATCTGAGAGCTAAACAAGCTGTTGGAATTTAAATTCCAATTGACTACCCATCTTGTCTGGCAGGCCTACCCAGTCATTCATGAATTCTGATTTACATTGTATTGCTGTTATATGTTAATTTTGTACCTTGTGTTTCTTACATTTTAAAAAAATAATTGCGTGTTTTTATCTATGTACTTTATTGTATGTATTTTATGTTAATATGTTTTGACTTTGTTGTACCCCACCTCAAGCCATCAAGAGAAGCAGGTAGTAAACAAAATGTATTATTATTATTGCCATCATTATTATTATTAATAGAAAAGATGCCACAGTCTTCAGTAGATTCACATTAGAATACAGTGGTGCTATGCTATATATTTCTAACTTTAGGAATAGGCATGGTACGGCTATGCTAATTTCTGTCAAAATATAGAATAGTAAGTGTGTGTGTGTTAAAACAACTGTAACAATATAGATATATAAATTTATTGCTGTAATTGTTTCAACTGAAAGATACATATGCACCCTTAAATTAATCTGATGCATTTCTGTAATTGTATTAAGTCATTTATCTAGTTAAAATACCCTGTGTTGATGGTCCTTGTATGAAAAATAAGATTTCATTTGTCTTTGGACTTCTTCTTGCTCAGTAAAAGGGCTGCGTTCAGTGAAAGGCCATAATAATAATAATAATAATAATAATCATCCTCTTATATTTCATTCTATCTCCTCGAGGGGACTCAGAGTGGATTACAGGGACATAAATGCAAAATATTCAATGCCATTATACAATTGATCGAGACAGACAGTACATAAACAAAGGCAAGGCTTGTCTCTTTCATTTCTGGTATCAGGCTGTGCTTGACTTGGCCATAGGGGGTGCTCCTGTTTCATTTTCCACGCCGAGGAGCCTGTTGCCCATGGACTCCTTTCCTGGTCAGATTTTTGCCGGCATGTTTTTCAGGGTGCCTTTTACCTCCGTGTCAAAGCGGTACCTATTTATCTACTTACATTGTTGTTTTCGAACTGCTAAGTGAGCAGAAACTGGGCTGACAGCGGGAGCTCACCCCAACCCAGGCTTGAACTGCCTACCTTCTGGTTGACAGGATCTTCTATAGCAGGCAGTTTAAACTGATATGCCAGCCCGGTGCTGTAGGCGCTGGAAGTTCTTTTGGTAGTTTCTATGGGTTAAATGCAAAATTGTGCTAATTCAGTGCAGATTTCTACTGTCTCCTTTCTCTTACCCATTGCAGCCAAACACTTCCAGAAAAAAGAGACATTGAGTGAGGGTGTGCCAGGGTACTGAGGCAGGAGAATCATCACCACCCTGTTTGTAAAATAGAAGCAGTTCTGAGTCATGAACACACAAAACTTACTAGAATAGTAATTTTATGATAAATTATGATAAATAATTGCAAGCTGTGAAAAAAGAACCAAATATACTAAACTTTCTTTGTAGTCAGAAAAACAAGTGAGACTCCAGAAGGTGTGGTATTGGGTTCTTTGTTCAAAAAGAAAACCTTCCCAGAGTTTGTTTTTTTAAAAAAAAGATTTTAAAAACGATGTCCCTGCCCTCAATTTCCTTGCGACAAGTTTTCTTGTTGACAAGAGTGAAGATTCTGATATCTACAGTCCAAGGAAAGTAACTGCTTTGTTATGCACATGGCAGAGAATGACAAGGCACAAAATTCTAGCCTAGTGGCACAATATGATAAGAGAGCTTTATGGAGTCTTTAAATAGAAAGTAACTGCTGAAAACACACCTTGTATACGGCAGGAGTTTTGCAATTTCACAAAGGACACATATGTCAACTATAATTAAATATTCTCAATTTATTGGAAGTATTCTTATTATTCATTTATTCATGTAAAACTTTTATATCCCTATCTTCTCACCTCGAAAGAGGGACTCAGACCGGCATTACAGCAAAAATTCAATGCAGGTCATACACGTTAAAATACATAAATTAAATACATAGATAAAAACATTAAAATACAATTAAAACCAAATCGCCAGATAAAATCAACTTCAACTCAATCCAATGTATATGGTCATTAACTCAATCTCGGTCTTTATTCTGGGAATGCTTCCTTCCAAAGCCAGGATTTTACTAGCCTCCTAAAGGACAGGAGGGAGGGGGCAGATCTGATCTCGCTCAGGAGTTCCATAGGCAGGGGGCCACCACAGAGAAGGCTCTGTCTTTCTTCCACACCAAATGCTCTTGCGAAGATGGCGGGACCGAGAGCAGGGCCTTTCCAGAAGATCTTAGCATCCTTGATGGTTCATAGGGGAGAACACGTTCGGACAGGTAAACGGGTACAGGGATTTATAGGTTAAAACCAGCACTATGAATTGTGCTCGGAAGCTAATCGGCAGCCAATGGAGCTGGTGTAACAAGGGCGTTGTGCGCTCCCTGTACCCCGCTCCCATTAGTAACCTGGCTGCTGAGCATTGGATTAGTTGCAACTTCAGAGGCCACATAGAGAGCGTTGCAGTAGACTATTTGGGATGTAACTAGAGCGTGGACCACCGTGGCCAAGGCAGACTTCCCAAGGTACGGGATTGTCCTTGGGAATCTACTGATTGTCTAAGAATGTCCCATAAGAGCCCTATTTGAGATTTGGGATTGTTCCCCAAACAAACTATTGCTGGAGTCCAAAAGGTTTGTCATACTCCTTTGTAAGAAAGCTAAATGTAATGAATCTGAAATGTTTAATTTCAGTTCTGTGGATTTTACTGGCCCTTTTTAAATTACAGTGTTGCCATAGTTTCTCAGATTTAGATTTTCCTTTCCTCCTTTTTTAAAGACCAGTCTTGTTTCTAGTTAAAACAAGTTGCCCTTGGAATTTAGTTGGCAGTCAAAGTACAAACAGGTTAGTATTGCAACCTTACAGGAAGTATGAACATCCAAACAGCATCTCCTCTAAATAGTCTGGCAGGCTGTGAAAGCGTTTTTATCAACAGTTCTTTATTTAACAGCATATGACTGTAGGTTGTGTAATTGCAATAGCTGTGGAAAAGTTCAAGAGCTGATGTGTGTACTCGGGGATTTTCCCATGTGGATTTATGTGGTTTTGACCTAGATCTGTGGGGAGAAGAATTAGTATATTCAGCAAGGTTTCGTTTTGTGGTTTCCATGAATGTTATGAAGTGTAGTTTTTAATAGGAAATAAGCAGCTCTGTTTCATATTTGGGGAAAAGAGCATGCTTACTGTATAGTTCTGGGTACCACCACATTGTTTTTAAACTTTCATTAGATGCCATATGAAAGGCTTTAATGTGGTGCTCATCTAGTCTTGTTCTATCCCCTTATAAAACTGGGAAGACAATATTACATTAACTCCATGGATTACTTTTAAAGGCTATATTTGGGAAAGATTAAGATAACACAGCAATCACCATTGAGGAGTTTTGGAGAGCCCTTTCTTTAGCTTCACTGAATATTGCAGAAACATCATGGTTAGGGTACGTTTGCCTACTGGAATGTGGTATATAGGTAATCTAGGACACATTGAGAAGCCCCCAGCGGCGCAGCAGGTTAAACCGCTGAGCTGTTGAACTTGCTGACCAAAAGGTCAGTGGTTTGAATCCAGGGAGTTCCCTCTATTAGCCCCAGCTTCTGCCAACCGAGTAGTTAGAAAACATGCAAATGTGAGTAGATCAATAGGTACCGAAGGTACATTCTATCACATGTGGTGGTTGTGCAAAAGAGCACGAGAATACGGGAAAGAAATACATAAAGAATCCAAGAATATACTAAATATAAATTTATTTATTTATTTACTCCATTTATATACCGCTATTCTCAGCCCTAGGGCGATTCATAGCAGTTTACAAAAGCAAAAAATCAATGCTACATAATAAAACAATTAAAAACAGTGATATAAATATACACTCATTGCAAGGTCAATAAAATATAATTCATTTACATCTCTTGGTCAAAATTCATGGTCCAGTATCCTCGTCCAGTCAATTTCATAGTCCTGTATTTGTTGCACTGCCTATTCAAATGCTGGTTCGAACAACTAGGTCTTAACTTTCCTTCAAAATGCTAACAAGGAGGAGGCCGCTCTAATATCTTTAGGAAGGGAGTTCCTATCGCCCTCTAGGCCTTGGGACCTGACCTCCCTGGATAAACCACACAGCAATTAATGTACAACAGGTTTATTGTGAATAAAAGGTATAGGATAGAGTTTGAAGGCAGCTTTATTGCCTTCTAATAGCAGCAAATATCAGGAACCAGCAATGGCTAAATAATCCTGCGGCAACAGGGCTCAAGCGGAGGAAATCAGGAATCAAGCCGGATGCAAAAGGAAAGTCTCTTAAAGATCCCAGCCGATTTAAGTTGGCAAGGAGAGTTCTCTTAGAAGCAAACAGAGTTCAGTAGCTTAGGAGGTCTTTGCAGGAACAAAACAGGAACGTAGCACTGGAGACAAACTGCACACAAGCAGGCTGGAACAAGGCAGCCGCAGTTGGCTGGCACTGGCTTCTGGAAGGCCCGAAAGCGGCCTCTCTCACAGGAACATCTCTGGATGCGGAGTTGGTACGAGATACCCTCAATGGGCATCTCCAAGCAGTTATACTGCCCAGTTGCTTTGATCTAGTTGCGTTGAGTGTCAAAGTGGCATGATGGATGACTGTCTGTATGTTTAGCTACCTCAGCTCCTCCAGAATGTAAATCTCGTTTGGGCCTCGCAGCTGGTAAAGGGAGCTGGACTTGTAGCATCTCCGAGGTGAAGACCCCTTTAAATCCCACCGAATCAAAGCATTAAATCAGAAACTTAGGCAGATGGGCATTCTGAGCAGTCTTGAGCATAAAAAGACAATGCAGACCTTAGCAGAACAAATCAGTGACATAGACAAACAGGCCTCAATGACTCTGGCATGCTCCACATGCTCTCCACTAAATTTAGGCCTAACATTTAATCCTTTGGGATGTGCCAAATACTTAGAAAATTTAAATATCCCAAAATTTCGTCTTGCTTTCAGTTGGGGCAGATTTAATGCCCTCAAATCAGCCATACTAGAAGGTAGATACAAAGGGACTGATTATGAACACAGAGTTTGCCCTTGCGGGGAGGGTAAAATAGAAACTGTAATACATGTACTTTTTATTTGCACAATTTACAGGGATGATAGACTAAGGTTAATATCCCCTCTACTCACCAAATGGCCAGGAAGAACCCTAAATTGGTACTGTACTTGTTTACTGTCTGATCTTGACAAAAGGGTAACGGAACAGGTGGCCAAATTTCTCTTTGCAGCAGCAAAAAGCCGCAAGTGCTTCATTAATAACCTGTAAACACTAAGAGTGTAACAAAGAGTACTCAGAACACTTACTATTAATTGGCAATCAGTTCCTGTTTTAAATGATAAAGACAGTCATTCAACCGATAGCAAACTGTGACACTTGTTCTTATTAATCATAACCCAAATGCGATGTTATTAATTTCTTAAATGTTGTATTCTATTGTTCTACTTTCACCTGACTTAGCCGATGGTTTGTTGACCGAAATAAAGGCTACTGACTGGCATCTCCGAGGCGCGCCGCTTATCAGGGAGGCCTGCTTGAATAACCTTGGCCTGTTCATGTTGTGCATTCGGTACCTGCTTCTCACGGGAAAGGGAAAGGCCCAGAGGGAAGCTCTGGAGTGAAACAAGCTGGCTTGGAAAGTTCTCTGCAGCCGGCATGGCTGCGGTCTTGCTCATGCAAAACTGAGGCCTGTGGCCCTTGAGGTGTGACAGTTCCATAGCCGAGTGGCCACCACTGAAAAGGCCCTGTCTCTCATCCCCGCCAAACGTATTTGTGACGCAGGCAGAATCGAGAGCAGGGCCTCCACAGATGATCTTAATGTCGTAGTAGATTCATAGAAATGAAAGCAAAAACCTACCTTCAGGGAATAACAGATAAAAAATAGACAAAAATAAATACTCCTATACCATTTAATTACAGCAGCAAGAATAGTGTATACGAGGAATTAGAGGGTAAAAAGAAATAACATCGATTAAACAGTGGATGACCAAAGTCCTAGATATAAGGAATATGGACTGACATACTTATTGACAAAACATCAAAAAATACGGAAAAAAGAAACGGACTGGAACCCGGTGATGGAATATCTACAAAAAGAAAAATACAGAAAAATTCCATAGGCTAGTATAAACAACAATAGTAAGGCCTGTAAATGAGAAGAAAGAAATAGGAGAAACCGACATAATTAAAGGAAATAAATGACTGTAATGAAAATAAACCAACGAGACAGATTGGAAATTAAAGACTATATTCTCATTCTTTCTCTCTCTCTCTTTTACTTTTACCATTCCAGCACATTTTCCTTTCTTCTTTACACTTTTTATTCAGTTTTTATACATATGCAAATTTTCATATATAGGGGGGTACTGCTCTGGCGGGAAGGTAATGGCCTTGGAGGCATCTATGGACAACGCCAGCTCTTCAGCTTAGAAATGGAGATGAACACCACCCCCAGAGTTAGACACAACTAGACAATGTCAAGGGGAAACTTTTACCTTCGGACACATTGGCTATTAGAAGGATTCGGAAACTAAATTATCTCAAGACCTAGGTCGCAAAGTAATAGCCTTCATGTACAGAATAAACATAGCCACGCCAATATTAGAATGTAATGACATGGAAGGTGATTGGTTAACCAGGATTTTTGAACCTGTCTGAAAAAGAAAGATTGCATAATAGAACATTTTCAAAACGTAGTTGTGTGAGAGTTGTGTCTTCCAACACTTTAATAGCCCATGGAGTCTGAGGAATGTCACTTCTAATGGTAGCCAGGAACATTATCTATGCCTTTAGAATGCCAGTTTTGTGTACTAATACAATATCTTTCTATTGTGTAAAATGAAGCACCTTCTAGCAGGTGTCCTTGTGATGCATTGCACACAGAATGACAAAGGACAATCCTATTTCGAAGGCTGTAATGATAGACCTGTTTCAATGATTTTATGGCATAAGAGTTGGAAAAAAATATATGAATGCTCCTTGATGTCTGTTTTTGTTTTGTTTTGGGGGTTTGTTGTTTTTTGTTTTTGCAGAGGTAGCAAGTACTTGAGGGTTGAGCTTTCAGAGACTATGCTTTGTTTGACCTAGCCAGCTGTTTCTATTTTGGTTGCTGTCTTAGTTGCGACCTGATTCTGTACTAGGATCAAGGTAATGTTTTATTCAATACAAGAAAATGGAAAATCTGGCAAGAACTGAGATCCTTGTGTCAATGGTTTTATTTAGCTTTCTGCAGTCGCTACTGTCAATCGCAAGATAAAGCCGATGACAGAAAACAAGGGATTTGCTATTCATTATTCATAGCTTGCTAAAGGCTTAAGAATATAAAACGTATCATATGATTCTTTTTATAGACCATACATTGTTTTAAAAAATCGCCGTTAAGCAATAAAGCAGATGAAAAATTAAATATAGTTTTGCTCCAGTGCCATATGAAAAATAAGTTCAGGAGTCTCACTGGTATCGACTATGCTTCATATGTATAGTCGAGTATAAAACATGTTTTCAGCTTCAAAGGGCAGCCTTTCAATAACTAATTCAAGAGTGTTACTTTGTATTGTCACTTTTTATTCTTTCCAGATGAACTTTAGACCTTTCTTGGTGTCAGGTTGCCCGAAGGCATTCCTCAGCTTTATGCGATTGTCCCAGTTCTTCAGTTTTGTCCTCATTAACAGTTCTGAGAGAACAACCAAACTACAACTGCAACTAGCGCAAGTTTTGGAAGCTGTCATGTTTGCATCATCAGCTTCTTGGATGGAGCAACGTGATGTCTATTATTGTTTAATTTTACCCGTTTAAAGCTATTTTTGGATCCAGAGACACGTGGCATCACTGTAGTGGAGAAGAAAATGTGTGGTGGCTCCATTTCTATGTACTTGCTAAGAGAGGCTGATTATTTGCTTTTAAAATTAGAATTTTCTTATATCAACAGAAATAATGAAGTTTTCAGTGTTATGTGCCTTGTGTAAAGATTGTTTTAGTGTTGTTTCTCAACAAGATTTGATTAAACTAATTTTTGACACTGAAATTGTTGCAGATGAGATAGTTCCTACTGTCCATATGCATAAAACTAAATAAGTAATCTATAGTAGCATCCATTGAAGAAGCCAGATATGGATAGGATTGATTGAATAAACTGTGAAGGCTGAATTCAGTTGCCAATTCCAACTAGAGAACACCCATTGACTAAATTGACTTAATATTGAGATAAGTGATTTTAATGTTTATGTATGTGTATAAGTTATGTCCTGGCATTGAATGCTTGCCATTTATATGTTGTGGTCTGCCATGAGTCCCCTTTGGGGTGAGAAGGGCGAAATTTAAATACTTTAAACCAGTGGTTCCCAAACTTTTTTGGCCTACCGCCCCCTTTCCAGAATTTTTTTTACTCATCGCTCCCCTAGAAATTAATTTTTAATAGCAATTAAACAAAAAGATATATGTTTTAATATTTCTACCTTTTTCATAAAATATAATAAAGTTGTAAATTAGAAACATTGAAGTTTGAAATTATGAAACTATTTATTGAACTTAGAATAGAAAGGTTAAAAAAAGTTAAAACATTCAAAATCATCTTAATGAGAAGGATGAACCTGGCATGCTGCTCCCAATCTAGTAATCCTCGGCTCTATTTTCGTCAGCAGTAATCTCAAATCATTGTGATTGACTATTTTGCAATCGGTTTCTTTTTTTTGTTAATAAATTGGTTACCACACTGAATCGACGTTCCACTAAATATGTTGACATTATTATTGTTATAAGACTCAACCAGTTGGGAGGGAACCCCAAAGGTATTATTATTATCTCTTGCTTGGCGAGAGGAGGAGGAAAGAGCAGGAGGAGGGAAGAAGAGAGAGAGAGACACACACACACAGAGATGGATGGTAGCTTGTCACCTGGCTCACGCCACCGCCCCCTTACAGGGGTTCAGCGCCCCCCAAATTCTCCTGGCCTTCCAGTGCCCTCCTAGATCGCTCCACTGCCCACCAGGGGGTGGTACCGCCCACTTTGGGAACCACTGCTGTAAATAAACAAACAAATAAATAAATAAATTGCCAAATGGTAAAAAAAACTTACCATGCGAGTTTCATATAGTTGAGATTAGAAAATGGATGTAAGTCCAGGAATCATATCAAAATGTAGTTTTGATTAAGGCAATAATAATAATCTTTATTTATAACACATCTCCATCTCCCCTAAGGGAGCAGCTCTTCTGAAGTCTGTGGTGGAGTATCCATTGACATATGGAGCCCAGTTTAGGTGGTTTGCTACTTTTTATCTGAGTACACCTCTCTAAGAGATATCTGCTTTCTCCAACATTGACTCTATGGTCAGTTTTCACTAAATCATACTGGTGGATCTAGAGATTCCTAGAGAGAACATTTTAATCAAATCATATCTGCAAAAGTCAGATCCGCCCATGCGGAGGGCTGACTCTGCTGATGAAGGAGGCAAGTAGCAACAGGATGCCTCTGGATCTTTGAGTTTGAAAATTAGCAGAGGCTGAATGGCCATTTGTCGGGGGTGCTTTGAATGTGTATTCCTGCATGGCAGTGGGTTGGGCTGGGTGGCTCTTGTGGTCTATTCCAATTCTATGATTCTCTTGCTGTTTATGATATCGTTATAAATCAGAATTTCAGAATTCTTATTGAAGAGATATACTGTACATATCTTAAGCATTTATGTTAACTTTGCAAAAAAGGGTGCATGATCTTTAAACCACGAAAATTTGGCAAGTTAGCTGAACGGTATATAGTAGAAAATGCATTCTTTACCTCATTTTCTTATTTTACAATGATTTGTGATTAATACAAGCAGTGATTGACATGTTTTCAGTAGCTATTAAACTTGGGGACATTTGCTCTTCATTTTTCAGTCTTTGTATTTGTTCAGTGAGGAACCTGAGAAGGTATGAATTATAAAAAAATATACAGTATATATACTTTGATAGGGGGGTAACAGCTGCTCCATTTGTTAGCAATGGAGGAACACTTTTTATTGTGTAATAAGGGTTCCCTGGTTGCTCCCAAATCCCCTGTCACAGGAGTGGAGGCTCTTATGCTGCATCAAAAACCATTTTTCTTAAAGAGTGACTTGTGCAAAGGACTGAGTGAGGAAAGGATTAATTTGGAAGCCGTGATCTGGTCGTAGCTCTATATTATTTATTTATTTATTTATTTATTTATTTATTATATTCCAAATGTCTCTGGGTGCATAATAGAAATGTATGCAGTTAATGTTGCAATTGCAAAAATTCAAATCATAATGCAAATTTAGAAATCCCATATTCAGTTGATTGATGACTTTAAAAGCTAAAATAACTAATTCCACATATTTTTATATATTTTTCTTTCTCTCTTCTTCATTCTTCTTTTCACATTTTCTCTAAATATATTGTTCCCCCACTTTTTATCTTTTATGTCTCATTTATAATAAAAATTAGTATTAAAAACCTATTTGTAAAAATCACTTGTCATAAAAGGAAATGCATGAATATCTCAGTTAACACCTCCTTTATAAAGTCTTTTTACACCCATCCAGCCTGTCTATGTTATTATTTTTTAGCAGAACCACTATTGGTAGAATGGTGAAGGGAGGCCAGAGAATGGCACTCTCCGTGTTGAGTTGCAGCAACATGTATTCCATAAGCAATGCAATACATGTTGAACTGGGGAAACAAATGAATTCTGCTTTAGCTGATCCTATGCATCTCTACAACAGGCAGGGTGAATAGCAGCTGTCCCCTTACTGAGCATATGTGAATAGAAGAATGGACAGAAAAGAGAAAAGCAGATAAGCCTATCTCATCAAAACTGTTTAGCCACCCAAATAGAAGCCTGTTGGTAACTTCCCCTGGAATAAATTGTTGTTGTTATTTGCTAGGGCATGCCTGCAGCATGGAGAGCAGCAAGGATTATGCTGTTTGATTTTTAAGTGCATACATTTGTTTTTTAAAGAAGCTTCAGGATTAAACACACAATTTTACTATCTGTCTTATCTATCTTATCTATCTATCTACACACATAATAAAAGTGAAAATATGTATGTGTGTATGTGGCTGGGGTGTCCTCTAACAGCTGTAGCTCCCACTACTCAGGAGCCACCAAAGGCCACCACCCAAGTGAATGCTTTCACACAGGGATAATTTCAATCTAGATTTTATGTGTTTCCTTCACTACAGACATCCCAGTGTTTCTTACTTTCTCCATTGGTGTGGAATTTGCATAATCCCGCCCACTGCCTCTCCATTAACTCTATTATTTTCTATGGCACACAGCAAACAGGAATTGATCAGTAACTGAACATACTAGAGAGGTTTGGGGGAGAATTCACCATGATTTATGGGAGTTGTAGGTACTGGGATGTATAGTTCACCTGCACTCTAGGAGCACTCTGAACTCCACCAACAATGGACCTGGAAACTAACTTCGCATACAGAACCCACAAGATTTGGAGGTCTTTGGAAGTATTTATAGAAGTTGTAGTTCACCTATATCCAGAGCACACTATTAACCCAAACAATGATGTATCTAGACCAAACTTGGCATGCATATCCGATATGCCCACATTTGAATTGAATACTGGTGGATTTTGAGGGGAATTGGGCTGGACCTTTTGGAGTTGTAGGTACTGGGATGTATAGTTCACCTTAAATCATTGAGCACTCTGAACTTCACCAAAGATGGAATTGGACCAAACTTGACACACAAAGCCCCCATGACAAGCAAAAAATACTGGAGGTCTTTGGGGAAAATTCACCTTGATTTGGGGGAGTTATAGTTCACCTACACCCAGAGAGCATTGTGAACCCAAACACTGATGGGTCTGGACCAAACTTGGCACACATACTTGATATGCCAAAACATGATTACTAGAGCGGTTTGGAGAGAACTGACCTTCCATTCTGGGCTACCACAACCAGAGAAATTGTGACCTCCACCGATGATGGACTTGGCACACAGAACCCCCACGACCAACTGAACCTACTGTAGGGGTTTGAGGGTACTGACTCACTATAATGGGAGTTGTGGTTTACCCTACAGCCAGAGAGCACACCAAACCCCACCAATGATGCATCTAGAGCAAATTTGCTAAACGTAACAAACTTTAAGGACTGATGGAATTTCACGGGGTTAACCTGGCATGATGTGAGTTGTAGTTCACCCACAACCTTATCCATTTTGTAGAATTACAAAAAATAACCTGAGCAATGCTGGGTACCCAAACTAGTACATATATAAAGATGACGGCTGGACTAGGTCTTTGTGAATTTGATTTAGTAACATAGGTTTATGAAAAATTATCTTTCTAAATTAACCAAATTCTCAGGATGAATATGTGAGGATTTTTTTTGCTGTTATTCTGTTTGAGTATATAGCTTTCTGATGTGTAGTCTGTGTTCAACTTACAGGAGTTGTTGGGTGTGTTTTGCCACTGATGAAGATGACAGAACAGCAGAGTGGGTGCGACCATGCCGGTGTAGAGGCTCAACGAAATGGGTTCATCAAACGTGTCTCCAGCGCTGGGTGGATGAAAAACAGAGAGGGAATAGTACAGCCAGAGTTGCCTGTCCTCAGTGCAATGCAGAATACTTAATAGTGTTTCCAAAACTAGGTAAGATGTCCATAACAATTTAACCCAAATTACTTACTGTGTGTGCCAGCCAGCTGTATGTGAATATTTGGTGAAGCAAAGGGAGAGCAGAACTAGTGCAATTAGTTCTTCTCTTAGCACCTGTTAGAGCAGGTCACAGTAATAGAAAAGGCAGGAACTCTTAACAGGAAATAGATAATTTTTGGTCAGCTTCAGTAGGTCTAGGGGCCACTTTCTGACCCTTTTCCTCCAGGGGCTGCAAAATATGAAAAAAAGAAAGTGGAATGGGGGCTCACAAAATTACAAATGACCCCCATATACATCTATATATATATATATATAGAGAGAGAGAGAGAGAGAGAGAGAGAGAGACTCCAAAGGGCAAACCTTGATTTTGCTGTTTACTATAAAATGGACACTATTCTACATGTAATTGGATTTGAGTATCCACACATTTTGGTGTCCATGAGGGCTTCTGGTACCAAATCCCAGTGGATCCGAAGAACTCGCAAGAGATTGGCTAGCTATCTACTTTTTAAAAAAAAAAATTGAGCTGTAGAAGGATTGAAATACCAAAATAGACTTGGAAGGCTGCATGCAGACCCCAAGGCACACTTTGTCCATCCATGGAATAAGACTGAATTGCTGACAGATTGGACAGAGCATATGAGGTGAAGGCTTGGAATATATGGATTGTGCATTTTTTTTGTCTGTATCTTTTTTTTCACATGAGTTCAGAAATCTGTTCCATCATGCTCCTGCATCAATCTTATTTGGGGACAAAATTCACACAAAAATGACTTTTTTCGTTTTAAAAAGAGAATATTTATATATATATTTTTAGGCTGAAAATTGTATTACAACACTGGGAGGAAGTATATATGAAGGTTTCAAGCCACACACTAGTTTGGGAGGTGCAAATGAAGTAGGTTGGCTGCTGAATGCAGTACGTTTATATAGTGAATCTAAATTCAAACCTGGGCAGATGGTGGTCGTCTAACCCTGTAAGGTCAACCATCTAAGAGAAGGAAACTAGAACCAAACCTTGGACCTGAGGACCTCGCTGCCACCGTCCAAGCTTTGCTAGGCCCCGGCAGACTAATCTTTGGTTTAAAGGGTGAGGCCAGTTCTGTGCAAGCTGCGCTCCACCGGAAAAATCCATTGCACAGGTTCAAAGGACACATCCAACCTCTGTCATCAACGCGCTTGTAGAAAGCGTGGGATGAGTCTTTCCTAAGAATCTTGGTTCGTGAAGTAATGCCAGAGAGAGAGAGAGAGAGAGAGGGAGAGAGAGAGAGAGAGAGAGAGAGAGAGAGAGAGATAGTGAATCACTGGTTCAATGTGCTGGTTGAGCCTCAGTCTTGTAAGGACATGGATAGCCAACCAGTTAGTCCTGATTCACTCAATCTTTCACTTTTTTAAGGCTGTGTGCTCCATAGTTGTATTCATGATTATGTCAGATCCCATGCATTTCTTGTTTACTTTGTGTATGTCCCTTCTTCTTTACTTTGTGTATTGGATCTCTACCCATTAATTCCCTATTTCTGTTCTGGTTATAAAAATGAAAATAATTACAAAATAGGGTCTGGAGTTCTTTAGACAAAGCTTTCACACACGTAAGAGAACTTCAATCTAATCTATAGGTCTTCTGAGGCCTTCCTAGTTACTCTATCCTTTCCCACTCTCTGAAATGATTGATTTCGGAGACTAGAATCCCTGTTTTGAGTGGGAATTGGAAAGCCCTTGCATGTTTGGCATATATATTTATGACAGGCACAATACCGTACATTTTCCAAATGAAACAGAAACAGATGAACAGATGGAGACAGTTTCTGTCTAAATGTAAATTCATGGTTTATCATCATTATTGATGCCCTGTTGCATTTCTTAGCTTCAGGAGCTACTTGACTATCTAAAAGATTGTATCTGTGTGGGACATTCAATGGATGAAATAAGAATAGCAGCAAAAGGAAACAGAAAAGCTGGTCTGAGATAATATCCTGGACTAACTTTTTCAGCTCAAGACACTCGGCTTTGTTTGTTCAGTGTCTGAATCTAAATTGAAAATCTACCTACCAATAACAAATACAGCAATTTAATAATGAATAGCATTAGTGTTTTAGTGGAGTATCCATTGGAATATAAATATTACGGTTATTTTGTAGAAAGTTATAAAACATGAGCCCCCTGGTGGAGCAGCGGGTTAAACCGATTAGCTGCTGAACCCTGCCTGTGGAAATCCCATCAGATTGGCCACCTCCCTCCTGTCCTTTAGAAGGAAACTCAAGACTTGGTTGTAGGACCAAGCGTTTGCTCATTGAATAGCAGCAAGTGAGAAGAAGACATAACCAATTTGAAGTGACAATGAACTGACCCGGACTTCGGTTTTAACTGGCGTGTTTTTAACAACTGTTTATTTAATGTTGTTTTAATTGAATTTGTTGAATTTTTTAATTATTGTGATGGCACCAAATGGTTCTTGCTGTGAGGCCGCCCTGAGTCCCCCCTCGGGGGTAAGATGGGTGGGGTACAAGTGTATGAAATAATAAGTAAACTTACTGACCAAAAGGTTGGCAGTTCAAATCTTGGGAGCAGGGTGAGCTCTTGCTGTTAGACCAAGCTTCTGCCCACCTAGCAGTTTGAAAACATGCAAATGTGAATAGATCAATAGGTATTACTTCTGCAGGAAGGTAATGGTGCTCCATGCAGTCATGCTGGTCACATGACCTTGGAGGTCTCTACAGACAACTCCAGCTCTTCAGCTTAGAAATGGAGATGAGCACCACCCCTCAGAGTTGGACACGATTAGACTTAATGTCATGGGAAACCTATATCTTTACTTACAGAGCATGAGTTCCTAACCAAATCATAAATTTCAACTGGCCAAATATCCCACTTCTTACATTTCAACATAGTTTATTAAGTCAGAATTGGCATAATGTCACTATTATATTCTCTTTCACTTCCTGATTTTCCTTATTTCTCTTTTTGTATTATAGGTCCAGTTGTTTATGTCTTAGATTTAGCAGATCGTCTTATCTCTAAAGCCTGTCCGTTTGCTGCTGCTGGAATAATGGTGGGCTCTATCTACTGGACAGCTGTTACTTACGGAGCTGTAACAGTGATGCAGGTTCACATACACTTTCTAAATATTAAATTATTATAAATCAAGCTGGAAACTGCTAGAGATTTGCTGAAGAAACACTTTTTTGGTAAGGAAGAGAATTCAGAGAGAAGATCAGAAAACACATACTAGAGCTAGCTCCAGAATTTGCTTCCTTTAACTTTGTAGATTTTCCTCTTTTATTCTCTTCTTTCTCTTGGGGAGCTTTTTTGATATTTAGATCTACAAATCCTATTCAACACTTGCACATACATTCAGGGTCAAATAATTTGGATTACTTGATCCTACACATCTTCACCATGGCTATCCTAGAGGTCCTGCTAGATGGCAGTTAAAACCTTTGGAAAGACCCATGCCCTATAAATACAGACAGAAAAGTGTGGTACATATTCAGTGTATACACCAATAATAATAATAATATCCTCTCCAGTGGCGCCCCCTTGTTGTGGGGGAGAGGCTTGCGTACCCTAATGAAGTTGTGAGCTATGCTGGCGGTGGCATAATAGTCACCGGTAGGGCCTCCCATGCCAGACAGGTCACAACCAAAGGGTCTGACAAAGAGCGTCAATGGGCAGGATGGGCTCTCTAGCCTTTTGGCAATCATCTTAAGAGAAGGAAAACTCTAAATTCAAACCCGGGCAGATGGTGCTTGTCTAACCCTGTAAGTTCAACCATCGAAGAGAAGGAAACTCGAACCAAACCTAGGACCTGAGGACCTCGCTGCCACCGTCCAAGCTTGCTAGGCCCCGGCAGACGAACCTTTGGTTTAAAGGGTGAGGCCAGTTCTGTGCACGCTGCTCTCCACCAGAAAAATCCATTGCACAGGCTCGAAGGACACATCCAACCTCCGAAAAAGCCCTGTTAGTCATCAGCGTGCTTGTAGAAAGTGTGGGATGAGTCCTTCCTGAATCTTCGTTCGCGAAGAAAAGCCAAGAAAAGAATAATAATATGATGTATGCATGTATGTTAGGGGAAAGTACCCTAATCTGTACCTCAGAGCACCCAAAAACAAACAGGATACAAAAGCTGAGCATTACCTTGAGAGGAGTTAAAAAGTAGAAAGTACCCCTCCCAAAAAGGAGGAGAAGCAAACAGCGCCACAAATGCAAGCAACAATTTGCTTAGAGATGATTGAACAAAGGAGGTAGTGATATCTTGTTACATGTGAACACCATGTGCTGAGAAATAAAGGGTCAATCAAATTACATGTGATCAGAGGATGCCTCCAACCCAGAGAAGGTGTAAGAGAGATAAGAAGGGGAGGTAATTGAAAAAGAGTATAAAAACTTTTCTAACTGCGCAATAGGCACGGCAGTCCTCTGAGAGCTTCCAGAATTGCTGTCTCTCTGTCTCACGCTGATCAGGTTGAATAAACAGTCTTGTTTGGATCTATGGTCTCTTTTGGAGTTCTTCCAATTTTGTGGGCCCCGCGACCCTAAATCCGTGTCCCTAACATGCTCATTAGCAAGCAGAGCATGAAGTGCCGTGTGATGTGGCTGTAAAGAATTTAGAGCTTACATGGCAAACATGCAGAGTCCAATCTTTAAAAATCACAAAAGGTTTATTTGCAGTAATAAGAAATGACTACATTTCTTAATAATCAAGAACTATAACACCCATATTTTCAAATGTTTCAAGAGAGGAAAAACCCAATCACTATATCTCTCTTGACACACAAGTAGAGAGTGATATCTCAAAGCACACAGCACATACACTCCATACAAAAGTGTAAGAAGGCAGAAGGCAGATTCAAAAAGTTTGCAGTAGAAAAGTATGAATTTTAAACAACCATAATGAGAGCAGAAACAGAGAGGAGAGAAATTAGATACATTCCAAATGTCATACAAAAGACATGGGGGAAGGGAACTCCCTCAGCCAATACTAAACTTATGAACTGCTCCTCGTTGAGGACTGCAGACTTGGGCAGTGTGGGGTTGAATTCCAACAATGCAATGGTCAGCTTTATCACATTCTGAAAGACATCTTCCACATATTTCTGCTCATGTTCACTCACACCTATGTACAACATACCTCTGCCTATTTTATTTATTATTTTATTTTATTTATTCAGTTTTGTATGCCGTCCTTCCCCGAGGGCTCAGGACGGCTTACAGAGAATATAAAAACACACTTCATTCTGCTTAAGAGCTGGGCAGAGAAGGCATTTCACTGTCTGAAAGATGCAAATACTTTCTTCAGTACTAATTCAAATAAAATACCTTATGAGCTTGATGCTGCTGCTCATTATTCACCTCTCCCACTATGAATTCTTCTCTTCTTTGGCCTTACCTTGGGCATTCCTTGCAGAATGTTCAAGCAATGGCAGTCTGACTTCTCAGTGTAGCCCCCTTCCGTTAACTTTCAGTACATCCCTTGAAAGACAATATGATTTCAAACTCTGTACTGAATGAGTGAACTATTAAATTATTATTCAACAATTCTCCAGAACTAGGTTAGGGAACATTTGACTCTTGGTGAACTGGTATTTCCAGCATGTGTTAACCCTTGTCTAAGCTAGGGTTGACTAGGGCTGATGGGAATAGAATTCAGCAAGGTTTGGAATGCCACCAGTTTCACACCCTTGTTCTAGAAAGTGAAAAGTTATTATCCATACACACATTCAAGTGGATTAGAGCTATGCATTATTGGGTTCTAAAGTTCTTACAAAACTAAAGTTCCGGTGGTGAACATTTCAGAACTCTAACAAAACTTTCAAAATTTCATTATAAATGGCAATTCCTCATTGGTTCTGTCTTAAAAATTGCCAGTAATGAAATAATAATGAAATTTTGATGAAGAGTTCTGAAATGTTCACCACCAGAACTTTAGTTTGGTAAGTACTTTAGAACCATTTAGAACCATGGATTGCCTAGGCCTAATACACACACAAGTCTAACTAATACACAGGTGCTGACTAGCAAACAACACAAGCGGATATGAGTTGTATTCATTTATATAGAGGGCTCAATAATCTATATTGTGCAGTGATAATCGGGTCCGCAGGATGTCATTATGCGGGATTACACCCTTGATTGAAACTGTACTCCTGTGACGCTGAGCATATTGCCTTGTTGAATATTTGCCGCTTGACAAAGCCCTAGCGAAACGGATCGGGCCCTGCAGCTCTACCGTTGCGGCCCTCCGCGTCCTTCCACCTTGGGCTTGGCTGTTGTTCAGGCTGCAGCGGGATCGCTACACCTTTTCCCCTACGGGAGCATTGGATTGCTATTTTCGGCGTGCATTGCATTGTGCCTGGGATTCCTACATTGGAACATTCGCAGCAAGAGCGACCTCCTCCTTTCCCAGTCGTGCACCCCCCTCCCCTTAGATGTGGTTTTGAGGGACAGGGCATTATCAGACTGCGGAACATTATTCCATGTTGGGACACTATTTTTGCTCGGAGTAGGCTCATCACAGTGCTACGGAACTTTATCCTTTCCCTTTCGCACACCCTGCTCCTTTATATCGCCTAGTAGCTGGTATGTAAATGCGAACCGCTGTTTGTGTATTCTATCATGTATGTATTATCACTGCACAATATAGATTATGACAGGCTTTTGAGCCCTCTATATAAATGAATACAAATATATATATATATATATATATATATATATATATATATATTATAATACATTGGTCATATCCGCTTGTGTTAGTTACTAATACACACACACACACACATATATATTTGGGATGTATGTATTACTGTGACTCCAAGTAATTTAGTGGTTTCTGACAAAATAAAACTGAACTATTATACAGCAGGCCAAACCGCTGTGCTGTAGAAAAATTCTGGCAATTTGGAAGGTCAGTAGTTTGAGCCTAGGTAGGGTGAGCACCGGCTGTTAGCCCCAGCTCACCTGTCCACCTAGAAAGTAGATATGTGAGTAGATAAAATAGGTACCAATTTTAGCAGGGAGGTAATAAAGATACACTTAAAAAAGGACACCGATCAGAGGAAAGCTTCTTGGGCATGGAAGATGGAGCGACAGCACCCCTTGTGGCCAGAGTTGAGCACAGCCTCCAAGATGCCGGAAATGAGATGGGGGAAAAACTGCCTTTGCTTATGTTTATCTTTCCTTGTTAATTGTATAATTGGCATTGAATGTTTGCCGTATGTGTGTTTTGTAAGCCACTCTGAGTCCCCTTTGGAGAGAGAAGGGCAGGGTATAAATCCTGTAAATAAATAAATATAGGCAACTTTGCCCATAACCTAAAAGAGATGCGAAGTTATTTATATGTACTTTCTTTAGTTGTGGATTATAACATTTTAAGGTGGGTCAGTGTTACACATTGAAAGGGGAGGATGAGGATGTGAGGGATTGCTTGCCTATAGTCACCTTAGAAGTAATGACAAACACCAACCCAACTCAGGGTGTTTTTTTTAAGCTGAGTCTTTTTGCTAACGTGCCACATCAGCTTTGTAAGGTCTCCTATATTGAAAACTGATTTGCTAAAGTCAGCTCAGTGATTGCTGATATGTTAGATACAGATTTGAGTTCAGACCTTGCTTATTCTCACCCACTTCACAGATATTCCTTATATTATTATTATTATTAAACTTTATTTATACCCCACCACCATCTCCCAGACTCGGGGTGGCTTACATGAGGCCAAGCCCATATATCTGCTGTCTAAAGGTCCTTAGATGGGATAAGACTAGAATAAGTCGGAAACTAGCCTGATTATGGAGGCTTTATAAAGCTTCAGTGAACACAGCAATCCATAGAACTGACTTCTTTTGAACTCCCATCTTAGAGTATAAATACAGCTTCAGTTTCAATTCGCTCTTCATCTGCCTGCTAACATTGTATGGAGACATTAAACTTGGCATAACTACATAGATGTGTTATGCATTGCTATTGATATACCACATTTTAATTATTTATTTGTGGCAATCATTCATCAGCACATCAGCACAAACATGGGTTGACGAAAATTAACATTAACCCAGATTTTGAAAGGTCGTCCTTCCTCATGAGCGTATTTACCAGCCTATTACTTTCTGTTACATTAGTAGTATTTATTTTGTTCCACTTCAAATATTTATTTTTGAGCAGCCAAACATTTAGTGCAATTACTTCTTTGAGTAAGAAACCCATAGACCTGTTTGGCATGATGGTGTAGTGAATTCTAAAACTATATATAGAAGAAGACACTGAAGGCCCTTCCAGACAGACCCTATATCCCATGTTTTCTGTTTATCTCAGATTATCTGGCAGTAGGGGCTCATATAATTCAGTTTAATGCAGAAAACCTGGGATCAGATACTGGGATATAGGGCCTGTCTGGAAGGGCCCAGAGTTAATTGCCCAATGCCCTCGAGTTGCTCTACTGGTTCAGCAGCTTGGCTCTGGCTCTGTGGTTGTGCCAACAGTTTAATAGTGTAGTTCAATGCCACTGAAGTGCACCATTACGAAATAGTCACTAGTTATGTGTGTAGGTGCCCTACATAATGTAATAACACAATGTTTTTATTTCGCAGGTTGTGGGCCATAAAGAGGGCCTTGATGTTATGGAAAGAGCTGACCCCTTATTTCTTTTAATTGGACTCCCCACTATCCCGGTTATGCTTATACTGGGAAAGATGATTCGCTGGGAAGACTATGTGCTTAGATTGTGGCGCAAATATTCTAATAAACTACAGATACTCAACAGTATATTCCCAGGTAATGCCATTAAATTCCAGGTTGTGTTTTGGTGAGGAGGGATGGGACAAATACAAGAATCTAAAATATGGATGGTTTTCTTTCCTTTACTGGTCACTAAGTGAAATGACTCAACAGAGTTTAGGCAGGTTGTTATTAAATGTCTTTTTAAGTGAGGCTTACTGTAACTATTATAGATTAAAGAAGAATAGTAAAGCTAATGTGAATGCTTTCTACTGCTGGGATCTCTGCTGAAGTCAGGAGGGTGGTCTGCTAGAAAGACGTCCAGCATCATTCTTATTTCTAAAAATGGCTTCTGCCATAGAAAACTAGAAATTGAAAAGCCCAGTGCTTCATTTTGAATGTATCCAATCTGCCCAGGGGAAAAAAGCAGATAAGAGGCATCATTATAGGATAGCTACAAAAATTGTAGGAGGGTGGTATTATCAATTAGTTTTGTCCATTATGTTTTAGGTATGATCTCTGCGTTTTGCTTCTCTGTGTGTCTGTTTTGCTAGGAGAAGGTTGTGTGTGTCTTGTTATGATTTCCTGTGCATCAGGTATATCTACCGTATATACTCGAATATAAGATGAGTTTTTCAACCCTTTTTTAAGGCTGAAAGCCTCCCTCGGCTTATACTCAAGTCAAAGTTATTATTTTACTCTGTTGTTATTACATTTATTATTTTACTCTCATTATTATTATTACATTTATTATTTTACCCTATTATTACTATTATTGTTACATTCGTTATTTTACTCTATTATTCCATTTATTATTTTACTCTCATTATTATTACATTTTTTATTTTACCCTATTGTTGTTATTGTTACATTCATTATTTTACTCTTATTATTATTACGCTTCCATTATGTTACTCTATTATTATTATTACACTTCCATTATTTTACTCTAGTATTTATTAATAGTGTAGTTCAATGCCATATATTTTTCTTTATTGTTATTGGAGGGATACGAAAGCACATTTACACTGAAGAAGGTTAGAATCATGGTTTAATCAGAGTTGGACAGTCTTATTTTAAATTACAGTTTTATGTAAATATTCAAAAACATTTAGCCTACTAATGCCTCAGTTAATGTAATTTTATTGGTATCTATTTTTATTTTGAAATTTACCAGTAGCTGCTGTGTTTCCTACCCTCGACTTATACTCAAGTCAATACGTTTTCCCAGTTTTTTGTGGTAAAATTAGGTGCCTCGGCTTATATTCAGGTTGGCTTATACTCGAGGATATACAGCATATATGGGCTGTGTGGTGTTCTTTCTGTGCATGTTTCTTTGTGTATTGCCTGCCTTCTGCAAAATGGCTATATTGTGTTTTTTCCAGGGAAATACATAGTTTAGTATTTGGAGTTCATATGCTGCATATTCACATTCTTAGTCACATTTGTTGTCTGAATATGCCCACAATACTCTAAACCAGTGGTGTCCAAATTTTGGTCTCCCAGTTGTTTGGGACCCTGCCAGAAGCAGTATTCAGCTTCTCCAAAGATCAGGAATTCTGAAAGTTGAAGTCCAAAACACCTGGAGGACCAAAGGTTGGACACCACTGTTGTAAACAATCCAAGCATGGCCACGAGCCCCAGAAATTTGGAGACCCCTGGTCTAATATGTGGAACTAGGTATCAATAGACCAGTGGTTCTCAACCTGTGGCTCCCCAGATGTTTTGGCCTTCAACTCCCAGAAATCCTAACAGCTGGTAAACTGGCTGGGATTTCTGGGAGTTGTAGGCCAAAGCCCCTGGGGACCCACAGGTTGAGATGTGGGTTTGTTGCAAAATATATGTTTTTTGAATAGGCATACAATCAAAGCATTATACAGAAAAGCTAACTGGAGGTTTTAATTTATTACACCAGTATGGTTTAGTGAATTCTAATTCTTGGTTAGCGATGGCATCTTTCTTTAGGGATTGGATGTCCTGTTCCTCGTATTCCAGCTGAGGCCAACCCTTTGGCAGATCACGTCTCTGCTACTCGTATTCTGTGTGGAGCTCTGGTCTTTCCCACTATCGCTACAATTGTTGGCAAGCTGATGTTCAGCAGCGTTAACTCCAACCTTCAAAGGACGATTCTGGTAAGACCACGTAATGCTACTATATAGAAGTGACCCTGCAGGGTTGTAGAGCACTTTAAGCTTCTGTTTTTGTGGTTATACCTTTAAATAACATGGCACATAGTAAGCATGTTTGAATAGTACATGTGAAACAAAGCTCTGTGCTGTCATAATAATAATAAAAATCAATAAATAAATGTTAAAATAACAACAGAATTTCTTTTGTATTTCTAACAGAAAGCTCTTCAAATGTATAATCACTTATCTTTGTTAATATTATAAATGACCTTCATTATGGCCCTTTTAGATACATCAGTATTATTAAAAACAATTTTAAGAGGTGGTCAGACTGAGAAAGTATGATTTGGAAAGGACACACAGTAAAATCAAGCTGTGAGCAAAATTTAAATCCAGTTTATTTGGCTTACATGCTTCACCAGTCCTCTTTTAGTGACACAGCTGTGAAAAAGTTTTATTAAGCTACTGAAAATAAGTGGAAATGCTAATTTTTCATACTACAGTAGGCCCGGAGCCAATCCCAACTCAAAATCTCTTAAATGCCTACCAAGTCACAGCTTCCTTGCCACTGTACTCATAACAGACATATTTAGTCATTGTTTGCCTTTGGTCAAAGTTCAGAATATGTTTGAGGTGAAACTGTTAATCATAGGCACAAATCCTAATTCGGTGACCCACTACCACTCTAAAGCATGAGGTGGTGACACTAAAAACTGCTTCAAAACATGTGACCCATATTTCATGCAACTAGTTCATTAACAAAACCGGGTTTGTGCCTAGTTTGAAAGCAGATTTGCTTGGCATGAGTATCGGGTCATGTGAGTTGATTAGCATTGAGCACCTTTCGGAAGGCTTGCAAGACTGCTCTTTTCCGGCAGGCATTTAACTCCTAGCCACTTCCATTTGTATGCTGATAGTAACATTGTTTTAGTGTTCTGGAGTTTTTATTGTTTTAGTACTATTTTACAGATATTGTGTTATATGTTGTAAACCACCCTGAGCCTGTTGGAAAGGACAGTATATAAATTGAAACAATAAAAAAATAAAAAAATAAAAATTATACAAGAGAATGAGAAATGTATTGGTGCCACAGCCACAGATAAATAGCTTCCTTATTTTATTAAAAATATTTACAAGTGCAGTAACAAATCAATACAAATGGAAAGAGGACAAAAAGAAATTGTTATCTGTACCTAGGTATGTCTTTGAACTGCTAGGGACAAAGATATGCCAATGCACAAACATACATACATATTTCAGCAGAATTTCAGAAATGGTCTTTTAGTTGCCCAAAAACATCTACTCTCCCTTAAAATATATTTGCCTTTAAATAATGCACTCAAGAGACAAAATAAGTAGACTTCCTTAAAAGTAACATAGTCTGTTTCCTCACAAACTTAATGTATTCAGCACATAGCATACAGATACGAAATAGTTTCTCTGTATAGGTAACATAGGGCACTATTCGTAGAATCAATAGCCCTGCTGTCATCAATTCTTTGCAAAATGTCCAGAGAAGCACTTTACCTTGCATTATTCTTTAAAACCTTCCTGCTACATACATTCTACCTCTGTTCGCATCCAGTGATTATTTATTTTAAAATTTTAATATTTCACATTTGCCCCGGCCAGAATGGTTTTAAATTGTCTGTTATTGCCTATGTGTAAGTTATATTGATTGTATTGTTTATTATTTGCTGTTTTGTTGTTTATTTTGTGTCATTGGGCTTGGCCTCATGTAAGCTGCCCCGAGTTCCCTTGGGGAGATGGTGGCGGGGTATAAATAAATTATTATTATTATAGTCCATAGTACAAAGCATCTCTCTGTTCTGAGATTCTAATAGAGTCTCCGTCTAGTGTGAAAGTCCAGTGAAGTCTCTAAGCATACTATTTCTATTGAAGTTCAAAACAAACATTGTTCTAAAATGAAGTCTGAGCCCTGAATAAGCCCAGACCTGATCACATGGTCTGCAGCCCTTCCCACTACAAAGAGTTAAGGTAAAATTGCAAACCAGTATACACATATACAATACAGTAAGCAATTCTATACATAACAAACAACTAGTGGAGGCTTGAGAAGGTTGCTATTTCCAACAAACAATGAAAGATTGGAGTGAGAGAGACAATTTAGGTGTTGAGAGAGGGGTTATAAGTATATTTATTGTATTTTAACTGTATTTATAACCTAACATACACAACATTGTTTTTTACTTTTTGTATTTGCTTTGTGTGTGACTGTTAGCCGCCTTGAGTACCCTTGGGGAGGAAGGCAGGGTATAAATAAAGTTAAATAATAATAATAAGTGCAGTAGTGCAACCAAAAACTATTGGATTTCATAAGGTGAGCAAGGGATGCTGAAGGATGAAGAGAAGAGTCTCAAACAGAGAGGAAAAGAGCAAACCAAAAGCTGCTGCTCCTTCTAAATCCTGATATGTCTCTGTATTGCTGACATAACTTTAATACCCTAATTAAGAGTACAGACAGAAACTGTCATCATTTTTAGCACTTCTCAAATCATACTTATTCTTTCCAGAGTATCTTTTAAGACCTCAGGTCTTAAGATATTCTGAAAAGAAGAAGTATGATTAATTTGAATTTTGATTCTGAAGGCAGTAGGCTACAGCACTCTGGAAAGCATGTATTTTGTTTATTCATTGACTTTAAAACCAACTCATGTTTATTATTTAATCTTTGAATTCTGATGATGTTTTGAAGAATAGTGCTCAGGATAGTCTATAATTTAAAGTCAACAAGCCACACATTTTATGCAGAGGGAAACTCTTTAAGCCTATGGCATATTCTCAGTTTTCCAAACCATAGCTATCAGGACTTTTCTGACTGGATTCATTGTAGAGAAATCAGGTTTTTTTCTATAGGTTAAAAATTAGCATTTTAAAATGAAACTAGCACAAGCATGCAAAGTCATGTGTAAACGCAGCATGGGATATTTTTATATAAGACAAACATTAGAGTGGTACATGATGACACGGAACTGTACATCTCAAAAGTTTATATAAAATTGCTTTAATTAGCCTAACTTTGAGAAAAATACAGCTTGCAGTCAGGTGTATAAAATCCAGTTTTAAAAAGTTAGATGCCTTCCACATACGTTGGATAAACATCAGTTTTTGCATATAAAGCTAACAGATAGACAGAGGACACCATAGCCATCACTCTCCACGCTGCTCTGGCCAACCTGGAATGACGGGGGAACTATGTGAGGATGCTTTCTGCAGACTTTAGTTCTGCATTTAACACAATCCTCCCACATAGACTGGTGTCTAAACTTACTGTATGAATCTTGGGTTGTCCATAGTCAATCAGTTCCTGGATTATGGACTTCTTGTCTGGACATTCCCAAAAGGTTGGATTAGGTAATCATACCTCATCGGCTCTCACTCTCAGCTCTGGGATGCCACAGGGCTGTGTGTTGAGTCCTCTGCTTTACACTTTGGACACATACGATTGTACCCCTGTCCACCGTGACAATAACATTACCAAATTCACAGATGACTCAACTGTGGTGGGGCTTACCTCTGAAGGGGATTAGTCTCCCAATCGGGATGAGGTAAATTGGCTGTTTTCATGGTGCAGGGACAATAATCTGTTTCTTAACATCAATAAGACCTTAAATAATAATAAATAAATAATCTATTATATAAAGGAGGACCCGTCATCGAACGACTGACAGAGACAGAAAAACCTTCCAAGGCAGAGACACCAAACTTGCCAACAAAAATAGGCCTCAGGCAAGGAAGGTTTTTAGCAAAGAAACTTCCCCCCCAAAACCTAGAAGGCCCCCAAAACAACGATTTAAAAAACTACATTTCCCAGCATCCTCCCGGCATGCAGCCAGCGAAACCCATTGGCCAACATCGGCCCACACAAAATGCAGGGAGGCTGAGTAACCATAGTAACGCTGGGTAGAGCCAGCCAAGGCTAGGATAGAATGCTCAGTGATTTCAGTTTAGTCAGTTGGTGTTTGAGGGTTAAACTGTCAAGGCCAAGATCTAGGAGGGAGACAAATAGGGCACCAGGGACACAGGCACCACTGACAAACACATACCCCCAGAATCACACAAACTTGCAAAACCCACAAAAAAAATCCTGCAACATAACCCCCCCCCCAAATACACAACAAACACACTGGCAAAAGCAACACCCCCTCCACATCACAACCAGCACACAGCCAGACTAAAACAACTATGTCACCACAACACACACAAAATACACCCCACAAATACCTGACAACTTCCCCAACACAAAACCCAGGACTGCACTCACTACTCACCACCACACACACCTCCAAATACACAAACGTCCCAGGCACAATACTCCAGCAATTCCTACCCACACAACACAACTTCCTATCACAATCCATCCCCCCAACCTTACGGGACCCCGAACACACAACACCTACCACCACCACAAACAACTCCATCTATACTCCAACCACAACACAACACTGCACTGATACTCTACAAACACACACAAACACCCAAAACACCCCACCCACACAAGCATTCCACAACATACTACCACCCACAATGCCACCACACACCCACTAACTCACCAAAAAAGTAATACCTACACACAACACAATACACACATAACACAACCTTTTGTCTACTGCTCAACCCATTTGTATGCCATTCCTTCCACACAGGCATAAGCTGACCCAAAAGACAAGCCATGCCTCCTAAAAAGAACAGCATCGGGCGACACACTCACAACGCTACATACATCAAACAAAAAAGGGCAGAACAAACGCCAGAACAGAAAGACACTGCACTACACTAGCTTTTGCCATGACCATAAACAAGGCTCAAGGACAAACACTACAAATCTGTGGCATAGACCTTGACACAGAATGCTTCTCCCACGGACAACTCTACGTAGCGTGCTCCAGAGTTGGGAAACCACAGAACCTCTACATCAACACAGCAGACGGAAAGACAAAAAACATTGTATATCCACAAGCTCTGCAAAACGCCAGCAACACCACACACCGACAACTCCACAGGACTTCAACATCCCACCCACCAGAACAACCTACAACGACACAGCCATGACCCCACCAAGACCATAAGTAACATCAATTCCAACCCTTACATACTCAGACTTTCTCGCATCTCCTAAATAGGGCACAGCAACGCGTGCCGGGTACAGCTAGTAATAAATAAGATCAATAAGATCTTAAAGTAGACTAGAGAAGGAACAGACCAGAAATCCAGCCCTTAGTCATAAATGGAGCCCAAGTGGAGTGTGTGGCCAGTTTTAAGTTCCTGGGTGTTACTGTTCAGGAGGATCTGACCTGGAGTACAGCAGCACTGGTTAAGAGGACCCAGCAGAGATTGTGTTATCTGAGACTTCAAAGGAACCAACAACTGAATGAAAAACTGCCAGTGACTTTCTATCGCTGAGCTATAGTGAGTGTCCTCACTTACTGCATCTGCACATGGTTTGGTAACTGGACAGTAGCAGATAGGAAGGCGCTCCAAAGGGTCACCGGTACTGCAAAGAGAATCATTGGTTGCCCTCTTTGGAGGGTCTCTTTGGAAGAATTGTACAAGTCCCGCAGCCTTGAGAAAGCTCGGAGCATTCTTGTTGCACCCAAGCTGCTTTTCAGGCAGTGGTTCTCAACCTGTGGCTCCCCAGATGTTTTGGCCTTTAACTCCCAGAAATCTTAACAGCTAGTAAACCGACTGGGATTTCTAGAAGTTGTAGGCCAAAACACTTCGGGACCCATAGTTGAGAACCACTGTTTTTAAGGTCTCTTTGGCATTAACGTGTCTTAACTCTCTGCCTGCTTGGGGGATGCTGTATTGCCTTCTTTGGTAACAAGGAACCCCATAGAATTAATGTCCGTGTTGTTGCCTTGGCGAAAAGGTAACTATTTATTAACAGATCTTGGGTCTAACTCCACCCAGGCACTAGCTTGATCTCCCCACAATAAAGTTCATATTTTAAATTTGAAAGGTAACTTAATGATTCTGAAGCTGCCAGACGTGGATGTTTCTGAGGAAAATAGATGACAGTTTTCCTTGCTCTCAGTCTCTGGTATCAGGGTCTCTGCGGCACCCAATACCCAAGGCGTTCACCAGTTGTTTAACCAATTGGTTGAAGTACTGGCTGTCGTAAGTAACTGGTCTGTAGTAACTGGTTGTAGGTAATATAACTGGCTATAAGCACCACTAGTTATGAAGTACAATTGGTTATATATTATTGACTTGAAATGGCTTGTCCAAGCCTGAATCTCTAGGACCAACTGAAGACCTGTCCTGCCTCAAGGATTCCCTGGAGGTCTGTGATCTAAAATGGCTCCTTTATTTCAGGTAAAGGGACGTGGCCAACTAACTGAGACAAAACAGCTAATTTTTCCTCAGGCGCAAAGGGCAAACAAAATGGCTGACACAAACCAGGAAGGGTTTTCCTAAACTCCACCCTCATAAAAACTAACATAAAAGCAACTGCTTGAAAACTATGGACGACGAAACCAGACAAAGGAATCTGGAACTGTTGCAGTTACAACACACCCAGCATGCGCACGCACACACACACGTGTGTGTGTGTGTAATGTTCGTCTGTGGGATAAACATAACTCAAAAACCACTGGATGAATTGACACTAATTTTGGACACAATACACCTTTCAGGCCAACAAGTGACCATCACTCATAAAAACACTGAAAAACACAGTGGAAGAGACTTAAAAGCCAAAAAAGCAAAAATATGCTACAGCTCATGCGCAAAAATGACTCACCTGGCAACCCCCACACACACACACACAATAGCATATCCACACTCTCTTCCATACTACAGCTCCCGGCATCCCCTAGACCAGTGTTTCCCAATCTTTTTTGAGCCGCGGCACACTTTTTACATTTGCAAAATCCTAGGGCACAACACTAACCAAAATGAAACAAAATAACACTCTATCACAGTAATACATATAGTTAATATGTTTTTAAATGTATTTATACACTCAGTGTGAAACCTGGGCCTGTTTTGATTAACTCAACATAGATATCCTGGCAGGAATGGCAGAAAGGCACAAACTTCCCACATATAACTCCCATAACCAAACTTCCCACACAGAACCCCCAGGAGGCAAGAGGAGGTCTCTACTTGGGGAAAGGGAGGCAGGCCTTCCCAATGCATGGAGAGGGAGAGACCAAGTAGACAACGGGTGGGTAGGGGGGTGTTTGTAAATTTGTGCCTTTATCAAGGTAGGTTTCTTAGGGCTTTTATACTTCAACACACTAGACTCTCCCCCTCAACCTTTCTGGAGGTTCCAATTTCCCACGGCACACCTGATGATCGCTCACGGCACACTGGTTGGGAAACACTGCCCTGGGCCAGGCCCTTTAAGAGAGGAGGATGATCCAAATACACTGCTTCCAAGATGCAAGCTTTCCTCTCCTTGGATTTCTTTGAGAGCATCCCAATCCCTGCATATTTCCAATTTCCTATTCCTGGACTGCAACTCCCAGCATTCCTCCAGATAGATAGATAAGATAGAAATAGGTAGGTAGGTAGATCAAACAGGAGGACTACTGGGAGTTGCAGTCCAAGAATAGGTAGAGAAAGAAGAACAGGGAGGAAGAGGAAGAGAAAGAAAAGGGGGGAGGAATGAAGAGGAAGAGAAGGAAGGAGGGAGAGAAAGAGGGAGGGAAGGTTGGGTTCAGCTTGTGTGTGTGTGTGTGTGTATGTATGTATATAATTGCTACCATCTGGCAGGTGGTACAGGATGACAAAGACAAGGACAAACAGACTGAGAGATAGCCTTTATCCTAGGGCTGTAACTACATTGAACTCCATTAATGTGGCATTGGGGGCTGTGCAGTGGTGGTTGGAGTGTGGAGGGATTGGTGTGTTGTTTTTGTGATGGGTGCTGGAAAGCAATGGCAATAATGTTATTCTATTCAGTTCCTTTTGAATAACTGTTCTCTTTTATTTTAGGGCGGAATTGCTTTTGTTGCAATAAAAGGCGCTTTCAAGGTCTACTTCAAACAGCAGCAATATTTGCGACAAGCTCATCGGAAAATTTTGAACTATCCTGAACAAGAAGGCGCTTAAGTGGCCTTGGATTTCAGACTCTTTAACAATCTCATTGACTATATTCAGTAGCATTGTACCAGTTTCATTATTTGGCGACCAGAGCAGAGATTGGAGGACATGCTGCCGAACGTTGTGTTATTGTTTTTCCTACATAGACTAATAAAGGACTTTATTATGGTAGGGTTGGATCCTCTTTAGTTGCAGAGGGCAAGAATGTAATTTGTTTTCATCGATGCGTTTTCTTTGTGGCGGAAGACATCTAAACCATTTTCCTATGGGCAGACCATTGCGGTTTTTTTAAAACAGAAGCCAAACAGCTGTAAAGTTAATACACTGTACTGAAATACCTTTTGTACGCTTATTGCAGTAAATGCACAGTACTTTGCTACATGGGCCAACGTCAGAGACAGTTCGTTTTTTTTACTTGCCAAGTGTAATGTGAATGAATAAGGCTCCTTCTCTCATTCAGTGTTAAAGATAAATAATGAACACGAAAGTCAGAACCTTAAACCTGTTTGAATTCATGATCACAAAAGTTAATGTATTTCCTTTGCTCGTGTATGCCGCAGCCTAGATTTGCCAGAGTGTTTTCTTTTCAAATTGGACATGCCTGGTTTTGAGAAGCTCCTTGAAGACCTGCAAATTGCTTTTTTTTTTAATTTAACGTTTCCATCAAATTGCTTTCTTTCGGCTCTTTGGTTGTATTGCGAGTTGTACTATATATAACTGACTGTTTGCCACCTGTGAAATTGAAAAACCGAATT
The DNA here is from genome assembly GCA_030556195.1 of Anolis apletophallus. NCBI lineage: Eukaryota > Metazoa > Chordata > Lepidosauria > Squamata > Anolidae > Anolis > Anolis apletophallus. The sequence continues at coordinate 111,205,762 of JARBWK010000010.1, forward strand.
ACACAGGGCATGTAACAAGTTGCAATATTAGAGCCATTGCTTCGTGTTAAGTGTCCTGTGAAGGTATGGCCAAAATTGTGGGATTCCTATTACATCGAGCTAAATCTAGACGCAACGATTCAAAAATCCATCTCTGGTATCATGAATGTGCGCAGATAAACATTTGGGTATTGATGTTAAGATGAGATTTCTTAAAAGGAAATCCAAGTTTACGGAAATAGTCTCCAGATCTTACATTTTTATGTCTGTCTCTCACCTTAGCTTCTTCTGTCTAGCCATGTTTTCCGTAAGTGTCAACAAGCAGGATTGGGCTACTTTGATGGGTCGGCAGCCGATTCCATCCTGGATGGCAGACCAAGAAATTGATATCTAAAACAAGCATTTTCTAGGTTTCGAAAGGCTTCTTGTGGCTTGTCGCTAATGAAAGTCATAGCAAAATGTTATAAGGCCTGGAATCAAAACAAGCTGCTTGCTTTGAATGGAATTTTCCTGGTTTGCCATTGAAATTAGGTGGCATCGTTTACTGTCAGATCCTAGGAAGATTTACAGAAATTATGAGGAAGGGTGCATGCATCCCATGGACTGTACGTTGCACTCCTTTGTGCGAACTAAAGGACAGTTCTTTGTAAATACATAGAATGGGAGATTTCAATTCTGAATACATACATGCGTGAGTCCTGTCCCAATCAGTGAAGTGGATTTCTTGGTCAAAGTCAGAACAGAGTATTATATGGGAGATACTTTAGGCTGCTCTTTTTTCCCCCCTTGATGATGGGTTTAGTGTGTTATTGTTAAATGTTAGGATCTGTACAAATACAATTGTACCTATATAATAATTACATCATTATAGGCTTACAGGTGGTATTTATTTGGGCAAGTTCAGAGAACCAATGTGTAGCTACTCAGATTTTGGCAGTATATATATATAATACATTGTGATGGGGATTTTTAAAGAACTAGTAAACAAAAACCTTAATAAGAAATGAAGCAATGCTTAAAATGGACTTTGTGTTTTCAGTCATAATTTTCCATCCCAAGCATTACTTTAAAAAAAAACCCAGAAATATAGTGTTTTAAAAGTGTAAACAAATGTACATAATGGCCAACTAGTGTTCAGAGATGAATTTGTGTGGGAAAAATCTGAAGCATAGGACATATTTTATTTTCTTGTCATAAGTACTCAGAAAACTACAAACGCATTTTGTCAGTTGGATTCTTGTTATGTGTTTATACGTGCAGCACTATACTGCAAAATCCTGACTTTCTATAGGATGGGTTTTCAGTTCTATAGAACATTTTTTGCAGAAATCCTCATTGCCAGAAGCCTTTTAGGTGGTCTTTACAGGATATATACCAGCCCTTTGTTATCTTCTGATTTTTTAATCTCCCTCTCTAACACAGAATAGAAGGTAACGGTGCAATGGGTTGGTTTGGAATTTATCCTGTGATGAAATTGCTGAAATTATTGTATATCACTACAAATGTACTGTGAAGAATGTGAGATTATTATTATTTTAAATTCAGTAGCGAAAACATTACCTTGGTTACTGTGCTGTTAAAATGTTTTTAGTAGTGCAGTTTATGGTCACATCTTGGATTAGACTGAATAAACTTTTTTACATTCTTCTATTGTCTGGTGTTTTGAGCAAGGTGTGGAAATATAGAAAAATAGGTTATTTATTTGCCATATTTATATCTTGGCCTTCTCAATCCCGAAGGGGGTTGAGAGTGGCGCACATAGAGGCACAATTCGATGCCATAGAGGCACAATTCGATGTCTCTGAGAGGCGCCCCCTTTACTGCGGGGTACCACAAGGGACTATCCTTTACCCTCTTTTATTTAACATCTATGTTCGACCGCTCGCTCTTCTGGTACGGAGTTTTGGACTGGAGTGTTATCAGTACTCTGATGACACCCAGCTCTTTCTGCGTCTGGAGACTGGGGCAGTTTCGGTACCCGATAATTTCACCTTATGCCTTGAAGCCGTGACTGGATGGCTGCGTGCTTGCAGGCTGAGGGTGAACCCGGCGAAGACAGATATCCTGTGGCCTGGCCGCCCCAGGAGAGTGGAGCGCCCACTGCCTACCCTCGACGATGAGCCTCTTGCTCCATTGGCCACCCTGAAAAGCCTAGGTGTCATTTTGGACCCCTTGCTATCGATGGAGGCCCAGGTCTCCGCCGTCAGTAAACAGGCGTTTTTCCATCTTCGCCAAGCCAGGCAGCTGGCGCCCTATCTTTCCGGGGAGGCCTTGGCCACAGTGGTCCATGCCATGGTCACCTTGAGACTGGACTACTGTAACGCTCTTTATGTTGGTCTTCCTTCGTCAGTGACCCGGAAATTCCGTATGGTTCAAAATGCAGCTGCCAGGCTTCTTACAGGAACTCCTGTGGGATGTCATATAACACCTATCCTGTGTCAGCTGCATTGGTTACCGATCGAATTCCGGATCTCCTACAAGGTATTGGTTCTAATCTTTAAGGCCTTGTATGGCCAGGGGCTGATATACCTTAGGGACCGTCTCTCCCCTATCAACCCCAGTGGTCACCTCACTCTTCTCAAGAGAATCTCCTCCATATACCGGGCCCTAGAGAAATTCGCCTGGAGGCCACTAGGCAGAGAGCTTTCTCCGCTGCCGCCCCAAAACTGTGGAACTCTCTGCCGCCCGACATCCGAGCCATGTGCAAGCTGAGTAGTTTTACTGTCGCACTGAAGACTTGGCTATTTGGCAGAGCGTTTGATTAATGGTTTTATTGATTTATTCTGTAAATCTAGAGCACCATTGGTGGAGGGCGTCTAAGCAAGTAATAAATTGATTGATTGATTGATATACAAAACATATCTAGCTAATTAAAAACATACATTAAAACATCTGCTAAAACATATCCAGAGGTTAGATTTGAATTGGTTTTTTTTTAATGTCGCTAGCTTCTTAATGTGTATGTATACCTGGACTAATTTAACCTCCAAAATAGTTATGGATTCTTTTACTAGGAGACACAATTTGAACAATCCACAGCAAATTTCAGATTGGAGCATATTCACAGAAATCCAGATTTACATACTGAAAATTGTGTTACTCTCAAAATCTGGTCATTTTGTCCTTTTGCTTCCAAAACAATATGTTCCAAATTTCCCGATACTGTTAATTTTTGAGAGAATGGTTGAGTCCTCCATTCTTCTCCCACCCCGTTCATTTAGCCCAGTTGTTCCCAACCTGTGGTCCGTGGATCACCAGCAAGAACTAAAATATGGCATGCGGCCGTTGCAACGAGAGTAACTGGTCTCCCGAAATCATTTTATAGCTTTATGGTTTTCTGCGGATGAGCAGATGGCGACTACTAGATGGCATATGTTCTGTAAGGGAAACTAGAGCTAATGTGGTCTATCCCAGTGTTTCCCAACCAGTGTGCCGTGGCACACTAGTGTGCCGTGAGTGATCATCAGGTGTGCCGTGGGAAATTGGAACCTCCAATACCCTTTCTTCCCCCTCCTGCCAAACACTTTTTCTTCTCCACTCGGGCTCCCTTCTTCCCAGCCTCGCTGTGCTTGCTTTGCCTCGCTTTGCTCACGCTGCCGCTTCTGCGAGAGGGAGAAGGGAGGAAGACGTGACCCGTGCGGGCGCTACTGCGCAGACTTGCCCCACATCTTCCTCCCCTCCACAGTGCTCTCTGGATATAGGTGAACTACAACTCCAAAACTCAAGGTCAATGCCTACCAAACTTATAGTATTTTCTCTTGGTTATGGTAGTTCTGTGTGGGAAGTTTGATTCCATTCCATCATTGGTGGAGTTCAGAATGCTCTTTGATTGCGGCTGAACTATAATTCCCAGCTGTTGAGCAAGACCTTTGTGTGTGTCTTTCTGCCATTCCTGCCAGGATATCTATGTTGTGTTCATCAAAACAGGCCCAGGGTTATACACTGAGTGTATAAATACATTTAAAAACACATTAACTATATGTATTACTGTGTTAGAGTGTCATTTTGTGTCATTTTGGTTGGTGGTGTGCCCCAGGATTTTGTAAATGTAAAAAATGTGCCACGGCTCAAAAAAGGTTGGGAAACACTGGTCTATCCAACGCAATTTTCTGAATCAGCATCCCAAATAACGAAACCAAATTTAAAGTTGGCCAAAAACTGATTTTGTAACCCTTTTGGTACTAATGTTGGAGAGTGGTCCCTGGTCAAGAAAAGGTTGGGAACCACTGACTTAGCCTATTTCTGTTTGTCCTAAATGAACAGTATACATTGGCTTAAATGTGCAATTGAAGCTCTCTTAAATGAAGGAAGCAGCTCTGAGCATCCAAAGGAGTGAGCACACACAATCCCTTCTTTCATAGAACTGAACAGGAAGCCCAATTTGGCACAAGTCTCGTAGTTTTTTTTTTTTGCACAGAGTGGAATCTCCTTCTGTCTACAAGAAATTGCTGTGTTTGGCATCTTCCTCGACTGCGGAGACTTTGGCAATTTTCCTTTTCTGTCATTTAGACCCAAATGGGGTCCCCTTAACTCAGTGTTGGGGTCATGGAAAAGTTGGCAACCCCAAAAAGTTTCTGAACACCTATTTACACAAATCTATTAGCAGCAAAGTGTAGTGTTTACGGCGAACTCTGCAGAAAAAGCTGTCCTCCGAATGGGAAATCGGCATGTTTAGCAAGCCTTGCAAATGCTTTGATTTTTATACCTTTATTAAATACCTATATACCTAGGATCATGTAAAAACATCTCAGGCCGAAAGGGGTCATGAGTGGAAAAGTTTAAGAAACCCTGATTGTGATCATCATTAAACATTCTCATATCTAAGCTAAGGTGGGGAAAAATGAGTTCAGCTCACTCCACCATTAAGCACACGGAGTGATTTTCAGCCAGTTGCTTTTCTCTTAAGGCAGTGGTTCTCAACCTTTCTAATGCCGTGACCCTAAATAAGGTTCCTCATGTTGTGGTGACCCCAACCATATTTCTCATGTTGTGGTGACCCCAACCTTCAAATCACCAACTGCCTCTCCTTTAAAACTAACATTCCTTTATCTCAATAACAGTTCGCTCTGCCCCTTTTCCTCAGCTTGGATCTAGGTTGCTCCGTGGCGGAGTTGAGGAGAGGAAAGGGGCACGCACTACGGTTTCAGGAACGCCTGCACGGGGTTTCCAACTGGCAGGCACACTCGCACGCTGCGAGTTGGAATCCTGCCACCGCCCTTACTGAGGGCTTCAGTGCCTCCCCAATTCTACTGAGAGTCCCACCGCCCCTTGGATTGCCTCACGCCCACTAGGAACCATGGCTCTAAAAGGGTTCTCAACCTTCCCTAATGTAGTGACCCCTTAATACAGTTCCTCATGTTGTGGTGACCCCAACCATAACATTATTTTGTTGCGACTTCATAACTAATTTTGGTACTGTTATGAATCGTCATGTAAATATCTGATATGCAGGGTGTATTTTCATTCACTGGATCAAATTTGGCACACGTACCACACCCAAAATGTGAACATGGTAGAGTTTGGGGGGGAAAATAGACCTTGCCATTTGGGAGTTGTAGTTGCTGGCATTTATAGTTAATAATATAATAATATATGTTATAATATTATTATAATAATATAATATAGTTAACCTATAATCAAGAGCATTCTGAACTCCACCAACGATGGAATTGAACCAAACATGGCACACAAAACTCCCATGACCAACCGAAAATACTGGAAGGATTTGGTGGGCATTGACCTTGAGTTTTGAGTTGTAGTTCACCTACATCCAGAGAGCACTGGATGGATCTGGACCAAACTTGGCATGAATACTCAATATGCCCAAGTGTGAATACTGGTGGAGTTTGGGGAAAATAGACCTTGACATTTGGGAGTTGTAGTTTGCTGGGATTTATAGTTCACCTACCTCAAAGAGAGCATTCTGAACCCACCAATGATAGAATTGGGCCAACTTCCCACAAAGAAACCCTATTACCAATAGAAAAAAATGTTTTCTGATGGTCTTTGGCGACCCTCTGACACCCCCTTCACTGACCCCCCTAGGGTCCCGACCAGGTTGAGAAACGCTGCTCTAAGGCCACTTCAAGGGATGGCTGTTAGCATAAAATGGGTTATGTGTACATCTATTTAATAGAAGCAGTGATGTACATTATTTTTTAAAAAAACTTGGGAGATTTTGTATCTTTGAATGTCAGATTTAAGATTGCAAGGCTAGTTGGAGCCTCCAGGTGGCGCAGCAGGTTAAACTGCTGACTGAGCTGCTGCACTTGCTGACTGAAAGGTTGGCGGTTTGAATCCGGGGCGGAGTGAGCTCCCTCTGTTAGGCCCAGCTTCTGCCAAACTAGCAGTTCGAAAACATGCAAATGGAGTAGGATCAATAAGTACCGTTTAGCGGGAAGGTAATGGTGCTCCATGCAGTCATGCTGGCCACATGACCCTAGGAGGCGTCTGTGGACAATGCCGACTCTTTGACTTAGAAATGGAGATGAGCACACCACCCAGAGTTGACACAACTAGACTTATTGGGAAAACCTTTACTGCAAGGCTAGCAGGGAAG